>LR738710.1:729460223-729552893 GCA_902687465.1 Secale cereale
CCGCCCCCCTCCTTCTGACAGAACATCTACAACTACTGGCACTCTGTCGAAAGGGCCACCTCCTCCACCACCTCCACCTCCACCTGGTGCACCATGCCCACCCTTACCTCCACCATTGCCAGCAGGCGCTATTAAAAGAGGTCCTCCAACACCACCACCTCCACCCTTGATGGCAGGAAAGAAAGCTCCTGCACCGCCACCCCCACCACCTCAAGCACCAAAACCACCTGGAACTGTACCCCCTCCACCACCAAGCTCAAAGATCTCAAATGCTCCAGCACCACCTCCATCATTGGGAAGGGGAAGAGCAGCAACCGGATCAGCAAAAGGTCGCGGCATTGGATTGGCGCTTCAAAGTAACCCCCCAAAGAAAGCTTCATTAAAACCTTTGCACTGGGTGAAAGTTACACGAGCAGTGAAGGGAAGTCTCTGGGCGGATGCCCAAAATCAAGGGAATCATGCTAGGTAACTGTTATGCTGCCAATATTTTTGCATTTAATTCAGCTGTTGATGATTTTACATCATTGAAACCAATAGGCATAAAATACAACATCCATTGTTTATGAACTACTACAGCATGCCCATTTTCCTGACTAAAACTGGGTTGGTGATATTGTACTATCATGCTAAATTATATTCTTTGAACATGCCTGGCATTCCTTGTCCTTGTTTAACATGTGGGAACTCTGCATTGAGACGACTGTATTTACTCATGCTGTCAAGCACTATTTTGCAGGGCTCCTGATATTGATATGTCCGAGTTAGAGACCTTGTTCTCCACTGCTGTTGCAACCAATGCAAGTGAAAAAGGAGGAACAAAGCGTGGCTCAGCTATTAACAAGCCAGAAATTGTTCACCTGGTATGGAAACTTCCACTTAATGCACTGATTTTCTTCAGGGAACTTGAAATATTTTGAACTTTCATTCTTGTACTTCTACCTTAGGCTATGGACTAATTAATCCTGCTAGTTTCATTACAGGTTGATATGAGAAGAGCAAATAATTGTGAGATCATGCTTACAAAAATCAAAATGCCTCTTCCTGATATGATTGTGAGTATCCCTTGTGGGTTATTACCTATTCTCTACACTTTGACACAAAAAATAAGAAGATGCACATCATTTCTCCCATGGAGTAATGACATCTCAGAGAATTCTGTGCTCTGTTGATGACGTAATTATTTATACTCCCTCCGCTCCATAATGTAGTGCATATTGATTTTTTCTGAAGTCAATTTATACAAACTTTGACCACTTTTATAGAGAAAATCATCTACATTTAGAATATTAAATGTATATTATTAGATACATCGTGAGATATATTGTCATGTTGTATATGTTTAGTATTGTAGATATAGATAATTTTCTCTATAAACTTGGTCAAAGTTTTTTAAGTTTGACTTTTGGAAATAGATATCTATATGCACTACATTGTGGAACCGAGGGAATACTATCCTGAATATCTGAAGCTTGTATTCATATTATTTTTCCTTTTCGCTTTTATATTCTTTTACAACTTCTTATGGAGTTAATACCTTTGTTGACAACCTTCATCTGCATTTTTTGTTTGATATTTGCTCAAGTGTAAACTTGTATGCTATCATGCATTGATAGATTCGGCAATGTACACAAATCTTGCTAACATCTTTCACACACCATGCATGAAAGTTTCTGTCAGCACAAAATTATTACTGTAAGTCCTGGGTTTTTCTAGTTTAATTTGCACTCATACAGCGGTTTAACATTAGGCTACATAAGCCTACAGAGCACTGGAAAACTTAAATGGCCTTTCAGACTCTCTTTTGGTAATTTAAAACCAGTGTACATGGTTATCATACATGCAAGTTACTGCTGAGTTGTGTTACTTTCTCAATCCATTTTTTTATCTTCTAATTAATTTATCACACGATGAAATTATTCGGCTCAAATGGTGCTGTTAACAAATGTCTGTTAGTGTGATACTTTTTAGTGTTCCTATGTAATTTTCTCTGAAATGGTTTTATCTTTCAGAGCGCGATCTTGGCTTTGGATACTTCTATTCTTGATAATGACCAAGTGGAGAATCTCATTAAGTTTTGCCCTACAAACGAAGAAATCGAGATGTTGAAGGTGCTTCTGCTTACTACTATCTTTTTTCTTTTGCATTTCATGATCTGTAACTTAGACTCCCTTGTCAATTAGTATCTGATGCTGTTTTGTCCTAAATCGCTATCCTTTTCATCTATGAGCTCAGAACTACAACGGCAACAAAGAAATGCTTGGAAAATGTGAACAGGTTGGTTTAATATTTTGGTTGCATATGGTGTGCCACTTTGAATATATTGATGGAATATTTCAACTTTGCTGTAGTTTTTCCTGGAGCTAATGAAAGTTCCTCGCGTCGAGTCCAAACTAAGAGTTTTTGCTTTCAGAATTGCGTTCTCAACACAGGTCGGTTGTCTTCCTCCACCAGTTAATTTACTTGGATTGTCTCACTTTCTCCATAACCTGCAGCTGTAATGTGATGTCTTGCGCAGGCAGATGAGCTAAGAACTAACTTAACCACCATAAATGATGCAACAAAAGAGGTACAATGTTGTTTCATCTCTTTCTTTAGTAATTTTTTAACTTATATGTATTCTTATACATTGACTGGCTTAATGTTTCATTTTGTGCAGGTGAAAGAGTCACTGAAGTTAAGGCAGATAATGCAGACCATTCTTACATTAGGGAATGCATTGAATCAAGGAACAGCTCGAGGTACCAAATCATTATAGAAAATTTGCATGGAATGCCTTTTGTTTAATAGCATTTTCTGATACGGTGATGTGCTGAACAGGTTCTGCTGTTGGCTTCAGATTAGATAGTCTTCTTAAACTATCGGATACTCGAGCTAGGAACAATAAGATGACACTAATGCACTATTTATGCAAGGTATGTGTTACGCTATGCACACGTAGGTTTGCATGCTAAGATTCCCCAGTCCATCTTCACCACTGGCCATATCACACAGTAATTCAGTGCTGGTTAGGATTTAATACCTTACTGCAGAAAACTGTGCCACTTCTTATGGCTTATGATACATGATTTTTCCTATACTGCTATGCTATCTTTTTGTGCTAGTACAGAACTACAGTAATTCACCTGAGCCTTTAAAGTTGGGAATCATGTATCTTGTCGTAGTGTGAATACTTTATATAGGACTAAAGTCCACTTTCCAATCTAAACTCTAGCAGAGGTTCATTTTTTAACCCTGAGCTGTAAAACCGTTTGAATATCAGCCTCAAACTATTGAAATACATGATGATTTCGGTGCTAACTGCAGTCATGACTGTGGGAAATGTCTGTTTGTTGCATATGAGCTCAGTCCGCTCGAGATTTTATTTCACGGACCAGCTCTGGGTGTATCACTTGGTAATACAGATCAAACAAACGATAATAGTGGTGCTCCAAAGACCCATTATTAAGCCTGTCACCAGGTTGATGTGTTTTACCCTGATGGCTGGCTCCAGTGTTGGTAAATTTACTGGTCGGTTGTAAGTTTTAGGAGCATGATCAATCTGATCTCAAGAGCGGTCTCATCTGATGCTTGGTCCGAGCTTAGAACTGGAACTTGAGCTGCCTTTTGATGTAAATGTTATTGATGGCTTCCACAGGAACTGTTAGTTGGATTGTAAACTTCTGCCAGTTCTCTGCGTAGTCATGTTTTTCTTGTAAACTCCAAACGGCAGTCTGTTACTGGTCACTGTCCAGGAATCAGCCTTGTTCCGGTGTCCCAAATTCTGGTGCTGTGCACGTGGGCAATTGTTTATTGTGTTTTCTGTATTTTATTCTGTAGCTTAATGAAAGATCCAGCTTTCCTTGTATAATACTTCCCCAGACCCCACCTGGTGTGGGAGCTTCTAGCACTGGGTCTGTCCTTTTGCCAGTTGCTTTTGCAAGCTTGTGCAGTTTACCTTATCTTTCTCTATTACATGCTAGCTTCTTGCTGAGAAGTTGCCCGAGCTTCTTGATTTTGACAAAGACTTGATTCATCTGGAAGCAGCTTCAAAGGTACTATAGTTATCTATTAATAGCAATTTTGGGTGATCATTGAGCTACTCATCAAATATGTTGCTCTACAATTGCATTTGTTAACCGCCCCAGATCCAGTTGAAGTTGCTTGCTGAAGAAATGCAAGCAATAAACAAAGGTCTTGAGAAGGTTGAGCAGGAATTAGCTGCTTCAGTGAACGATGGCGCAATATCTGTTGGCTTCCGCAAGGTAAGAAATAATTCCCTTTTGCCTATTTTTCACGGTTGTTGGATGTTGCGCATATTTGTTCTGTTTACAACTTGCCCACTGGGTATGGAGCTTATATTTTACTCTCCCAGAACAAGAAATGACACAACTTAAACCATGTTATTATTACAAAATAATTGAATTAGCTATCCCCTGATATTCAATGTGTACTTGTTTCAGTTTTCTCCGATCTGTAACTTTATGTATTGTAGGACAGCAGAGTGCATACTTTTCTGCATCATCCATTCACTAATCGCTTTTATAACGGAATAAATATGCACCACCTCTCAAGTTGAAAAGAAGTGCTGCAAGGCTTCATGTCTTGAACAAATTGCTCAGAACATAAAATCAAGTATGTACCGGCTTACAAACTGTTCTGCTAGCTACTGAGCATGATCGATACGCAATTCAGGGAATCATTGACATTTACTTTTATGCATCAAGTTCAGCAATAACACCGTGCACAGTCCAAACTCTGGACTCGGTAGGAGTTGTGACCTTCAGGGACTCCTAAACTCTAAAGCAAGCATATCTGAGGAGATTACTTGTGCGAAACCAATAATGATTCTTTTACGAAACTGAGATCAGTTGCTTTTACAGGCATTGAAATGCTTTCTTGACTCAGCAGAAGCTGTGGTTAGGTCCCTCATTTCCTTGTATTCAGAAGTGGTGAGCCCCTGCCTTAAAAGTTATTCTTTTGTACGCGCCTTATGTTTGTGTAGACCTTGATGACATTTGTTTTGCAGGGGAGGAATGCTGATTCCCTAGCTCAGTATTTTGGTGAAGATCCAGCCCGCTGCCCTTTTGAGCAAGGTTTTGTGTGGCCTTCATAATATTTTACAGCTTTATTAGGCATTGTTCTCTTAATTATGTCCACGTATGTAGCTCATCATATGCGGAAGGTGGTCAGTGAAGCTACATCTTTGAGTAATATCATATTTATCAATTTCACTATGACAATTTGCTGATCGCACTTGCACAAGGAAATAAACTTCAAAATATTGCCCTTAACCCCTCGAGGAAGTTCCTCTCATAGGTCCAAACATTTTGTTGCCCAAACAGTGCACTTCTTTCGAATCGAATTGCTGTTTCTTGGGAATGGTCTATCAAGTGGCATTCTCTGTTCTTTTAGTTCCATTATGAATTGAGTCCACACGCTTCTGTTTTTGTATTGATATGAACTTAGTTTTTTTTTAGGACAGCAGTATTTACTTTTTGATCTTTCCTTGATGATTTCTTGCTCTTCTGTTCTCAGTTACATCGATTTTGGTTATTTTCGTGAATATGTTCAAGAAATCACGTGACGAAAATGCTCGAACTGTGGAAGCTGAGAAGAAGAAAATGGAAAAGGAAAAGGCAAGTATGTCTACTATAAAAGGATCGGAGTGAGGGCATTTGTAAGCCAATCTTTCCATCTTTGTGATCCTGCTGAGGAGCTGCCGCAGAATGTTACATACACCGGAGGCCGCTTCTGCTTTTTAATGCTCAATGTAGTATATGCAGAGGTGTAACGTCAGAGGGCTTAGGCTCGTTGGCTGCGCGTCATCCACTAAAATGGTAATATATTGAACTACATTCCCTGTTTGAACTGAAATTATATTGCAACTTCCTGTTTCAGTTTAAATTATATCTAGGTTGCAGGCTTATTTACTGTTTGTATGTACAAACCGCCCTAGAAATATGTTTTATCATTTTTGCTGCTTTCAGTGGCTGTGCTGGAATTTATTTTTCATGCTTATTTTCTTAAACGAATATGCAGGTTGCTCGCGGTTTGCAAGCTAATTAAGGAACTTTTTTGTGATTCTCACTGGTGGGGGTGGGTTCATGGCAAACATTCCTGAAACAAAATCCAGGGAGGCTTCAGGCCGCTGTAGTGTTGTACATATAGCAGTTGCTGATACATAGCTTTCTTACATGTACATAAAGTTAGCTCAAGTGGAAGCAAAGCAAAAAAAAAATCATGATTGTTGTAAAATTTCTTGCATCATCAACAAACAAGCAGACTGGTGCCATTTCCGCAGAGTGCGCGAGCCAGTTAACGAAGCTTACAAGGCTACAATGTATTGTGCCTTTATGCAATTATTATTGTTGTTGTTATATGCAGTACGCTCCTGAAGGATATGTCTGGTGGAAAGCACTATCTGAGATAGAGAACAGACGTATTTTGTTTCATACTCCCTCCGTTCTAAAATAGTTAGTACAAAGTTGGTTCATCTATTTTGGAACAGAGGGAGTAGTTTCAAAGCTGAACCAGAAACTTGAAACAGAAAGCAACACGTATATGTTTAACTAAATTTTGTGTTTAGGTAATAACGTAAGCTAGAACTTTGGATGCTTCATTGCGACAAGTGTGGTAATTTGCGATGTATTTTGAGAACGTCTGCACCCGGAATGCAACAATTACCTTGACAAATTTTGCCATTTATACACCTGAGTTTGCTATCGGGACGTCTCAAACAAATACAAAAAAAGGGGGGACCTTGTACAAGACTGGATGCAAACAGAACATTCTTCTTCTATTATTGGCACACTAGCAAGTACCGAGTGCAAGCCTGCTACACATCCCTTACAAACTAATGTGGTATGCTTATTCATGTACCTGTTCATCCACTCACTCATCAAATACAGTAGTACCCTAAAAAAAAAAAGGAGAATCAAATAGTAAGCCCAGACGTGCATGGCCGTATTCATTTCCGCAGGCCGAGGAAGGTGAGGATGAAGCGGACGTAGTCGTAGCGGAAGAGGTGGCGCATCATGGCGATCTTGTGCTCGTCCCACGGCGGGTACCTCAGCATGGCCTCCACCAGGAAGCCCCGCCGCAGCACCGCCTTCTTGTGGCTGAACATCTCGAACGAGTACTTGCCGTGGTACTGCCCGAACCCGCTCTGCCCCACGCCGCCGAACGGCAGCGTGTCCACCCCGAACTGCACGCATGCAAATGATCCATAGTTAAACCACGTACTACCGGTCAGAAGAAAATGTCGAGGCGGGGCGGCGTACTTGTACGACGGCGTCGTTGAAGGTGACGCTCCCCGACGACGTCTCCTCCACGATCCGGCGCTTCAGCGGCGCGCTGTCGGTGAAGGCGTACACGGCCAGCGGCTTCGGCCGCGCCCTCACAAACGCGATGCTGTCCTCGATCTTCTTCACCTGTACCACAAGGAGACAACATTTTTCATTCATTCTGCCGCTTTGCTTTGCTTGGGTTTGGTCTCCTCGGTAATTGGTACCGTGATGATGGGGAGCAGAGGGCCGAAGATCTCCTCGGTCATGATCGCGGAGTCCAGCGGCGGGTTCAGCAGTATCGTCGGCTCGATGGACCTGATGAAGTTTTTCTCTGATGAGGAGACGAGGGAAATTAATAAGTATGCACATGGGTTCAGGGTGTACTTACAGGTTCTTGGCGTCTAAGCCGCCGCCGTGCAGGATGGATGCCGCCACCGCCGGGTCCTTGAGGAGGTCGCTCAGCCGCTTGAAATGCCGCCCGTTGACGATCCGCGCCATCTGGTCCAAGTCGGCGATGAACCTCTTCAGCGTCGACTTGAGCAACTTGATCTTCATCAGCCAATAGAAACGGACACGCGACGTGTGTGGTTAGAATGATCTTCTGATCGAGAATTATACAGCCACCAGACAAAGCCGTGCGTGCGTGCTTACCAGGGTGGGCGCGAACCGCTCCTCGACGAGCACGTAGTCGATGGCGATGCAGGCCTGGCCGGCGCAGGACGACCACTTGGCGAAGATCACGCGGTTCACCGACGTCTGGAGGTTCCTCCTGCCGGCAACGGCGTCGAAGATGCAGGGGCACTTCCCGCCCAGCTCCAGCGCCACGGGCGTCAGGTGCTTGGCCGCCGCCGCCATCACCACGCGCGCCACGCGCGGGCACCCTGCCAATGCAATGCGCGGGCACCCTGATTAGCACTGGCACTAACTGCTTGCTGGCCGGTGGAAGTTGACCGTACCGGTGAAGAGGACCTTGTCCCATCTGTGCTCCATGAGCTGCTCCCCCACCTCGGGGCCGCCCTGGATGACCTTCACCGCCGTGGCGTCCAAGTACTTGCTTATGTTCTCCTCCAGGAACCTGGCCGTGGCCGGCGCCAGCTCCGACGGCTTCAGCGCCACGGCGTTCCCCGCCGCTATGGCCCCGATCAGCGGCTCCAGGGAAAGACCTGCGCACGTACATATATGTTGACCATGCATCATGCATCGACAATGTAGTACTATTTGTCTTTTTAGAGATTCAAATGGACTACCGCATACGGATGTATATAGACATATTTTAGAGTGTAGATTCACTCATTTTGCTCCGTATGTACTCCCTCCGTCCGGAAATACTTGTCATCAAAATGGATAAAAAGGGATGTATCTAGAACTAACATACATCTAGATACATCCCCTTTTATTCATTTTGATGACAAGTATTTCCGGACGGAGGGAGTAGTCACTTGTTTTTTTTTTGCGGGGTAAAAGTCACTTGTTGAAAGCTCTAGAAAGACAAATATTTAGGAACGGAGGGAGTACTTCACGTTCACCATGCACGGAGTAGTAAGTAACACAGAGAATTAGAATGGTTTCCACGTTCGGTACGTTATTACGTACCCTATCGATCCATTTCCATTGACCACCTTTGAGTAAGTACGGTAACTCTGGGATGGCCGGTTTTAACCATCGCTGGTGAGACCACGAATTGGAGTTTTTGGCCCCGCCAGCTGAGGTGGTACCACTGTCGTCGATGCGATCTTTGGCGAGACCGGACAGTGTAATTTGAGACGTGCTACAGGATATGGTTACGGCAGCATGGTGTGCCCGTTCCATAGGCAGTGGACCAGCAGCTTATTACCTCCCGCCTCCCGGGATCTAGGGCATACCACGACACAGGCTGAGTTAGATCCATGCGATAACAGTACATAGTGAAATCTCTGGAACTGCGAGCGCTAGCTGTTGCACGGCATGTGCGCTGAACTAGTGTATGACTCTGCATTAAAAGGGCATGGCTCAACCAGAGCGGTGGCAGGGCCGGGGGCTTCACCGACACGCAAACGGACGAAGGGAGGCACATGGAAAAAACTGAAGGCCCTTGGACGGAGGCCGCGGATTGGGGGAGAGAATAAGGTGGTTCTCCCTGGCCCATATGCGATACAAGAAAAGTCCTTTGCCTCCTCCGTTGGGCCCTTCACTCTCGCTGGTGAGATGGTCACCCCTCTGTCGTGCATGGCACTCACGACACAAGTGTTTTGTTTAGACTGGATGATACAATCGGCGGCACATTAGCATTACCATGTCACTCGAAAATAATCACTATTTTCAGAAAATTCCCGAGGTTTCTCATATAAAAACTAGCACTACAACCCTAGATTTACTACAATATTTGAGTCTGGGTGTTTGAAGAAATCACCATTCACCCACACACAAAATAAGAGAAAAAAAAAGAAAATCATCATCGAACCCTCGACAAAAAAGTCGCTATCAAACAACAGAGAAGATCAATGCGTACTCTTGAAGGGATTGCCGACGTCGTAATAAGTGTGCTCTTGCTCATAACTCCTGGTCAACACAACCGACGGACGATTCTTCATCTTTTTATTGTGAAAATGAATGCATATTCTTTCAGCCGTCGGATGATTATCGGGCCGCTGAGAAGACAAGTGGCCGTAAAACTGCTTCACCCTTGAGCTAACGTGCACTACATGGCAATTCGGGCAAGGAGAAATGGGGCCATTTGGATGAACCGTCCCTATTGAAGTGGTACTGGAGTACTGGACTCCATAGGCGAGACACTCTGGCAGGGTGGTTCACCTTGTATGTGCAGCTATCACAGTACAGTAGAGCCGTGCTAATTCATGCACGTATAGTTCCATAGCCTAGTTGGTGTGCATGTGCCACTGCTGTATGGAGGGAAATTAAGTGGGCCAGTGAGCGAAACTGTCAAACTTCAGTGGACCGGCCCATAAGCGGAAATGTGAAATTCAGGGATATCACTCTCAGTTGAAATGTGAAATTCAGCAATTCTATCATTGAATGGACCATTTTTTTTTTGTTTACTACCGATAGGAGTCGAGACATTTTTCTCGCGGTCTTACGGGTGGGAAGTCACTGTATCGTACTGTTCTTGAGTGCAAGATTAATCGTGCTACAGCTCGCAAGACGAGAAACGAAAGAGTACAGTAGCTAAATTGGCAAAAAAGTACAACATACTGGTACTAGTTAAAATGAGAGATTAATTGGTTCTCAGTCAAATAGTGTAGGAGTAGTGGTTACCCAAGGGGAAGTTCCAGCAGGAGAAGATGAGGACGACCCCGAGCGGCTCCGGCACCACCTGCGCGCTCGCCGGGAACGCCACCAGCGGCACCCACACCTGCGCCCCATCCATGGCACGGCGGAGTTAGGCTCCAAAGCAGCCAGTGTGCGACTGCAAACGAACAATATGCATATTGCAGAGTGGCCAATGGTGAGTCGAGCTTGCCTTCTCCGGCGCCACCCATTTCCCGATCTCCCGCAGCGCGGCGTTGGCCGACTTGGTGAGCACGCCGACCTAAACACCCCCAAAACCACCAGCATAGTTGAGATTGTATACATGGACGGCTGCGAGCGCGGCGTACGACGGCGACGTGCGACGGCGCAGATGAGATGAGACGAAGGGGGGAGAACCTCGTCTCTGTAGGCCTCGGCGCGGTGCTTGCCGAGGTCGTCGTGGAGCGCGCGGAAGGCCTCCTCCTCCTTGTCGGCGAGGAGCCGGAGGAGGCCGCGCAGCTGGGACTGCCGCCACGCCAGGGGCCGGGTCCTGCCGCTCTCGAAGGTCGCTCGCAGCTCGCCCAGGCGGCGCTCCACCGCCTGTGGCGCCGCCGCCGCCGCGCCGATCTCCTCTACGTTGGTCGCCATTGAGCCCATGCTCTCTGGCTCTCTGCTCTTGCTCGATCTCACTCGCTCGCTCTGCTCTGCTGCTCCAGTGCTCCACTGTGAGTGTGACCAAGTGAGGGCTCGCTCGCCGGTAGGCCCATTTATCGCGACGGAAGTGCCCATGCCGCGCACGGGGCTTCAATGCGGGTACCGGCACAGTCGACTGCAATTACTTTTACCATTAATGCGGTCACTGCAGCTCGGGTTTGATTGGTGGTGTACCATTGCCGTAAGTGCAGCTTCAGAGTCGGGTGTAGGTTGGCCGGCATTGTTCCTTGGAGGGCGTGCACCCTCATTCCGCGGCCCGCTGCTTCGTTGATTGAATGCATATGCATGGTATGATTGGGCATGGAGCATGGCCCGATTGGACTGGCGACGTGCACGCATATGCGTTCGTATCAAGTGCGCATCACGTTGCACATTTTCTTGCATGAACGTTGTACTTCCTCCACAGCGGTGCATTGGACATCTTAAGGCTGGTTGTTACGGGGGAGTATATACTAGCACCGACGGAGCTACGTACAAGCAAAAGCGTGCCATGGCCCGCCCAGCACCCAAAACAGAGTAAAAAGTAGAAATTAGGCCATAATGGTAAAAATTTAGTCTTCCTTTAGTCCTAAGCATACTGGCCCGCCCAATGTATTTTCGATAGCTCCGCCACTAGATACTAGTATATGAGGCCCCTCCCAATGTCCACCTTGTACAGGTGCTAAGTGTGTCATGTAAGCAAAAAGTCTGATGTGGCAACACAATTAAGAAGAGAGAGATGAGTTTGGTAACTTCAGGAAGAACCAATGCCAAGCGCGCAAACCTAGGCCAAACATTTAAATGAGGCAAGTTCACCAATGCATGAAACAGTTTAGTAGCGAAGTCATTAAATGATGAGAGCTTAGCAACAACAACTTAAGCACCAATGCATTGGGGACTATAGTTGCTAAACTATTTAATGTGCTTAGCACCTCATCTAAGGCTGATCCCAATGGGGTGTAACTTAGGAGTAAGATCACATATTTTAATACAACGTTGCTTATGTGGCACATATTTAATGAAGAGTGAGGTGCTTGTGGTAACTAGCTAAGTTACCGGAACATCACACACTTCAAGAAACAATGAGTCTATAAACTAATAAATGCATCGTTGCATGACACTACCTACATGTTCTACCCACTGTGGAGGTAGTAATATAGTCTAGATAAGTGTGTATGTTACTACTCCCTCCATTCCCTTATACAAGGCCACTATGAAAAATACATTTTGCATCTATACAAGGCCACTAACAGTAATCGAGTTAAAAATTAATGATGTTTTCTCGTACTAGCAACCTGTTTAATGCATGCGTGCATGTAGTCATAATGATATTGTGCTACTTTCTTCTCATTCCTTCCTTGCATGCATGTGGACATATTAATGATTCCAGTTAACGAGAAGAAAAGTTGTTTTGCAAAGCAGTTATTAAATTTTACCTTGGTACCTGTAATTTGAGTTTGTGGCCTTGTATAAGGGAATGGAGGGAGTATCTTATGTTCCTACCCATTGTGACCAGCCTAAGGCCTGTGCCAATGCACCGTTTCTTAGCACGATATCATAGGTGTAATCATTATTTAAGATATAATTAGTCCAATGCATTGTTTCTTATGGGTTGTATCTACATTTAATGATTTGGGGCTCATGCATGCATACGATTGGGCTAGAACCATTTTTTGCCTATGGCCACGTGCAAGAGTTGTATCTTAGCTAAGCTACAACCTCACTCTCTTTCTTCATTAACTAACATGCCACATAAGCAAATTGCTTATGAAACCGCACTAAGAAACTAGCATTGGCACAGGCCTAAGCAACTATCCATTGGAAGAGGTCTGATATGGAAAATGTTTGCTTTAAACCGGTTGATTTTCTAGCTCTGTAAGCCGCGTCGTACGCACGCCACGTGCCCCACTCAGCCACCGCTTCCATCCCCACCTTATTTCCTCGGACGCTCTCTCCTCCACTCATTCCCCTCCTCATCTTCTTCTTTTTCCCCCTCTCTCTCATTTGCAACTCTGACCGACGAGCGAACACTGAGTTCGTGTGCGCTGCAGCCACATGCAGCGCCGGCCAATTCCATAGATTGCTGCGTACTTCATGGCTCGCGCGCCACCGGGAGGCTGCAATGGCGGCCGCATGTACTACATAGGACGAAGCATCCGCCATCGCCGTTGTCACCGCCGCGTGCTGCGTCGCAGCATTCCTGTCACAGTCGTGCTGTGTCGCAGCATACGCTCGTTGCCGCCGCGCCGGTGATGGCATCGTGCGGTGAAGCTTCACCGAGCCATGGGGTGCTGCAATTTCGACGGGGGAAGCCGGTGCCGCGAGGGAGCACCAACGTGCGGTGGTGCCTTTGCAGTGAAGCTCCACCGGCGGCGCTGTCGCGGTGCTACAATGGAGCCCGCCGCGCGCGGTGATGGCGTTGTGCAATGAAGCTTCCCCGAGCCATGGAGTGTTGCGATGGAGTTTGGACGGGGCCAGCCGATGCCGCGAGGGACCACCAACGCGCGGTAGTGCCGTTGCAGTGAAGCTCCGCCGGCGGCGCCGTCGCGGTGCGGTGAAACATCGCCGACACCGTTGTGTACTGCATGGAGCATCGATGGTGCTGCACTGAAGCACCACCAGGAATGCCGCCATGTCGGGACGCCGGCGCTGCGATGGAGCTTCGCCGGGGGCCGGTGTTGCTATGAAGCTCCGTAGAGGTCATTTAGTGCTGCAATGGGCTTCACCGGGGGCCGCCGAGGTTGCGGTGAAGCTTCGTCGAGCGATCGATGTTTCAATGGAGCATCGCCGGCGGCGTTGGGTGCTGCCATGGAGCGCCGCCGTGCCAATGTTTGTCACTTCAGTGAAGCGTCGCTGGTGGCTTCGGGTGTTGCGAGATCAAAGGAGAGAAGGGGGTTGTGCGATGTGAGGAGAAGATGGGGGTGTGCGTTGACCATTCAAACCAGTTGACAGAAGGGATCCAACGGTGCGATCTGGCTGATCAAACGGCCAGGGAGGCAGCTTAAAAGTCGCTGGCATCAGCCGGTTGATTTGTAGCACTGCCCATATGATATTACATCTGTAAGACTAGTCAGTGTGGGGAGTAACAATAGTAACATGCATATGGGAAAATCCGCATCTGAGCACGGGCTCATCTGCACCAGCTCAGAAAAAATTCAGAAAAAATACTAAAAAGATTCAAAAAATTCCAATTTTTTTTATGTGGTAGATCATTTGATGCGTGAGTTCCACTCCAAATTTCAACTCATTTGGACATCTGAGCAATTCTGGGCAAAAAAGACAAATCGGGTCAAAAATAGTTCCTGAACAGTAAACTGTTTTACAGACCCCGATTTTGTCTTTTTTTGCCCAGATTTGCTCAGATGTCCAAATGAGTTGAAATTTGAAGCGAACCTCATGCATCAAATTATCTACCACATAATTTGTTTTTGGAATTTTTTGAATCTTTTTAGTATTTTTTTGAATTTTTTTTGAACGCGGGTGCAGATGAGCCCGGGTGCAGATTCGCCGCACTCCATGCATATATTACTAGTCTATGTTACTACCTTCATAGTGGATAGTGACATATGTGTTGTATCATGCATCACTTCATTTATTAGGTTGTAGACTCATCTTTTCTTGATATGTGATGTTACAGTAACTAGCTATGTTATCACATGCCTCTCTTTATTCATTAATTACATACCACATCATCTATTTTGCCTAGATAAGTGTGATGTTACCACATATGTTACTCGCACTGTGTGTAGTCTAATGCATAGTATCATATATTGGTATCATAGATGACTATATTTATTTTAATGCATGACATAAAGTAGCACATCATTTAATATGATACAGTATCATGATATGATACTCAAGCCTCTCTTTCTTTATTTAATACTATGCCACCTCGTCAAAATGGCTTAGTTGGCATGCATGATACTACCCATGATACTTCCATTACAGGCAGCCTAAGTGATGCATCGCAATCAACACGAAGAGGAAAACAAGATAACTTGATGTTTATTTACTAATTAATTAATACTCTCGCAGACAAATCAACCTAATAAACTGATCACTGCATGTTGTGCTCGGTACACTCCATTCATTGAAAATATGTACATCCCACATCCCCTATTGTTTGATTCCTTTGTTCGTGGTAAGAAAGAGTAAACAAGATGATAATTAATGCATCGTAAGCGTCTCAACATCATAATAGAGCAAAAAAGAGCAAGAACAACAGCTACAAGGAGCATATTTCAGCATAAACAGTAGCATATTTCAACCATAAACAATAGCATATTTCAGCCATAAACGGTAGCATATTTCTGTCATACATGGTTCAATAAGATATCCAATTACACAAGTTCTAAAATATAATTCATGGTTCACAAATCACGGGCACAAATAAGACGAAATGGTCCAATACATAAGTTTTGAAATATAATTCATAGTTCACAAATCACTTTAAAGTGGGCATCATCATGGCATCTTTCACATCTCCAAGCCTCCAAAAGACTATCTTCAAAGCATCCAATGCCAAATCAAAGTGCCAAGTCCTAGAGAAGATCGAAATTCGGTCAAGCTAAAGTTAGACATGAAATATATGCAGGTTGGTATATGAGAAGTGCAAGTATTGTACTTCACATGCATTCTCTCTTGAATGTCTTGAAGACAACTCCAAAAGCTTTGTCCTTGTTCATTGTGAGCATATATAAGAATAAAATAAGTAGTATGAGCATCTAACGAAACATTGCAACAAGATAATGATGACCTATATGATGATATGTAAAGAAAGACACACATTTATACTTGTTTCTTATCCAATATTGTGAACACATCAATGCCTCTAAGATTTCAGGGGTAAGGCGACTACAGTGGTCACTTAGAACTCTACCACTTGTGCTAAATGTTGATTCTGAGGCAACCGTGCTGACTGGAGTTGCAAAAATATCACGTGCTAGTAGCCTCAAAGTTGGATAGCGCGTTCCACTGACTTTCCACCAATCTAACACACTGAATTTATCTTTGGACAATGGAACTAGCTTATCTTCCAAGTAACGGTCTAGCTCAAGTTTCATCCTAAAATATGCTGGCCTTTTTTGAGCAACATGTTCATTGAAGAGTGACATAAGGGCTGGAGCTTGCAAAGAAGAGAATGAGCAAGATGGCTGTCCATGATCATCATCACTCTCAAGATTGTACTCCTCCAACAATGTGCATATCTTGGCAATTATTCCATTAACATGACCCTCACATTCTGGACTAGAAGGACTAATACCATGCAACATAGCAAAGCAAACAAGCAACATTCATTTTCGTACCAAGGATCAAGAAGTGTAGCCATTCCCATTAGACTTTGAATATCAGTCCAATACTGTTGGGATACGTCGCATGGAAAACAATTTTTTTTCTACGCACACGCAAGATCTATCCATGGAGTTGCATAGCAATGAGAGGGGAGAGTATGTCTACGTACCCTCATAGACCGTAAGCAGAAGCGTTTATCAACGCAGTTGATGTAGTCGAACTTCTTCATGATCCAACCGATCAAGTACTGAACGTACGGCACCTCCGCATTCAGCACACGTTCAGCTCAGTAACGTCCTCGCCTTCTTCATCCAGAAAGATGGGTGAAGTAGTAGATGAGTTCCGACAGCACGATGGCGTGGTGACGGTGATGATGATGCTATCTCCGCAGGGCTTCGCCTAAGCACTATAATAATATGACCGAGGAATAAAACTGTGGAGAGGGGCAAGGGGGAAGGAAAGGGGGAAGGAGGAAGGCAGGGGGAAGCCAACTCCTCCCTTTCCTCCCCTCCCCTAGGGCCGAACACCTTAGAGGGGCACACCAGCCCCTTGTGGGCTGGTGTGTTCCCTCACTTGGCCCATAAGGTCCATATACTTCCTGGGGGTGTTCGGAACCCCTTCCGGTGACCCGATGACTATCCGGTGCACTCCGAAACTCTTCCGGTGTCTGAATAGCATCATCTATATATCAATCTTTACATCCGGACCATTCCAGAGCTCCTCGTCATGTATGTGATCTCATCCGGGACTCCGAACAACATTCGGTCACCAAATCATATAACTCATATAACACTATATCGTCATCGAACGTTAAGCGTGCGGACCCTACGGGTTTGAGAACCAATAGCGGAACCTTGATGTCCACATTGCTTCCTACATATTCTACGAAGATCTTTATCGGTCGCACCGTTATGACAACATACGTAATTCCCTTTGTCCGTCGGTATGTTATTTTCCCGAGGTTCGATCGTCGGTATCTCCATACCTAGTTCAATCTCGTTAACAACAAGTCTCCTTACTCGTTCCTTAATGCATCATCTCATAACTAACTCCTTAGTCATTATGCTTGCAAGCTTCTTGTGATGTGTATTACCGAGAGGGCCCAGAGGTACCTCTCCGATACATGGAGTGACAAATCATAATCTCGATCCATGCCAACTCAACAGACACCTTGAAAGGATCGATATGGTTGACTAGAGGGGGGGGGGTGAATATGCAACTAACAATTTTTAGATTTTCTTAACCACTTTAAATTAAGCGTCAAAGTAAGTTGTCTAGAAAAGCTACTAAGATGATAACTAATAGGAAGTAAAGATAACAACCTCACAAGCAAGCTATATAAGATAAACAAGTAAAGCTTGCACAAGTAAAGAGAAGAAATAACCACAAGTGGAACCGGTGAAGACGAGGATGTGTTGCCGAAGTTCCTTCCCTTTGAGGGGAAGTACGTCTCCGTTGGAGCGGTGTGGAGGCACAATGCTCCCCAAGAAGCCACTAGGGCCACCGTATTCTCCTCGCGCCCTCACACAATACAAGGTGCCGTGATTCCACTAGTGGTGCCCTTGAAGGCGGCAACCGAACCTTTACAAACAAGGTTGGGGCTATCTCCACAATCGAATTGGAGGCTCCCAACGACACCACGAAGCTTCACCACAATGGAATATGGCTTCGAGGTGACCTCAACCGTCTAGGGTGCTCAAACACCCAAGAGTAACAAGATTCGCAAGGATTAGTGGGGGGAATCAAATATCTCTTGGTGGAAGTGTAGATCGATGCCTTCTCAAGCAATCCCGAGGAAATCAACAAGTTTGATTGGCTAGGGAGAGAGATCGGGCGGAAATGGAGCTTTGAGCAACAATGGAGCTTTGGGGTGGAAGAGGTGAGTCTTCTTGGAGAAGAAGACTTCCTATATATAGTCGGAGAACAAATCCAACCGTTATCCCACATTTCTGCCCGCAGAGCGCGGTACTACCGCACGTAAGTTGCGGTACTACCGCTTGGCCAGCGGTACTGCCGCTCTGGGTGCGGTACTACCACTGGAGCAGTACTAGCCTAGAATGCACTCTGTTGCGAAGGCACACGGGCGGTAGTAGTGCCTGAGCGGTACTACCGCTCGTCCCTGTGGTACTACTGCAAGGCAGAGACAAGCAGGCTGAGGACAAGCAGAGATGAAATAAAATACATCCGTAGCTACATCCGCAGAAATACGGTAGTAGCAAAAACACGGCACAGTACTACCGCTTGTCTCAAGCCGTACTACCGCATAGGATGCGGAAGTAAAAAATTACTTCCGCACCTACTACCGTACTAGGTGCAGTGCCGGGCCAGATACACGGTACTACCGTCCTCGTGATGCGCTACTACCGCTGTTGCGGTACTGCCGCGTCCTGAGGCGGTACTACCGTGTGGCTGTGCGGTACTACCGCTTACATGAGCGGTACTACCGCCTGCGAGGCAGCTGTACTAGTAGGAAGCCATGGTTTGTACTTACGAGGAGAACGGTCGGAGCTCCAGAGAAGCAAATGAAAGGTGGTGCGAGAGTATAGATGTGTACGTGTTGATTCCAATCAAACCTTTCCGAAGCGGACCCCCTCTTAATAGTACGGCTTTCCTATTACTCAAAACCACCGAAAGAGAGCAAAAAGGAAATATCGTCTTCCATAGATTCCGAGGGGCACACAATCGTCTTGTGCCTAGGTGAGATATATCTGAAAGATCTTAGAGGACACAATTAGTCCGCAAATGCATTGTCATCAATCACCAAAACTACTTAGGGAGAAATATGCCCTTACAATCTCCCCCTTTTTGGTGGATTGATGACAATACGGGATTTGCACAAGGATATATAAGAAAGAATGCAATCCTAATAAATGCTAGAATATAGGCAAGATCCCCCTAGATATGTGCATACAAGAGAGAGCGCTTTGGACTGCACAACACACATACTAGGATCAATGCTCCCCCTATATTCTACAGATAATATACTCCTTGCATATAAAGAATAAGAGTCTACGCACAGTAATAAGGAGGATAAGGTGAGCACATAAACAAGGGGAAGTAAACTAACTACTCACAACATAATATAGTAGAGACATAACAACGAGTTTAACGATAGAGGAGCATATGTCTTACACCATACGATAGTCTCACGCACACGACACAAAAGCAAACAAGCAAATAGAGTTCGACCAACGAAAAAGAACGGCACAAGATGCAAATCCCACTCTCCCCCCTTTGGCATCGAGACACCACAAAGGAAAAGAGGACAACTAAGAGAGGTGGTAGCTCTGGCAGAAGATCTTAGTCATCACGCTCGCCATCGGACTCCTGCTGCTCCTCCTGCTGCTCCTCGTCAGACTCAGACCACTTGTACCCCTGATGGACCATCCATTCCGCCTCAGGAGTGATGATATCCTCTGACCCACTGGACACATGCTCACCAAAGATCCTCATGATTTTCTTGTCACGCTGGCGAGATTGCTTGTGAGTGACATGTGCCTTGTACTGACCCTGAGCTTGCATACAGAAGAGGGCCTTCATCTTTTTCTTCAGCTTCTTAGCCCAAGAGGGCTCAGACGAGGGAGGAGCATATCCTCCAAAACTATCCTCAGCTGGCTCCTCCTCCACAGGCTCCTCGTTAGTGCCCATCTGTGTTGCATCAGCTTGTGCACGAGTGGCCGTGTTGGCCCAACGAGTCTTGATGCGAAGACGGATGGGGTCATGACGAATACACTCTGCCTCGAACTCCTCATCAGGGTAAAGTTTCTCCCAACTCTTGGAGATGAGCAGAAACAAGAACGGACCATAGATGGGCACCTTGCGAGTGTAGATCACAAAGCGAAGCTCACACCACATGATATGGGATATGCCAAGTGGTGGAGACTGAGCTGTGCGAGCTGCCTCACACATCAGCAGCATGTCGACGAGGTATGCATGAATCTTGTCCTTGTCCCCAACTCGAGGAAACAAGGTGTTGCAGAAGATCCGATGCATTATGTCCAGGAAGGGGTTCAACACCCATGACTTCTTACCACTTGCAAGTGTCTTCGCCATATAGAAAGGTAACAAACGGTCTTTGTTGGCAGCTTCTGGGTTGGCATGAGGCCGAGCTCCAATTGGGTTGTGGAGTCCCTCGTCAGCAACCTGAATCAGATCCATGAAGTCCTTCCAAGTAGCAGTCATCTTGTGACCATTTGTCATCCAAGTCATTGGGCGATCTTCCTTGGTATGAAAGTGCACCGAAGCATAAAACTGAGCAATGATTTCTGGGTCAAAATCATTCTGAAAAGTCATGAAGTGCTCAATCCCAAACTGCTCTACCAGATCCAGAGCCTCGGCAAAGTAGGCCAGGTTATCAGCCCTCCGCATGTGGACCATGTCCACCCAATGAGCATCCACATACAGGTTGTGCTTGCTCTTGAGCACCTCTGTGTAGATGCGATACTGCTGCTTGGTCCAAAAAAGTTCATCACCATGAAACTGAGCCCGGGGTTCTCCATAAGGATTGATCTTCCTCCTTGCCATGAACTCATTAGCTGACATTTCTTCCATGGTCATAGATGATTCCTTGTGCTTGTTGGCGGCGGTCTTGAACTTGCGTTGGGGATTGGAGCCCTCTGGCACATCATTGGGGGTGCGCAAACGCTTGGACCCGGTGTCACAGACGGGATTGGTGAGACGGCCATCGGAACCGGAGCCACCACCTAAGATACAAACACAAGAACACGACGGAAACACAAAGAGAATCAATGCAAAAGCCACAAAAAGCACATGAAACGAGTAGAAAGGATAATATGTAAGTGCTACGAAGGAACTATGAACCAAGCGGTAGTACTGCTTGACGAACACGGAAGTAAAAAATTAGTACCGCTTAGGGAGCGGTAGTACCGCTTGGGGGTTGCGGTAGTACCGCACAGTATGCGGTAGTAAAAATTTACTTCCGCGTAGGTACGGTAGTACCGCTCAGCAGAGCGGTAGTACCGCGGTTAGCCAGCGGTAGTACCGCTCGGGTCAGATCTGAAAGGAACGGATCTAGACTAGAACGCGTAGAACGACGAACGGTACTACGGCTGATCATAGTAACTTGGTAGCATCATACTTACTAGCATTTCTAGTGCAAAACACTCTCCTACATCCTAATCTTCCATGGATAAGAACAATAAGAACGCTAGAACAACATGCATCTCCCCAAACCCTAAAAACAACAACTAGGCAAAAAGAAGAGGGGATTTGGGGAGAAACCTTCATCCATGGAAAGAGGTCGAGGTGGGGAACGATCCCACCGGTCGGAATGCGAGGAGAGTGTCCGAGGGAGGAGATCCGGCGAGGTCCTCCGACGGCGTTCTTGAGAGGGAGAGAGAGAGACGACGTGGGGGGTAGGAGATGAATGGGTATGGGGGAGTTGGAACTCCCCCTGCCTGCTTATAACCCCCACCCGTTCGGATAAGTGCGGTAGTACCGCGGTCATCGCGGTAGTACCGCCCGGGCGGAAGTACCGCACACGGAGCGGTAGTACCGCTCGACCAGCGGTAGTAAAAAATTACTGCCGTGCTGGACTTGCGGTAGTACCGTAGTCTCTTTTGCGGCAGCACCGTGACTGCTCACGGTAGTACCGCCCCTCTGAGAAATTGCATGTTTCGACAAGAGGCTTTTAGCAAGGGAAAAAAACGCACACGCAAGGCAAAACACTACTCCAACGAGGAGGTCGGTGGCCGAGGCCACCTATGTTTGAGTTATTTGGTATGGCACCACAAAGAACTATCCTTGGGCCCATGACCAATACTCGTCTTGAAGCACTTATACCATCTAATCATGGCAAATGACAAAGACTTGATCAATTTATGCATAATGGGGGGAGGAATAGCTCATTGAGAGAACAATACTCCCCCTATGTCCATGCCTACATCTAGACAAGATAACTATATTGAAAGCACATTTGCTCCCTGGGTGGTTTTGGTAATTAATGACAACATACTTTGTGGTTGGACTAATACTTTTATCAAGTATGTTTCAGGAAATCCAATCACATTGGAATGGCAAGATGACTGAAGAAGTGGACCCCTCAAATGCCAAGGCAAGCATTGGCAAAAGCTCAAGACTTCATTTTTGGTTTAGTGATCCAAGATCACATTGAGTCCATAGGAAAAGCCAATACTATTAAAAGGGGATGAGGTTGTGTTGATGATCTGGTTGCTCAAGTGCTTAGTGATATATCTCCTTCAACTATCAGCACCTTTCACTTCTATACACACCCATAAGTAATCTCGGACAAACCGATTCTTTCAACTCAGTCCCACCGAGATGAACCACTTCAGCCATATTCCAAACCCTAGAAAAATCGGTCATTCCGAGTTTGAGATCGGTCACACCGAAATGTGGACTGCCAACCTTCTGTAACCATTTCACATCTTTTCGGAAAAACCGAGTTTGTATTATCGGTCTCACCGAAATGGGCAAGCTTCTGTCTTGGCTCAAATCGGTCTCACCGATATTGCATTTTCGGTCTCACCGATTCTGGCATGTTCCTGTCTTTTCTCAAATCGGTCCAACCGAGTTTTCTTTCTCGGTCCCACCAAAAATCCCAACGTTCATATCTTTTGCACTTTCGGTCTCACCGAGATGGTATTTTCGGTCCCACCGAAAACCCCAACGTTCACTATATTTGAACTTTCGGTCTGACCGAGTTTTCACTTCGGTCTCACCGAGATGGCTCAAATATGTGTGTAATGGTTGGATTTTGTGTGGAGGCTATATATACCCCTCCACCCCCTCTTCATTCGTGAGGAGAGCCATCAGAAAGTCTACCACTCCTACTATACACTTTCTGAGAAGAGAACCACCTACCCTTGTGTTGAGATCAAGTCATTCCATTCCTACCATATGAAACTTGATTTCTAGCCTTCCCAAGTTGCTTTCCACTCAATCCTTTCTTCCACCACAGCCATATCAGTGAGGAGAGTTGAGTGTTGGGGAGATTACCATTTGAAGCACAAGAGCAAGGAGTTCATCATCATCGACAACATCTATTACCTTTTGGAGGGTGGTGCCTCCTAGATTGGTTAGGTGTCGCTTGGGAGCCTCCGTCTTTGAGATGTGGAGTTGAACCAAGAAGTTTGTAAGGGCAAGGAGATCGCCTACTTCGTGAAGATCTACCCCGAGTAAGGCTAGTCCTCCGTGGGCGTATGCCATGATGGAATAGACAAGGTTGCTTCTTCGTGGACCCTTCGTGGGTGGAGCCCTCCGTGGACTCGCGCAGCCGTTACCCTCCGTGGGTTGAAGTCTCCATCAACGTGGATGTACGATAGCACCACCTATCGGAACCACGACAAAAATCTCCGTGTCACCAAACTGCGTTTGATCTTCTCCACCTCTCTTTACTATATGTGCAATTTACTTTCCGCTGCCCATACTCTAGAATTGCATGTGTAGTGTGATACTTGAATTGATCTTAATTGTGAAACTGCCTAAAACTTTGCATAATCAAAAGGCAGATTTTTTATATCTTCAAGTAGTCTAATCACCCCCCTCTAGACATACTTCTTCGATCCTACATATATTGAGTGGGAGGTGTGTGTGCAAAGTCTCAAGCCACATTGCTCAAATCGATGATATTTAGCTCATGCCTTAACTCACGAAATCTTGCTTCATCCAACGGCTTCGTGAAGATATCTGCAAGGTTATCATGAGTGTTGACATAGTGAAGCTCGATCTCTCCTTGCCGTATATGATCCCGGATGAAGTGATACCGAATCTCTATATGCTTCGTCTTGAAGTGTTGCACGGGGTTGAGAGAAATCTTGATGGCACTTTCATTGTCACACCAAAGAGGCACTTTGTCACAAGTGACACCGTAATCCTTTAAAGTTTGCCTCATCCATAAGAGTTGAGCATAACAACTGCCAGCTGCCACATACTCAGCTTCGGTGGACGAGAGAGGCATACAACTTTGCTTTTTGGAAGACCAACTAACGAGAGAGCAACCAAGGAATTGGCACCCTCCAGAAGTGGACTTCTTATCCACTTTGTCTCCCGCCCAGTCCGAATCAGAGAAACCTACAAGGTTGAAGTTTGCTCCTCTTGGGTACCATAAGCCAAAGTTTGGGGTATGAGCCAAATATCGAAAGATTTGCTTGACTGCCACAAAGTGACTTTCCTTAGGTGAGGCTTGAAACCGTGCACAGATTCCCACACTCAACATAATATCCGGTCTAGATGCACAAAGGTAAAGCAAGGATCCAATCATAGAACGATATACCTTTTGATCCACCGCTTTACCATTGGGATCAATGTCAAGTTGGCACTTGGTTGGCATTGGAGTAGTAACCGGCTTGACATCACTTAGATTGAACCTCTTGAGCATGTCTTGAGTATACTTGGTTTGTTTTATGAAGATTCCTTCTCTTCTTTGCTTGATCTCAAACCCAAGGAAGTACTTCAACTCTCCCATCATGGACATCTCAAAATGTGTGGTCATGAGTGCGACGAACTCATCATTGAAAGCTTTGTTAGGAGAACCAAAGATAATATCATCAACATATAGTTGGCAGACAAACAACTCCCCTTTGACCTTCTTAGTAAAAACAGTGGGGTCGATTTTCCCAATTTCAAACCCACGATCTTGTAACAACTCGGTAAGATGCTCATACCACGCACGTGGGGCTTGTTTAAGGCCATAGAGAGCCTTATCGAGTTGATACATGTGATTGGGGAACTTAGGATCCTCAAACCCCGGGGGTTGTTTGACATACACCAATTCATTAATAGGACCATTAAGAAATGCACTTTTCACATCCATTTGTTGTAGCTTAAAGTTATGATGAGAAGCATAGGCAAGCAACAAACGAATAGATTCAAGGCGAGCAACGGGGGCAAAGGTTTCACCGTAGTCGATACCCTCGACTTGGGAGTAGCCTTGAGCCACCAGACGCGCCTTGTTATGGATGACAATGCCATGAGCATCTTGCTTGTTCTTAAAGATCCACTTGGTTCCAATGACATTATGGTTCTCCTTTGGCCTTGGCACCAGACGCCACACTTTGTTGCGCTCGAAGTTATGGAGTTCTTCATGCATGGCATTAAGCCAATCAGGGTCTTCGAGCGCCTCATATACCTTCTGAGGTTCAACACAGGAGACAAAAACTTGATGAGCACAATAGTTTGCTAATTGTCTACGAGTGCTTACCCCCATTTTGATGCTTCCTAGAATATTCTCCATGTGATGTTCTCTGGAAGCAAGCCTGGAGGCAACTTTTGCAGCACGACGCTCCAATTGCTCTTCAAGAGATAATTGAGGAGCACTGAGTTGATCATCTTGAGCGACGTCAGGAGATAGATCTTGATCTTGAGCTTCCTCTTGATCTTGATCTTGCTCGGAGGATAGAACTTGGCCTTGTGCATCATTTGGTGGCTCCCCACCATTTTGTGATTGATCTTGCACTTGGCCTTGTTCGTCCGGTTGAGGGCCTTCACTTTGTTCTTCGGAAGCGTGTGGGTCTTGGGTTGGTGATGGTTCCACTTGAGTGGAACATTGTCCTTCTCCTTCGGCCACAAGGGGTTCCTCAATGGGTAGGATATATCCAACACCCATTCTTCTTATGGCTTGAGGAGGAATTTCATGACCTACATCACAAGTACCACTTTGCTCCACTTGGGAGCCGTTATTTTCATCAAACTCTACGTTACTCGTCTCCTCAATGAGTCCATTGGACTTGTTGAGGACACGGTAAGCATGAGAGTTTGTAGCATAACCAACAAATATGCCCTCATGAGCTCTAGATTCAAATTTAGACAAACGAACACCTTTCTTGAGGATGAAACACTTACACCCGAACACCCGGAAGTACTTGAGATTGGGCTTGTTACCGGTAAGTATCTCATATGGAGTTTTGTTCAAGCCTTTGCGGAGATAGAGCCGATTGGATGCATGACATGCGGTGTTGATGGATTCGGCCCAAAAGTTGTATGGAGATTTGAATTCCGCCATCATGGTCCTTGCCGCATCCATTAGTGTCCAGTTCTTTCTCTCCGCTACACCGTTTTGTTGAGGGGTATATGGTGCTGCATATTGATGTTTGATCCCCTCATCACTAAGAAACTCATCCAAGGTGTAGTTTTTGAACTCGGTGCCGTTGTCACTTCGGATCATCAAAATCTTTGCTTCATGTTGTCGTTGAGCTTCATTTGCAAAGTTGATGACTGTTTGTTGGGTCTCACTCTTCTTCTTGAAGAAGTATACCCAGGTGTATCTTGAATAATCATCCACAATCACCAAGCAATACTTTCTACCCCAAGACTATCAAAAGATGGAGGCCCAAAGAGATCCATGTGAAGGAGCTCTAGGGGTATTTTTGAATAGATGATAGTCGTGGGAGGGTGAGCCGTCTCATGTAACTTTCCTTCAATGCAAGCCCTGCAAGCACGATCTTTGGCAAAGCTAACATTTGTTAGTCCAGGAACATGGTCCCCCTTGAGAAGACTTTTCAAAGATCTCATATTGACATGGGCCAAACGGCGATGCCAAAGCCATCTCACATCAACTTTAGCCATTAGACATGTCGCGATCTTAGTGGGTTGCTTCGAGAAGTTAACCACATAAAGACCGTTCTCGACATGTCCAACATAGGCTACTTTAAGAGTCTTGCTCCACAAGAGGGCCACGATATCAATATCAAAGAATGTAGCGAAACCCATGAGTGCAAGTTGGCGAACAGAAAGTAAGTTATATGCAAGGGACTCAACAAGCATGACTTTCTCGATCGTGAGATCATGAGAGACAACAACCTTGCCAAGCCCCAATACCTTAGAAGATGAAGCATCACCCCATTCGATGTTGGTGGCCATAGATGAACCTAGATGCACGTCCACCACCAAGTCTTTGCTTCCGGTCATATGATTTGTGGCTCCACTATCGAGCAACCATGACCCCCACCGGAAGCAAACTCCTACAAGAGATCAATGCTTGGATTTAGGTACCCATTTGGTAATGGGTCCTTTGAGGTTAGTAACAAGGGTCTTAGGAACCCAAATAGACCATTCAATGTACTCATAAGAAGAACCAACAAATTTAGCAAACACATGACCATCACTAGCACGACATAAAACATATGAGGGATTAAAGTCGTCGGCCATGTTTGATGGCATGGTGGGGTTTTTCTTGACACCACCACCTTTCACAGTTTTCTTCTTCTTAGAGGCGCCCTCTCCCTCTTTCACAAAAGTTTGTCGGAGAGGGGGAGGTAGCTTGGTCTTGTCATTATTCTTCTTCTTGGGCTTACGAACAAACCCAATTCCTTCCTTTGCCACAACCTCCTTTTGATTGCTCAAAAGGTTGTCGAGGTTCTTCTCACCTTGTATACATGTCACAAGGCCTTTCTCAAGTTGCTCCTTCAACTTGGCATTTTCTTCAACAAGATGCACATGCTCGCAACATGGGTTAGTAGCATTTGCATTATCAATTAACACCATGCAAGGAAAGATAGCCTTTTCCTTGGTTAGCGAAACTTGGAGTTGATCATGAGACTCCTTGAGAGAAGCATGCATACCTTTCAAGGCCTCGTGAGCCTTGTCGAGTATAACAAACTCCTCCTTGAGTTTAGCATGGTCAACCTCAAGTTTTGCCTTCTCGGAATTAAGCATACGAGAGACAACTAAAGCATGATCGAGATCTTTCTTTAATTTAGCATGATCATCGTTGTGTGACTCCTCAAGAGCCAAACAAAGACCACGCTCTTCCTCTAGGGCGTTAGAGAGATCCGATATCGCATCGGCATAGTCTCGACTATGTCCTTCCATTTTAGCAATGGTCTCCTCGTGAGCCTCGATCATGTCATTGGCCTCACCGAGTTGTTCCAAGAGAGCAACAAAGTGCTTCTTGGGTTTGCCCTTAAGTTTGCTCATGCACAACTCAAATTCATTCTCTCCCTCCTTAGTTCCCTCACTCTCATCAATACAATCCGTCAATGAAGGATTAGAAGGGATGGTAGTATTGATGTTTGGGGTTACCTTGTTGGTGGCCTTGGACATGAGACACTTGGCAGTGATGTTCTCATTAGGCGAGTGGAAGAGAGATGAGCGCGGAGTAGTAGCAATAGCAATTGTGGCCATGGTGACCACCTCATCATCTTCATCATTATCATCATCCTCAACATATTCTTCTTGGGCCACCAACCCTTTAGGAGGGGTCTTCTTGTTGGGATAAGACTTGGCCTTGTCCTTCCGGATAAGCTTGCCTCCAAAGTCTTCTCTTTTCTCATATGGGAAATCTACAACAAAGTGGATTACATTCCCACAGTCGAAGCAAGTCCTCACTCGTTGCTTGGCCTTGTTGCCACTTGAGTTGTTCTTGTTGAAGTTGGGTCTTGTGTTCTTCTTGTTGCCCCAAAATTGCCGTGAAGCAAGAGCCATGTGCTCATGATAGGCATATTTGGTGTCCTCGGGGATACTCTCATCATCCTCCTCCTCCTCCTCTTCTTCCACACAAGCCTTGGCCTTCAAGGCAAGGTTAGGCTTCTTTGATCGTTGAGCTCTTAAGACCGCATTATCGGCGGTCTTGTCCAAGATCCTCATGGCAACAAACTCATCCAACACTTCATTTGATGACAAGTGGTGGAAGTCCGGTCTTTGACGGATGACAAAGGACATGGCCTTATGATAGGGCATCATGGCCTTGAAAAACTTGCGCTTGATCCAATTGTCATCCATGTCCTTACTCCCATGATCTCGAAGAGAGACCGCAAGAGTGGTTAATCTCCGATAAAGTTCACGAGGATCTTCTTCTTCGATCATAGCAAACTCATCGGCTTCATCTTGCACAACTTCATAGTTTGAGTGTTGAATGCTAGCGCTCCCCTTGTACATAGTGCCAACATGCTCCCAAGCTTCCTTGGCCACAGTGAAGGGTCGAAGATGTGCAATGTCTTCGGGAGGGATTGCATCTTGGAGTATGCAAAGAACGGACTCGTTGAATTGATGATCCGCAGTTTCTCTCGGAGTCATGTTGTCGGGATCACGTGGATAAGAACCTTGCTCAATGATTCTCCAAAGATTAGTAGAGCAATGATTTAAATGACGTTTAAAGTGAAACATCCAAGTAGCAAAATCAGAATTTTTTATAAACTCAGGAGGAGGCCCAACGGAATTTAAATGCGGTGTGGGAACGGGTCCTCCATAGTGAGTCGGAGGAGCGGAGTGGGCAAAGATGCCATTCCCATTCTTAGTAACCGGGGCTTGTCCACTACTAGCTTCTCCCTTGTCGGAAGTAGCCCCCAACACGATGGTGGCGGGACGAACCACCTCCAACGGTGTGGTGGATAATTTAAGCCCCTCAATTAAATCTTTAAACATGCCTTTGACCTCGGTCGCTAGTGATTCTTTCAATGTGGTCATAGCCACATTGAACTCCTCACGAGAGATCGAGGCTCCCCCATCGGACGTAGGCAAGGACGGAGTTCCACCGGAATGTTCCTCCGTCTCGACTACATTGTCACCCATACTCTTTGGACGGTAAAGTCCTTAAAAAGAGACGAGGCTCTGATACCAATTGAAAGGATCGATATGGTTGACTAGAGGGGGGGGGGGTGAATAGGCAAATAACAATTTTTAGCTTTTCTTAACCACTTTAAATTAAGCGTCAAAGTAAGTTGTCTAGAAAAGCTACTAAGATGACAACTAATAGGAAGTAAAGATAACAACCTCACAAGCAAGCTATATAAGATAAACAAGTAAATCTTGCACAAGTAAAGGGAAGAAATAACCACAAGTGGAACCGGTGAAGATGAGGATGTGTTGCCGAAGTTCCTTCCCTTTGAGGGAAAGTACGTCTCCGTTGGAGCGGTGTGGAGGCACAATGCTCCCCAAGAAGCCACTAGGGCCACCGTATTCTCCTCACGCCCTCACACAATGCAAGGTGCCGTGATTCCACTAGCGGTGCCCTTGAAGGCGGCAACCGAACCTTTACAAACAAGGTTGGGGCTATCTCCATAACCGAATTGGAGGCTCCCAACGACACCACGAAGCTTCACCACAATGGAATATGGCTTCGAGGTGACCTCAACCGTCTAGGGTGCTCAAACAACCAAGAGTAACAAGATCCACAAGGATTAGTGGGGGGAATCAAATATCTCTTGGTGGAAGTGTAGATCGATGGCTTCTCAAGCAATCCCGAGGAAATCAACAAGTTTGATTGGCTAGGGAGAGAGATCGGGCAGAAATGGAGCTTTGAACAACAATGGAGCTTTGGGGTGGAAGAGGTGAGTCTTATTGGAGAAGAAGACTCCCTATATATAGTGGGAGAACAAATCCAACCGTTATCCCACATTTCTGCCCGCAGAGCGCGGTACTACCGCACGTAAGTTGCGGTACTACTGCTTGGCTAGCGGTACTACCGCTCTGGGTGCGGTACTACCGCTGGAGCAGTACTAGCCTAGAATGCACTCTGTTGCGAAGGCACACGGGCGGTAGTACTGCCTGAGCGGTACTACCGCTCGTCCCTGCAGTACTACCGCAAGGCAGAGACAAGCATGCTGAGGACAAGCACGGATGAAATAAAATACATCCATAGCTACATCCGCAGAAATACGGTAGTAGCAAAAACACGGCACGGTACTACCGCTTGTCTCGAGCGGTACTACCGCGTAGGATGCGGAAGTAAAAAATTACTTCCGCACCTACTACCGTACTAGGTGTAGTGCCGGGCCAGATACACGGTACTACCGTCCTCGTGATGCGGTACTACCGCTGGTGCGGTACTACCGCGTCCTGAGGCGGTACTACCGTGTGGCTGTGCGGTACTGCCGCTTACATGAGCGGTACTACCGCCTGCCAGGCAGCTGTATTAGTAGGAAGCCATGGTTTGTACTTACGAGGAGAACGGCCGGAGCTCGAGAGAAGCAAAGGAAAGGTGGTGCGAGAGTATAGATGTGTACATGTTGATTCCACCCAAACCTTTCCGAAGCTGACCCCCTCTTAATAGTACAGCTTTCCTATTACTCAAAACCACCGAAAGAGAGCAAAAAGGAAACACCGTCTTCCATAGATTCCGAGGGGCACACAATCGTCTTGTGCCTAGGTGAGATATATCTGAAAGAGCTTAGAGCACATGATTAGTCCGCAAATGCATTGTCATCAATCACCAAAACTACTTAGGGAGAAATATGCCCTTACACACCTTCGGAGACGTCTGTAGAGAATCTTTATAATCACCCAGTTACGTTGTGACGTTTGATAGCACGGAAGGTATTCCTCCGGTATCCGGGAGTTGCATGATCTCATAGTCAAAGGAATATGTATTTGACATCAAGAAAGCAATAGCAATAAACTGTACGATCAAATGCTAAGCTAACGGATGGGTCTTGTCCATCACATCATTCTCCTAATGATGTGATCCCGTTATCAAATGACAACTCATGTCTATGGTTAGGAAACCTTATCCATCTTTGATTAACTACCTAGTCTAGTAGAGGCTCACTAAGGACACGATATTTGTGTATGTATTCACACATGTATTTAAGTTTCCGGTCAATACAATTCTAGCATGAATAATAAACCTTTATCATGAATAAGGAAATATAAAATAATAATAACTTTATTATTGTCTCTAGGCAAGTAGGCAATATTCCATCAAATACTTGTTAAATTTCTCTTCCATGCTAAATTTCATGGCTTCTATCACCTCGTTACCACAAATTGACCATTGCCTCGTAGACCGAAAGCGGAAGCATTTGACAACACAGTTGATGTAGTCGAACTTCTTCTCGTTCCACCGATCAAGTACTGAACGCACGACACCTCAGAGTTCTGCACATGTTCAGCTTGATGACGTCCCTCGTTCCTTTGATCCAGCAAGGTGTCGAGGAAGTAGATGACTTCTGTCAGTACGACGGCGTGGTGACGGTGATGGTGAAGTGAACCGCGCAGTCTAAGCACTACGAGAATATGACCAGAGGCGAAAACTGTGGAGGGGGGGGGGGCGCCGCACACGGCTAACAATTGTTGGTGTGTGTTCTAGCGGTGGCCCCTCATATATATAGGTTGGAGGGGAGGGGAGGCATCCAAGGGGGCGCCCCAAGTAAGAGGAATCCTACTTGGGCGCCTCCCAATTCGGTCTCCCCCTTCCATATTCATCCGGAGGGGGAAGGAAGGAGGAGGGAGGAGAGAATGAAGGAGGAGGCCGAATTGCTCTCCTTCCTTTCTCTCTTCCTGTCGTGGAAGTGTCACGACAGATGTCCTAAGGTAAGGACTTGATTGTGGAGCCATAGCGACGTGGTTAGCTTAAAGGGGTTAAAACGGACAAAGGACACAGGGAATTTTTATACTAGTTCGGCCCCTTGCGGTGAAGGTAATGGCCTACTCTAGTTGTTGTGGTATTGCTAGGGTTTCGATGACCAGGGAGCGAATATGCTTTGCCTGAGTCTCGAGTTGTTGTTTCTTTCCCTAAGCCGCTGCCGGGTTGTCCCCTTATATACACGGGTTGACACCCTGCGGCCTATGGAGTCCCGTCCGTCTCATACAATCGTGTCCGGCCCGGTGACTCATCTTACATGCCTTACATTACAAGTTACATATATGGCGGTTGATACTTACAGGCCTTAAGCCACCGCGGGCCTTGGGCCCTTATCTAAACCGCCGTCTTTAATGGGCTTCTGGGCTGGTCTTATGAACCGCTGTCGGGTAACCGGGCCCCTCCTGGGCGGGTCATATGAAATACTTATATCCCCAACATTAGGCCCCAGGTTGATCTTGAACTTGTTCATATCAATCTTTCCTCCTCTTCTTGTGAGAGACTGTAAACCGCCGCTATCTTATTTTTGAAATAATAATGATCCGCCATGACGTCAGCTTATGAAATAATGATAACCCGTCGTGACGTCACTTACTTGCAAACGGTCCAGATCTTAATGGATCTTCCATATTTATTGGCATTCCGAGAATCAAGGCACCTGCATAGTTATTTACCTATTTCTCCGTCTCCTCGATTTTCGCGCCATACTTTTATCCACTTTAGCTTATAAATAGGACCGAAGGTCCCTTTCCATTCTCTCCTTCGTCTCCCTCTCTTCATCTTCTTCCTCGCGCCGTCCCTGCACCCAAGCTTCGCCGATGCCGTCGCCCTCTGCTTTGTCCTCACTAATAGCTGCCGCGTCGACCCATCGTGACCAGGCCTCTTCCGCGCGCCGCCACTGCCGTCTTACCCGCACAGGTACATTCTTGCCCTTCTCCACCAGATCCGTTAGGGTTCCTGTGAAGTTCTTCCGAGTTCTTCTTTTCCTTCCTCTGCAACTATGGTTTCTTCTTATGAACCTTGATGTCTCTGTGTATGCTGATGTTGATAGCATCTCTCTAAGCAATACTGTAAAATCTCATCTCTGCGAATAACTGGATTTGTCTCTTAGAATTGTATCATATCGATCTTAAGTTTTGCCTGTTCGTCATTTAATCTTGATTTTTGAACAGCCGTAGATCCAAAATTTCCTACGTAACCTGTGAAACTGTTTTTTCCAGACTTTAGTAAAATTTACTTTTCTGAACACTCGCATTGCCAATGGCGGTTTACTTTTCCAGCTTATGATTACTCTTATGCCATTAGGCCGCATTTAAACTGCCATGCTGAGCTTGTAGCAATACATTATCTCTAGCTTTCTTGAACCGACAACAATCTTTCACTTGTTAGGTCTGTTTGTTCACAATGCCGCCGAAGACAGTCACCACATGCAACTGGGTTCCCTCAATTGTTACTGAGGCTACACTCGCCGACTTTGTGAGAATCGGATATCTGCCCAATGCTCCAATTATGCCTTACCGTGCTCCTAAACCAGGCGAGGAAAGGCCTGGACCCACAGATGATGAAGTGATTGTTTTTACTGACCACATGAACCGGGGTTTCTCACCACCCGGCTCTAAATTCTTCAGAGATGTCCTGCACTTCTTCTAGCTCCATCCCCAAGACATCAGACCCAATTCCGTGTCAAATATCTGCAATTTCCAAGTGTTTTGTGAAGTATATCTTCAAGAGGAACCCAACATCTTGCTTTTCAGAGAATTCTTTTACTTGAACCACCAGAATGAATTTACCAATGGCCCTAGCCTGGAGCTCGGAGCTGTCTCTATCCAAAGAAGGAGAGACTCTATTTTTCCTTATGCATACCTGCCAAGTCATCCGAAAGACTATAACAAAGCCTGGTTTTATTGTAAAGATACCTCTCCGGCTGATGAACCTACTTGCCGGGTTTCCATGCTCAACGTTTAGATGCCAATCATCGTCTAGCTGAAAAACTCACTGCTGCAGAACGCAAGTCAATTGTCCCCACTTTGTCAAAGGTGAATGCCCTTCTTGGAAATGGTTTAACTGGAATCGATTTAGCTCGATGTTGGCTTGCTTGGCGAATTACCCCGTTAAGCCGTAGGTCCGGCTTAATGTGCGAATATACTGGAGAGAAGAATGATCCTTTGCGCCATAGCTCTGAGGACCTGGAGGAAAATGTCATCATAGATATGACAAAAACTGTTTTAAATGAATCTTTGTCGGATTGTGGCAAAGTGGGCCTGTTGCCTTTCTGCAAATCTAACCCGACACCAGAGGTAACTCTTAATTTTGATTGTTGTCTTGTATAATTCAACTCCATTGCCAATGCTAAATTCGCCACCTCTCATAGGCTAAGTCGGCCTTCTGGAAGAAAACTTATGACCATGAGGCCGCCAAAAAAGCCGTCAAGAAAGCTATTAAAAAGACTAAGAAGAAAACTAGTGCCTCTAGTTTGTTTGAACTGAACTACGGCACTGAGTCGGAGGTAGTCATCGACTCTCTTGGCTCTTATTTCAATTATCTTATTGACACTGATTATTGCCAGGATGGCACGGAGGTCAGTCATGCCGTAGATGAAGAGGTAATTACTATTTCCTCTGGCTCAGAATCCTTGCCAAGACAAAATGTTCGACAAGTTATCCGGAAAGTAAGATTTTCACACCCTTCAGCTCATTTAGATCCTCACTTTCTTTTGAAGCAACAGCAACACGAAAGCCTTCGTCAGACCCAAAACTCCGGAGAAGAGGAATTGTCCTCCGGCTTACCCAATACTCCGCCTCGACGAAAACGCCGGAATGAGGTACTTTCGTTCACAAATTCCCATTATCTACCAATGAGTCTTATTCAGTAATCCCTGAACTCGTCTGATTCAAACTAACATGAAACTTCTCGTTCCTCCTCCGGTGATTCATCTCAGAGTCAACTTCCGGCTTTCAAAACCGCTCCTGGGTAAATGACTTGTCCCAAGTTCATTTTAACTTTAGATCTTTATATCCTTGCAATGACTTACTTCTATTAATGTAGAGGCCAAGCAAAACCTATTAAGAGGGCCAGGGCAACTAAACCGGCGGCTGACCCCAAGATTACTGAGCCGGCACTACAGGCATTAGCAACAGATGCTCAAAAATCAACTGAAGAAGTTACTCACGACACTCCTCCTGAGGTACCCGATGCCACTACTGCTCCTGCCCAGGCTGACTCTGCACCAGCTAAACCGCCTGCCCCCACTAAACCGACAGAAGATCGGTCTGAAGATGTTACTTTTATTGGCACTAGTTTCAGAGAACCGGGCAACCCATCAGTGCTAGCCAAACACACCGCCAAGCAAGAACTTATTGAAAACCGGCGCACGAGATTTGACATGTCACAGTATACACAATTGAGTATTGGCAAGTCTTGTCTGGTTTTCTCAATCAGGTTCATAGCAATCGTGACCTTGAGATCGATATGGTGAAGCAGATGCATCAAAAGTTTGAGGTAACGTTCTTTGACCAATTTCCAACTGTCCTTCCAGCCCCCAAATCTAGTGGATATGATGAAACTGAATATTCTGTAGACTTTTAGATTGGCATATTACTTGACCAAAAATTCCTCCTTAAGAAACATTGCATATGTAGCTCCCAAGGGCTGGCTTAATCAATTTGAATGAGCCGATCCTTATTATAACTTGCCTGTACATCATCCTTAAACCAGTGATAGAAACCAAACCGCCATCAGCTACCATAGTTAACTTGACATATAAAAGCGATGTACATTAGCCCCCAAGTGCCAAGTGCTGTTGCTCGCAAAGTGCTTGGGACTTTTATGTTTATGAATATATTAACTTGAAAAGAATTTTCGCATCCATTAGCCCCCAAGGTTCAAGTGCTCTTGCTTGCAAAGTGCTTGAGACTTAACAACATGAACCCGGCTCAAAAAAAAAACTTTAGCCTCCGTTAGCCCCCAAGTGCCAAGTGTTGTTGCTTGCAAATGGCTTGGGACTTGAATCCTTGTTAAACCGGTAGTTAATCCGGCTCATATTTACTTTACCTGTTCAGGAAGCGACTGCAGAATTACAAACACAGCTGAAGGATGCTCGAGAATGGCTTAAGCACCAAGAATCCGAAACTCAGAAAGTTGAATCCAAATTCCAATTTAGCTTGACTGAAGCGAATGATTTGAAAGCTAAACTTAAGTCCGAGGAATCTGCATGGGCTGAAGAAAGGGCTGCCTTAGTGCAACGGGCTGAAGAAGCCGAAACATCTCTTGAAGCGGTGACGACGGAGCTCTCCGGCTTAAAACACCGTGTCTCAGAAATGATTGCAGCCATTTTTGGTAAACCGCCATACTCAACTTGTAAAATCTTGGGAGAGTTTAACCCGTTACTGATCAACTTAATGGTTATGTAGGTAAAAGAAGCAACATTCTTGGCAAAGATCCTCTTGTGAAGCTGAAAGCCGTCTATACTCTCGTGGAACAATTGTACACTGGGGCATAGTGTGCCCTAGCTGTTATCTCTCTGTCCATCCAAGCACCGACATTCTTTGTAGATATCTTGCGAAGACTCTCCGTTCTGTCTACTAGGATTGATGAAATCAAACGGTCATCCGCGAGAGCCAGTGTTGTCACGGCTTTAAGACGGGCTAAGGCATGGCTTCCAGAGCTGGAAATGTCCGACCTGGCTACTGGGTATCCTAGTTTGAAAGAAGACGGCTCAGCCTTTGACCATAAAGACTTCGCTGCTTGTGTCAAGGACATTCGGCCATTGGGCAGTTTGATTGCAAATGAGACAGACTTGTCGAAATACCAGCCGGCTTATGATGCGGAAAATCAAAAGATGTCCACTCCTTCTTATAAAGTGATGGATCCGATTCCTCCAATTAGTAAGCATACCTTTGCCCGTGAAATTGATCCCACTGATCTTATTGATGGGGCGGCTAAATTTGAAGCTCTGGCTGGCTTGGATTGGTTGGCGCAGAATTTTCAAATAGTGGAGGACGTAGAACCGGTGACGGATGACCCAGAATCGCAGAAGCAGCAAGGCCAAGGGGAATGATCCGTCGGACGGCTCGCGCACCTTTGTCTGGCTCACTGCCTTTTGTAATAGGATAGCAAACACTTTTCTTGCCAGTTTATTCTACAAATTGTCGCGCTGTCGTGCATACTGCTTGTCTTTTGATGACATTACGAATCTCCAAACGCTGGAATCCTTATTTTATCCTTGTGAAGGTATTGGCGCGCGTAGATCAATATAAGCTGCATCCTGCACATAAAAAGAAACAAGTGCCCCGGCGGTTTACCGTCGGGTGGGTCACTGTGTCCAACCAATGCCACTGGGGACAGACGTCCAAAACCAGGGCCAATTTACTTGTTATAAACATAACCATACCTGAATATATAATTTGAACTGCTAGCTTAATCAGCCTCCATATGTTCATGACGCTGTTAAGGTATGATTCCATGAAGTTTGTTTATTCTCTGGTGGCCGAGAGCCGTTCCAGTAGATTGGGTTGTAGAGACCCAAAGAGGCTTCAAATATGAGCCATGAAGGGATGCAATTTTAAGCCGATCTTGCAATGGACACAAACTTCAAAATGAAAAAACTCTCAAGAAAGCGAAGAGAAAACAGAAAGCAAAACAAGCAAAAAACACTCGAGGCTTTTGCAGGCCGCCAAGACAAAGGTTCTTCTTCAATGAAACTAGCCGTGGTGGCCCCTGGAAGATACGTGCGTGCTATGAGCCGGCTCTCACAGTACCCAATCGACATTTGAACCTAGACAAGTGCATGTCTCTTTTTTGTTTGTTAAAGATAGACTTGCCTAGAGTACGCGGGGTCAGAGTTGCATCTTGCATCATAGGCCGAGTTATCCAAGTTTCAAGGAAGGTGGCATTTTGAGCCTGGATCTATCCTGACTATCTGTAGCACCATGCTCTCACAGTGACAGCCGACATTTGAACCTTAGCAAGCTCAGGTCTTGGTCGAATACGCCATTAAGACTGATCGCTAATAGTTCGCTGGGTCAATCAGGATGACCTGATGGAGTTGAAGCAGCTGGGTACAGGTAGGATGAACCACAGGTTATGTCCTCTTTGGTTGAATACGCTTATGTTTGAACATAACCCGGTCAAATGGGTAGTAACATTGTGTTCTCTTTGGTCGAATACGCCTATGTTTGAACAGGAAGCCCCCAAGTGACATGCTTGCTGATTATTCTCATCAAGAGTTTATGATGGAGCTGTGCTATGCATCCAACTCTTTCATGATCCTTGTGATTTGGGTAGTAAGCTTCTTGAGAATATATATATGATGATAATAGAGACTCAACATTGAAAAAATGGAAGAGGCCCCGAATTGGTGGGGATGCCGGCTTTATTATATTGTACTGATATTTACATCATCGGATTACATCATGAGAGCCGGAGGCTTAAGTATAGTAGGGTTGGAGGTGAGCAATATTCCACGGCCGATTAGTCTCCTCTTCTGACATGCGTGAGTCCTTGTGCTCTCGAATATCGATCAAGTAGTATGACCCGTTGTGCAGATTCTTGCTGACGACAAAAGGTCCTTCCCAAGGCGGAGAAAGTTTATGCATGTCAGTCTGATCTTGGATGAGCCGGAGAACTAAGTCGCCTTCTTGAAAAGTTCAGGTCTTGACCCGTCGGCTGTGATATCGTCGTAAATCTTGTTGATAAATCGTCGATCGAGCCGCTGCGAGATCTCGCTCCTCATCCAATCGATCCAATGTATCCTGTCGTGCCGTCTCATTGTCTGCTTCCACGTAAGCCGCCACTCGGGGCGAATCATGACAGATATCACTGGGAAGAACCGCCTCTGCTCCGTAGACCATGAAGAAGGGGTGTATCCTGTAGACCTGTTAGGTGTTGTATTAATGCTCCATAACACGGAAGGTAATTCTTCCACCCAACTACCCGGCGTTCTCATTAAAGGAACCATGAGCCGGGGTTTGATCCCTCGTAAGATCTCTTGATTGGCCTGCTCTGCTTGGCCATTGGACTGGGGATGAGCCACATAAGATACATCAAGCCGGATATGCTCGCACTGACAAAACTCCTTCATAGCTCCCTTAGACAAATTAGTGCCATTGTTTGTCATGATACTGTGGGGAAAACCAAATCGGAAAATCACCTTCTTGATGAATTGCACTGTTGTTTCTGCATCACATTTGCTGACTGGCTCTGCCTCGATCCACTTGGTGAATTTGTCCACTGCCACCAACAGGTGGGTTTTCTTATCCTTGGATCTTTTAAAAGGCCCTACCATATCAAGCCCCAAGTTGCGAACGACCAAGTTATCGGGATCATCCTCAACTCTTGAGCCGGGACATGAGCACGCCGCGAAAACTTCTGACAGCCATCACATTTACTGACCAAATCCTCAGCATCAGTGTGAGCCATCAACCATTAAAATCCATGAAGAAAAGCTTTCGCTACCAAGATTTAGAACCGACATGGTGACCACGATCTCCCTCACGAATCTCCCGCAGAATCTCACAGTCTTCCTCACACGAGACACAGCGTTGAAACACGCCTAAAACACTGCGGTGGTGCAACTCTCCATTGACGATCGTCATTGACTTAGACCGCCGGGTTATCTGCCTGGCTAATATTTCATCCTTAGGTAACTCACCCTGGGTCATATAAGTCAAATAAGGAACTGTCCAATCTGGTATGACATGAAGAGCCGCCACCAATTGTACCTCCGGGTCAGGGATAGCGAGATCCTCCTCTGTAGGCAACTTGACAGACGGGTTAAGCAAAACGTCTAAAAAGGTATTGGGCGGCACTGGCTTACGCTGAGATCCTAGCCGGCTCAAGGCGTCTGCTGTCTCATTCTTCCTTCGATCGATGTGCTCAACTTGATAACCTTTGAAGTGACCTGCAATAACATCAACCTCTCGGCGATAAGCCGCCGTGAGCGGATCCTTGGAGTCCCATTTGCCAGAAACCTGCTGAGCCACCAAATCTGAATCGCCGAAACATGTGACCCGGCTTAAATTCATCTCTTTAGCCATCCGAAGGCCATGGAGCAAGGCTTCGTACTCGGCTGCATTATTAGTACATGGAAACATGAGCCGGAGGACATAAGAAAGCTTATCACCTCGTGGGGAAGTCAAAACAACTCCAGCCCCCGAGCCCTCCAGTTGCCTGGACCCGTCAAAGTGAATCGTCCAATACGTATTATCTGGCTTTTCTTCAGGCGTTTGTAGTTCTGTCCAGTCGTTGATGAAATCCACCAGCGCTTGCGATTTGATGGCTGTTCGAGGTACATATTTTACGTCATGAGGCCCAAGCTCAATGGCCCACTTGGCCACTCGTCCTGTAGCTTCTCTATTCTGGATAATGTCTCCCAAGGGAGCAGAGCTCACGACTGTAATGGGATGACCCAAAAAATACTGCTTGAGTTTCCGGCCTGCCATAAAGACTCCATAAACCAGCTTCTGCCAATGTGGATACCTCTGTTTAGACTCGATGAGGACCTCACTGATATAGTAAACCGGCCTTTGAACCAGATGCTCTTTACCAGCCTCCTTTCTCTCCACCACAATAGCCACACTGACGGCCCTGCTGTTTGCAGCAACATATAACAACAAGGGCTCTTTGTCAATGGGGGCCGCAAGAACCGGCGGCTCAGCAATTGCTTCTTGAGTGCCTCGAACGCTTCATCATCAGCTTCACTCTAGATGAAATCATCTGTCTTTTTCATCATCTGGTATAGAGGTATAGCCTTTTCGCCTAAACGGCTTATAAACCGGCTCAACGCCGCTATCCGTCCTGCCACGCGCTGGACATCATTGATACACTTTGGTCGTGCCAGGGAGGTGATGGCTTTGATCTTTTCCGGGTTAGCTTCAATGCCTCTCTCAGAGACCAGAAAGCCCTGAAGTTTGCCTGCTGGAACACCAAAAACAGACTTGGCCGGGTTAAGCATCATTTTATACACCCAGAGATTGTCAAATGTTTCCCTCAAGTCATCAATCAGCGTCTCCTTCTTCCTGGATTTAGCCATGATATCATCCACATAAGCATGAACATTGCGCCCAATCTGATCGTGCACACAGTTCTGTACACACCTCTAGTAAGTCGCCTGGGCAGTCTTAAGTCTGAAAGGCATAAATACATAGCAGAAGGCTCCGAACGGAGTGATGAAAGCCGTTTTCTCCTGGTCCTTAACTGCCATTTTGATCTGATGATATCCAGAATGTGCATCCAAAAAACTCAAGCGCTCACAATCCGCCGTAGCATCAATGATCTGATCAATACGAGGGAGGGCAAACGGGTCAGCTGGACAAGCCTTGTTTAAATCTATGTAATCCACACACATGCGCCACGTGCCATTCTTTTTAAGCACCAAAACCGGGTTAGCCAACCACTCAGGATGAAAAACTTCTACAATGAACCCAACCGCTAAGAGCTGGGACACCTCTTCACCGATGGCCTTCCATCTCTCTTCATTAAAATGGCGGAGAAACTGTCTGACCAACTTATACTTTGGATCAATATTAAGAGTGTGCTCAGCGAATTCTCTCGGTACACCCGGCATGTCTGAAGGCTTCCATGCAAAGATGTCCCAATTCTGACGGATGAACTCGATGAGCGCGCTTTCCTATTTCGGATCCAAATTGGCAGTGATAATGAACTGCTTGGAAGAGTCGCCAGGAACGAAATCTACCATCTTGGTGTCATCTGCTGACTTAAACTTCAGCAACAGATCATGCTCTGTAGTTTTCTTCTTCAAAGAAGTCATATCTATCGGGTCAACATTATCCTTGTAAAACTTGAGCTCCTCAGTGGCACAAGCCGACTCTGCATAAGTTGCATCACCTTCTTCACATTCCAAAGCTATGGTGCGACTTCCATGCACTGTAATGTTCCCCTTATGACTCGGCATCTTAAGATGTAGATAAACATAACATGGTCTTGCCATAAACATAGCATAAGCCGGTCTGCCAAATAAAGCATGGTACGGGTTGTGGATCCGCACAACTTCAAATGTCAAGGTTTCTATCCTAGCATCATACTCATCTCCAAAGGTTACTTCCAATCAATCTTACCAACTGGATAAGCCAACTTACTAGGCACAACTCCATGAAAGACGGTGTTTGATGGTTTAAGCTTCTTATCAGTTAACCCCATACGACGGAAAGTATTATAATACAAAATATTGACGTTGCTCCCTCCATCCATGAGTACCTTGGTGACCTTATACCCTCCAACCTGAGGGGCTACCACTAGGGCTAGCTGACCCGGATTATCAACTCGGGGTGGGTGATCTTCGTGGTTCCACATAATGGGCTGCTCAGACCATCTTAAGTAACGGAGCACCGCCGGCTCAACGGCATTCACTGCCCTCTTATGGAGCTTATGGTCTCGTTTGCACAGGCTTGTAGTGAATACGTGGTATTTCCCATTACTCAACTGCTTCGGGTTACTCTGATAACCGGACTGCTGCTGGTTCCCTTGGCTATTCTGCTGATTATTGTCGCCTTGACTGCCTTGTCCCTAAAAACCGGAGCTGGAGCCACCGCCTCCATGACCCGGACCCTGAAAACCGGATCCTGAGCCGCCGTTCGGTCCCTAACCGTTCTGGATGAACTCTCTGTAAGTACGCATGATGGTGCAACCCTTCCACGCATGGGTGGCTGGCTTTTCTTCCGACCCGTGCTTCGGACATGGTTGATTCATCACCTCATAAATATTGTACCTTGGAGGTGGCCTCCCCTTGCGACGTTGGTTAAAGTTCTATGCCCCTGTATTAGCTACAAAAGCATCAGCCTTGCGTTTATTACCACTGTGCTGATTGACCGGGTTATACTGTTGTCCTCCCTGGTCATTACCCCTTTTCCCCTTTCCCGGATTGTCCGCTTCAGCCTCAGGGTCCTTGGTACTATCAAAGTCGGCATACTTAACGAGAGCCTCCATGAGCTCCCCCACATCATCACAATGGCGCTTAAGCCGGCCTAGCTTCTACTTGAGTGGAAGGAAACGACAATTCTTCTCCAATGTGATTATTGCTGATTCGGCGTTGATCTTATCTGAAGAGTGCATGATGGTTGAAACCCGGCGTACCCAACTAGTTGTTGACTCATCCTCGTTTTGAACACAAGAGTCTAAGTCCACGATTGACATGGGCTGTGTACATGTGTCCTTGAAGTGCTTGATGAACCTGGCTTTCAACTCTGCCGATGACCCGATGGAATTGACGGGTAATCCTTTTGACCAGTTGTGAGCCGTACCTTCGAGCATCATGGTGAAGTACTTAGCGCATACAGCTTCGCTAACATCCAACATATCCATTGCCATCTCGTAGTTCTCTACCCAGGCCTCCGGAGGTTGATCTGCTGTGTACTTTGGCACCTTACGAGGACCCTTAAAATCCTTAGGCAACCGTTCGTTCCTTATAGCTGCCGACAGACATGGCACGCCCCACGCCCAGGAAGTTCTACCCGTTTCTACTGACGTTGCCGGGTGATGAGGCACCGGCTGATGATCGATCGCCTGAACCGGCAGATCCTGTCCCCTGGCATCATGCCGCACTGGGTTATATCCGAGAGGCGAGGTACGACGTCATTCTGCGCTTGAAACCTCTGGCGAGTCAACGTGTCTGCTGTAGCTAGCACTCGGACGGGGGGTTGAGTGAATCCGGTCTCGACTATAAGAATAAGCCTACTGCTGCTGTAGCGCTGTCTGAAGCAGCTCCTGAGCTCTCCGGGTTTCCACTTCTACCGGAGTTTCGCCCTCAACTGGCAAATCCGCCAGCCTTGATGCTGTTGCTATCATGTCATCCAGAGGGTTGGAGTAGTGACCCGCCGGTGCCGGAGGATAGCGAGGGGCCGGGCGATTTTGATCTGCATACAGAGATCCGGCTGTACGCTGATGAACCAGACCGCCGGTCCTGGGTGCCTCTGCCGTCTGGTTTAATACTGGCGGACCACTGCCCCCTGCCCCGTCTGTGAAAAGATTCCTGGGCTCATAGACAAAGGGGAGTCGACTCTGCTGTTTCCTCCTTATCAGGGGCTCATTAGCTACATTTTGTCCCACCGAGAGACGGAAATCCTCTGCTTGAATCCGCTAGGCTCGGGCATCCAGAATAGCCTGCTCTTCAGCCATCCTGGTGTTCTCGGCCACCATGTCCTCCCTACCATGTGTTATCTCTTGGCGCAATTTATCCACAGCCATCTTGTGCTGATCCTGATTTTCTGGAGTGACTTCCGTTCCCATCAGAGTGGCCAGATTCTCCAATAGATCTGATAAATCTTGAGCCAGCATTTGTGCTGAGCCATCCGCGCCTGCCGCATCTGCTGTCGCGCCGAGTGTTATGGTCCCAACGACTATTGACCTGAGAGCCGGCTGGGTGCCGGCCATGAAGATCGCCACCCTATTCGGCGGTTCACTGAAGTCCGGAATACTGTTGCCATCGGATGAGCCCCCAAGCCGTCCGCTCTGCATCCGATACATGGAATCAGTCTCACCTGTAGATGACTTACCATCAGAAAGAACAGTTGTTTGCTCATAAGATCCGGAGCCTCTGTTGTCGTGGATGTATCCGACATAAGCACGCTTCCTCACAGGCCGAACCCGGGTGGGTCGCGCACGCTGAGCCGGCTCGATGATGTCGGTGCAGATGTCCATCTCAGGGCCCGGTTCGCCGATCTTGCCGATGAAGATGTGGATTCCGCCGAAGGGAACTCGGTACCCGTACTCAGTTGAGCCGGCCTCAGGGCCCCAGCCTTCGTCATCATGTAGAGCTTGCCGCGACGACTCTTAGTCATCCAACCCACAGCGTATCCCTTAAGCCATTCAAAGTTGCCCTTCAAGAACTCAAAACCACCAGCCGTAGGCCCCACGGTGGGCGCCAACTGTCGTGGAAGTGTCATGGCAGATGTCCTAAGGTAAGGACTTGATTGTGGAGCCATGGCGACGTGGTTAGCTTAAAGGGGTTAAAACGAACAAAGGACACGGGGAGTTTTTATACTAGTCCGGCCCCTTGCGGTGAAGGTAATGGCCTACTCTAGTTATTGTGGTATTGCTAGGGTTTCGATGACCAGGGAGCGAATCCGCTTTGCCCGAGTCTCGAGTTGTTGTTTCTTTCCCTAAGCCGCTGCCGGGTCGTCCCCTTATATACACGGGTTGACGCCCTGCGGCCTACGGCGTCCCGGCCGACTCATACAATCGTGTCCGGCCCGGTGACTCATCTTACATGCCTTACATTACAAGTTACATATATGGCGGTTGATACTTACAGGCCTTAAGCCGCCGCGGGCCTTGGGCCCTTATCTGAACCACCGTCTTTAATGGGCTTCTGGGCTGGTCTTATGAACCACTGTCGGGTAACCCGGTCCCTCGTGGGCGGGTCATATGAAACACTTATATCCCCAACAATTCCCCTCTTTCCTTCAACCTTATTTTGGCCTACATGGGGCGCACCAGCCCCTTAGGGGCTGGTCTGTCCCACTCTTGCCCCAATAAGGCCCAATCTTTGTCGGGGGTGCTCGAAACTCCTTTTCGGTGACCTCATATGTACCCGGTACCCTCGGAACACTTTCGGTGTCCGAATATCATCATCCTGTATATGAATCTTTACCTCTCGACCATTTCGAGACTCCTCTTCATGTCCATGATCTCATCCAGGAGTTCGAAAACATTTGGTCACCAAATCACATAACTCATATAATACAAAATCATCATCGAACGTTAAGCATGTGGACCCTACGGGTTTGAGAACTATGTAGACATGACCGAGACACTTCTCTGGTCAATAACCAATAGTGGAACCTAGATGCTCATATTGGTTCCTACATATTCTACGAAGATCTTTATCGGTCGTACCGTAATGACAACATACGTTATTTCCTTTGTCATCCGTATGGTACTTGCTCGAGATTCGATCGTCGGTATCTTCATACTTAGTTCAATCTCATTACTGGCAAGTCTCTTTACTCGTTCCATAATGCATCATCTCGCAACTAACTCATTAGTTACATTGCTTGCAAGGCTTCTTATGATGTGCATTACCGAGAGGGCCCAGAGACACCTCTCCGGTACTAGGAGTGACAAATCCTAATCTTGATCTATGCCAACCCAACAAACATCTTCGAAGATACCTGTAGAGCATATTTATAGTCACCCAGTTACGTTGTGACGTTTGATAGCACACAAGGCATTCCTCCGGTATCCGGGAGTTGCATAATCTCATAGTCGGAGGAATATGAATTTGACATGAAGAAAGCAATAGCAATAAAACTGAACGATCATTATGCTAAGCTAACGGATGGGTCTTGTCCATCACATCATTCTCCTAACGATGTGACCCCATTCATCAAATGACAACACATGTCTATGTTGGGGAACGTAGTATTTTAAAATTTTCCTACGATCACGCAAGATCTATCTACCAGATGCATAGCAACGAGAGGGAAGAGTGTGTCTACGTACCCTCGTAGACCGGGAGCGGAAGCGTCAAGTGACGCGGTTGATGTTGTCGAACTTCTTCGCAATCCAACCGATCAAGCACCGAACGTACGGCACCTCCGCGTTCAGCACACGTTCAGCTTGATGACGTCCCACGAGCTCTTGATCCAGTTGAGCTTCACGGGAGAGTTTCGTCAGCACGACGGCGTGGTGACGGATATGATGTGTTCACCGGCGCAGGGCTTCGCCTAAGCTCCACGGCGGTATGACCGAGGTGTGATTCTATGGAGGGGGGCACCGCACACGGCTAAAACAATTCAACTTGTGTGTCTTTGGGTGCCCCCCTGCCCCCGTATATAAAGGAGCAGGGGAGGGAGGCCGGCCGGCCCTTCCTGGTGCGGCTAGGGAAGGAGTCCTACTAGGAATAGGATTGCAATCCTATTCCTAATAGGATTCACCGAAAGGAAGAAGGGGGAAAGGAATAGGAGAGGTGGCGCCCCCCCCAATCCTAGTCCAACTAGGAACCCTAGGTGGGGGAGCCGGCCAGCCCTATGGGCTGCCTCTCTCTTTCCCTTTAGGCCCACTATGGACCATCCCCTCTCATAGGGGGTTCCGGTAACCCCCTCCGGCATTCCCGATAAATCCGAAACTTTTCCGGTATACTTCCGGTGTCCGAATATAGCCGTCCAATATATCAATCTTTATGTCTCGGACATTCCGAGACTCCTCGTCATGTACGTGATCTCATCCGGGACTCCGAACTACCTTCGGTACATCAATACTCATAAACTCATAATACCGATCGTCATCAAACGTTAAGCGTGCAGACCCTACGGGTTCGAGAATTATGTAGACATGACCGAGACTCATCTCCGGTCAATAACCAATAGCGGAACCTGGATGTTCATATTGGCTCCTACATATCCTACGAAGATCTTTTATCGGTCAGAACCGCATAACTACATACGTTGTTCCTTTTGTCAAACGGTATGTTACTTGCCCGAGATTCGATCGTCGGTATCTCTATACCTAGTTCAATCTCGTTACTGGCAAGTCTCTTTACTCGTTCCGTAACACATCATCTCGTGACTAACTTATTAGTCCTTTTGCTTGCAAGGCTTATTATGATGTGTGTTACCGAGAGGGCCCAGAGATACCTCTCCGACACTCGGAGTGACAAATCCTAATCTTGATCTATGCCAACACCACGAATACTTTCGGAGACACCTGTAGAGCATCTTTATGATCACCCAGTTACGTTGTGACGTTTGATAGCACACAAGGTGTTCCTACGGTATTCGGGAGTTGCATAATCTCATAGTCATAGGAACATGTATAAGTTATGAAGAAAGCAATAGCAGTTAAACTAAACGATCATAGTGCTATGCTAACGGATGGGTCTTGTCCATCACATCATTCTCCTAATGATGTGATCCCGTTGATCAAATGACAACTCATGTCTATGGCTAGGAAACATAACCATCTTTGATCAATGAGCTAGTCTAGTAGAGGCATACTAGGGACATACTGTTTTGTCTATGTATCCACACATGTACTAAGTTTCCGGTTAATACAATTCTAGCATGAATAAAAGACATTTATCACGATATAAGGAAATACAAATAACATCTTTATTATTGCCTCTAGGGCATATTTCCTTCAGTCTCCCACTTGAACTAGAGTCAATAATCTAGATTACAAAGTGATGATCCTCACACCCATGGAGTCTTGGTGCTGATCATGTTTTGCCCGTGGAAGAGGCTTAGTCAACGGGTCTGCAACATTCAGATCCGTATGTATTTTGCAAATCTCTATGTCTCCCTCCTTGACTAGATCGCGGATGGAATTGAAGCGTCTTTTGATGTGCTTTGTTCTCTTGTGAAACCTGGATTCCTTCGCCAAGGCTATGGCTCCAGTGTTGTCACAAAATATTTTCATTGGACCCGATGCACTAGGTACTACACCTAGATCGGATATGAACTCCTTCATCCAGACTCCTTCATTTGCTGCTTCTGAAGCAGCTATGTATTCCGCTTCACACGTAGATCCCGCCACGACGCTCTGCTTGGAACTGCACCAGCTGACAGCTCCACCGTTCAATAAAAATACATATCCGGTTTGTGACTTTGAGTCATCCGGATAAGTGTCAAAGCTAGAATCGACGTAACCGTTTACAACGAGCTCTTTGTCACCTCCATATACGAGAAACATATCCTTTGTAATTTTCAGATACTTTAGGATGTTTTTGACCGCTGTCCAGTGATCCACTCCTGGATTACTTTGGTACCTCCCTGCTAGACTTATAGCAAGGCACACATCAGGTCTGGTACACAGCATTGCATACATGACATATCCTATGGCTGAGGCATAGGGAATGACTTTCATTTTCTCTCTATCTTCTGCAGTGGTCGGGCATTGAGTCTTACTCAACTTCATAACTTGTAAAACAGGCAAGAACCCTTTCTTTGACTGATCCATTTTGAACTTTTTCAAAATCTTATCAAGGTATGTGCTTTGTGAAAGTCCAATTAAGCGTCTTGATCTATCTCTATAGATCTTGATACCTAATATATAAGCAGCTTCACCGAGGTCTTTCATTGAAAAACTTTTATTCAAGTATCCTTTTATGCTATCTAGAAATTCTATATCATTTCCAATCAACAATATGTCATCTACATATAATATTAGAAATGCTACAGAGCTCCCACTCACTTTCTTGTAAATACAGGCTTCTCCAAAAGTCTGTATAAAACCATATGCTTTGATCACCTCATCAAAGCGTATATTCCAACTCCGAGATGCTTGCACCAGTCCATAGATGGATCGCTAGAGCTTGCATACTTTGTTAGCACCTTTTGGATCGACAAAACCTTCTGGTTGCATCATATACAACTCTTCTTTGAGATATCCATTTAGGAATGCAGTTTTGACATCCATTTGCCAGATTTCATAATCATAAAATGCGGCAATTGCTAACATGATTCGGACAGACTTAAGCATCGCTACAGGTGAGAAAGTCTCATCGTAGTCAACTCCTTGAACTTGTCGAAAACCTTTCGCAACAAGTCGAGCTTTGTAAACAGTAATATTACCGTCTGCGTCGGTCTTCCTCTTGAAGATCCATTTATTTTCGATGGCCTGCTGATCATCGGGCAAGTCAACCAAAGTCCATACTTTGTTCTCATACATGGATCCCATCTCTGATTTCATGGCTTCAAGCCATTTTGCGGAATCTGGGCTCATCATCGCTTCCTCATAGTTCGTAGGTTCATCATGGTCTAGTAACATGATTTCCAGAACTGGGTTGCCGTACCACTCTGGTGCGGAACGTACTCTGGTTGATCTACGACGTTCAGCAGAAACTTGATCCGAAGTTTCATGATCATTATCATTAACTTCCCCACTAATTGGTGTAGGAATCACTGGAACAATTTCCTGTGATGTACTACTTTCCAATCCGGGAGAAGGTACAATTACCTCATCAAGTTCTACTTTCCTCCCACTCACTTCTTTCGAGAGAAACTCTTTTTCTAGAAAGGATCCGTTCTTAGCAACGAATATTTTGCCTTCGGATCTGTGATAGAAGGTGTACGCAACAGTCTCTTTTGGGTATCCTATGAAGACACATTTTTCCGACTTGGGATCGAGCTTATCAGGTTGAAGTGTTTTCACATAAGCATCGCAGCCCCAAATTTTAAGAAACGACAACTTTGGTTTCTTGCCAAACCATAGTTCATAAGGTGTCGTATCAACGGATTTAGATGGTGCCCTATTTAACGTGAATGCAGCTGTCTCTAAAGCATAACCCCAAAACGATAGTGGTAAATCGGTAAGAGACATCATAGATCGCACCATATCTAATAAAGTACGGTTACGACGTTCGGGCACACCATTACGCTGTGGTGTTCCAGGTGGCGTGAGTTGTGAAACTATTCCACATTGTTTCAAATGAAGACCAAACTCGTAACTCAAATATTCTCCTCCACGATCAGATCGTAGGAACTTTATTTTCTTGTTACGATGATTCTCTACTTCACTCTGAAATTCTTTGAACTTTTCAAATGTTCAGACTTGTGCTTCATTAAGTAGATATACCCATATCTGCTCAAATCATCAGTGAAGGTCAGAAAATAACGATACCCGCCGCGAGCATCAACACTCATTGGTCCACATACATCAGTATGTATGATTTCCAACAAATCTGTTGCTCGCTCCATAGTTCCGGAGAACGGAGTTTTAGTCATCTTGCCCATGAGGCATGGTTCGCAAGCACCAAGTGATTCATAATCAAGTGATTCCAAAAGTCCATCTTTATGGAGTTTCTTCATGCGTTTTACACCAATATGACCTAAACGGCAGTGCCACAAATAAGTTGCACTATCATTATTAACCTTGCATCTTTTGGTTTCAATATTATGAATATGTGTATCACTACAATCGAGATCCAATAAGAATAGACCACTCTTTAAGGGTGCATGACCATAAAAGATATTATTCATCAAAATGGAACAACCATTATTCTCTGATTTAAATGAATAACCGTCTCGCAATAAACAAGATCCAGATATAATGTTCATGCTCAACGCTGGCACCAAATAACAATTATTTAGGTCTAAAACTAATCCCGAAGGTAGATGTAGAGGTAGCGTGCCGACGGCGATCACATCGACTTTGGAACCGTTTCCCACGCGCATCGTCACCTCGTCCTTAGCTAATCTTCGTTTAATCCGTAGTCCCTGTTTCGAGTTACAAATATTAGCAACCGAACCGGTATCAAATACCCAGGTACTACTACGAGCATTAGTAAGGTACACATCAATAACATGTATATCACATATACCTTTGTTCATCTTGCCATCCTTCTTATCCGCCAAATACTTGGGGCAGTTCCGCTTCCAGTGTCCAATCCCCTTGCAGTAGAAGCACTCAGTTTCAGGCTTGGCTCCAGATTTGGGTTTCTTCGTGGAAGTAGCAACTGACTTGCTATTCTTTTTGAAGTTCCCTTTCTTTCCCTTGCCCTTTTTCTTGAAACTAGTGGTCTTGTTAACCATCAACACTTGATGCTCCTTTTTGATTTCTACCTCCGCAGCTTTGAGCATAGCGAAGAGCTCGGGAATTGTCTTTTGCATCCCTTGCATGTTATAGTTCATCACGAAGCCTTTATAGCTTGGTGGCAGTGATTGAAGAACTCTATCAATAACACTATCCTCGTCAACTTTGCAACCAAGTTGAGTCATATGATTGTAGTACCCAGACATTCTGAGCAAGTGTTCACTGATAGAACTATTCTCCTCCATTTTGCAGCTGTAGAACTTATTGGAAATCTCATATTTCTCAATTCGGGCATTTGCTTGAAATATTAACTTCAACTCCTGGAACATTTCATATGCTCCATGACGTTCAAAACGTCGTTGAAGTCCCGGTTCTAAGCCGTAAAGCATGGCACACTGAACTATCGTGTAGTCATCAGACCGCGACTGCCACACGTTCAAAGCGTCTGCATCAGCGGAAGGGGGCTTGTCACCTAGCGGTGCTTCAAGGACATAATTCTTCTGTGCAGCAATGGGGATAATCCTCAGGTTACGGACCCAGTCCGTGTAATTGCTACCATCATCTTTCAACTTAGCTTTCTCTAGGAATGCATTAAAATTCAAAGGAATGGTAGCACGGGCCATTGATCTACAACGACATAGATATGCAAAACTATCAGGACTAAGTTCATGATAAATTAAAGTTCAATTTAATCATATTAATTTAAAGAACTCCCACTTAGATAGACATCCCTCTGGTCATCTAAATGATCACGTGATCCAAATCAACTAAACCATGTCCGATCATCACGTGAGATGGAGTAGTTTTCAATGGTGAACATCTTATGTTGATCATATCTACTATATGATTCACGCTCGACCTTTCGGTCTCCAGTGTTCCGAGGCCATATCTGTATATGCTAGGCTCGTCAAGTTTAACCCGAGTATTCTGCATGTGCAAAACTGGCTTACACCCGTTGTATTTGAACGTAGAGCTTATCACACCCGATCATCACGTGGTGTCTCGGCACGACGAACTTTCGCAACGGTGCATACTCAGGGAGAACACTTATACCTTGAAATTTAGTAAGGGATCATCTTATAATGCTACCGTTGTTCTAAGCAAAATAAGAAGCATAATAAGATAAACATCACATGCAATCAAAATATGTGACATGATATGGCCATCATCATCTTGTGCTTTTTGATCTCCATCTCCAAAGCATCGTCATGATCACCTTCGTCACCGGCGCGACACCTTGATCTTCATCGTAGCATCGTTGTCGTCTCGCCAACTATTGCTTCTACGACTATCGCTACCGTTTAGTGATAAAGTAAAGCAATTACATGGCGATTGCATTTCATACAATAAAGCGACAACCATATGGCTCCTGCCAGTTGCCGATAACTTTACAAAACATGATCATCTCATACAAAACCGTATAACTCATCATGTCTTGACCATATCACATCACAACATGCCCTGCAAAAACAAGTTAGACGTCCTCTACTTTGTTTGTTGCAAGTTTTACGTGGCTGCTACGGGTTTTAGCAAGAACCGTTCTTACCTACGCATACAAAACCACAACGATGTTTCGTCAAGTATGTGCTGTTTTAACCTTCACAAGGACCGGGCGTAGCCACACTTGATTCAGCTAAAGTGAGAGAGACAGACACCCGCCAGTCACCTTTAAGCAACGAGTGCTCGTAACGGTGAAACCAGTCTCGCGTAAGCGTACGCGTAATGTCGGTCCGGGCCGCTTCATCTCACAATACCGCCGAAGCAAAGTATGACATGCTGGTAAGCAGTATGACTAGTATCGCCCACAACTCATTGTGTTCTACTCGTGCATATCATCTACGCATAGACCTGGCTCATGATGCCACTGTTGGGCAATGTAGTATTTTAAAATTTTCCTACGATCACGCAAGATCTATCTACCAGATGCATAGCAACGAGAGGGAAGAGTGTGTCTACGTACCCTCGTAGACCGGGAGCGGAAGCGTCAAGTGACGCGGTTGATGTTGTCGAACTTCTTCGCGATCCAACCGATCAAGCACCGAACGTACGGCACCTCCGCGTTCAGCACACGTTCAGCTTGATGACGTCCCACGAGCTCTTGATTCAGTTGAGCTTCACGGGAGAGTTTCGTCAGCACGACGGCGTGGTGACGGATATGATGTGTTCACCGGCGCAGGGCTTCGCCTAAGCTCCGCGACGGTATGACCGAGGTGTGATTCTGTGGAGGGGGGCACCGCACACGGCTAAAACAATTCAACTTGTGTGTCTTTGGGTGCCCCCCTGCCCCCGTATATAAAGGAGCAGGGGAGGGAGGCCGGCCGGCCCTTCCTGGTGCGGCTAGGGAAGGAGTCCTACTAGGAATAGGATTGCAATCCTATTCCTAGTAGGATTCACCGAAAGGAAGAAGGGGGAAAGGAATAGGAGAGGTGGCGCCCCCCCCCCCCCAATCCTAGTCCAACTAGGAACCCTAGGTGGGGGCGCCGGCCAGCCCTATGGGCTGCCTCTCTCTTTCCCTTTAGGCCCACTATGGACCATCCCCTCTCGTAGGGGGTTCCGGTAACCCCCTCCGGCATTCCCGATAAATCCGAAACTTTTCCGGTATACTTCCGGTGTCCGAATATAGCCGTCCAATATATCAATCTTTATGTCTCGGACATTCCGAGACTCCTCGTCATGTCCGTGATCTCATCCGGGACTCCGAACTACCTTCGGTACATCAATACTCATAAACTCATAATACCGATCGTCATCAAACGTTAAGCGTGCGGACCCTACGGGTTCAAGAATTATGTAGACATGACCGAGACTCATCTCCGGTCAATAACCAATAGCGGAACCTGGATGTTCATATTGGCTCCTACATATCCTACGAAGATCTTTTATCGGTCAGAACCGCATAACTACATACGTTGTTCCTTTTGTCAAACGGTATGTTACTTGCCCGAGATTCGATCGTCGGTATCTCTATACCTAGTTCAATCTCGTTACTGGCAAGTCTCTTTAATCATTCCGTAACACATCATCTCGTGACTAACTTATTAGTCCTTTTGCTTGCAAGGCTTATTATGATGTGTGTTACCGAGAGGGCCCAGAGATACCTCTCCGACACTCGGAGTGACAAATCCTAATCTTGATCTATGCCAACACCACGAATACTTTCGGAGACACATGTAGAGCATCTTTATGATCACCCAGTTACGTTGTGACGTTTGATAGCACACAAGGTGTTCCTACGGTATTCGGGAGTTGCATAATCTCATAGTCATAGGAACATGTATAAGTTATGAAGAAAACAATAGCAGTTAAACTAAACGATCATAGTGCTATGCTAACGGATGGGTCTTGTCCATCACATCATTCTCCTAATGATGTGATCCTGTTGATCAAATGACAACTCATGTCTATGGCTAGGAAAGATAACCATCTTTGATCAATGAGCTAGTCTAGTAGAGGCATACTAGGGACATACTGTTTTGTCTATGTATCCACACATGTACTAAGTTTCCGGTTAATACAATTCTAGCATGAATAAAAGACATTTATCATGATATAAGGAAATACAAATAACATCTTTATTATTGCCTCTAGGGCATATTTCCTTCAGTCTATAGTTAGGAAACTTAACCATCTTTGATTAACGAGGTAGTCTAGTAGAGACTTACTAGGGACACGGTGTTTTGTCTATGTATCCACACATGTATCAAGTTTCCCGTTAATACAATTCTAGCATGAATAATAAACATTTATCATGATATAAGGAAATATAAAATAACAACTTTATTATTGCCTCTAGGGCATATTTCTTCAGTCTCCCACTTGCACTAGAGTCAATAATCTATTCACATCGCCATGTGATTTAACAACGATAGCTCACATCGTTTTGTGATTAACACACATAGTTCACATCGCCATGTGACCAACACCCAAAGGGTTTTCTAGAGTCAATAATCTAGTTTACATCACCATGTGATTAACACCCAAAGAGTACTAAGGTGTGATCATGTTGTGCTTTGTGAGAGAAGTTTAGTCAACGGGTCTGTCACATTCAGATCCGTATGTATTTCACAAATTTCTATGTCTACAATGCTCTGCACGGAGCTACTCTAGCTAATTACTCCCACTTTCAATACATATCTAGATTGAGACTTAACTCTTTACGATAAGTGTCAAAGATTGCATCGACGTAACTCTTTACGATGAACTCTTTATCACCTCCATAACCGAGAAACATTTCCTTAGCCCTTTTAATGCAACTAAGGATAATTTTGACCGCTTTCCAATGATGTACTCCTGGATCACTATTGTACCTCCTTGCCAAGCTCATGGCAAGGTACACAATAGGTTTGGTACACAACGTGGCATACTTTATCGAACCTATGGCTGAGGCATAGGGAATGCCTTTATTCTCTCTATTTTTTTTGCTGTGGTCGGGCTTTGAGTCCTACTCAACTTCATACCTTAAAACTCAGGCAACAACTCCTTCTTTGACTGATCCATTTTGAACTACTTCAAAATCAAGACATGTACTTATCAAAAGTCCTATCAAGCGTCTTGATCTATCTCTATAGATCTTGATGCCCAATATGTAAGTAGCTCAACCGAGATCTTTTATTGAAAAACTCCTTTTAAACAATCCTTTATGATTTCCAGAAAATTCTACATCATTTATGATCAACAATATGTCATTCACATATACTTATCAGAAAGGCTGTAGTGCTCCCACTCACTTTCTTGTAAATACAGGTTTCGCCGAAAGTTTGTATAAAACCATATGCTTTGATCATTTCATCAAAGCGTATATTCCAACTCCGAGATGCTTGCACCAGTCCATAGATGGATCGCTGGAGTTTGCACACTTTGTTAGCACATTTAGGATTGACAAAACCTTCTGGTTGCATCATATACAACTCTTCTTTAAGAAATCCATTAAGGAATGCAATTTTGACATCCATTTGCCAGATTTCATAAAATGCGGCAATTGCTACATGATTCGAATAGACTCAAGCATCGCTACGGGTGAGAAAGTCTCATCGTAGTCAACTCCTTGAGCTTGTCGAAACCTGCTGCGACAAGTCGATCTTTGTAGATAGTAATATTACTATCAGTGTCCGTCTTCCTCTTGAAGATCCATTTATTCTCAATGGCTTGCCGATCATCGGGCAAGTCTACCAAAGTCCACACTTTTTTCTCATACATGGATCCTATCTTAGATTTTATGGCCTCACACTACTGCAGGATGCTGCTAACGCGACACTACGATTAGAGACCCTTCGACGAAACTGTGTGCAATGCAATAATCACAAACGATGGTGTAAAAGACCCGTCAAAAAATGTGCAAAACGTTTGCGATGATTGATGCATTAAACACAGTTCAAATTTTAGTTGCATGTGCGATGCAGGGCATACAGTTCAGTTCAATTAACTGTTTGCGATGAGGCAACACAAAAGAAATGGGCAGCCATATGAAGGCATGTGCGGTATACAACATACGATTCACTCGGATGAACTATTTGTGATTAGGCAACATAAAAGAAATGGTCAGCCAGATCAAGGTGTGTGCAATATACGGCATGCGGTTCACTCGGCCTTGTCGTCAGTTTGTGACCTCTGTGGCAACCGTTCGCTCCCCACTAGCCTCTTCTTGTACTGTGGCAACCGTCCATCGCCTCTTTGCCTTTCCCTCTCTATTTGGAACTCCCGTCGCACACTCTTCCTCCCTCCATTTGCCTTCACCCTTTGGTTATGACATTGTTCGATCGTCTTCTCCATGGAGGGAACAGGACGGAAATGACCCCGTTATTCTTGCCCCGATCTGAAAGATGACATGGTGGATGAACTCATTGATCGGTGCGACGTCATCACCTCGGCTAGCATGGCAGGTTTGTTCAGGACCATTCTCGACTCAACTAATAACATCATTACAAGCAACCCAAGGGTCCACGAGTGATTTGATCTCCCCTATATTCTTCGCCGTGACCCCGATCACTGGCGTGGGGATGACGGAAGCCTCGCCTTGTGCAATGCCGCTTGATAATGATACGTGTGATGTTAATATGAAATCACTTGAGCGTAAGGCTTTGGGAGGTGCAAATGGAGATTGGGTTGTTTATATTGGGTACAACTGCGAGTGGGAACTTGTGAATGTGTACACTCGTCACTAGGTTCCACTTCCAAAAATCTCAGACTGCCATGAGGTTCAGCACACAGATAGTCTACGTACGTTCAGATACGATCATGATGACTGTCGTCTACAGAAGATAATAATTTGTCAGGTTTCCAACCGCTCTTGGGATTACAAGAACTATGATATTGTTGCTATCTTCGACAAGCTTGTTGCCCGTCTCTGCTTCCACGGATGGATGGATGAAAGCACAAGTGATCCCTGGGTGATTTTGGTAATTAATGTCAACATATCTCTTGTTGGACTAATGTTTTCATCTAGTATATTTCACACAGGTTCAACAAATGGAGTGGCATGGACTAGAGGATGTGGAACCCCTTCAAGATGATAAGGACAAAGGATTGGCTCAAGCTCAAAGCTCAAGACTCTACATTTCTATTTTAGTGATCCAAGATCACATTGAGTCCATAGGAAAGCCAATACTATTAAAAGGGGATGAGGTGTTTCTTAATGGCTAGCTTGCTCAAAGTGCTTAGTGATATGCTCCAAAACCCTCAACCACTTTCTCACATCCACATACGTTCCAAACCAAAAGTCAAACTCAGCCCCACCGAAACTTTCTATCCGGCGCCACCGAGTTCAGTTGACATAGCCACTGCCACAACCCCTAATCAATTCAGTCTCGGCGATGGGATCTCGGTCTCACCGAGATGGGCTTGCAAACTCTCTGTTGCCTGTTGCAATATTTTCGGTCCCACCGAGATATGAAATCGGTCTCACCGAGGTTGCTTGGCCAACTCTCTGTTTTGCTTATTACCCAAATCGGTCCCATCGAGTTTGTGTAATCGGTCAAACCGAGATGAGGCTTTACCCTAACCCTAGCACATCGGTCCTACCGAGTTGACCATATTGGTCCCACCGAAATGCCTAACGGTCACATTATGAACTAAATTGGTCTGACCGGGTTTTCTGATTCGGTCCCACCGAGTTTGGTAAATTGAGTGTACGGTTAGATTTTGTGTGGAGGCTATATATACCCCTCCACCCACTCTTATTCGTGGAGAAAGCCGTCAAAACATGCCTACACTTCCAACATACATTTTCTGATAGAGAACCACCAATACTTGTGTTGAGGTCAAGATATTCCATTCCAACCACATAAATCTTGATCTCTAGCCTTCTCCCAGTTGCTTTCCACACAAATCATCTTTCCACCAAATCCAATCCTATGAAAGAGAGTTGAGTGTTGGGGAGACTATCATTTGAAGCACAAGAGAAAGGAGTTAATCATCAACACACATAATATTACCTTTTTGTCATGGAATTAGCACGACAGATGTCCGGTTTAACAGACTTAGTTGAGGAACCATCGCACGGGTTAGCTTGAAGGGGTTAAAAGCACACAAAGGACACAGAGGGTTTATACTAGTTCGGCCCCTTCGATGAAGGTAAAAGCCTACGTCTAGTTTGGTTTGGTATTGCTTGGGCGTCGATGAACAGGGAGCGGATTGCTTGCCTGTGTCTCGACGGGTTGTTTCTTGTCCTTGAACCGTCGCCGGGTCGTCCCTTTATATAGGAGGTAACACCCGGTCCGGTTTACAGAGTCCCGAGGCCGGCTCATAATTGTGTCCGCGTCGGTCTCTGCTGTTTCTTCCCTGTGTCTCAAGTTACATGATAAGACGGTTTACAAACCATAACTCTACATATGGGCCCTAAGCTTTCATGGGCCGTAATCTCTACTGAGCTTACAATTATATAACTATATCACCATAATCCGGTTTACCCTAGCCGGTTTACACCTGCTAGTAATATCCCTGACATTAGGCCCAGAATGATTTGAACTTGATCATGTCAGTCTTCTAAATCTTGCATAACCTTCTTTCTTGTATCTTCTTGGTTTTTGTAAACCGGCTATGACGTCATCCCTGGAAATCATTTGATTCGATCGTGACATCACTTCCGCATTTATTGCGCGCAACTGTTTGTTACCTTTGTTTAAAAGGCCATCCCGAAAATCGAGGCGACAGGAGAATCTTTATCCAATCTCTCACTTCCTCAAATCCCGCGCTTGACGTTTCGTCTCTCCCCCTTTATAAATACGGCCTGCGCCCTTACTTTTCTTCCTTCCGCTCATCTTCCTCCTCCGTCGCCCGAAGCTTCTCCGCTGCGCTCGAGCTCGTCGCCGTCGTCGACCAGGCCGCTGCATCAACCTGAATCGCATCCAGAGCCACTCCGCCGCCGTTTCCTTCTGCCTCAGGTACTCCTTTTCCCTAGCTTCAGAGCTGTAACTTAGGGTTTCTCCATTGACCCCGCCATTAGACCTTGAAGCTTCGGCTGTTCGTCCTATACGCCATGCTCGTAGTAGATTCCTCCTTAGATTTATCTTCGAAACTTGCTCCCGCTCCGTTACCTTATGCTTAGACCTGGCATTTTTAGACTCAATCCCTAGATTCATCTGCCCTGTATAAGACCTCCGTAGTTCTTCTGTGATAGACCTGCGTAAACTCCCTCTTTTTCTTACCGCTCAGATCTGTTTTACCTTAGCCTCTTGTAGAAAACTGTTTCTTCATCTTCATAGATCTGTAAGATACTCGCCGGTTTAATCAATCATACATTGCTTTTGCAACGCATCAACCATGAACCCGACGGTTTAGCTTCTTTCTTTTTTGTTGTCATAAACCGGTAGCAGCTTGTTTCCCGCCTGCTTCCGGGTTGTCCATGCCATTAGTCCCTTGTCTAAACCGTCGATGTAGTTTTGATAATATGGCCCGGTTTATGCTTCGATACTTGAATAATCCGGCTTTTATACTTCACTTTTTTCAGCACTTTTCTTCTGCCAATATGTCTGCCAAGCAATTCGTTTCTTGCAACTGGGTCCCTTCCATCATCACAGAAGAGGACTTAGTTAAAGCTGCTGCAATTGGCATTCTGGGCCCTCAAGCAGTTCTGAAATGGCGGGCCCCGGGAAATGAATGCCCCCCTACTCCCAAAGAAGGAGAAGTTATTGTTTTCTTTGATCATATGGCCCGGGGCTTTAGTCCTCCCGGTTCAAAGTTCTTCCGGGACGTGCTTGCCGCTTTTCAGCTTCATCCTCAGGACATAGGTCCAAATTCCATATCAAACATCTGCGATTTCCAAGTTTTCTCCGAGGTGTATCTTCAGGAGGAGCCATCAGTTGACTTGTTCCGGGATTTCTTCCATTTGAACCGGCGAATGGAGTTTACTGCCGGACCTCATCAAGAATTGGGTGGGGTTAGCATTCAAATGAGAAGAGACGCGGTCTTTCCTCACGCTGCTCTCCATACACACCCCAAGGATTGGAACAAATCTTGGTTCTATTGCCACGATACTTCACCTGAAGGAGAGAACCCACTGCCGGGTTATCGCGAACATCGCCTTCCGGAAGATCACCCATTGCCGCAACGTCTGAGCTCTTCGGAACGGCCCCGGTTCGCCCCTCAGCTTGCCAAACTTAAAGCTTTTATGGCCAACGGATTGACTAGGTTTGATTTCGTACGCTGTTGGCTTGCTTGGAGCATCCTTCCTCTGAGCCGGCGCTCCGGTTTGATGTGTCAGTATACCGGTAAGCCGGATGATCCTCAGCGTCATATCAACATAATGCTTCCTGAGAAGGAAGTTACTGAATCTGCTAAGAAGATGGTCAACATCCCTTTGGAGGAATGTAGCCAAACCGGATTGGCTCCTTATTATAAGAAGAATAAACTGCCAGCGGTAAGCTTTCAATCTCTTCTGCTTGCTTCTAATCCGTCCATTTAAATTATCTTCCATTTATCTTTCATCTTGTATACAGGCCGACGATCCTTTTTGGAAAAGGAAACCTCAGGATAAGTCAGGCAAACAGCCACGCCGGAAAACCTGCGCTGTTAAAAAGAAAAAGGCAGCTGCTGGCTCCGGTTCACATGTTGAAGAGGACGATCCGGATTCTGAGGTATAAGTTAATCCTGATATGCTTTGACCTCTTTTATTTAGATTTTATGTTAACGGTGTCTTTTCACAGGATTTGGCTGAAGGGGATAAAGCGGCAGAAACTGAGGTAATCACTCTTTCTTCAGATTCTGAACCGCCGGTGCCCAAGATTCATAAGGCATCTCAGAAGTATCCTTTTTCTCATCCTTACGCTCAACTGGACCCCAATTTTCTTTTGAAGAAGCAGCAACATGAAGCCCGCCGGACTACACGCCATAGTGGCCATGTAGTCGAGTCTTTCGGAATATCTCTCACTCCGGCTCGGAGGCGCCGCTCTGAGGTTTTACTTTCTCCAACTCTTCTTCATCCCAAGGCCGGACTTATTCGCAAGACACTTAAACCGTCTGATCCTAATTATCAGAAGACTCCTTTATCATCTTCTAGCGAATCAACTGCCACACAGGTCCCGACTCTGAAGACTATCCCTGGGTAAGTCCTTTATTCCATCCGGTTTACGATTGTATTTGCTTTTGTGACTCTAATTTCTTTTTCAATTCCTTTCAGCAAGCCTAAGCCTAGCAAAAGGGCCAAGGCCAGCAAAACGGCTGCTGAGACTGCAGCTGTTGATCCGGCAGCTGATCCAGACGAAGTCATCCCTCCGGAAGATGAACCTATGATTCAACTTGAAGATCCTGCTCCCGTAGGCCATGATTACGCTGTTGCTCCTGAAGGTACAAATGCTGAAGATGTTCCTGAACTGGCAAATCCTGTCCGGGCTAGCCCTCCTCGGAATAGCCCAGCTCCTGCTAGTCCGGTTCATACTGCTGCCCCTTCACAGCCAACTACTGCTTCTTCTCCGGATGTTCAAATAACCGGGACGGGTTTTACCGCTCCTGCTGAGCCTATCGTCTTAGCTAAGCACACTGCTAAAACAGAGAAGCTCCAGCAAGAGAAGGGCAAGTGGAGCACATACTTGTCCAGTTATGCCGAGCTGAGTGCCCAGTAGCTTTATTCTGGGTATTTGAACCGGCTTCATACCAGTCGGGACTATGAAGCGGGCTTGGTCAACATGATGAAGGACAAATATGAGGTATCTTACTTGTCTTTGCTTTTGCCTTCTATGTATTTCTGTCTATGTCATGGTAGTCCCCAAGTTCTGGGTTAGCTTTGTTAAAGGTCAACCGATACTTTCAAATGTGTGCCAATAATCTTACATTAGCCCCCAAGTGCCAGGGGCATAACTCGTTTATGTGCCTGGACTTGTCTGGATTTCTCTTTCAATACTTCAACTGCCCATTAGTCCCCAAGTGTCAAGTAGATAACTTGTTTATGTACTTGAGACTTTATCTTTAGTTGTCTTTCTTTGATACTTCAATTGCTCATTAGTCCCTAAGTGTCAAGTAGATAACTTGGTTATGTGCTTGAGACTTGTCTGAACTTATCATTTATTCCACTTGATTTCCTTTGCAGGCTGATTTGACCCGGAGAGCTGAAGAGATAACTGAGCTCCGGAACAGACTTGCTGAAACTGAATCTGCTGCTGCCAAGGCCAAAAAAGATCTGGCGCTGAGCTTAACCACTGCTGAACAATTGAAGAAATATTTTGAAACGGAGCGGACGACTTGGGAAGTGCAGAAAAATGCTCTTGAAAAGAGAGCGAAGGATGCTGAGGAAGCTCTTAACCCGGTGACAGAAGAGCTGTCCGGTTTAAAGCGGCAAATAGAGTTTATGACTTCTGCCGTTTTTGGTAAATACTTAACTTGCACGTGCTTTCATCTCTGCAATCTTTATTCCGCTCCGGTTTAACTGTGATAATTATATGTAGGGCGCCACGTCACCCATCTTGGGGATGATTTGCGGAAGAAACTCAAGGCCTCTTATACTCTGGTCGAGCAGCTGTATTCCGACGCTCAAAGGATTATAAGTGCGATGTCCTTTAATAAACCGCCCCCCACCACTATCCAAGGTACTCTGGAGAAGTTGTCTATCTTGCCTGTACGCTTGGAAGAGGTGAAGAAGTCTGCTGCCCGAGCCGGTTCTCTTGTGGCGCTAACCAGAGCCAAGGCATGGGTTCTAGACTTTGATCCGGAAGAAGCCATGAACGGGTATCCCGGCACCAAGGAAGATGGATCAGCTTTCTCTGGAAAAGATCTTCATGCTCTGACTAAGGAGATGCGTCCACTGGCTAGCAAGCTTGCTGATGAATCGGATCTGTCCAGGTATCATCCGGCATACGACTTAAAGAATGAGCGGGTGGATCGGCCGGTTTATGATACCGAAAATCTAATCCCACCAGTACGCCCCCATACTTTCGCCCCAGATGTTGATCCGTCAGATCTCATTACGGAAGAGATGTACTTCCGTGCTTTATCCAAGATCGACTGGCGCACCCCTGATTTTCAACCGCTTCAAGAGGATGAAGAAGCTCCGGAACAAGTTGATCCTCAGCCTTCGTAGCAGGAAGAAACATAAGCTGTTCAGTTTATCCTTTAGCTGCTGTACCTTTTTGTTGAGAAAAACTTTAATCCGTTCAGGCTTGCTATGCCTTGTAATAGGATAGCTTGAAATATTGTCTGTCTTGATCCGGATGTCAGATGTTTGATTGGGCCTTTTATAAATCTTAATTCCTTGTCTGTTATGACTGATCTTTATGTTATCTGTATCTGCATAAATAACACTTGAAAGATGCCCTTGCGGTTTACCGCCGTACCGATTAAAGTGCTCTCATAAATATATTGAACAAGTCTGTTTTATACCAGAAATAACTTCATACCTGTGATTAAGTATGCTGGATATCCTTAATCCGGCGAACATTGTTGTTTCTAAGGAAGCTCTTGGCTCCGTTGGGGTGTACCCAATAATAATTCCGGGTTTACAGAAGCTACTGGTTTAAATAATGCTGGAGCTCTGTGTCCAGACTTTTGAAGATATGTGGTCAACTTTGAAGTTGGCCCGCTCCGGATCAAAAATCCATGAAAAACACATGAAAAATTATAAACACCAAAAACACAGGTTTGCAAATAAGACCATGTAGTCGAGGCTTTTTGCGAGCTGCCAGGCTCCAAATTGAGGCTTCTGATTCGAATACGATCAGTAAACCGGACCAAAGGGGTTAAGCTAGGATTCGAATACGACCGTGTAGCCCCCAGTGGCCTTGAAATTTTAGCCAATCAATGGATTCGAATACGATCCAAGGAGCTTATGATTCGAATACGATCATATAAACCGGACCACAAGGGGTTAAACTATGATTCGAATATGATCAAGAAGCCCCCTAGTGAGTTTGGCTATGTTCTCTTTGGTTCGAATACGACCTATGTTTGAATAGGAATGGCTATGTTCTCTTTGGTTCGAATACGACCTATGTTTGAACAGTAATGGCTATGTTCTCTTTGGTTCGAATACGACCTATGTTTGAACAGTAATGGCTATGTTCTCTTTGGTTCGAATACGACCTATGTTTGAACAGGAATGGCTATGTTCTCTTTGGTTCGAATACGACCTATGTTTGAACAGGAATGGCTATGTTCTCTTTGGTTCGAATACGACCTATGTTTGAACAGGAAGCCCCCAAATGAATTTGGCTATGTTCTCTTTGGTTCGAATACGACCTATGTTTGAACAGGAAGCCCCCAAATGACCATAGAGGCAGGGTACCTATATGGGAGTTGCGCTTTGCGGAAAAACCCTCTTTGGTCCCTTATAGAATTGTCCTGCATAGCCAGATAGACTGATCAAAGCATCTTATTTTCTTAATGAAAATGATATATATCAAGAGAAATAAATTTTAGATGGATATCACCATAAGATACTTATATTGGAAAAAGGGCTGATCCCCCGGTTTATCGAGGGTGCCGGTTTATTCATTAATCATAATATATACATAGGATACAACAGAGTTCATAGCTCAGGTATAGTAGGGCCGCAGGAGAGCGATGTTCCACGGCCTCTTTGTCTCTTCTTCTGATGTCCGTGAGTCCTTGTGCTCTCGAACGTCCACCAGATAATATGAACCGTTGTGTAGATTCTTGCTGAGCAGAAAGGGCCCTTCCCAAGGCGGGGATAGCTTGTGCATATCTGTTTGGTCTTGGATGAGCCGGAGTACCAAATCCCCCTCCTGGAACGTTCTGGTTTTGACCCGGCGGCTGTGATATCTGCGCAAGTCCTGTTGATAAATCGCGGATCGTGCTGCTGCTATGTCACGCTCTTCATCTAGCCGGTCCAAACTGTCCTGTCTTGCCTGCTCATTGGGCGCTTCAACATAGCTGTCACCCGTGGTGAATCATGGTGGATATCGCTTGGAAGAACTGCTTCAGCACCGTACACCATGAAGAAAGTTGTATAACCTGTGGACCGGTTCGGCGTAGTATTGATGCTCCAGATGATAGAGGGTAACTCCTCAACCCAGCACCCTGGTGTTCTTTGCAAAGGAGTCATAAGCCGGGGCTTGATACCTCGCAAAATCTCTTGATTGGCCCTTTCAGCTTGACCATTGGATTGAGGGTGAGCTACAGAAGACACATCTAGGCGAATATGCTCTCGTTGACAAAACTCTTCCATCTCTCCTTTAGATAAATTGGTGCCATTTAGATAAATTGGTGCCATTGTCTGTGATGATGCTGTGTGGAAAGCCAAACCGGAAAATTACCTTTTTGATGAATTTAACCGCTGTTGCCGCATCACACTTGCTCACAGGCTCTGCCTCAATCCACTTTGTAAACTTATCCACAGCAACCAACAGATGAGTTTTTTGATCCTGGGATCGTTTAAAAGGCCCGACCATATCAAGCCCCCAAGTCGCAAAAGGCCAAGTAATTGGTATCATCCGCAGTTCCTGTGCCGGAACAAGAGCACGCCGTGAAAACTTCTGGCACGCATCACACTTCCGGACAAGATCCTCCGCGTCAGCATGGGCTGTCAGCCAATAAAACCCATGTCGAAAAGCTTTAGCAACCAATGATTTTGAACCGGCATGATGACCACAATCCCCTTCATGGATCTCACGAAGGATGTCACAACCTTCCTCAGATGACACACATCGCTGAAATGCTCCAGAAACACTGCGATGGTGAAGTTCTCCGTTTACAATTATCATAGATTTGGATCGCCGGATTATCTGTCTTGCTTCAATCTCATCATCCGGCAACTCTCCACGGCTTAGATATGCCAAGTAAGGGAGTGTCCAATCCGGGATAACATGAAGTGCGCCAACTAGCTGTGCTTCCGGATCAGGAACGGCCAAATCCTCCTCCGACGGTATTTGAACTGATGGACTGTGTAACTCATCCAAAAAAGTATTCGGTGGCACCGGTTTACGCTGTGAACCCAACCGGCTTAGAGCATCAGCCGCTTCATTCCGTCGCCGGTCTATGTGATCCACTTGATACCCTTTGAAATATCCTGCGACTGCTTCAACCTCTCGCCTGTAAGCTGCCATTAGAGGGTCTTTAGAATCCCACTTGCCAGATACTTGCTGTGCCACTAAATCTGAATCACCAAAACACTTGACCCGGCTCAAGCTCATCTCCTTAGCCATCCGCAGGCCATGAAGCAATGCCTCATATTCTGCTGCATTGTTAGTACAAGGAAACATTAGACGGAGGACATAACAAAACTTGTCACCTCGCGGGGAAGTTAAAATAATTCCAGCCCCCGAGCCTTCTAACTGCCTTGAACCGTCAAAGTGAATCGTCCAGTATGTATGATCCGGCTTCTCCTCTAGTGATTGCAATTCTGTCCAATCATTGATGAAATCTACCAATGCTTGGGACTTAATTGCGGTGCGTGGCACATATTTCAATCCGTGCGGGCTAAGCTCAATAGCCCACTTCGCCACTCTACCAGTGGCTTCCCTGTTCTGGATTATATCCCCCAATGGAGCTGAGCTGACAACAGTTATTGGGTGGCCTTGGAAATAATGCTTCAATTTTCGGTTTGCCATGAACACGCCATATACCAACTTCTGCCAATGCAGGTACCTTTGTTTGGATTCAATTAGAACCTCACTGACATAATAAACCGAACGTTGAACCGGATACTCCTTTCCTGCTTCCTTGCGCTCAACCACGATTGCCACGCTGACTTCCCGTGCATTGGCGGCGACGTATAACAGCAGTGGCTCTTTATCAACAGGGGCAGCAAGGGCCGGTGGCTCAGCCAGTTGCCGCTTTAAATCCTCAAACGCAACATTTGCCTCATCACTCCATATAAACCGGTCTGTCTTTTTCAGCATCTGATAAAGCGGAATTGCCTTCTCTCCCAGACGACTGATGAACCGGCTCAATGCTGTAATCCGGCCAGCGATACGCTGAACATCATTGATGCAAGCTGGTTTAGTCAAAGACGTGATTGCCTTGATCTTCTCTGGATTGGCCTCTATTCCTCTGTTTGACACCAAGAATCCAAGAAGCTTGCCCGCCGGAACACCAAAAGCACACTTCTCCGGATTAAGCATCATTTTATAGGCCCGAAGGTTGTCAAAGGTCTCCTTGAGGTCCTCTATCAGTGTCTCCTCCTTCCTTGATTTCACCACGATATCATCCACATAGGCATGAACATTTCTCCCTATCTGCCCCTTCAGACAATTCTGTACACAACGCTGGTAAGTGGCTTGGGCACTTTTCAGCCCAAAAGGCATAGATACATAGCAAAAGGCACCAAAGGGAGGAAAGCTGTCTTCTCTTGGTCCTTAACTGCCATCTTGATCTGGTGATACCCTGAATATGCATCCAAAAAACTTAGCCGCTCACATCCTGCCGTAGCATCAATGATCTGATCAATACGAGGGAGAGCAAAAGGATCGGTTGGACAAGCTTTGTTTAGGTCTGTGTAATCCACACACATCCACCACTTTCCATTTTTCTTTAACACCAGCACCGGATTAGCCAACCACTCTAGGTGAAAAACTTCAACTATGAACCCCGCGGCCAAAAGCCTGGCCACTTCTTCTCCTATAGTCAACTGTCGTGGAATTAACACGGCAGATGTCCGGTTTAACAGACTTAGTTGAGGAACCATCACACGGGTTAGCTTGAAGGGGTTAAAAGCACACAAAGGACACAGAGGGTTTATACTAGTTCGGCCCCTTCGATGAAGGTAAAAGCCTACATCTAGTTTGGTTTGGTATTGCTTGGGCGTCGATGAACAGGGAGCGGATTGCTTGCCTGTGTCTCGACGGGTTGTTTCTTGTCCTTGAACCGTCGCCGGGTCGTCCCTTTATATAGGAGGTAACGCCCGGTCCGGTTTACAGAGTCCCGAGGCCGGCTCATAATTGTGTCCGCCTCGGTCTCTGCTGTTTCTTCCTTGTGTCTCAAGTTACATGATAAGAGGGTTTACAAACCATAACTCTACATATGGGCCCTAAGCTTTCATGGGCCGTAATCTCTACTGAGCTTACAATTATATAACTATATCACCGTAATCCGGTTTACCTTAGCCGGTTTACACCTGCTAGTAATATCCCTGACACTTTTGGAGAGTGGTGTCTCCTAGATTGGTTAGGTGTCACTTGGGAGCCTCCATCAAGATTGTGGAGTTGAACCAAGGAGTTTGTACGGGCAATGAGATCGCCTACTTCATGAAGATCTACCCTAGTGAGGCAAGTCCTTCATGGGCGATGGTCATAGTGGGATAGACAAGGTTTCTTCTTCATGAACCCTTCATGGGTGGAGCCCTCTGTGGACTCGCGCAACCGTTACCCTTGGTGGGTTGAAGTCTCCATCAATGTGGATGTACAATAGCACCACCTATCGGAACCACGCCAAAAATCTCCATGTCTCCAATTGCGTTTACACACTCCAATCCCATCCCTTTACATTCTTGCAAAATTGCATGCTATACTTTCTGCTGCCCATATACTGTTGTCATGCTTGCTTGATATGTATTGTGAATGTTTAAACGTGTGCTAAAACTCCACCTCAACTTGAAGAAATTAAAAACTACCACTTTTCTTGCTAAGAGTCTATTCACCCCCCTCTAGACACCTCTTCTCGATCCTTTCAATTGGTATCAGAGCATTGGTCTCCATTGCTTTGGTTTAATCACCATTGGAGGAAAATGGACGAGTCTGCATTGGGGAGTCTTAGACATAGAGTGCCTATACTTGATGGAGAGTACTTCCATGAGTGAAAAAATGAGATGCTTGAGATTTTCAATGAATATCATTTGAATAAGTACATTACTACTCCTTGTGCTCGCCTTGTTGATCCTTTGCATCCCACACCCGATGAGTATCTTGACATGATTCACAATCTTAGAACTATCAATCTTATTGTTAGAGGATTTCCCAAAAAATTGATTGCTAGCTTACCTGCTCTAGATTGTGCTTACACCATATGGAGATTCCTAGAGGAATGATTCCCAAATTATTCCTTGAAAAATCTGGATGAGATTCTCCATAAGTCTATTGCCTTGAATAGGATGAGTACTAGTGATCCTAAGTTTGATGATTGCCTATTTGAGCTTCATGATCTCATGCGTGCCAAAGGAGATGTTGGAATTATTAGCAATATCATTTCCGAAGTCATTAGAATTCATAGAGATGAACATTGTTACAGTTATACTTCTAATGAATCACTCTCTCTAGGAATTGATCCATCACATGACGATGTGGAACATGGATATTATGATGAGGACGATGATAGTGACTATGATCTTGATGATGCGATGAGACACTTTGGTCTTATGGCTAATCTTCGTGGCTACATAGCTGGAGGAAAGGAATGGCTCCTTGATAGTGGATGTACCGATCATATGACCGGAGACAAGGATATGTTTCGTGAGCTTGCTGAAAACGACGGCCCTCGAAAGTACGTCAGTTTTGGTGATAACTCAAAGGGTAAGGTGGTTGGCCTCGATAAGGTGGCCATCTCACACGATAGCTCCATACAGAATGTCATGCTCGTTGAATCTCTTGGCTACAATTTACTTTCCGTATCTAGACTTGCTGACTTCGGCTTCAATGTCCTATTTAATGAAATAGATTGCCAAGTGTTTCGTAGAGATAATCATAAAATGGTCTTTACCGGTATTCGTAGAGGTGATCTTTACATTGTTGATTTCACTAAAAAGGCTCAACCTAGAACTTGCTTAATTGCTAAATCTTCAAAATGCTGGTTGTGGCATAGAAGGTTAGGTCATGTGGGCATGCAAAATCTTGATAAGCTTATTAAAGGTGATCATATCCTTGGAGTAAAAGATGTTATATTTGACAAGGATAGACTTTGTAGTGCTTGTCAAGCAGGAAAACAAGTTGGAGGAAGCCACCCCGTGAAGAACATTATGACCACGAGAAGACCGCTCGAGCTAATTTACATGGATCTCTTTGGTCCCAATGCCTACAAGAGTCTCGATGGTAACTCATTTGGCCTGGTCATAGTTGATGATTTTTCATGATTTACGTGGGTGTTCTTTCTTGATGATAAATCTCAAGTCCAAAAGATCTTCAAGAACTTCGCCCGGAAGGCCCAAAATCAATTTGAAGTGAAGATCAAAAAGGTTCGTAGTGACAACGGAACGGAGTTCAAGAACGCAAATATGGATACCTTTCTTGACGAAGAAGGGATTTCACACAAGTTCTCGGCTACGTACATGCCTCAACAAAATGGAGTATTTGAGAGGAAGAACCAAACTCTTATCGAGATGGCAAGAACGATGCTTGACGAGTACAAGACTCCAAAACACTTTTGGGCGGAAGTGGTTGAGATAGCTTGTCATGCAACCTATCGCTTGTATCTTCACAAGCTTCTCGGCAAGACGACATACGAGCTTCTCATCGGTAACAAACCCCAAGTTGGATACTTTTGAGTATTCGGCTCAAAATGCTACTTTCTTGATAAGCATCATCGTTCTAAATTTGCTCCTAAATCTCATGAAGGTTTCCTGCTTGGTTATGGCTCAAACTCTCACACTTACCGTGTCTACAACAATTTCACCCGAAAGATTGAAGAGATGGTAGATGTGAAGTTTGACGAATCTAATGGCTCGCAAGTATAGCAATTGCTAATTGATGTAGGAGATAAAGATCCTTCGGAAGCAATTCAATACTTGTCTATTGGCAAGATCCATCCAACGGAGGTGAAAGAGAGTACTTCGTCCATCCATGTGGAAGCTTCTACCTCATGATAAGGCGAACCAAGACTTGATACGGGAGCATCCACATGTGGGACACACCAATTTGAAGAAAACGAGGAAGTACACCAAGATGAACCTCATCAACCTCCTTCTCCACCACGACAAGGGAGTGACAACATCGACAATGAAGAAGGCCAAGAAGAAGAACAAGAGGATGAAGAATATGTTCCACCCCGATCGAAACAAAATCTCTCACGAGTTCGAGCAAGAGTCACCAGAGACCATCCCGTCGAACAAATCTACAATGATATCCAAACCGGGAGAATCACTCACTCTAAAACTCGTTTGGCTAACTTTTGCGAACATTATTCATTCATCTCTAGCATTGAACCTATGAAGGTTGAAGAAGCATTTGAAGATCCGGATTGGATAAATGCCATGCACGAAGAGCTACACAACTTTGAGAGAAATCAAGTGTGGACATTGGTCGAGAAGCCCAACAACAACCACAACATCATTGGTACCAAATGGGTGTTTCGCAACAAGCAATACGAAGATGGTCAAGTTGTCCGCAACAAAGCACATCTCATTGCCCAAGGCTACACTCAAGTCAAACATATGGACTATGGTGAGACATATGCCCCCGTTGCTAGACTTGAGTCCATTCGCATCTTACTTGCTTATGCTAATCACCATGATATCACCTTGTACCAAATGGACATTAAAAGTGCTTTACTAAATGGTAAAATTGAGGAGGAAGTTTATGTTAAACAACCTCCCTGCTTTGTCAATCCTAAGAAACTTGATCATGTTTACAAACTTCACAAAGCTCTTTATGGTCTTAAACAAGCTCCTAGAGCGTGGTATAAATGCTTGACCAAGTTCCTTATTGAAAAAGGCTTTGATATTGGAAAAATAGATTCTACTCTTTTTACTAAAAGGATTAATGGTGAATTATTTGTGTGCCAAATTTATGTTGGTGATATAATATTTGGTTTGACTAATCCTCATTTTAGTGAGAAGTTTGAAAAGCTTATGTCGAAGAAGTTTGAGATGTCTATGATGAGTGAACTCAAATTCTTTCTTGGTTTGCAAATCAAGCAAACTAAGGAAGGTACCTTTATCTCTCAAACAAAGTACACCAAGGACTTATTCAAGAAGTTCAATATGCAAGAATGCAAAGGTATGAATACACACATGCCTACTAGTGGACATCTTGATTTGGCTAAGGACGGTGAACCGGTTGATCAAAAGGTTTACCACTCTATGAATGGTTCCTTACTGTATCTATGTGCATCCCGTCCCGATATCATGCTAAGTGTGTGCATGTGTGCACGATATCAAGCGCCCCCTAAAGAATGTCATCTTAAGGCTGTGAAAAGGATAGTGAGATACTTAATACATACACCAATTTTTGGCATTTGGTATCCTAAGAGGTCCTCTTTTGATCTTGTTGGCTACTCCGATTCGGACTATGCCGGAGACAAGGTTGATAGAAAGTTCACTTCGGGTACTTGTTAATTTCTTGGTAGATCTCTTGTGTCTTGGTCCTCCAAGAAACAAAACTTGGTATCCTTATCCACCGCTGAAGCAGAATACATTGCCGTTGGATCATGTTGTGCTCAGTTACTTTGGATGACCCAAACTCTTAAAGATTATGGGGTATATGTGAAACATGTTCCATTGCTTTATTGACAATGAAAGTGCTATTAAGATTGCTCACAATCCCGTCCAACATTCTCGAACTAAGCATATTGAAGTTCGTCATCATTTCATTCGAGATCATGTTGCTAAAGGGGACATTAATCTTAAGCATGTTCGAACCGATAAGCAATTGGCAGATATATTCACCAAACCGCTTGATGAGAAAGTCTTTTGCCGATTGAGAGGTGAATTGAACATCATTGATGCTTCAAACTTGGAGTAGGAACTCCATTTGGATACTTGCAAGGCATGTGCCTATGACTAATCCTTGACTTTTTCTCTTATGATGTTGATCATGTGTCTTGGATCTGATACATTTGTACCCTTACATGCTATCTAACCCTTGTAGGCACTTGGATGAATCTAAATCCATGGGATTGCAACTCACTCACATCTTGAGCAATCTCTACATCACCAAGTCCCTACACCGTGGTGGTTGAAGACAAGGAAGCATGAAACCCTTCAACATATCCTTTGACAAATTCTATATATCATTTGGTATCAAATATCATGCTTGTCACTTTGGATTCACAAGTGCTCTTCATTGCAAGACTAACACATGTAGGTTGATGAACTCAAATCCAAGTGGTGCTCCCAATTCTTGATGAGCTACATCAACCTTGAGCAACTCACACAAGTTCAACTACATGATCAAGATCAACACCACCACCCAAGGTATGTTATTCCATCTTAGAGAAGCTTTATCCCAAGACATGGGTCAAAGCAACTCAACAAGATGAGAATACATCAAATGCTTAAAATAAAAATGGTAACCCCATTTTTAGCTTAAACGATGAGTATGACTTATGATCAAGTGTTCTCACTTGACTCCTTAGTCAATATACTCTAACATAGGTGACTTTTGAAGGAAATATGCCCTAGAGGCAATAATAAAGTTTTTATTTATATTTCCTTATATATCATGATAAATGTCTTTTATTCATGCTAGAATTGTATTAACCGGAAACTTAGTACATGTGTGAATACATAGACAAAACGGAGTGTCCCTAGTATGCCTCTACTAGACTAGCTCGTTAATCAAAGATGGTTATGTTTCCTAACCATATACATGTGTTGTAATTTGATCAATGGGATCACATCATTAGGAGAATGATGTGATGGACAAGACTCATCCGTTAGCTTAGCACTATGATCGTTTAGTTTTACTGCTATTGCTTTCTTCATGACTTATACATGTTCCTATGACTATGAGATTATGCAACTCCCGAATACCGGAGGAACACCTTGTGTGCTATCAAACGTCACAACGTAACTGGGTGATTATAAAGATGCTCTACAGGTGTACCCGAAGGTGTTTGTGGTGTTGGCATAGATCAAGAATATGATTTGTCACTCTGAGTGTCGGAGAGGTATCTCTGGGCCCTCTCGTTAATACACATCGTAATAAGCCTTGCAAGCAAACGACTAATGAGTTATTCATGAGATGATGTATTATGGAATGAGTAAAGAGACTTACCGGTAACGAGATTGAACTAGGTATGATGATACCGATGATCGAATCTCGGACAAGTAACATACCGACGACAAAGGGAACAACGTATGTTGTTATGCGGTTTGACCGATAAATATCTTCGTAGAATATGTAGGAGCCAATATGAGCATCCAGGTTCCACTATTGGTTATTGACCATAGATGTGTCTTGGTCATGTCTACATAGTTCTCGAACCCGTAGGGTCCGCACGCTTAACGTTCGGTGGCGATTTGTATTATGAGTTATGTGATTTGATGACCGACCTTTGTTCGAAGTCCCGGATGAGATCACGGACATGATGAACAGTCTCGAAATGGTCGAGCCATAAAGATCGATATATTGGAAGGCTATATTCGGACATCGGAAAGGTTCCGAGTGATTCGGGTATTTTTCGGAGTACCGGAGAGTTACGGGAATTCGTATCGGGCCTTAATGGGCCATACGTGAAAGGAGAAAAAGGCCTCAAGGGTGGCCACGCCCCTTCCCCATGGACTGGTCTGAATTGGACTAGGGAAAGGGGGCGCCCCCTTCCTTCCTTCGCCTTCTCCATTCCCCTTTTCCTATTCCATGTGGGAGGTGGAATCCTACTAGGACTAGGGAGTCCTAGTAGGACTCCACACTTTGGGCGCGCCCTATGAGGGCCGTCCTCCTCCTCCATCCTTTATATACGTGGCCAGGGGGCACCCCATAGACACACAAGTTGATTTTAGCCGTGTGCGGCGCCCCTCCCCACAGTTACACACCTCGGTCATATCGTTGCAGTGCTTAGGCGAAGCCCTGCGCCGGTAGATTCATCATCACCGTCACCACGCCGTCGTGCTGATGAAACTCTCCTGTGACACTCAACTGGATCAAGAGCTCGTGGGATGTCATCGAGCTGAACGTGTGCTAAATGCGGAGGTGCCGTACGTTCGGTGCTTGGATCGGTTGGATCGCGAAGACATTCAACTACATCAACCACGTCACTAGACGCTTCCGCTTTCGGTCTATGAGGGTACGTAGACACACTCTCCCCACTCATTGCTATGCTTCTCCTAGATAGATCTTGGGTGATCGTAGGATTTTTTTGAAATACTACGTTCCCCAACAGTGGCATCATGAGTCAGGTCTATGCGTAGATGATATGCACGAGTAGAACACAATGAGTTGTGGGTGATAATAGTCATATTGCTTACCAGCATGTCATACTTTGATTCGGCGGTATTGTGAGATGAAGCGGCCTGGACCGACATTACACGTACGCTTACGCGAGACTGGTTTCACCGTTACAAGCACTCATTGCTTAAAGGTGACAAGTGGGTGTCTGTCTCTCTCACTTTAGTTGACTCGAGTGTGGCTACGCCCGGTCCTTGTGAAGGTTAAAATAACACATACTTGACAAAAAATCGTTGTGGTTTTTTTGTATGCGTAGGTAAGAACGGTTCTTGCTAAGCCCGTAGCAGCCACGTAAAACTTGCAACAACAAAGTAGAGGACGTCTAACTTGTTTTTGCAGGGCATGTTGTGATGTGATATGCTCAAGACGTGATGAGTTATACATTATTATATGAGATGATCATGTTTTGTAAAGATATCAGCAACCGGCAGGAGCCTTATGGTTGTCTCTTTATTGTATGAATTGCGAAGGCCATGTAATTGCTTTACTTTATCACTATGAGTTAGCGATAGTAGTAGTAGCAATAGTTGGCGAGACGACCACGACGCTACGATGAAGATCATGGTGCAAGCCGTTGATGATGGAGATCATGACGATGCTTTGGAGATGGAGATCAAAAGCACAAGATGATGATGGCCATATCATGTCACATATTTTGATTGCATGTGATGTTTATCTTATTATGCTTCTTATTTCGCTTAGTACGATGGTAGCATTATAAGATGACCCCTTACAAAATTTCAAGGTACAAGTGTTCTCCCTGAGTATGCACCGTTGCAAAAGATCTTCGTGCTGAGACACCACGTGATGATCGGGTGTGATAGGCTCTACATTCACATAGAACGGGTGCAAGACAGTTTTGCACATGCGGAATACTCGGGTTAAACTTGACGAGCCTAGCATGTACAGACATGGCCTCGGAACACTGGAGATCGAAAGGTCGAGTGTGAATCATATAGTAGATATGATCAACATAAGATGTTCACCATTGAAAACTACTCCATCTCACGTGATGATCGGATATAGTTTAGTTGATTTGGATCACTTGATCATTTAGATGACGAGAGGGATGTCAATTGTGGCACCCCGATCCGCATGGAACAGGGGGCCTTTGCATGTCAGCCCAGGAATACACCTGACGCACGACATGTCCATGATACAACATTCCAGGTACAATAATATTCATCAAATGACCAGGTATAAGATTACATCATTGATGAATATAATTATCTGGCATAGCCCTAAGGCTATTTACATAGCAGCGGAAGGCTAATTAACTGGCGGCGGAAGTCTTGGTTTGGGCGGCGTAACATCTCTGGCTAGGCTCCACAACTCACAGGACTGGCAAGATTACGACCTAACGCGACGGAGCAAACGATCCAAACAAGAGTGACCTACAAAACTGGCATGACACGCTAGGTCAGTACATTGAATGTACTTGCAAGACAACCAAATACATAGCATCCAAATATGCATAAGACAAGGCAAGAACCAAGCACATGCAACAAACTACCTCATATCAAAACATGGCATGCAATTAAGATAAAGGAGACTGAATTATTACAAAACATCATGACATATCCAATTAATTTCAATATGGTGATAGCAGCATAATAAACTATCTTACTCATGGCATAACTTAATGAATAGAACCGAGCATGGCATGGCATCATGAGACTAAAAATAACCTACTATTCATACATAAACAAATGCATACATAACATATTACAAAATCTAGTACTACCATGGCTTCTTAAAAGTGAAAACTATAAGTCATGCAAAATAATCAAAGTTGTACACCGATTTCATCGGACTATAATACCAACGGGTTATCTTACCACTTAACCCCGACCTTTTCGGTGATCGCAACCACAACCAACACTTGGTCTCCAATATTCACCGAGAACTCGTCTCCTGATTACAACTTAGTCTTGACTTCACACGACTATTTCATTCAAGTACCATATTAACAAATTTTATTATATCTGGTTTTATCCTCCATTCCGATCGAGACCCAATAGTGTGACCTACTACGAACTGTGTGCTATCGATAGACTATGTAAACACTCTGCAGAGGTAGCGCACTGTACCCACACCACGGAACCCATGGCCTCGTCATCCCATTCGGGTGGACCAACGGCGTTCCGACGAAACCGAACTACTGTCATGACACTCCCCGGCCACTCTGACTCTTCACTACTGGGCTAGTCTTGGGTGGCCCCGTGTCTACCAAAGAAACACCGACCACCGTCGTGGCCAAACTGTCCCAGACGGGGACCCGGTACCATAACAAAACAACTACGGGCACACAAGGCTTATGTCCGTCTACCTGATCAGGGTAGAACGTGTCCATAACCTTCCCTCGTTGGAGGCACCGGCGAGAGGCACAACAAGAGTTCGTATTAAGGCCTTCCCATAAAGGCAAATGTGGCTGCACTAAAAAAGTTCGATTTGGTGGCACCATGAACCGATCCCATCGATGACGGAGGAGTTTGTTATGATTAATTCTTATTAACTCTCCATCATCATGAGCATATTTAGCAAGAATGCAACAATGAGCATGCAACATACAAAAGCATATACAAAATATCAAACTTCTCAGGTGCACAACTTATAACATAAAGAGTATGACAGTACTGAGTACTAGCATATTAACGGTGCATTAAAAGCATCATAGCAGTTTATAACGATGGTATAAGAAGCAAGTAGAGTAGCAACATGGCATTCTTAATAACAACATCCTAACTAGCAGGGCAAGAGATATCATGACAACACAAGCATGCATGAAAATACATAAAGGAAAGATTGCAGCTGAAAACAATAAGCCAACGACTGCAACTACACATGCACAAGGTGCAAACAAAGTCAATGTGCGAGTCCGAAGCTTATGATAAGAGGTTGGCTTGCCTGGGGGTCGACAAATACTCCGGGAAAAAGTGCGAAAAGCTCGCGGAAAGAATCGCCGGAAACAGTTCTCTCTCGGAGGGGGCTGTTTACGGCAAGGGCAAAATGGTCATTTTCACAATGTCAAAATATTATGAAAATGACATCAACGGAACGGGCTCAACAAAACGAAGATGTGGGCTTTGGATTCACCTGATTCGGAGCTACGGGTAAAAAGATATGATCGTTTAACTACCAGGGACCCATCTGTAAAGAAAATCCTTACAAACTGGCCCCTGACAGAAAAACAGATCGCATCTTTCTCAGAAATACGCTTTCCGGAGAGGAAAGCGCATTCTGGCCCGAAGAAGAGGAATAATGCGCTTTCGGTGATTCAAAGCGTACTTCCCGGAATACGCTTTCGCGTGAGGGAGACGGCTTCGAGGCGGGGTGCCGCCACTTATCCACGTGGCCGACTGGACCACACCCTTCTCTCGCACACAAGTGGGGCTACGTGAGGAGGGGCCCGCCTGGCCGGGCATCTTCAACCTCCCACTCGGGAGAGAGCGAGACCGAGGGAGGCGTCCGCCCCGACGGTGATCGCCGGCGCGTCCGGCCACCTCTCGAGGCGCACGACCTACCCAGGAGATCAGGGCGGAGAGGCGCATCAGATGAGGGTGGTTGCGGCGGCTGACAATCACTGTAGAGGAAGCACCAAGGCCCGCGGCGGAGAACGGGGTTCGGTCGCCGGCGAGGTGGTGGCTACGGTGGAGGAGAGGAGGGGTTGAGGCCACGGGGAGACTCACTGGACCCTAGGGAGGGCAGTGGTGGAGGTGGAACGGCGAAAAGGGGGCGGCATCGCCGGAATCGAGCGAAGCCCGAGGCGGCGGCCATGGTGGCGATGGGGTCAGAGAGAGGCTCCGGGGACGAGAGGAGGGGATGGGGAGGCGTTGTGGCTGCGGACGAGCTCGAGGGCTCTACTTATAGCCGTGGGAGAGCTCGGGAAGGGGGGGGGCGAGGTGGCACGCGGCGTGCGACGTGTCCGTGCGCCGGTGAGGGCGCAGGCGCGGCCAAGGCTCACAAGGAGGCACGGGAAGGCGACGAGGGGGATCAAGACGAACGCCACAGGGTCACGGAGACAAGGAAGGCGTGCAGATGAACGGAGGAAGAAGACAACGGGGAGGAAGATGACGACGCACAGGAGCACACTATTCCGGTCGTTAGCACGGCTCGCTGGAGAAGAAAACGGAGGGGGGCAGCGGTCCAGAAGGAAGAGGACGTCGAGGGGGAACTATTGGGCATTAATGGCGAGGCCAGAGACGGTCAGGGCAGCGATGCCGACGACAATAGTGGCTAGACCACCGTTTTGGCTGGCTTGCCTCGTGGTCACCACTGGCATGGCACGCTCTGGGATTTTTACTGATGTAAATTCATGTCTACCGCGTAGTCCTTCCAGCGTGGAGTGTTACCATGGTAAAGAATCGGGCAGAAACAAACTGAGCTGAGTAAACCAAGCTCCAGAAGTTTACTGCTGCAAACTTTACCACACTCTAGAGAGTAAACCAGAGAGGGTAAATGGTAAATAGGTTGTATGAGAGGTTTAGGGTAGAAAGGACTATGATCCTGGGAGTTTTGAGGTAAAATGGACAACTATTTACCATAGTTGCTGTACAACCACCAAAACTGAACCAGAAACTGAATCATGAAGAAACACTCACTAGGAGTGAGGGATTGAGCTATAACGTGCCAAAGCCCGATGATTTGGACATACCATGATGCTGTAAAAAGTTCATACCAAATGGACTCACCAAAATGGTACTTCCTTCACAACTATCATTTCTGTCCAACAACTTCAGAAAAATTCTCAGGGAAATTGGCTAGATGAAATAAGCCAAACTCTTGAGGAGAGGGATTATATAGATAGGAGAAGGCCTGGAAAAACTATCAGCCATAATGGAGCAAGATAAAATACACTTGCTTCACAAACTGAAAATTTGGACAGAAAACAAGAATTGCTCCCGTGCTCACATATTTCCATTAAATGAACTGAATTTGGGTGGAGGCTAATGATTTGAGATACTTGAGAGGATGGAAAAGTTTCATCCCATTTGGAAACACTATGAAGGTACTTCCTTCACAAACTTGTGTTCTGGTCAGAAACTTTGAAAAAAATACACAGTGAGCTAAGATGAATGGATTGAGCTCATCTTTGGTATCCATGGGTTATTTAACAATGTTAAACACCCTGCCAAATCACAGCTCATTTGGACTTAATAATGGGGCACTTCCTTTACAAAGTTTCAGAGAAGGCAGAAACTTGCATTAGATCATGTGCCAAAATTTTGAACTGTGGGGGCGTGATATAATGATGGAACTAATGATTATATAGCAAGGGCAAACTCCCCAATTTATGGGAGAATTTTCTCTGCTATAAAAATAATAGTTCCTTTGGAAAGTGGCAAAAATGCAATATTGGCTAAAATAGAAAAAGGCAATTTTCCTTATTTTAATTGTGGCCAATATTCCTGCCAGAGCTTGGATTAGGCATGAGTATCATCTCCACCAATCCTCATGGATTTTTGAGATGCAAAACTATGCCTCTGGATTTTATTCCTTAGACAGATAATAAAGGAATAAATCACCATTCAAAAATATTGCATAGGACTTGGCAATATTTTTACATATCCAAGGATTATGAAGACAAGATGGTCTCTGGGAAAGGATAGAGTGATCAACAGATCAATGCAACTGATGGCTCCTTTGTAAGCACAAAAGGCCATCTTACAAATTCCAAAAGCTTGGAATTAGGGTTGAGAGAAATTTGAGGTGTTGCAGATGAAGTCTTGCCCACTGATAAAGACATGAGCAAGGTTTTGAAAGGTTGAAAATGACCAGAAATCTCAGGGTCATCTAGAAATCCTCATGAGAAAATTTGAAAGAGGGTTGCTATGAAGAAATCACAGCACAAAATTGATAACCCAATTTTGAGGCTGTGACATCAATCTAAGTGGGAGTTCTTTAGTAATATGATTAATTGAACTTTAATTTATCATGAACTTAGTCCTGGTAGCATTAGCATATCTATGTTGTAGATCAATAGCTCGCGATGTTGCTCCATGTTTATTTTTATATGTTCCTAGAGAAATATAAGTTGAAAGATGATAGTAGCAATGATGCGGACTTGTTTTGTGATCTGAGGATTTTCCTCATTGCTGCACAGAAGAATTATGTCCTTGATGCACCGCTAGGTGACATACCTATTGCAGGAGCAGATGCAGACGTTATGAACATTTTGACAAAAGCTCGGTATGATGACTACTTGATAGTTCAGTGCACCATGCTTTACGGCTTAGAACCAGGACTTCAAAAATGTTTTGAATGCCACAGAGCATATACGATGTTCCTAAGAGTTGAAATTGGTAATTCATACTCATGCTCATATCAAGAGGTATGAGACTTGTGACAGTACTTTGCCTATAAGATGGAGGAGAATAGCTCAACCAGTGAGCATGTGCTCAGATTGTCTGGGTACTACAATTGCTTGAATCAAGTGGGAGTTAATCTTCCAGATAAGATAGTAATTGACAAAGTTCTCTAGTCACCATATCCAAGTTACTAGAACTTCGTGATGAACTATAATATGCAAGGGATGACGAAATTAATTCCCGAGCTCTTCGCGATGCTGAAATCAGCGAAGGTAGAAATCAAGAAAGAGCATCAAGTGTTGATGGTTAACAAGACCACTGGTTTCAAGAAAAGGGCAAAGGGATAGAAGGGAAACTTCAAGAAGAATGACAAGCAAGTTGTCACTCCCGTGAAGAAACCCAAAGCTTAACTCAAGCCTGAAACTAAGTGCTTCTACTGCAAAGGAAATGGTCACTGGAAGTGGAACTACCCTAGATACTTGGCGGATAAGAAGGATTGCAAAGTGAACAAAGGTATATTTGATATACAGATTATTGATGTGTACTTTACTAGTGTTCATAGCAACCCCTGGGTATTTGAAACCGGTTTAGTCGCTAAAATTAGTAACTCGAAACGAGAGTTGCAGAATGAACATAGACTAGTTAAAGGTGAAGTGACGATGTGTGTTGGAAATGGTTCCAAGATTGATATGATCATCATCGCACACTCCCTGTACTTTTGGGATTAGTGTTAAACCTAAATAAATGTTATTTGGTGTTTGCGTTGAGCATGAACAAGATTGGATCATGTTTATTGCAATATGGTTATTCATTTAAGTGAGAGAATAATTGTTATTCTGCTAACATGAATAAAACCTTCTATGGTCATACACCCAAAGTGAATGGTTTATTAAAATCTCGATCGTAGTAAATACACATATTCATAATATTGAAGCCAAAAGATGCAGAGTTGATAATGATAGTGCAACATACTTGTGGCACTGCCGTTTAGGTTATATTGGTGTAAAGCGCATGAAGAAACTCCATGCTGATGGACTTTTGGAATCACTTGATGCTTGTGAACCATGCCTCATGGGCAAGATGACAAAAACTCTGTTCTCCGGAACAATGGAGCGAGCAAGTGACTTATTGGAAATAATACATACTGATGTATGCAGACCAATGAGTGTTGATGCTCGCGGCGGGTTTCGTTATTTTCTCACCTTCACTGATGATTTGAGCAGATATGGGTATATCTACTTGATGAAGCACAAGTCTGAAACATTTGAAAAGTTCAAAGAATTTCAGAGTGAAGTAGAGAATCATCATAACAAGAAAAATAAAGTTTCTACGATCTGATCGCGGAGGCGAATATTTGAGTTAAGAGTTTGGTCTTCATTTGCAACAATGTGGAATAGTTTCACAACTCACGCCACCTAGAACACCACAGCATAATGGCGTGTCTGAACGTCGTAATAGTACTTTATTAGATATGGTGCGATCTACGATGTCTCTTACCGATTTACCACTATCGTTTTGGGGTTATGCATTAGAGACAGCTGCATTCACATTAAATAGGGCACCATCTAAATCCTTTGAGACGATGCCTTATTAACTGTGGTTTGTCAAGAAACCAAAGTTGTCGTTTCTTAAAGTTTGGGGTTGCGATGCTTACATGAAAAAGCTTCAACCTGATAAGTTCGAACCCAAGTCGGAGAAATGTGTCTTCATAGGATACCCAAAGGAAACTGTTGGGTACACCTTCTATCCCAGATCCAAAGGCAAGATATTCATTGCTAAGAATGGATCCTTTCTGGAGAAGGAGTTTCTCTCGAAAGAAGTGATTGGGAGGAAAGTGGAACTTGATGAGGTAATTGTACCTTCTCCCGAATTGGAAAGTAGTACATCACAGAAACCAGTTCCAATGATTCCTACACCAATCAACAAGGAAGCTAATGATGATGATCATGAAACTTCAGATCAAGTTACTACTGAACCTCGTAGGTCAACCAGAGTGCGTTCCACGCCAGAGTGGTACGCTAACCCAGTTCTGGAAGTCATGTTACTAGGCCATGATGAACCTACGAACTATGATGAAGCGATGATGAGCCCATATTTCGCAAAATGGCTTGAGGCCATGAAATCTGAGATAGGATCCATGTATGAGAAACAAAGTGTGGACTTCGGTTGACTTGCCTGATGATCGGCAAGCCATTGAGAATAAATGGATTTTCAAGAGGAAGACTGGCGCTTATGATATTTTTACTATCTACAAAGCTCGACTTCTTGAAAAAAGGGTTTTTCAACAAGTTCAAGGAGTTGACTACGATGAGTTTTTCTCACTCGTAGTGATGCTTAAGTCTATCCGAATCATATTAGCAATTGCCGCATTTTATGAAATCTGGCAAATGGATAACAAAACTGCATTCCTTAATAGATTTATTAAAGAAGAGTTGTCTATGTTGCAATCAAAAGGTTTTGTCAATCCTAAAAGTGCTAACAAAGTGTGCAAGCTCCAGCGATCCATGTATGGAAAGGTGCAAGCATCTCGGAGTTGGAATATACACTTTGATAAGGTGATCAAAGCATATGGTTTATTATAGACTTACAGTGAAGCCTGTATTTACAAGAAAGTGAGTGGGAGCACTACAACATTTTTGATAAGTATATATGAATGACATATTGTTGATCGGAAATGATGTAGAATTTTCTGGAAAGCATAAAGGAATGTTTAAAAGGAGTTTTTTCAAAGAAAGACCTCGGTGAAGCTACTTATATATTAGGCATCAAGATCTATAGAGATAGATCAAGATGCTTAATTGGACTTTCACAAAGCACATACCTTGATAAAGTTTTGAAGAAGTTCAAAATGGATCAGTCAAAGAAAGGGTTCTTGCCTGTGTTACAAGGTATGAAGTTGAGTAAGACTCAAAACCCGACCACGACAGAAGATAGAGAAAGAATGAAAGTCATTCCCTATGCCTCAGTCATAGTTTCTATAAAGTATGGCATGTTGTGTACCAAACCTGTTGTGTACCTTGCCATGAGTTTGGGAAGGAGGTACTAAATTGATCCAGGAGTAGATCACTGGACAGCGGTCAAAATTATCCTTAGTTACTGGATGACTAAGGAAATGTTTCTCGATTATGGAGGTGATAAAGAGTTCGTCTTAAAGAGTTACGCCGATGCAAGGTTTGACACTAATCTAGATGACTCTAAGTATCAATCTGGATGCGTATTGAAAGTGGGAGCAATTAGCTAGAGTAGCTCCATGCAGAGCATTGTAGACATAGAAATTTGCGAAATACATATGGATCTGAATGTAACAGACCCACTGACTAAACTTCTCTCACGAAGCAAAACATGATCACACCTTAATACTCTTTGGGTGTTAATAACATGGGGATGTGAACTAGATTATTGACTAGTAAACCCTTTGGGTGTTGGTCACATGGCCATGTGACTATTGGTGTTAGTCACATGGCGATGTGAACTATGGGTGTTAGTCACATGCTGATGTGAACTATCGGTTATATCATGATAAATGTTTATTATTCATGCTAGAATTGTATTCACTGGAAACTTAGTACATGTGTGAATACATAGACAAAACTGAGTGTCCCTAGTATGCCTCTACTAGACTAGCTTATTGGTCAAAGATGGTTATGTTTTTAGCCATAGACATGAGTTGTCATTTTATCAACGGTATCACATCATTAGGAGAATGATGTGATGGACAAGACCCATCCGTTAGCTTAGCACTATGATCGTTTAGTTTTACTGCTATTGCTTTCTTCATGACTTATACATGTTCCTGTGACTATGAGATTATGCAACTCCCGAATACTGGAGGAATACCTTGTGTGCTATCAAACGTCACAACGTAACTAGCTAATTATAAAGATACTCTACAGGTGTCTCCGAAGGTGTTCGTGGTGTTGGCATAGATCAAGAATAGAATTTGTCACTCCGAGTGTCGGAGAGGTATCTCTGGGCCCTCTCGGTAATACACATCATAATAAGCCTTGCAAGCAAATGACTAATGAGTTGGTCACGAGATGATGTATTACGGAACAAGTAAAGAGACTTGCCGGTAACGAGATTAACTAGGTATGGTGATACCGACGATCGAATCTCGGGCAAGTAACATACCGATGACAAAGGGAACAACGTATGTTGTTATTCGGTTTGACCGATAAAGATATTCGTAGAATATGTAGGAGCCAATATGAGCATCCAGGTTCCACTATTGGTTATTGACCGGAGATGAGTCTCGGTCATGTCTACATAGTTCTCGAACCCGTAGGGTCCGCACGCTTAACGTTTGACGGCGATCGATATTATCAGTTTATGTGTTTTGATGTACCGAAGGTAGTTCAGAGTCCCAGATGAGACCGGGGACATGACGAGGAGTCTCGAAATGGCCGAGACGTAAAGATCAATATATTGGACGACTATATTCGGACATCGGAAAGGTTCTGAGTGATTCGGATATCTTTCGGAGTACCGAAGAGTTACGGGAATTTGCTAGGGAGTATATGGGCTTTATTGGGCTTTAGGAGAAAGAGAGAGAGAGAGAGAGGAGACTACGCCCCCAATGCATAGTCCGAATTGGACTAGGGGGAGGGGCTGCGCCACCTCCTTCCTTCTCTTCTCTTTTCCCTTTCCTTCTCTCCTACTCCTACTACTTGGAAGGGCTCCTAGTTCTACTAGGAAAAGGGGAATCCTACTCCCGGTGGGAGTAGGACTCCCCTAGGGCGCGCCATGGAGAGGGCCGGCCCTCCCCCTCCTCCACTCCTTTATATACATGGGTAGAGGCACCCCATAGACACACAAGTTGATCAGTTGATCTCTCCCAACCGTGTGCGGTGCCCCTCTCCATAGAAACACACCTCGGTCATACCGTTGCAGTGCTTAGGTGAAGCCCCGCGCCGATAGCTTCATCGTCTTTGTCACCATGCCGTTGTGCTGACGAAACTCTCCCGCGAGGCTCTACTGGATCAAGAGTTCGTGGGACGTCATCAAGCTGAACGTGTGCTGAACGCGGAGGCTCCGTACGTTCGGTGCTTGATCGGTTGGATCGCGAAGAAGTTCAACTACATCGATCGCGTCACTAGACGCTTCCGCTTTCGGTGTACGAGGGTACATAGGCACACTCTTCCCTCTTGTTGCTATGCATCTGGTAGATAGATCTTGCGTGATCGTAGGAAATTTTTGAAATACTACGTTCCTCAACAATCCCAATCTTGGTACTCTTGTGGCTCTTTTGTTGCTCTGTCTAGTAGATGTACGTGTGTTATCTAACCTTGTTTACTCAGGTTCATCCCTTCATAAGCTAGCTCAAGATCACAAGGTAAGTATATGCATCACACTCATGTGCATGAAGATTTCTTGCTAATGTACATATTGTTTGCAAGAAGGAATCATGAACATGAGGATACACTTCATATATTCATATCATTTGCTCTGATGCATATAGCCAAGATACATGTAACTCATTGCTTGCTCTGTCATGTCTATTTCTTCACATGCTTTTATATTCCATATTTACATGATTGCATACATGTAGGGGGAGCCTATGCATGTTACATGCCCTTCCAAAGCTTTACTTGTTATTCTTCATATCTTTATCTAAAGCTTTGATGTATGTTGTCATCAATTACCAAAAAGGGGGGATTGAAAGCACAAGTTCTCCCTGGGTGATTTTGGTAATTAATGTCAACATATCTCTTGTTGGACTAGTGTTTTCATCTAGTATATTTCAGACAGGTTCAACAAATGGAGTAGCATGGACTAGAGGATGTGGAATCCCTTCAAGATGATAAGGACAAAGGATTGGCTCAAGCTCAAAGCTCAGGACTCTACATTTTCTATTTTAGTGATCCAAGATCACATTGAGTCCATAGGAAAGCCAATACTATTATAAGGGGATGAGGTGTTGCTTAATGACTTGCTTGCTAAAAGGTGCTTAGTGATATGCTCCAAAACCCTCAACCACTTTCTCACATCCACATATGTTCCAAACCAAAAGTCAAACTCGGCCCCACCAAAAGTTTATATCCGACGCCACCGAGTTCAGTTGACGTAGCCACTGCCACAAACCCTAATCAATTCGGTCTCACCGATGGGATCTTGGTCTCACCGAGATGGTCTTGCAAACTCTCTGTTGCCTGTTGCAATATTTTCGGTCCCATCGAGATATGAAATCGGTCTCACTGAGGTTGCTTGGCCAACTCTCTGTTTCGCTTATTGCCCAAATCGGTCCCATCGAGTTTGTGTAATGGGTGAAACCGAGAAGAGGCTTTACCCTAACCCTAGCACATTGATCCTACCGAGTTGACCATATCGGTCCGACCGAAATGCCTAACAGTCACATTATGAACTAAATCGGTCTGACCGAGTTTTCTGATTCGGTCCCATCGAGGTTGGTAAATTGTGTGTAACGGTTAGATTTTGTGTGGAGGCTATATATACCCCTCCACCCACTCTTCATTCATGGAGAAAGCCATCAGAACATGCCTACATTTCCAACATACATTTTTTGAGAGAGAACCACCTACACTTGTATTGAGGTCAAGATATTCCATTCAAACCACATAAATCTTGATCTCTAGCCTTCTCCAATTTTCTTTCCACTCAAATCATCTTTCCACCAAATCCAATCCTATGAAAGAGAGTTGAGTGTCGGGGAGACTTTCATTTGAAGCACAAGAGCAAGGAGTTCATCATCAACACACTGTCTATTACCTTTTGGAGACTGTTGTCTCCTAGATTGGTTAGGTGTCACTTGAGAGCCTCCATCAAGATTGTGGAGTTGAACCAAGCAGTTTGTATGGGCAAGAAGATCGCCTATTTCGTGAAGATCTACCCTAGTGAGGCAAGTCCTTCGTGGGCGATGGCCATGGTGGGATAGACAAGGTTGCTTATTCCTGGACCCTTGATGGGTGGAGCCCTCCGTGGACACGCGCAACCATTACCCTTCGTGGGTTGAAGTCACCATCAATGTGGATGTACGATAGCACCACCTATGGGAACCATGCCAAAAATCTCCGTGTCTCCAATTGCGTTTGCACACTCCAATCCCATCCCTTTACATTCTTGCAAAATTGCATGCTGTACTTTCCGCTACCCATATACTCTTGTCATGCTTGCTTGATATGTATTGTGAATGTTTAAACGTGTGCTAAAACTCCACCTCAACTTGAAGAAATTAAAAACTTCCATTTTTCTTGCTAAGTGTCTATTCACCCCCCACCTCTAGACACCCCTTCTCGATCCTTTCAATGGATATTGCTCAAAAATGAATTTCTGTATACGAATGAGTACTGTGATGCAATTCAATATGAGCGTCTTGTGTTTGCTGCCACCACTCGTGGCACTATTTTTGCATGGAATACTTATGGTTTCGGTATGTTTGTCTTCTAGCATAATTATAACTGTTCCATCCACATGCATGTGGGTTAGCTAGCTAGTTTCCTTTTACTAATTAACCTTCTTGTGTTTCCAAGGTCCTGTGAACATTCCACCACCTATACTTGAAAAAATTTATAACCAAGGGGGAGATGACGATGGTGATGATCACGAGTATGAGGACGAGCATGACCCATATATTTAGTGGCGCCTGGCAACTTATTCCGATGGATCACCTCTTCTAGTCTGTACACAGGGCACTGCTTATGTTAGTAAGGAAGCAGGTGTTGTCTCACATGGTCGCCCTCTCTGGACCTATTCCCACATCCGTTGCAGGGTATTCGGGATGGATACTAGTGTGCTAGCGCCAACACCTTCTCCCTGGTTCAGTATTGATAGTCTTGGAGAAAACTCGCTCTTCCTTGGACAAAACTATCCAATGAAGGTGAGAGGCGATCCAGCTGCTATTGACACAATGTTACTACCATTTATGAGAAGCAACTGTATCTATACCTCGGACATTGCTATGCTTCCCTACCGTGGCTATCACAATATGGGTATTGAAATAGACCGCTTCAGCCTGGATGATCAGTCCTGCGTTGGTCTCGAGATTGACAGTAGCTGGCCCTTCCCGGAGAATCACTTCTGGTTCAAAGCAAGTGTTTCCAATGCCAATGAGTGGTTGAGCTGATGTTCATTTCATCGCTTTCTTATTTTTTGTGTGAGAAAAACTTTACTTTACTAGAATGTTTTGTTGGAAATGATCTATAATCCAACATGTATCCTCGTTGTCGTTTTGGGTTGATGACTTGTTGTATGAATCAATGGTACATTTGCATATGCGTCCATCAACTCACGCCTGCTAGTGGTGTCCATATGAACAGTGCTAGTGATTTTAGTTGCAAAAATTAGATAGTGCTAGTGATTTTTAGCTACATATTTTGACACATCGCAGTGTTACAAGTTTGACAAATGGCAATGTTACTAGATAAATAAATGTCAATCTTTCTAGTTTGACAAATGGCAACATACCCAATATGACAGATGCAAATCTTACCCAATTGTTTCTACGTGGTTGCACATGGGTCATCCAAAACAACCGTTTGCGTTGAAGGGATGCACAAATCCTGCACTATGAATTTTCCCTTGACTTAAGGGGGAAGACCATAGCTCTCACTTTGCATACAGGTGTTCTATCTAAGACGTTTGCAATCAAGAGCTGCACAAATCCTGCTCGGCACATTTTCCCTTGGCTTCCTGGGGAAGCTGTCGGTTTGCATACGGGTGTTCTAACTAAAACGTTTGCGATGAGTGTTTTATATTTAAAAACCATTGACATTATTTTAAAAGAAAATTGTTTGATAAGTCTGTACATTAAGAGAGAAAAATGCAAGTTCGTTCAAACCATATCTTTCATTCAATCACAACGCGAATTTATATTAATATGATCGAGAATCCAAGATACAGTATTAAACCCAAAAAAAACTATTTTCGGCGGCGGCAGAGGCGGTGTGCTGCACCGTTGTTGTCGTTGTTGTCCTCTGGGATGCCGTTGTTGAAGTCTTCAAGGAAGCACAAAATGTTCTTCACTTGCAAATCAAACATCATGTCGTCGTGTGATTGAGGGCGGGACGCGGGAGGATGGCAACTGGCGCCGCTGAGAGGTAGCGATCGACGACAGCGTCCCATGCCGCTGAGGGGGGCGCGCACACGGGCGCGGCGGGTGTAGCCAAACGCATAGGGACTGGCGCCGCGTGATACGTCTCCGTCATATCTATAATTTTGATTATTCCATGCCAATATTATACAACTTTCATATACTTTTGGCAACCTTTTATACTATTTTTGGGACTAACATATGGATCCAGTGCCCAGTGCAGGTTCCTGTTTGTTGCATGTTTTTTGTTTCGCAAAATATCCATATGAAATGGAGTCCAAACGGGATAAAAATGGGCGGAGATTTTTTTTTTTGGAATATTTATGAATTTTGGGAAGAAGAATCAACGCGAGACGATGCCCGAGGGGGCCACGAGGCAGGGGGCGCGCCCCAGGGGGTGGGCGTGCCCCTGACCCTCGTGGCCACCCCGTAAGGCGGTTGGTGCCCTTCGTTCGCCGCAAGAAAGCTAATATCCGGATAAAAATCATGTAAAAAATTCAGCCCAATCAGAGTTAAGGATCTCCAAGAATATAAGAAACAGTGAAAGGCCGGAATCTGGGAACGCAGAAACACACACACACACACACACACACACACACACACACACACACAG
>LR738710.1:729552945-729606804 GCA_902687465.1 Secale cereale
AGAGAGAGAGAGAGATCCAATCTCGGAGGGGCTCTCACCCCTCCCATGCCATGGAGGCCATGGACCAGAGGGGAAACCCTTCTCCCACCTAGGGAGAAGGTTAAGGAAGAAGGAGAAGGAGGGGGGGGGATCTCTCCCCCTCGCCTCCGGTGGCGCCGGAGTGCCACCGGGGCCATCATCGTGTGACGGCGATCTACACCAATACCTCCGTCATATCCACCAACATCTTCATCACCTTCCCCCATCTATCTACAGTGGTCCACTCTCCCGCAACCCGCTATACCCTCTACTTGAACATGGTGCTTTATGCTTCATATTGTTATCCAATGATGTGTTGCCATCCTATGCTGTCTGAGTAGATTTTCGTTGTCCTATCAGTAATTGGTGAATTGCTATGATTGGTTTAATTTGCTTGTGGTTATGTTGCTGTCCTTTGGTGCCCATCATATGAGCGCGCGCATGGATCACACCATAGGGTTAGTTGTATGTTGATAGGACTACGCATTGGAGGGCAAGAGTGACAGAAGCTTCAACCTAGCATAGAAATTGATGCATACGGGATTGAAGGGGGACCAATATATCTTAATGCTATGGTTGGGTTTTACCTTAATGAATGTTAGTAGTTGCGGATGCTTGCTAATAGTTCCAATCATAAGTGCATAGAATTCCAAGTCAGGGATGATATGCTAGCAGTGGCCTCTCCCACATAAAACTTGCTATCGGTCTAGTAACGTAGTCAATTGTTTAGGGACAATTTCGCAACTCCTACCACCACTTTTCCACACTCGCTATACTAACTTTATTACTTCTTTACCTAAACAGCCCCTAGTTTTTATTTACGTGCTCTTTATATTCTTGCAAACCTATCCTGTTACACCTACAAAGTACTTCTAGTTTCATACTTGTTCTAGGTAAAGCGAACGTCAAGCGTGCATAGAGTTGTATCGGTGGTCGATAGAACTTGAGGGAATATTTGTTCTACCTTTAGCTCCTCGTTGGGTTCGACACTCTTACTTATCGAAAGAGGCTACAACTTATCCCCTATAGTTGTGGGTTATCACCGTGGTGGATGGAGGGGCGCGCAAGGGCAGGGGCACGGGCACGGCGGGTGCAGCCAAACGCACGGGGCCAACGCCATGGTGGGTGGAAGGGCGCGCACGGGCACGTGCGCTAGCAAGTACACGAGCTCGCACGGGTCCATGGAGACCTCATTGATGCCCGCGGCTTCCACCTCCGTGATAGTGCTCAGCGACCAGCCAGTCAATGCTACGGGGATGGTCGCTGGCGCGAGCGCGGGGATGGGAGCTGGGATGGAGCGGGGGCAGCAACCACCGCTGGCAGCTCGTTCTGGGTCATGTCCATTGGGCCCAATTCCTCCTTATTTTCTATCTCCTCCGGCTCGGTGTCAACTTCACCAAACTTGAAGACTAGTGGCAGATGATCATTCTGCGCCATGGCATTGGTGGAGGTCTGCAGGAGGGAGGGGAATGGGAGGCGAACAGTAAGGCCGCTTGTATTAAACAACGACTCGGGTGCCATTAATGGAGAGGAAGGCGGGCGGCCATGGAAGTCAAAGGGCTCGCTTCCCAATGAGCCTGCGCAGCGTACAGCTCGCACGCTTCCCGGTGAGCATACGCATTGGAGGACAACTTGCACGCCTCTCGGTCTGCGTGCGACGGACTCCGCTTGCACGCCTCCCGTTCAATCAAGGTCAAGCAGCTGTCCGCATGACATCTCCTGTAGCCATTAAAACGAAGACAAGTGGCGTCACGTGAATGGTTAACAGAACGCACACGATTTGAATTATACAAACATTTGAGATATTAAAGTGGCAGCTATTTTTTTAAAATGCCTTTGTTGGCTGTTATTCGAGTGCGCCTTCTCTCAATATGGACACAAAGAATACCACAGCATGTCGGGTGCCGTTCCGTGATAGCATGCTAAGGTTCATGACTTTCAGACGAGTTTTGGATTTACTAGAATTTAAAAACAAAGTATCTCAACGTTTTGCCGGCAATCAATGGTGCCCTAGTGTTTGAAATTCATTCCCATTTCTTGCATGGGACGTTAGCATGCACCCAAGGACACATATTTGATTTTTCAACCAATTTATATGCATTAGAGCATGTTCATGTAGTTCAAATTTGAATTATGCACATAAATGCATTGAAAACTCAATTAATGCATAAAAATGTCCAAACGAACCGCGGAAAATCCCAAAAATAGACTGTCGGTGTACTAAGGTAGGGGTACCTCAGTACCCCAACTTGTGCACGGGCAGTAGCAGCTTCCCGCGGCAGGGCTCACCACGTGCTTGCCGGAGACCTTTCTGCTCCATATAAAGCCATTCAAAAACAAAGTATACAAGACAGAAGATCGAGGCCCCGGCAAGTGGAGCTTGCCGGGAAGGCCGTCCCAGGCTCAAGATAACCTCACTAGCGCAAGACCCTGGCAAGAGGAGCTTGCCAGGAGGACCAGAAGACTGTATCTAGAAGACATGCCTCGGCGCAGCATGCGCCCCGGCTGGGCCCGGGGAGCGACAAGCTTCCGGGCCCGGCAAGGTCAAGGCCCCGGCAAGGTGCTTGCCGGGGAGAGTTACACTGTGTGCCCGCGCTCCAGCTCATCGAACCACGCGTCGCCCTGGGGCCATTCCAGGGACGCGTGGCGGATGGCTGTGCAGCCAGGGGGACACGGTGGCGCTACACGGTGACGAAGCCATCGCCGTGGCAAACAAAGACACAAGGGCGGGCGCTTTTGGGGTCGACAGTGACGGGCATTTAATGCTCTTGTCCCCCACTGTCAAAGTAGGTGATGACCACCGTTCATGCACTGTTCATCCACTGTTCCCGCACTGTTACAACTACCACCACAGTTACATTTTTACCCTTTCTCCTACGTTGACACCTGTCGGTGACCCCTTGAGCTATAAAAGGAGGCCCATGCACAACGTAGAGGGGGTTCGGAACCTATTGTACTAAGGTAGGGGTACCTCAGTACCCCAACTTGTGCACGGGCAGTAGCAGCTTCCCGCGGCAGGGCTCACCACGTGCTTGCCGGAGACCTTTCTGCTCCATATAAAGCCATTCAAAAACAAAGTATACAAGACAGAAGATCGAGGCCCCGGCAAGTGGAGCTTGCCGGGAAGGCCGTCCCAGGCTCAAGATAACCTCACTAGCGCAAGACCCTGGCAAGAGGAGCTTGCCAGGAGGACCAGAAGACTGTATCTAGAAGACATGCCTCGGCGCAGCATGCGCCCCGGCTCGGCCCGGGGAGCGACAAGCTTCAGAGCCTGACAAGCTTCCGGGCCCGGCAAGGTCAAGGCCCCGGCAAGGTGCTTGCCGGGGAGAGTTACGCTGTGTGCCCGCGCTCCAGCTCATCGAACCATGCGTCGCCCTGGGGCCATTCTAGGGACGCGTGGCGGATGGCTGTGCAGCCAGGGGGACACGGTGGCGCTACACGGTGACGAAGCCATCGCCGTGGCAAACAGAGACACAAGGGCAGGCGCTTTTGGGGTCGACGGTGACGGGCATTTAATGCTCTTGTCCCCCACTGTCAAAGTAGGTGATGACCACTGTTCATGCACTGTTCATCCATGTAGGATCGAAAGTAGGTCTAGAGGGGGGGGTGATTAGACTACTTGACAATATAAAAAATCTGCCTTTAGATCATGCAAAGTTTTTGGCAGTTTCACAATTAAGATCAATTCAAGTATCACCCTACACATGCAATTCTAGAGTATAAGCAGCGGAAAGTAAATTGCACATGTAAAAGAGAGGTGGAGAAGATCAAACGCAGTTTGGTGACACGAAGATTTTTGTCGTGGTTCCGATAGGTGGTGCTATCGTACATCCACGTTGATGGAGACTTCAACCCACGGAGGGTAACGGCTGCGCGAGTCCACGGAGGGCTCCACCCACGAAGGGTCCACGAAGAAGCAACCTTGTCTATTCCATCATGGCCTACGCCCACGGAGGACTAGCCTTACTCGGGGTAGATCTTCACGAAGTAGGCGATCTCCTTGCCCTTACAAACTTCTTGGTTCAACTCCACATCTCGAAGACGGAGGCTCCCAAGCGACACCTAACCAATCTAGGAGGCACCACCCTCCAAAAGGTAATAGATGGTGTTGATGGTGATGAACTCCTTGCTCTTGTGCTTCAAATGATAATCTCCCCAACACTCAACTCTCCTCACTGATATGGCTGTGGTGGAAGAAAGATTTGAGTGGAAAGCAACTTGGGAAGGCTAGAAATCAAGTTTCATATGGTAGGAATGGAATGGCTTGATCTCAGCACAAGGGTAGGTGGTTCACTTCTCAGAAAGTGTATGGTAGGAGTGGTAGACTTTCTGATGGCTCTCTCCACGAATGAAGAGGGGGTGGAGGGGTATATATAGCCTCCACACAAAATCCAACCGTTACACACACATTTGACCAATCTCGGTGAGACCGAAGTGAAACTCGGTCAGACCGAAAGTTCAAATATAGTGAACGTTGGGATTTTCGGTGGGACCGAAAATACCATCTCGGTGTGTCCGAAGTGAGTCAAAGGTTGGAGCTTGCCATCTCGGTGGGACCGAAAATAACAACTCGGATATTCCGAAGTGATGTCAATTGGTTACAGAAGGTTGGCAGTCCATTTTCGGTGAGACCGAAACTCAAAATCGGATGGACCGAGAAATTAGGGTTTGGGAAAATAACTGAGGTGGTTCATCTCGGTGGGACTGAGTTTGCAGAATCGGTTTGTCCGAGATTACTTATGAGTGTGTTAAGTAGTGAAGAGTGCTGATAGTTGAGGGAGCTAGATCACTAAGCACTTGAGCAACCAGATCATTAACACAACCTCATCCCCTTTTAATAGTATTGGCTTTTCCTATGGACTCAATGTGATCTTTGATCACTAAACCAAAAATAGAGTCTTGAGCTTTTGCCAATGCTTGTCTTAGCATTTTGAGGGGTCCACTTCTTCAGACATTTCCATACCCATATCATCGAACTTCTCTGAAATGATTCTCAAGTAAATATTAGTTCAATGATATATATGTTGTTATTAATTACCAAAACCACCCGGGGATTAGTTGCACTTTCAATCTCCCCCTTTTTGGTAATTGATGACAACATATAGATCAAAGCTTCGACAAAAGATATAATCAATGAATAATATCGTCGCTTTGAGATGTATGTGATAAACAAGAGCTCCCCCTAAATTTGTGCATTATTTAAAATTTGCGTTTGAATGCAAATGCACAATCGATTAGGATTATGGGTCACTCTTCCATGTCACATACATCTTGGTGGAGCGCACAAAATGATAAGAATGAATAACATGCACTCAATCACCAAGACAAGAGTAAATAGCCATACAATAAGGAATAGCATAGGATAAGCAATAAGCACACATTAAAGCATAGTATGACTAAGCACTCATTAAGGTAGCATCAAACTTAGTAGCAAGCACACTTAAAGTTTCAGGAACCAAAAGAAATCACTGTATCTCAAAGAAAACCGGCAAAAGAACGAAAAGACGAAAGAGCACTCTCTCTCTCGAAGCCCTATGATCTATAACAATTTCTCCCCCTTTGGCAACAAGTTACCAAAAAGTTCGAAAAGGTATAGAGCTAAGCGTCACTGCGGGCTCTGCTGGCGGCTCCCGTCTAGGTAGATGTCGGTGTAGAGATAGCTGCATCGGCGAAGACTTCTGCTGATGTCTGCGGTGGAGGAGTGGATGCTGGAGCTGGAGCAACTGCTAGAGCTGAAGCTGGTGCTGAAGTGGTAGCCCTGGAGTCTGTCACTGGGATAGCTGCAGATCTGGATCCTCTGGGAACCTGAGCAGTCTGGCGATGAGAGTCCTGGACTAGATCATCCTGCATAAGCTCTGCTCTCTCCTGCCTTGTCTCCTCCATGTCTGCCTCAAGCTTGTTGACAGACACCTGAATCTCAGTCAGCTTCACGTCCAGAGCGTGGATCTTGTCCTCGACAATCCTCTCTAGGCTCTCCTGAGGTTGCTCAATGCTGGCCAGGCGTTGTTCAATCCTCTGGGTAGCTTCAAGAATTTGTTCTCCAAAGCTCTTTGGCTTAGCTGCTGCTGCTGCTGCCTCTTTGTCAGCTTTAGCCTTCTTCGCAGCTTCGATTTTGGCCTGTCCTTCAACTGAGGTAGGATCCTCTTCATCCATCACAACTACGTTGTCCTCATGCTCTGGCTGCAGTGGCAAGTGCTTCCTATCCAACATGAATTTGCCCGTGCCAAACTTGGCGTTGATGAGCATCTGAATCTGCGGTGCAAACCCACACGACCTCTTCTGGTCAGCTGCAGTCCTCTTAATGGTCTCTACCATCAAGTCCATCACCTTAAAAGGTGCCTTCTCATCGAGAATGTGCAGCATGTTGATAGAATAGCCTCGGATCATCCGGTGGTCTCCAGACTTAGGCATCAATGTATGCCTCAGAATAGTGTTAGTGGTGGTCAGACCTGCCTGGAGATAGTACACTGAGCCAAGCTTCCATCCTTCTAAATCAGCAGCCGGGATCTCCTTGTACATGTTCTTCATGGAATCATGACTCTTCTTAGGAATCCCATAGACATCAATGTCGTCCTCTCTCTGCACTGGAGCGTTCAGAAGTTCTGCCCATTCTTCAACAGTCGAAGAAAACCGTTGACCTTCAGTCATCCAGGTGATCTTGCCATCAGGGTAGAAGTGGGCTGTGGCATAGAACTGCATGATCATCTCGTCATTCCAAGCTGTCAGCTCTTGACCCACAAAATCAGCAACTCCACATGCAGTAAAGCTCTCATGCACATGGGGAAAGAAGTCCCGATGCTCTTCACTGTCAATATACTTCCAGTCAACATACCTGGTGTCAGCAACAATGGGCTTCTTATCCATCAGCACGGTCTCATAGAAATCCTGCTGCTCTCTGGTGTGGAATCTGGGGTCCACAGCAGTCCTTCTCCTTACAGCATATGGATCAGACTGTCTCCATAGCCTGAGACCTTTGTCCTTCCTTGCCTTCATGTCCTCAGCTTGAGGATGAGCATCATTGTGGAGTGGCAATTTGGGACGGAGCTTAAGCAACACATGCTCTTCATCTGATTCAGACGGTGGCATCTCACCTTTGTTCTTCTCAGAAGCTGGAATGCTTCTGGTTGTTCTCTTGGGCTTGGCTGGAGCTGCCTTGGCTTGAGCAGGCTTCTTGGGCTTAGAGGAGGCTTGAGCCCGAATAGCATCACCCATGAACTTAGCTTTCTGAGGAGGAGGCTGGGGTGCTTCTTCTTCTTCTTCTTCTTCTGCAGCATCATCTTGAGGTTCAGCATATACTACCCTCTTCCTTTTGGAAGTCTTCTTCACCTTGCTTGGAGCAGGCTCTTCCAAGTTGAGCTTCTTTGCAACTGCTGACTGCTTCACTTTGCTTGTGCCTTTCCTTGACTGCTGCCCTTGGTGCTCTTTGGCAACCACATTCCTCTTTGGCTTGGAGGTAACTTCCTCAGCAACAAAGTCAGAGTCCTCATCATCAGAAGTTCTCTTCTTCCTGGTTCTGGTGGCTGCAGGAGGCAAACCACTAGGGGTGCTCCTCTCACCATCATCACTGGAGCTGCTAGCAGGACTTGTATCTGCCTCTGGAATTTCAGCAAACGGTGATTCAGACCTGTTCTGGCTGTCACTGACATCTGACATGGCTGAAAAACCTGTGAAAAGATAAGGTATAGGCAGAGTAGAAGAGTTATCACAACTGCAGGGGTTTTTGCAAAAAAAAAAATGAGTTCAAAACTTAGTTTTGAGTTTTCACAGAATGTATTTCGGTCAAACCGATTTCATGTTTCGGTGCAACCGAAGTGCTCAACAGAAACCTACACACCACTTTCGGTCAGACCGAAATGGGTTTCGGTCCTACCGATAACTTAGGGTTTCACTGAAACTACGTTTTGGTCGTTCCGATTGGCACAACTCGGTTAAACCGAATGATGCAGTGCAATGGCCAGAGGCCAAATCGGTCATTCCGAGTTTCAAAAATCGGCTTCACCGAGATGCATTCCGTGGAAACCTAAACCTAAGAATTTTCCTCGAAACTAGAAGATCTGAACTAATGTATAGGGAATATCTCAAACGTGGATTGAATCATGGCAAGCCTATCGTGCAAGAATCGGAAGGGGAGCACGAAAAGGGATCGGGACACACCCTAACTTGGTGGTGTCCCTCTACGGCGGCAACGGTGGAGATGATTACCGTTGACGGCGGCGGAGACCTGCGGCGAGGGCGCACAGGCGACGACGGCGACGATCCGTAGACCAGGGCAACGGCAGCAGGGGTATTGGGGGCGAACGGTTTGAAGAATTGAATCGCGCGCAGCCCTCAGGTATATATAACCCCATGCTGTCGGTGGGACCGAGTTGAAAAACTCGGTGTCACCGAGATGTATAACTGCTGTGCAGTTACGCATATCGGTCAGACCGAGAGTTTGAACTCGGTTTCACCGAGATGAAACCTAGATCAGTCTAAGCGTTTCGGTAGGACCGAGATTGAGAAGCCGGTCAGACCGAAATGGACTTAGAAGGTTTTGGAAGTCAGCCTTAGACGAATCGGTGGTTCCGAGTGCTCCTCACTCGGACTGTCCGAAAAAGACTTGTTCAAAGTTGTGATATGAGCATGAATAGAATTTGAGACAAGAAAGCATAGATAGCTAGGGAAAGGTGCTTAGGCATTCTTGTCCATCCATTTGGCCAGAAAAAGAAAACAAAACAATCAAAACAACAAATGGATGTCCTTGAATGGATAAAATCATGCATTCAACATGCTCACACAATAAGATAGCAACTGAAATATGTGTCAAACATGCACAACCAATCACTCTAGCTACTAGCACACAATTTGTCGATGACTAGGTCATCTATATATGAGTATATTGACTTAGGAGTCAAATGAGAACATTTGATCATAGGCATACTCATCGTTTAAGCACAAGTGGGGTTACCACTTTTACATAAAGCATTTATGTGTTCACATCATTTGGAGATGCTTTTGCTCAATTTTTAGAGCAAAGCTCCCCCTAGATGTGAGAACCCCTTTTTAAAGGGTCAAACTAACCTTGGGTTGTCGTAGAAGACTTCATGTAGATGTTGAAGATGTGGATGCTCAATGTTGATGCAGATCATCAAGAGTTGGGAGCAATCCTTTGGATTAGGGCACTTTCAATACCTACATGGGTTAGTCCCACAAGGAACAAACAAGAGTATCCATAGACATAGAGTGAAGTACACAAAAGATGATGTCCATGAAAGCAATGATTACCTTGTCCCTTGACTTACCAACAAGAGGGTTTGTGACTCCATGAACAAGTGCATGATGTGGAAGTTGATTGCACAAGTTCTTGCCAAAATGAATATGAGTGAAGTTTGTTGGCGGAGTCACCCTCAAGAACCTACTAGTTCTTCTTCTTTGGGATCCACATCATCTTGATGGGAATCCTTGGTGTTGTAGTTGAGCTTGACGAAGTAGAACTTGATGTGTCCTTGGGAACCCACTTGACCATGGCTTGAGGTGCTTCAATGAATGCATCAATCTCCTCTTGAAGCTTATCCTTGGCCTTTAGCTTGTGGTCTTGTGGTGGAAGGTCATCTTGAGCTTGTTCCACATTGGAAGATATAGGATCATACTTCTCCTTTTGTGAAACAAACTGTGGAGTAGGGTATTGACCTTCTTCCCACTCAACACCTTCGGCGTTGAACTTTCGCTCAAAACCAATCCCTTGATTCTTCCGGTGTCTTCCTTGTTTGCGAACAATCTCCTCAAAGTTCTTGCTTCCGGCAAGACTCTTGTAGACACCTTTCTCTATGATTTCCTTCAATAAGCTATTTTCTTGCTCAAGTGTAACTTGGCTTGAAACATTGTTAGTGGAATCAAGAGAACTACTAGAAGTAACAATATTGGATTTAACATTGTTATTGTTACTACTAGAGGAAGAATTTTTCTTATGCTTGTCATGCTTAGTCTTAATAGGTGGCAAGAAATTAGACAAGAGAAGTCGTTTGGCAAGATATGAAGAACTCTTCTTTCGAAGATCGTCATTGATCGCTTTCAGAAACTCATGTTCTTGCTCTAGAGTGAGCTTCTCGAAGCGTAGCTTCTCATGAGATCTTAGGAGCTCTCTATGATCTTCTTGAGTTGTTTCATGAGCTAACTTAAGAGTGTTTAGTTCTTTAGTTAGACGCTCAATCTCCTTCATAGCATTGTCATTCGACTCTTCTCGACTATAAAGACTACTAGCATTTTCATCATTACTAATCTCACTAGATTTATCATGCAAGAGCTCATCTTCACCAAGCAAGTCATCCTCATCACTATCAAAGTCAATGAATTCAGGGTGTGTTACCTTGGGACCTTTAGCCATGAAGCATCTTCCAATTCCCTCATTTGGTGAATCAAATAAGTCGTAGGAGTTTGAGTTGGAGGATACGAGTGCAAGTCCGGCAACACCTTCATCTTGACTATAGTCGGAGTCGGAGTGATAGCTTCCATCGGATTGATTGTCAGAGTCGGAGCCGGAGACCCATTCACCAATATGAGCTTGATGTCTTCTTCTTGTGTAGCTCCTTGATGACTTGTCTTTCCTCTCCGAATCCTTGCTTCTCCGAGAGGGTCTTCGTTCATAACGATCATCTCTGCTCCTTCTCTCTCTCCGAGGTGACTCATCTCTTGCTCTTCTTCTTGGAGATTCTTCTCTTCTTTTGTGGGGAGCCGTACACTCATTTGAGAAGTGTCCGGGTCTTCCACAATTGTAGCAGTTTCGATCACGACTAGAAGATCTCTTTTCATCATATGATCTAGACTTTGAGCTTCTTTCTTTGCCTCTATTCTTGTAGAACTTGTTGAAGTTCTTGACCATTAGGCTTATCTCTTCATTGGAAACTAGCTTGCCACTTGAGGTAGTAGGAGCATCACTTGTAGCTTTGTAAGCACCACTTGACTTGTTGTGAAGCTCTTCCTTATCCTTAAGTGTCATCTCATGAGCAACAATTCTTCCAATGACTTCAGTTGGCTTGAGAGTCTTGTAGTTTGGCATCATTTGGATCAAAGTGCACACGGTGTCATACTTTCCATCCAAAGCTCTGAGAATCTTCTTAATGATGAATCGGTCGGTCATTTCTTCGCTTCCTAAGCCAGCAATCTCATTTGTGATGAGAGCAAGCCTAGAGTACATTTCAGCGACTCCTTCACCATCCTTCATCTTGAACTTGTCAAGTTGACCTTGAAGAATATCTAGCTTTGATTCCTTCACAGATTCAGTACCTTCGTGCATTTCAACCAAAGTATCCCAAATCTCTTTAGCATTCTCAAGACGACTGATTTTGTTGAACTCTTCGGGACACAAAGCATTGAAGAGAATGTCACAAGCTTGAGCATTGTTTTGCAACATCCGCAACTCTTCGGGTGTAGCTTCGCGATCCGGAACTTTTCCTTCTTCAAAGAAATCACCTTGCATGCCAACACAAATAATGCCCCATGCGGCTGGGTTATGACCAAGAATATGCATTTTCATTTTATGCTTCCAACTAGCAAAATTTGTACCATCAAAGTAAGGACCTCTACGATAATTACCCTCACCAGACGCCATACTCTCCTAGGTTGTGAAACCAAGCTTATGGAGTCCAATGCAATGGAAACCAAGGCAATGGAGACCAAAGCTCTGATACCACTTGTAGGATCGAAAGTAGGTCTAGAGGGGGGGTGATTAGACTACTTGACAATATAAAAAATCTGCCTTTAGATCATGCAAAGTTTTTGGCAGTTTCACAATTAAGATCAATTCAAGTATCACCCTACACATGCAATTCTAGAGTATAAGCAGCGGAAAGTAAATTGCACATGTAAAAGAGAGGTGGAGAAGATCAAATGCAGTTTGGTGACACGAAGATTTTTGTCGTGGTTCCGATAGGTGGTGCTATCGTACATCCACGTTGATGGAGACTTCAACCCACGGAGGGTAACGGCTGCGCGAGTCCACGGAGGGCTCCACCCACGAAGGGTCCACGAAGAAGCAACCTTGTCTATTCCATCACGGCCTACGCCCACGGAGGACTAGCCTTACTCGGGGTAGATCTTCACGAAGTAGGCGATCTCCTTGCCCTTACAAACTTCTTGGTTCAACTCCACATCTCAAAGACGGAGGCTCCCAAGCGACACCTAACCAATCTAGGAGGCACCACCCCCCAAAAGGTAATAGACGGTGTTGATGATGATGAACTCCTTGCTCTTGTGCTTCAGATGATAATCTCCCCAACACTCAACTCTCCTCACTGATATGGCTGTGGTGGAAGAAAGATTTGAGTGGAAAGCAACTTGGGAAGGCTAGAGATCAAGTTTCATATGGTAGGAATGGAATAGCTTGATCTCAACACAAGGGTAGGTGGTTCACTTCTCAGAAAGTGTATGGTAGAAGTGGTGGTACTTTCTGATGGCTCTCTTCACGAATGAAGAGGGGGTGGAGGGGTATATATAGCCTCCACACAAAATCCAACCGTTACACACACATTTGACCAATCTCGGTGAGACCGAAGTGAAAACTCGGTCAGACCGAAAGTTCAAATATAGTGAACGTTGGGATTTTCGGTGGGACCGAAAATACCATCTCGGTGTGTCCGAAGTGAGTCAAAGGTTGGAGCTTGCCATCTCGGTGTGACCGAAAGTGACAACTCGGATATTCCGAAATGATGTCAATTGGTTACAGAAGGTTGGCAGTCCATTTTCGGTGAGACCGAAACTCAGAATCGGATGGACCGAGAAATTAGGGTTTGGAGGAATAACTGAGGTGGTTCATCTCGGTGGGACTGAGTTTGCAGAATCGGTTTGTCCGAGATTACTTATGAGTGTGTTGAATAGTGAAGAGTGCTGATAGTTGAGGGAGCTAGATCACCAAGCACTTGAGCAACTAGATCATTAACACAACCTCATCCCCTTTTAATAGTATTGGCTTTTCCTATGGACTCAATGTGATCTTTGATCACTAAACCAAAAATAGAGTCTTGAGCTTTTGCCAATGCTTGTCTTAGAATTTTGAGGGGTCCACTTCTTCAGACATTTCCATACCCATATCATCGAACTTTTCTGAAATGATTCTCAAGTAAATATTAGTTCAATGATATATATGTTGTTATTAATTACCAAAACCACCCGGGGATTAGTTGCACTTTCAATCCACTGTTCCCGCACTGTTACAACTACCACCACAGTTACATTTTTACCCTTTCTCCTACGTTGACACCTGTCGGTGACCCCTTGAGCTTTAAAAGGAGGCCCATGCACAACGTAGAGGGGGTTCGGAACCTAGATCGCTCACTCGCTCGGTGTAGCTAGTTCTTCAAGCCCCCGAGCTCTCCAACTCAATACAATCAAGCAGGAGTAGGGTTTTACGCGTCCATCGCGGCCCGAACCTGGGTAAACTGCCCGCGTGCTCACCACGATCTGCTCTTTGTGCTCCCTCCGCTCCCTTACCGCACGAACAAGGGGCTCCGGTCCCATAGGTGCTCGTGGTGGACAGTTTCCCCCGACATCTTTGGCGCGCCAGGTAGGGGGCGTCGAGGTTGTGCGAACCTGATCCGGCGTTCACGCGGGCGCATTCTTCATCAACCTCTCCAGCTACATCAACCTCATCAGCAACAGCAGCATGGCCCCGAAGAAGAAGGCTTCGGAGGTCGGAGGCCCGTCTGCGTCTGTTCCACCGCCACCTGAGCCAACGGTGGGTGGAGGAGACGCCGTCGGAAGGGTGGTCACCGGCGAGGAAACTCGCGGCGCCACCAAATCCAAGGACAAGACGGACGACCGAGCCTCGGTCTCCGTGGACGCGCCACGTCCATCTCAGCAAACGACAACCCAGCAGCGCCGTGGTACAGGAGGTACCATCCGCTTGCTGGGGCAAGGGCAAACCGGAGGTTCGCGGGATGCTCCGGACCACCGTCCGGGCACGAGCAAGGTGCGGTCACCGGGGCGGGAAACTGCTCCTTCTAACCCCGTTAGGAGTCCAAGCATATCCCGCTCCTCGCACCGCTCGCCCCCGCTCCCCTCCTCTCCAGCAGAAGCGCTCGCAAGGGCGCAACTGCTCCTCGATTTCCCTCCAGCGGCAGACAAGGCCGAAGACTGGAGGGCAACAATCCAAAGCCTCATCGCCTTCGCCAACAATGACTCTCCACAACAGCCAGCGACCTCGCGGCCACGGCAAGTCGAGAAGACGAAGGCCGACGGCGACAAGACCGCCGGGGGTGCGACCACCGTGCACTCCCCGCCGCGGAAGCAAAAGACGCCTCCCCGCCGGATCAACGTCGACGACGACTCCACGGCGTCGTCGGATCCGCGGACCCCTCGGGACCAGCGCCAAGTCCTTGACGACCGGCGACAAGAAGACGCTCGAACGACGATCGAGCGCCGCCGAGAAGCTCGGCGACAATCAGATCAGCGAGCTGGGAACGCTGTCGATACGCACGCGCCCGGTGAACCAGGCGTCTTGCCGTACGCGGCAGGTTGCCCTGCGTTTACCCGTGAGCTGCGGCGCGTCCAGTGGCCCAGCATGAAGAACTTCAAGCCCGACGTACCTGAGAAGTATGACGGCAAGACGCACCCCTCAGAATTCCTCAGCATTTACACCATTGCGGTGCAAGCTGCCGGGGGGCGCGACGAGAAGATACTGGCGAACTACTTCCCGCTGGTGCTTAAGCCAAACGTACGTTCTTGGCTTATGCACTTGCCGGAAGGCTCCATTTCTTCTTGGGCAGACCTTTGCCACCAGTTTGTTGGCGCCTTCACGGGCGGCCACAAACCCCACGGCCAGGAGAGTGATCTCCACATCTTGGCCCAGAAGGAAGGAGAACCTCTGCGCAAGTACATCCAGCGCTTCAGTCGCGTGCAGCACAACATCCCCGACGTCCACCCTGCCGCGGTTATCAGCGCGTTCCACCAGAACGTGCGTAAACGCCGCATGCGTGAGGAGATGGCCATGACCAAGATACGGGATGTCAGCGAGCTCTATGCTCTAGCTGATAAGTGCGCGCGTGCCGAAGAGGGGAGGAGACTCCCCGGGGAGGATGCTGGCGCAGGGGGAAGCGACAGCGAGGATGCCGCCCCGGCAAAGAAGAGCCGACGGCGGAACAATAGAAGAAAGAACAAGAAGGAAGTGCTTGCCGTTGAGAAGTCCGGCAAGGAGGCTCCCGCCAAGCAAACACAGGCTGGCGGCTCCGGCAAGGAGCCTGCCCCTGTAGCGGCAGCTGACAAGCAGGACGGCTCCGACAAGCAATACTGTAAGATCCACCGCACCAAGGGCCACGACCTCTCCAACTGCAAACGCGTCGAGTACCTCGTCGAGCAGCAGAAAGCTGAGTACGAGCATCGCGACAAGGAGAAGGCCCAAGGTGGCGGGGGAGAGCCAAGCAAGAAGCGGCCATTCAATGGCCGGGGAGGGCGCCGTGGCAAGGCCAAGCAGCGGCAAGGAGATCGACCTCCCCGGGGCCGCGACAAGGATGAAGAAGACGACGACGATGACATGGAGGAAGAAGATAACAGCGAGCAGGAGTTCCAGAAGGCCACGGAAGTCCTGTGCGTCGACGGCGGCGCCTCTCTGCATACTTCCCACCGCCAACTCAAGCAGTGGGTGCGGGAAGTAAATGCAGCAGAGCCGCCCGTGGAGTCGCGCAGGCTCCTCAAATGGTCCAGCACGCCCATCATTTTTGATCTTGAGGATCACCCTGACCGCACCACTGCGGTCGGGTGCTTGCCGATGCTGGTCTCACCTACCATCCGCAACCTCAAGGTCACCAAAATGTTGGTTGACGGCGGGGCCGGGCTGAACTTGATCTCCTCAGCTGTGATCAAGAAACTCCAAATCCCAGATGGCGAGCTCGAAGAGACCGGTTCTTTCCAAGGAATAAACCCGGGGAGGAGCAAGCCCAAGGGGAAGATAACTCTGCCGGTGACCTTTGGCGGGGAGCTCAACTTCAGAACTGAGCGCATCACATTCGACGTCGCCGATATCCCATTACCATATAATGGGATACTCGGCCGTCCCGCCCTCGCCAAGTTCATGGCAGCTTCCCACTACGCCTATAATGTACTCAAGATGCCGGGGCCGATAAGCGTCATCACTGTCCATGGCGACAAGAAAGATGCGCTTGTCTGCGCCGACAAGATATACCGGGACGCAGCAGCCGCAGCGGAGAAAGACACACTTGCCGCTGAAGCTCCCGGGGGGAAGAAGACCAAGACCAAGTCCGGCAAGTGCTCTGGGGCCCACTCCGGCAACCGCACCTCTTCGGAGTGCTGCGCTGCCGTCAAGGACGTTCCATCGAGCTCCACCGGCAAGTGCAAGAAGGGGATGGCCGCTCCTCCGGCAACCAAGAAGGTGTCCGCCAAGGAGGATGGCACTGGTGGTACCTTCACCATCAGTGCCACACTTGACAGCAAATAGGAAAGCACGCTCGTTGCCTTCCTGCGGGCGAATGTCGATGTGTTTGCCTGGCAACCATCTGACATCCCCGGTGTTCCCAGGAAGGTAATTGAGCACAAGCTTGCTGTTTGTCCTCATGCGCGGCCCGTCAAGCAGAAGGTCAGGAAGCAAGCCGTGGAGCGCCAAGAATTCATTGCTGAAGAAATCAAGAAGCTAGAAGCAGCGGGCCTAGTTAGAGGCGCGATCCATCCGACGTGGTTGGCAAACCTAGTCGTCGTGCGTATGGCCAACGGGAAGTGGAGACTGTGTATAGACTTCACCGATGTGAATAAAGCATGTCCCAAGGATCCATTTCCCTTGCCGCATTGATCAAATTGTTGACTCCACTGCTGGATGTGAGCTGCTCTCTTTCCTTGATGCATATTCAGGCTACCACCAGATTTTCATGGCCAAAGAAGATGAAGAGAAGACTGCATTTATCACTCCATGTGGCACGTATTGCTTCATACGCATGCCCTTTGGATTGAAGAATGCAGGCTCAACATTTGCAAGGGTAGTGCACACTGCTTTTGAGCCACAGATCCATAGAAATGTAGAGGCTTACATGGATGATATCGTGGTGAAGAGCAAGAGCAAGGATACCCTGATCCAAGATTTGGAAGAAACATTTGCAAATCTGCGCAAGATCCAGCTTAAGTTGAACCCCGAGAAGTGCGTCTTTGGAGTCCCCTCCGGCAAGCTTCTCGGGTTCTTTGTGTCACAGAGGGGGATTGAAGCCAACCCCGACAAGATTAAAGCCATCGAGCAGATCGAAGCCCCAAAGCGCGTCAAGGATGTAAGGAGGCTTGCAGGTTGTGTGGCTGCCCTCAGTAGGTTCATTTCAAAGTCTGCAGAACGCACCCTACCTTTCTTCAAGATCTTGAAGAAGGCTGGTCCCATGAAATGGACTCCGGAAGCGGAGGCAGCGCTGCAAGACTTGAAACGGTACCTATCCTCCACTCCAATACTTGTCGCACCTAGGCCATAGGAGAAGTTGCTGCTGTACCTAGCGGCAACCAACCAGGTGGTTAGTGCTGCGTTGGTAGCGGAGAGGGAGGCCGACGAGGAGTCAGCACCACCGGCAAGCGAATCCAGCGACAAGCAGGGGGCTCCTCCGACAAGCTCTGGCCCCGACAAGGACATCTCTGCGCGGGAGCAAGAAGAAGTGCGGAAGAAGATGGTGCAGCGCCCAGTGTATTTTGTAAGTTCCCTCTTGCAGGGGGCTAGATCAAGGTACTCTGGAGTGCAGAAGTTGCTTTTCGGCCTCCTCATGGCCTCGAGAAAGCTGCGCCATTACTTCCAAGCACACGAGATAACAGTGGTCACTCGCTTTCCGCTGAAGAGGATATTGCACAATCCAGAAGCAACAGGCAGGATCGTTGAGTGGGCACTGGAGCTGTCGAGCTATGGACTCAAGTTTGAAAGTACTTCAACCATACAGAGCCGAGCTTTGGCAGAGTTCATAGCTGAATGGACCCCAACGCCCGATGAAGAAGTTCCAGAAACAAGTGTACCCGTACAAGAAGCGACAAGTGAATGGGTAATGTACTTTGATGGTGCCTTCTCGCTGCAAGGCGCCGGTGCCGGCGTGGTACTCATCGCACCCACCGGAGAGCACCTCAAGTACGTTATCCAGATGCACTTTCCCAGGGAGCAAGCAGCAAACAATACTGCTGAGTATGAAGGCTTGCTTGCCGGCCTCAGGATTGCGGCCGAACTTGGGATCAGAAAGCTAATTGTGCGGGGAGATTCTCAGTTGGTGGTCCGACAAGTCAACAAAATTTACCAGAGCCCTTTGATGGAAGCTTATGTAGATGAAGTGAGAAAGCTTGAAGAGCACTTTGAAGGTCTGCAAATGGAGCACGTTCCGAGAGCTCAGAATGATATTGCAGATGGCCTTTCAAAGTGTGCTGCGATGAAGTTACCTGTGGAACCAGGGACCTTCTTGCTCAAGCTGACTCAACCATCCGTTACACCATCAATTGGGCAGTCCAAGAAGAGAAAGTTGGTCTCCGGCGACTACTTGCCGGCAGATCTCCCCGAAGCCGCCGCCAAGGTCCCCAAGATCAACGATCAGAACGCTGAGGAACAGTTTGCTCCTGCAGATCCTCGGATCTGTACAGTTGAAGCAAGCGTTCCCGACAAGCCTCGCCCCGGCGAGCTTGCCGGGGGACCATCCGCTCCGGCAGAACCAGAGGTTCTTGCCGTGGAAGCTGAGGTTCCCGCAGCGGCCCTCGAGCCTTTAGTCCTTGCCGTTGAGCCCCAGGCTCCGGCATGGGCGCAGCAGATCGTCCGTTTTCTGCAAACTGGAGAACTTCCCGACGACCCAGCAGAGATAGAGAAGATAACCAGGCAGTCAAGTATGTACCAATTCGTGGATAATGAGCTATACAGAAGAAGACTCAATGGTGTCAGGTTGAAGTGCATCTCCAGGGAAAATGGAAAGAAGCTGTTGGCAGAAATACACGGAGGCATATGCGGCCACCACATTGGCGCAAGGGCACTTGCCGGGAAAGCTTTCCGGCAAGGGTTCTTTTGGCAAGAAGCCCTCCAAGATGCAACTGCACTAGTAACCAAGTGTGAAGCGTGCCAGTTCCATGCCAAGCAAATTCATCAGCCAGCTCAAGCTCTCCAGACAATCCCTTTGTCCTGGCCTTTCTCGGTCTGGGGGCTCGATATCCTCGGCCCTTTCCCCCGTGCTGTCGGAAGCTTTGAGTACTTGTACGTTGCAATCGACAAGTTCACAAAGTGGCCAGAAGTGGAACCAGTGAGAAAGGTGACAGCACAGTCAGCGGTCAGGTTCTTCTGGTCGATTTTTTGCCGTTTCGGCATCCCTAACAGGATCATCACCGACAACGGCACACAATTCACTAGTCGCACCTTCATGCAGTACGTCCAAGACCTTGGCGCCAAGGTCTGTTTCGCTTCTGTTGCTCACCCAAGGAGCAATGGTCAAGCGGAGAGGGCCAATGCTGAAGTGCTGCGCGGACTCAAGACAAGGACCTTTGACAGGCTACGCAAGTGCGGAAGAAACTGGATAGAGGAGTTACCGGTAGCTCTTTGGTCAATCAGAACGACACCAAGTCGAGCCACCGGACAGACACCCTTTGCCCTAGTCTATGGGGCAGAGGCAGTTCTCCCCACGGAACTCGTATACAGATCTCCTCGAGTGCTCGCTTACGACGAGCTCGAGCAAGAGCAACTGCGACAAGATGATGCATTGCTCCTTGAGGAGGAACGTCTCCAGGCTGCTGTACGAGCTGCTCGATACCAGCAAGCCTTGCGCCGCTATCATAGCCGCAAGGTTAAGGCCAGGAGTCTCGAGGAAGGCGACCTTGTTCTTCGGCGTGTTCAGTCCGCCAAGAATTCCAACAAGTTGACGCCGTAGTGGGAAGGCCCTTATCGGGTGAGACAAGTCACGAGGCCCGGCGCTGTCCGCCTTGAGACCGAAGAAGGCTTACCGGTGAGCAACTCCTGGAATATAGAACATCTTCGAAAGTTTCACCCATAAGGCGCGGTTGCCGTGATCCGCTCCGGCAACCACCTTTTGTACAAGCCTTGCCGCTGTTGCATGTAACCCTTTGTACAAAGCCGGGCGCAGACCCCGTGCATCAGTAAAGCTTTTGTGTTTTGCGCTATTTGCCTTTTCCATGCTTTTCCTCGCTATTTGCATGCACTATTTGGCATCTTGTGCAACACACGTATCCGGTAAGCATTAGCACGCCGAAAGGCCATATACTTTTTTCCCTCTTCTTTTTCTTTCCCTCTTAAGCAGAAGGAATGTTCCTCGTGCACAAGTTTGCCGGGGGGGAAGGAGATGGAAGAAGAACCAAGTGATGTTCAAGAAAGAGAAGCCTTGTCGGAGAAGCAAGCACTATATGAAAGCTAAGTTACCAGAATTTGAGCAGTTCAAATTTTTAAAAATTTTAGTTATCTTCCTTGAACAACCACACTTTGTATGGAAAACCTGTGCGCGGAGGACTACCCGCGGCTAGCCGCACCCTTATCTTGTTTTCGAGTATGCTCAACGACTTAAGAGAGCTGCGACAAGTGTCGCGCCCTTGCTTCGTTTTCGAGTTCACTCAGCAAGCTAAGTGCGTTGCGACTAGCTCCGGCAAGGTTGCTTGCCGGTAAGACCTTGGCCAGCAGGCTGCTCGGAGTCCAGTACTCAGCGCTCGCGGCAAGGGCCCCTTGCCGGCAAGTTCCCTAGAAGCGTAGGGTTGAAAACATACAAAGTAAAGGACCAAAGCAAGGAAGATAGCACCGCATCAGTTGATCGAAATAAGATAATATATTACAAGGGATAACTTGTCGCAATGACTAATGAGTTTGTGTCCATGGCACACTATGCAGCGGCAAAAGAAATAAAGAAGAGGAGGCCTAATCCACGCGGTCGCCTTCAATCCTAGAGATCTTGTTCACCTTGGCGATGATGTGGGCGACCTGCGCCTTCAGCGCCTCCATATCCGCGTCGGCCGGCAAGCTGCGGAGAACGTTGACGAGGTTTATACCAGGATTGCGGTACACTATCTTCATCAGAACGCGCTCCAAGGTTCCCGCGCAGAGCTGGCGTGACTCCTTGGCCAGTTGCGCGGGGAGCTTCTTCTGAAGATCTGCGAGAGCCGGCGTGATCCCTCTGAAGAAGAGACTGAGCTTGGCGCTGTGGGGGAGGTTTGGATCCGGAGAGTATATGAGATGCTCAACCCCCAGCGCCATCAGCTCCTTGTCGATGTTAGCTGCAGAAGCCACCAGATCTTCAGTCCATACCTCGACGGTCTGGCAGAAGTTGTTGGCTGCTGTGGTGGCACTCTCCACCAAGCCTCGCTCCTTGCGGAGCTCATCCTTCAGCTTGGTTTCGCGGTCCCGGACGGCGTCAAGAGAGTCCTTCAGTGTAGTGACCTTCAGCTCCAGATCTGCAATTGAGTCTTTGGCGGCCTTCAGCTCGTCGCCTTGCTTGGAAAGGCGCACCTGGAGTTCAGAGTTAGTATGGGCGTCCTTCTCGCGCTCTATGTTGAGCGCGGTGACCCTCTCTGTGCTCGCCTTCAGGAACTCCTCCAGCTGCGTCACCTTGGCCTCGAGGTCCTTCTTGGCGGTCTCCGCGGTGGCTGCGGCGGCCTTCGCCTCCTTCAGCTCTCCGCCAAGGGCCTGCTCCCGGGCGGTAAGGTCTTCCTCGTGAGCGTCGAGGTTGACCTTCCGTTGGGTGAGCTCTCCTTCTCGCCGAGACAGCGCTTCTCCGGCGAGTCGCTGCTGCTCCTCGGCCTCAGCTTTCTCCAGGAGCCACTCCTGGTACTCCCCGGCCAGCCTCTCGCGCTCCTCCGCCAAGTCGCGGAGGGCCGCTTGGTTGGCGGCGCGGAGCTCCGCCGCGCGTTTCTCCATGTCAGCTGCGGCCTTGGCGGTGAGGGCCTCCCGAGATTCGAGCTTCGCCTGCCTGGCCCGGTAAAGGGCCAGGAGCCGGTGGAGCAACTTCTCCTCCTCGGGCTCGTCGCTCCCGCCAGGCCCCTCGACAATCTTCAGCCCCGCGGAGGCGAGGACCTCTCCATCAAAGGCCTCTCCCTCCGCGGGGGCGCGCGACGAAGATCCCCACGGCACTTGGATGAAGACGCCGTTGGGAGCCTCGAGGTAGAAGCCCGACTGCTCCTTTCCGACGGAGGGGTCGGCGGCCGGCACAGCACTCGATGCTCCTGCCGCCTCCGGGCCGGCAGTGCGGTCGCCGTCCCCCTCCTCGGCCGCAGCGTCTGCGGTTGGGGCTGTCTCCTCCGTGGCGGGCTCGTCGGCTCCCGCCCTGCTACCAGTAGCAGCGGCGTTGCCGTCGCCGCCGCCCGCCTCCTCGTCGACGACGACCTCCGTCTCCATCTGCTCTAGGGGAGAAGGATCTAGAACAAGAAGAAAAAGAAAGGAAAAAGTTCAAGCAAATATCGAAAAAAGACAAGTCCGAGAAGACGGAGTTACAAGACCTACCTTGGCGGACTTCGTCGACAGCAGGCTCCCTCGCCGGGGAGCTCTCCCTTGGCGGGGTGGCCACCCTCGCCGGGCTGCTCGCCCTTGGCGGGGTACTCGCCCTTGGCGGAGCGCTCTCCCTCGCCGGAGAGTTCGTCCTTGGCGGGGACGGCGGGGCCTGCGGCTCCTCGGGAGTGGTCTCCAGGCGCCCCTATGGCTGCGGATCCACCTCTGCATAAGACAATCAAGACCAAGCAAAGCAGCAAAATATTAGTACAAGACAAAAACTCCAGGCGCGCCCGACGAGCGGAAAGTGCAAAACCAAACTCACGCTGGGGGCTGCGCTGGGGGCTGCTCCTCGGAGCAGCGCTTGGGTCCGGCAAGCTCGTCGCCGGCGCGTCCCCTGTCGCCGCGACGGGCGAGTCGTCCTCGACCTCCATGACGGGAACCTTGGCCTTCTTCGCTACTCGCTGGGCCAGGGTCCTGAGATCAATGCAAGAAGAAAGATCAGAATCATCAACAAAAGAAAGAATCAAGACAAAATTAAAGAAGATACAAGACTTCGAGTCCTTACTCCTGTTCCTCGTCGTCGTCGTCGTCGCTCAAGGCGGAGAAGTCGAACGCCACTTGAGGCGCGTCCGCGCGAGGAGCAGGAGGAGAAGGCTCCCTCGGGCGCTTGGCGGTCCCCGGGGCTAAGGGCTGCGAAGACCCGGCCCTTGTGGACGCCGAGGCCCGGGGAGCAGGCGGAGCAGCCGCTCCGCCCTGAGAAGGCCCGCCTCCACTTGGCGCTGACGTACGGGGCGCCTCCGCCGTAGCCTGTGTGCGGGGCGCCTCCACCGCGGTTGGTGCGCCGGGCGCTCCCGTCGCGGCTTGGCTCCCCCGGGTAGCTCGCGCCGCCCGGCGAGCTGGTTGTTGTCGGAGCGCCTGCGTCCTCGTCGCCGTCGTCGCCTTGCGGAGGCGCTTCAGCGGAGATCGCCTGGGGCTTGCCCGAGGCGGGGAGGTCTCCGATGACGAAGAGGCATCGTCGTTGAGCCCCAGGGACCCACCGGAGTCCTCGCCGGCCCCGGCGTCCTCCTCCTCCTCCTCGGCCGGCTCGCTGGGCCCAGCGCCCTGCCCTGTGGCCGTGCTCCCTCCGGCACCTCCGCTCCCTCCAGCGCCTCCGCTCCCTCCGGCGCCTCTGCTTCCTCCGGCAACGTCGCCCCTCGCGGCGGCCTCAGTCACAATCCTGGGGATCCCAGCATATCTCAGAGAGGGGACCCCGGCGACCTCGTCGGGCGGAAGCTTGAGCAGCCTGCAGATCTCTGCCTCCTCTGCTTGGCACGATGCTTCCGCAGCCTCTGCCTCTTCAACTGTGAAGCCGAACTCTCCTGCCGCTGCGGCTGCGGCGGCCTCTTCTACCCGAGAAGCGATATAGGCAATCTCCCGGTCAGTGGTGTCCCGGGTGAGCCCCTTGATCTCCTCCTTGTTCTTCGGAACCTCCACCAGGTTATCGAAGAAGCTCATGATGGCATCTGGCTTGGGCGCTATCCATGTTGGATCTACGCCGTGCGAGTCGCATGCGGGCATCATTGCGCGCAAGGGGTCCCGAGCCGTGCTGTTGCATAGGGGCACCACTCCCCGGGGAGCTCTAAACCACTCTGGGTGGGGCGGGTCATGCTTAAAAAGTTCCCGGACCATCCCCTTCAGCTCCAGCGACGTGAAGTTGAAGTTCAGTCCCGGGCGCAGTCTCATTATGTCCGCCGCGTTGCCGTACTCCCACGCCGGCCTCTTCCTATCCTGTAGAGGGGCAATGCGGCGGCGGAGGAAGTCTGCTCCTACCTCTCCGATGGTCAACTTGGCTACCCGGAGACGAAGAATTCTGACGAGGGCGACGTTGAGCTTGATGTCGTCCGAGTCCAGGTCGCTCCAGTCCCTGCCGCGCACTATAGCAGTGGTGCGCGGCGCGGTGAAGTGCTGCGGCTCGTCCTCTACTATCCAGCACCAGTCCGCGCGCCACTCCTCCCACTTGCCGCGGAGCTCCCCTTGCAGATAGGACTCCTTCTTGTTCAAGCGGAAGACCCAAGAGATTCCTCCGGAGAGGGGAGCGCCGGCCTCTACTCTAGGCGTAAAGAAATGCCTAAACAGCGCTACATTTGGATAGATCCCAATATAGTTCTCGCACAGATGTGCGAAAACCGCCATCGTGAGGATGGCATTGGGGGTGAAGTCTAGAAGGTGGAGGTTGTAGGTGTTCATGATATCACAGAAAAATTCAGAGAAGGGAGGACAAAGGCCGCAGTGGAAGAAAACAACGAAGAAGAAATACCCGCCGGGGTACATGTCCTTGGCGGCGGCGGGATAAGCTCTGGTCCGAGGATGCGCCTTGGTCTCCTTGGCCCAGAACAAGTAATACTTGTTCCAGAGCTCCCGCGCGCTGAGCCTTGGCGCGAAGACGACATTCCTCTTCCGCAGAAGAACAAGCCTCGCCGCCTGCTTGGATTTCTCTTTCTTGGTCTTCTCCGCCTTCGCCTTCTCGGTCTTCGGGGCCATGGCGGAGGCGGCGAGGAGGGGAGAGCGAAGAGTCCGGCGGCGCCGCAGATGCGGAAGACGGCGGAGGAGGTGTGGAGTCGGAGCGCAAAGGGGAATTTCTGGAGATGGAAGAAGCAATGAAGATGAAGTAAGGTAACAGCCCCTGCTTCCTCTGCTTTTAAGGGGGAAGTGGGGGACGCTCCGCATTTCCCATTAAAGAACGTGGCCACGTTCCCTCCCACGACGCCGCAATCGACGCGTGCCGTTACGGAGGGACGCGGCGGATGCGGAAGGGGATTCGGCGTGCCGTGGGCCGCGCGTGCCCGTGCACTGTTTTGGGCCTGGCCCAACAGCGCTCGGCACCGTGTGTGGCCCAGGCCCGGGGGCTCCTGTCGGTGTACTAAGGTAGGGGTACCTCAGTACCCCAACTTGTGCACGGGCAGTAGCAGCTTCCCGCGGCAGGGCTCACCACGTGCTTGCCGGAGACCTTTCTGCTCCATATAAAGCCATTCAAAAACAAAGTATACAAGACAGAAGATCGAGGCCCCGGCAAGTGGAGCTTGCCGGGAAGGCCGTCCCAGGCTCAAGATAACCTCACTAGTGCAAGACCCTGGCAAGAGGAGCTTGCCAGGAGGACCAGAAGACTGTATCTAGAAGACATGCCTCGGCGCAGCATGCGCCCCGGCTGGGCCCGGGGAGCGAGAAGCTTCAGAGCCCGACAAGCTTCCGGGCCCGGCAAGGTCAAGGCCCCGACAAGGTGCTTGCCGGGGAGAGTTACGCTGTGTGCCCGCGCTCCAGCTCATCGAACCACGCGTCGCCCTGGGGCCATTCTAGGGACGCGTGGCGGATGGCTGTGCAGCCAGGGGGACACGGTGGCGCTACACGGTGACGAAGCCATCGCCGTGGCAAACAGAGACACAAGGGCGGGCGCTTTTGGGGTCGACGGTGACGGGCATTTAATGCTCTTGTCCCCCACTGTCAAAGTAGGTGATGACCACTGTTCATGCACTGTTCATCCACTGTTCCCGCACTGTTACAACTACCACCACAGTTACATTTTTACCCTTTCTCCTACGTTGACACCTGTCGGTGACCCCTTGAGCTATAAAAGGAGGCCCATGCACAACGTAGAGGGGGTTCGGAACCTAGATCGCTCACTCGCTTGGTGTAGCTAGTTCTTCAAGCCCCCGAGCTCTCCAACTCAATACAATCAAGCAGGAGTAGGGTTTTACGCGTCCATCGCGGCCCGAACCTGGGTAAACTGCCCGCGTGCTCACCACGATCTGCTCTTTGTGCTCCCTCCGCTCCCTTACCACACGAACAAGGGGCTCCGGTCCCATAGGTGCTCGTGGTGGACAGTTTCCCCCGACATAGACACAACGCTCCTGTTGTTCTATGTTGACACGAGAATTTTTTTCAAAGCAATAAGAGGCAATGAATATCGTTTCGTCCCCAAAGGTGGGACGTTCCCTACCGAAAGAATCATTCTTGTTATGAGAAGCTCTGGTTTGTGAGAAGAATATCCACAAACCTGCCCCAAATGGGATAGAATTTTTACCATGCCATGTTGATGCCGCTCCATGATAGCATGCCAAGATTCATGAATTACAGACGAGCTTTGGATTTAATAGAATTAAAAACCAGGTATCTCAATCTTTGCGGCCGAGTGACGGTGGCAGGGTGTTTGACATTCATTCCCATTTCTTGCATCGGACCTAAGCAGGCAACCAAGGACACAAATTTGAATTTTCAACCAATTTCTATGCATTAGAGCATGTGCATGTAGTTCAAATTTGAATTATGCACATAAATGCATTGAGAACTCAATTAATGCATAAAAATGTCCAAACGAACCCCAAAAATTGACACAACACTCCCGTTGTTCTATGTTGACATGAGAATTTTTTTGAAAGCAATAATAGGCAATGGATATTGTTTCGTCCCCAATGGTGGGATGTTCACTACCGAAACCATTAGGCTTGTTGTGAGAAACTCTGGTTTGTGAGAAGCATATCCCCAAATCTGCCCCAAATGGGACAAAAAAAGTCGCCACGACATGTTGATGCCGCTCCATGATAGCATGCCAAGTTTCATGAATTTCAGACGAGCTTTGGATTTACTAGAATTTAAAAACCAGGTATCTCAATGTCTGCGGTCGAGTGACCGTGGCAGGGTGTTTGACATCCATTCCTATTTCTTGCATGAGACCTAAGCATGCAACCAAGGGCACACATTTTATTTTCAACCAACTTATATGCATTAGAGCATGTGCATGTAGTTCAAATTTGAATTATGCACATAAATGCATTGAAAACTCAATTAATGCATAAAAATGTCCAAACGAACCCAAAAAAATCCCAAAAAATGACACAACAGTCCTGTTGTTCTATGTTGACACAAGAAAAAAATTGAAATAGGCAATGAATATCGTTTCGTCCAGAAAGGTGAAACGTTCCCTACCAAAACCATTAGGCTTGTTGTGAGAAGCTCTAGTTTGTGAGAAGCATATCCCCAAACCTGTCCCAAATGGGACAAAAAATTTACCACGACATGTTGATGCCGCTCCATGACAGCATGCCAAGTTTCATGAATTTTAGACGAGCTTTGGATTTACTAGAATTTAAAAACCAGGTATCTCAATGTTTGCGGCCGAGTGACGGTGGCAGGGTGTTTGACATTCATTCCCATTTCTTGCATGGGACCTAAGCAGGCAACCAAGGACACATATTTGAATTTTCTACTAATTTATATGCATTAGAGCATGTGCCTGTAGTTCAAATTTGAATTATGCACATATATGCATAGAAAACTCAGTTAATGTATAAAAATGTCCAAGCGAAGCCCGAAAAATCGCAAAAATTGACACAACACTCCTGTTGTGCTATGTTTACACTAGCAAAAAAATTGAAATCGAGAAGTGGCAACGGATATCATTTCGTCCAGAAAGGTGAAACGTTCCCTACCGAAACCATCACACTTGTTGTGAGAAGCTTTGGTTTATGAGAAGCTTATGCCCAAACCTGCCCCAAATGGGACAAAAAAATTATCACAAAATGTTGATGCCGCTCCATGATATCATGCCAAGTTTCATGAATATCCGACGAATTTCGGATTTACTAGAATTACAAAAGCAAGTATGTCGACGTTTGCCGGAGAGCCACGGTGCCGTGGTGTTCAAATTTCATCCCCATTTCTTGCATGGGACATAAGCATAAACCCATGGACACATATATGATTTTACAACCCATGTTGGTGCACCGGAGCATGTGCATGTTGTTTAATTTTGAATTGTGCATATGAAATGGCTAGAAAACCAATTTAATGTATAAAATGTTCAAACGAACCCTGAATAGTTTCAATTCTTTTACGACACACATATAGTTGCATGTTCACTGCAGAAAAAGGTCTAGCAATTCAAACACCATCCATTGCCGCTGTGACCCTATGGTGTTTACTTAACTGCATGGTTCAATTCTTTAATGCGATGTTCAATTGTTGTGGCTGCATTCTGTTATTGTATACCATGCGAGAAATAAATTGAATTTGGCTGTACTAAATACATGAGAAACAAATACAATTGCTCTATTTCGAAGTTGTTAAGCATGCTTGGTTTGGTTAACTATCTGATCTTCTTTTAGGATTATGTTATATTGTGCAATGTGGTGCTCATTTAGCGTTTGGTTCATTTGTTATGGTGTTTAGTTAACTGCACGTGCATGGTCCATTGTCTAATGGAACATTATTGTGCAATTGTAGGAACCATTCTAATATTTAGTTTTTTTAGCAATTTGGTCTTGCACATGTAGGTCCTGCTATCAGAGGTTTTGACCCACTCTTTCACCCTTTTTGCATATGGGGAAATGAGTTGTCCATGAATATCAATCAAGTCAAGAAACTCAGAAAGATTGTTAGGATAAAGAAATTAGCGACAAAATACAACAAGATCTTTGTATGCACAATGAACAAGACATCAATTCACTACAAGATGGTACTAACTATTATACCTTGCCTTTTTTATTCCTTTGCCCCATTTCCAATATAGAGAAGATATTTATGCACATCCTTGTTTTCAGGCCTTTCAAAAGCACTTCACTGATGATTACCTCTCAAACCACCTCTATGGTCAGGAGGCGAGGAAGGTTTTCATAAAACACCCACGGTTCAATATTGAAGTGTTTCTGAAGAGGATGAAGGACGGACGGTCAATCATCCACAAGCACTTGCCTAAAGTTGCAAAGACCTTCAACATGAATGAAGGATCTATATTCGCCTTCCGCTTCATTAGTTTTCCAAATGACATGCATCTGTCTATATACCGTCTATGATGCTAATTTCGAAAGGTTCTACATGTTGCATGTGAAACTTGGTGCTGGTGCAGTTGTGTAATGGGGTAGCTGAGTGCTGAAGCTTCATCATGTTGTACTCTGATGTATTTAAATTATGAAATCCTGCTTCCTTAATATGGAAATGAAATATATTATGTGCTTAATATGAATTAAAATTAGATTAATAAATTTATTATTAATAATAGGGCAATTAGCCTGCTAATTGGGTTTTGCTATTGCAAACGGTTATTGAGAAAATACCACGGGCAATGAGCACACGCGACACACACAATTTCTAGGAATAACCCGTGTTGGATCAATGAACAATCACACACGACTTTCTCTTGAAAACTGTCTGCGTTAGGCCACCTTGCGCAAACGTTTACCACATAAAAACTGTGTGTTATGGACAACCTTTGCCACACAGTTTCTTCTGCGCATTGTGTGTGATGCATTCAATAACGCAAACGGTAAAATTGCTAATATCATGTGTAATGGCTACGCTATCACAAACGATTTAACGGAAAAAATGTGTGTGATGTACCTGTGAACGGGAACGTTTTCCTTAGAGCGACTATGTGGGATGTACATACAAACATAGACGTTTAGCGGGGACTGACTGTGTGGTATGTACTTGCGACCGGAAACAATTCCGCATGTATAATTGTATTTTTTAGCTCTACTGTACGTATTTCCGTATTTGAGCACTCGCCGGTCGCACACGACCTCCTTTTGCCGAGCGTGTGTGCCAGGAGGGCATATCCCCGACGGTTTCTGGGTCATGTGGGAAGGACTCCCCTATTGCTGTCACTCACTAGGCGACGGTTCCAAATGTCATCGCGAAAAGGGGTTAAAAACCATTTGTATAGCACCGACGCGTACTAGTGTCAAGCCATTTATCAGAAACCGGGCTCATCATAGCTTCTCCATAGTTTGTAGGTTCACCATGGTCTAGTAACATGACTTCCAGAACAGGATTACCGTACTACTCTGGTGCGGATCGTGCTTTGGTTGACCTACGCGGTTTGGTATTCACTCGATCTGAAGTTTCATGATCATCATCATTAGCTTCCTCTATTGCTGGTGTAGGCATCACGGGAACTGTTTTTTGTGATGAGCTACTTTCCAATTCGAGAGAAGGCACAATTACCTCATCAAGTTCTACTTTCCTCCCACTCACTTTTTTCGAGAGAAACTCCTTCGTTAGAAAGGATGCATTCTTGGCAACCAAGATCTTGCCTTCGGATCTATGGTAGAAGGTGTACCCAACAGTTTCTTTTGGGTATCCTATGAAGATGCACTTCTCCGATTTGGATTCGAACTTATCAGGCTGAAGCCTTTTGACATAAGTGTCGCAACCCCACACTTTAAGAAACGACAGCTTAGGTTTCTTGCCAAACCATAGTTCACACGGTGTCATCTCAATGGATATAGACGGTGCCCTATTTAACGTGAATGCATATGTCTCTAAAGCATAACCCCAAAATGATATAGGCAAAATGGTAAGAGACATCATAGAATGCACCATATCCAATAGAGTACGGTTACGATGTTCAGACACACCATTACGCTGTGGTGTTCCAGGTGGCGTGAGCTGTGAAACTATTCCACATTGTTTTAAATGAAGGCCAAACTCGTAACTCAAATATTTGCCTCCACGATCAGATTGTAGAAACTTTATTTTCTTATTACGATGATTCTCTACTTCACTCTGAAATTCTTTGAACCTTTTAAATGTTTCAGACTTGTGTTTCATTAAGTAGATATACCCATCTCTACTTAAATCATCTGTGAAGGTTAGAAAGTAATGATACCCGCTGCGAGTTTCAACACTCATCGGACCGCATACATCGGTATGTATTATTTCCAATAAGTCATTAGCTCGCTCCATTGTTCCGGAGAACGGAGTTTTAATCGTCTTACCCATGAGGCATGGTTCGCACGTATCAAATGATTGATAATCAAGTGATTCTGATGACCCACAAGTGTAGGGGATCTATCATAGTCCTTTCTATAAGTAAGAGTGTCGAACCCAACGAGGAGCAGAAGGAAATGATAGGCAGTTTTCAGTAAGGTATTTTCTGCAAGCACTGAAATTATAGGTAACAGATAGTTTTGTGACAAGATAATTGGTAGCAAGTGACAAACGGTAAAAGTAAATAGGTGCAACAAGGTGGCCCAATCCTTTTTGTAGCAAAGGACAAGCCCGGACAAACTCTTATGCAAGGTAAAGCGCTCCCGAGGACACATGGGAATTATCGTCAAGCTAGTTTTCATCACGATCGTCTGATTCACGTTCGGTACTTTGATAATTTGGTATGTGGGTGGACCGGTGCTTGGGTGCTGCCCTTACTTGGACAAGCCTCCCACTTATGATTGACCACTAATGCAAGCATCCAAAACTACAAAATAAGTATTAAGGTAAAGCTAACCATAGCCTAAAACATATGGATCCAAATCAGCCCCTTACGAAGCAACGCATAAACTAGGGTTTAAGCTTCTATCACTCTAGCAACCCATCATCTACTTATTACTTCCCAATGCCTTCCTCTAGGCCCAAATAATGGTGAAGTGTCATGTAGTCGACGTTCACATGACACCACTATAGGAGAGACAACATACATCTCATCAAAATATCGAACAAAGACCAAACTCACATGACTACTAATAGCAAGACTTCTCCCATGTCCTCAGGAACAAAAGTAACTACTCAGAAGACATAATATTGTTCATGATCAGAGGGGTATTAATATGCATAATGGATCTGAACATATGATCTTCTACCAAATAAACCAACTAGCATCAACTACAAGGAGTAATCAACACTACTAGCAACCCACAGGTACCAATCTGAGGTTTGGATACAAAGATTGGATACAAGAGATGAACTAGGGTTTGAGAGGAGATGGTGCTGGTGAAGATGTTGATGAAGATAGCTCTCCCCAAGGTGGGAGAGTTGTTGGTGATGATGGCGGTGACGATTTCCCCCTCCCGAAGGGAAGTATCCCCGGCAGAACAGCTCTGCCGGAGCCCTAGATTGGTTTCCGCCTCGAGAAGGCGGCATCTGGTCCCGAAAGCCTCCTCCTGATTTTTCCAGGTCAAAACGCTTCATATAGGAGAAGATGGGCACCTGGGGCCCACCGGCTGGCCCTCGAGGCAGGGGGCGTGCCCCCCACCCTCGAGGCCAGCTAGTGGCCCCTCTCGTGGGTTTCTTCCGCCAGATATTTTTTATATTTTCCGAAAAATGTTCTGTGAAGTTTTGGGGCTTTTGGAGTTGTGCAGAATAGGTTTCCAGAGTTTTCTCCTTTTCCAGCCCAGAATTCCAGTTGCCGGCATTCCCCCTTCTTCATATAAACCTTGCAAAATAAGAGGGAAAATGCATAAGTATTGTGACAAAACATGTATGAACAGCCCATAATGCAATAAATATCAACTTATAAGCATGATGCAAAATGGACATATCAACTCCCCCAAGCTTAGACCTTGCTTGTCCTCAAGCGAAAGCCGATATGGAAAAATATTTCCACAAGTTTAGAGATAGAGGTGTCGATAAAAACAGAATACGGACATGAGGGCATCATGATCATTCCCATAACACCAACTTATATAAATATAGTCATATGATCATTATGCTAAAGTAACAATTCATCCACAATATCAAGTATGCTTCATAAACTTCATTGGAAACTAACAAACTTTGGTCTCAGTCATTGAAGCAATTGCAATTTATCGTAACATCGGAAAGAGTCAATATTAGAGCTTTTCAGCAAGCCTACATACTCAACTATCATATAGTCTTTCATAATTTCTCACACTCACGCAATACTTATGTTTATGGAGTTTTAATCGGCAACAGAGAAAGATAGGGGCTTATGGTGTTGCCTCCCAACCTTTTACCTCAAGGGTAATGTCAATAGTAATAGATCATGAAAACTTACATTCAAGTGGGTATATATATCAGGATCTTTCCAACACAATGTGCTTGCCAAAGGATAAAATGAAAAAGGAAAGGCGGATCTCACCCTGACACTTATAAGACAAGAATAAAAGATAGGCCCTTCGCAGAGGGAAGCAGAGGTTGTCATGTGTTTTTATGGTGGGATGCACAAAGTCTTAGCATAGAAGAACTTCCCTTTATATTGCCACTTGTGATAAGGACCTTTATTATGCAGTCTGTCGCTTTTATTACTTCCATATCACAAGCTCGTATAAAGGTAATTTCTCCCACACTAATAATTCATACATATTTGGCGGGTTTGCAACATGACAACTTACTTGGAAGGATCTTTCTCAATCCATAGGTAGGTATGGTGGACTCTCATGGCAAAACTGGGTTTAAGGATATATGGAAGCACAAGTAGTATCTCTACTTAGTGCGAGGAGTTTTGGCTAGCATGAGGGAGAAAGGCAAGCACAACATGCTGGAAGATCCATGACAATATACTTTATTTCGGATATAGGAAGACATAACCCATTATGTTGTCTTCCTTGTCCAACATCAACTCTTTAGCATGTCATACTTTAATGAGTGCTCACAATCATAAAAGATGTCCAAGATAGCATATTTGTATGTGAAGCCTCTCTTTTTTTATTACTTCCTATTAATTGCAACGATGACCAAAACTATGTTTGTCACCTCCCAACCACTTTTATTTATCATACTCTTGTATGTGAAGTCATTACTTCCCAAGAGATCGATATGATCTCTTTGATTCTCTTTTTGTTTTCTTTCTTTTATCATGACCCAAGTGAGGAAATCAAGCCCTTGACTCAACACTAATCTTGTATTATATAGCTCACGGACTCGATTACAAAGGATAAAGCTCACAAAGCAAAAGCTCACAACTAGATCATGCTAACTTTATTCTAATAGATCAAGATACTACCAAAAGGATCGAACTAAGTAAAACGGTAAATATAGGAGTGATGGTGATATGATACCGGGGTCACTCCCCCAAGCTTGGGAGTTGCCAAGGGGAGTGCCCATACCCATATGATTATGTCTCCTTCTTCTTGGTTGGTGATGATGGAGTTGCAAGTAGTGATGGGGGATCCTCATATATCGAGCGTAGGAGATCTTCCAGCTTGCGGATAATATCTTTGAGAGCAGCTATGTAATCCTTCAACAAAAGATTTTCTCTCGTGAGATGCTTGTCGCGAATCTGAGCTAACTCAATCATCCTGAAAGCTTCTAGCTCAGTTTAGGTAAAGAGATTAGGAAGGGATTTAGAGGTGTCTTCTTCTCCCGCTGCCGAAGCCGGATCATCCACCTCCATCTTGATCTTCTTCTCTTTGTGGATCTCCTCGGGCCCTTCTCACTTCAGATCTATCTTCATCAGACAAGCATCGTTGCCTTCGTTGTTGGAGGAGGGAGAGGACATGATGCCTAGCTTCGCAAACCCTAGCAGAAAACAGCTCGAAACGAAAACATAGGAATTCTGCGTGATACAGAGGTCAAAATCTTCGGGAGTATATATACTGAATTTTTCCCGAACGAAAGGAGTAACTCACAAGAAAACGGAGTCCAGGGGACACACGGGGTGCCCTCGAGGCAGGGGGCGCGCCCCCCTACCCTCGAGGCCACCTCGTGTCTCTTCTGGACCGCGATTTATTTTTCTATTTTTCTAAATATTCCAAAACGGAGAAAAATTGTCTTTAGAACTCTTTTGGAGTCGGTTTACTTACCGTATCACGTACCTCTTCCTTTTCGGAGGCTGAATCGTTCTGGAAAGTGTCCCTTATGTATTCCTCCGGGGTTATGGTTTCAATAATACTAGTTTCAACATTTATAGGATTACCTGAGATATAATGTTTGATCCTTTGACCATTCACCACCTTCAGATTTGTGCCTTTGAAGTTGTTGATCTTTATGGCACCGGAACGATAGACCTCCTCGATAACGTAAGGTCCTTCCCACTTGGAGAGAAGTTTTCCTGCAAAAAATCTTAAACGAGAGTTGAATAGCAAAACATAATCACCTACGTTGAACTCACACTTTTGTATCCTTTTGTCATGCCATCTTTTAACTTTTTCTTTAAATAACTTGGCATTCTCGTAGGCCTGGGTTCTCCATTCATCGAGACAGCTAATATCAAATAGCCTCTTTTCACCGGCAAGTTTGAAATCATAATTGAGCTCTTTGATAGCCCAATATGCCTTATGTTCTAGCTCAAGGGGCAAGTGACAAGCTTTTCCATATACCATCTTATATGGAGACATACCCATGGGATTGTTGTATGCAGTTCTATAGGCCCATAATGCATCATCTAGTTTCTTGGACCAATTCTTTCTAGACCGATTAACTGTCTTTTGCAAGATTAATTTCAACTCCCCATTACTTAGTTCTACCTAGCCACTAGTCTGTGGGTGATAAGGTGATGCAATTCTATGGTTGACATCGTGCTTAGCAAGCATCTTACAGGAAGCACCATGAATAAAGTGTGAACCACCATCAATCATTAGATATCTAGGGACTCCAAACCTTGGAAATATAACTTCATTAAGCATCTTAATAGAGGTGTTATGATCAGCACTACTAGTTGGAATAGCTTCTACCCACTTAGTAACGTAATCAACAGCAACTAGGATATGTGTGTACCCATTAGAAGCAGGAAAAGGTCCCATATAATTAAAGCCCCAAACATCAAATGGTTCAATAACAAGTGAATAATTCATAGGCATTTCTTGACGTCTACTAATATTGCCAATTCTTTGACATTCATTACATGATAAGACAAACTTACGGGCATCCTTGAAGAGAGTAGGCCAATAAAAACCGGATTGCAATACCTTGTGTGCAGTTCTGTCTCCCGCATGGTGTCCTCCATAAGCTTCGGAGTGGCACTTGCGTAGGATATGTTCCTGTTCATGCTCAGGTACACAACGTCTAATAATACCAACTACTCCTTCTTTATAGAGATGTGGATCATCCCAAAAGTAATGTCTCAAATCATAGAAGAACTTTTTCTTTTGCCGGTATGTAAAGCTAGGTGGTATGAACTTAGCAACAATATAATTAGCATAATCAGCATACCAGGGGCAGTACGAGAAGTACTTATGACAGCTAGTTGTTCATCAGGAAAGCTATCATCAATAGGTTGTGATCAAGTACATTCTCTAACCTAGACAAGTTATCTGCTACGGGGTTCTCAGCTCCCTTTCTATCAATAATATGCAAGTCAAATTCTTGCAGCAAGAGGACCCATCTAATAAGTCTAGGTTTAGAATCTTTCTTTTCCATAAGGTATTTGATAGCAGCATGATCAGTGTGAATAGTTACTTTAGAATCAACGATATAGGGTCTAAACTTATCACAAGCAAACACAACTGCTAAAAATTCTTTCTCGGCGATAGCATAATTTCTTTGGGAACTATCTAGAGTTTTGCTAGCATACTGTATAACATTTAATTTCTTATCAAATCTTTGCCCTAGAACAACTCCTACAGCATAATCACTAGCATCGCACATAATCTCAAAGGGTAAGTTCCAGTCAGGAGGCTGGACAATAGGTGCAGAGATCAATGCTTTCTTAAGTATTTCAAATGCTTCTGGACAATCATCATCAAAGACAAAAGGAATATCTTTCTGTAAAAGATTAGTCAGAGGCCTGGAGATTTTGGAGAAGCCCTTAATGAACCTCCTATAAAACCCGGCATGACCAAGGAAACTTCGTATACCTTTAATATCCTTAGGGCATGGCATCTTTTCAATAGCATCCACTTTAGCTTTATCAACTTCAATACCTCTTTCAGAAATTTTATGTCCCAAGACAATGCCTTCATTAACCATAATGTGGCACTTCTCCCAATTCAAGACAAGGTTAGTGTCTTCACATCTCTGCAACACTCGATCAAGGTTGCTTAAGCAATCATCAAAAGAAGTTCCATAAATGGAGAAATCGTCCATGAATACCTCAACAATCTTTTCACAAAAATCAGAGAATATAGCCATGATGCATCTTTGAAAGGTAGGTGCATTACATAAACCAAAAGGCATACGTCTATAAGCCAAGGTACCGAAAGTACAAGTAAAGGTGGTCTTTTCTTGATCCCCCTTTGACACAGGTATTTGAGAGAAACCAGAATAACCGTCTAGAAAGCAGAAATGAGTATGTTTGGATAATCTTTCTAGCATTTGATCAATAAATGGCAAGGGGTAATGATCTTTCTTAGTAGCTTTGTTTAACTTACGGAAATCAATTACCATCCTATAACATGTAACTATTCTTTGCGGGATCAATTCATCTTTATCATTAGGAACAACAGTCATACCTCCTTTCTTAGGAACACAATGGACAGGGCTTACCCACTGGCTATCAGCAATGGGATAGATAATACCTGCCTCTAGAAGCTTTAGAATTACCTTCCTTACCACTTCTTTCATCTTAGGATTTAACCATCGCTGATGATCAATAACTGGTTTAGCATTTTCTTCCAATTTTATCTTGTGTTGACATATAGTGGGACTAATGCCCTTAAGATCATCCAGAGTATATCCAATAGTAGCTCGGTGCTTCTTCAGAGTTTTCAATAATCTTTCTTCTTCATGCTTTGAAAGGTTAGCTCTAATAATAACATGATGTATCTTCTTTTCATCAAGATAACATACTTAAGATTATCAGGCAAAGGTTTAAGTTCAAACACGGGATCACCCTTGGGTGGAGGGGGATCCCCTAGGATTTCAACAGGCAAGTTGTTTTTCAATACGGGTACCTGTGTAAGGAATATTTCATCTATCTCCCTTCTCTCATTCATTTGCATATCATTTTCATGGTTTAGTAAGTATTGTTCTAAAGGATCATTAGGTGGGATAACAATAGAAACAAGACCAATAAGTTCATCCTTACCAGGTGGTGCCTTTTCAAGGGGTTGTCTACGGAATTTAGCAAAGTTAAAATCATGAGACATATCCCCTAATCCAACAGTGACAATGTCTTTCACACAGTCTATCTTGGCATTAACGGTATTCAAGAAGGGTCTACCAAATATAATGGGACAGAAAGCATCTTGTGGGGAACTAAGAACAAGAATATCAGCAGGGTATTTAACCTTCCCACACAAGACTTCAATATCCCTAACAATCCAACTGGTGAAATAGTATCTCTATTAGCAAGCTTAATAGTAACATCAATCCCTTCTAACTCAACAGGTGCAATATCATGCATAATTTCGTTATACAAGTCAAGAGGGATAATACTCGCACTAGCACCTACGTCGCATAAACCATGATAACAATGACCCCTTATCTTAACAGAGATAACAGGTAAGCCTACGATAGGTTTATGTTTATTCCTAGCATTATGTTTGGCTATCCTAGCAGACTCTTCTTGGAGATAAATAACATGTCCATCTAAATCTTCTACCAAGAGATCTTTAACCATAGCAACACTAGGTTCAACTTTAATTTGGTCAGAGGGTGTAGGTGTTCTAGTATTACTCTTACGGACTACAGCTGAAGCTTGAGCGTGATCCTTTATCCTAACAGGGAAAGGTGGTTTCTCAATATAAGCACTAGGTATAACAGGATCAACATTATAAGTGATAGTCTTTTCTTCAACTTTAATAGGTTCAACTACTTTTACTTCAATAGGGGGATGGTATTTAAACCACTTCTCCTTGGGGAGATCATCATGAGTAGCAAAAGATTCATAGAAAGAAGCTACTATCTTAGAGTCAAGTCCATATTCAGTGCTAAACTCACGGAAACCATCGGTATCCATAAAAGCTTTAACACAATCAAACTTAGGGGTCATACCTGACTCCTTACCTTCGTCGAGATCCCAATGTTCGGAGTTGCATTTAACTCTTTCCAATAAATCCCATTTGAAGTCAATAGTCTTTATCATATAAGAGCCAGAACAAGAAGTATCGAGCATGGAGTGATTATTACGAGAAAGCCAAGCATAAAATTTTTGAATGACCATTTCTTTTGAGAGCTCAGATTGGGGCATGAATATAACATTGACTTAAGCCTCCCCCAAGCTTGAGCGATGATTTCTCCTTCGCGAGGCCATAAATTATAAATATAATTACGATCACGATGAACCTGGTGCATAGGGTAGAACTTCTGATGAAATTCCAACTTCAGATGATTATAGTTCCATGATCCCATATCATCGCATAGCCTAAACCATGTCAATGCATCTCCCTTCAAAGATAAAGGGAAAACCTTCTTCTTGATAACATCCTCAGGCATACCTGCAAGCTTAAACAATCCACAAACTTCATCCACATAAATTAGATGTTAATCGGGGTGAAGTGTTCCGTCTCCTGTATAGGGATTTTCAAGCAGTTTCTCTATCATACCCGAAGGAATGTCAAAGCAAACATTTTCAATAGGTGTAGTAGGTTGAGGAGCAACTCTTTGCTCTTCTGCTCGGGATGAAGATACCCCGAACAAGCCCCTCAAAGGATTTTGAGCCATAGTAACAAGTGACAATAAATTTCAGCACACTATATAAATTTTTCCTTACCAAATTCTACTTACCAAAGGCTCTTCACTCCCCGACAACGGCGCCAGAAAAGAGTCTTGATGACCCACAAGTGTAGGGGATCTATCATAGTCCTTCCGATAAGTAAGAGTGTCGAACCCAACGAGGAGCAGAAGGAAATGATAGGTAGTTTTTAGTAAGGTATTTTCTGCAAGCACTGAAATTATAGGTAGCACATAGTTTTGTGACAAGATAATTGGTAGCAAGTGACAAACGGTAAAAGTAAATAGGTACAGCAAGGTGGCCCAATCCTTTTTGTAGCAAAGGACAAGCCTGGGCAAACTCTTATGCAAGGTAAAGCAATCCCGAGGACACATGGGAATTATCGTCAAGCTAGTTTTCATCACGATCGTCTGATTCGCGTTCGGTACTTTGATAATTTGGTATGTGGGTGGACCGGTGCTTGGGTGCTGCCCTTACTTGGACAAGCCTCCCACTTATGATTAACCTCTAATGCAAGCATCCACAACTACAAAAGAAGTATTAAGGTAAACCTAACCATAGCCTGAAACATATGGATCCAAATCAGCCCCTTACGAAGCAACGCATAAACTAGGGTTTAAGCTTGTGTCACTCTAGCAACCCATCATCTACTTATTACTTCCCAATGCCTTCCTCTAGGCCCAAATAATCGTGAAGTGTCATGTAGTCGACGTTCACATGACACCACTAGAGGAGAGACAACATACATCTCATCAAAATATCGAACGAAGACCAAACTCACATGACTACTAATAGCAAGACTTCTCCCATGTCCTCAGGAACAAAAGTAAGTACGCACAAGACATAATATTGTTCATGATCAGAGCGGTATTAATATGCATAATGGATATGAACATATGATCTTCCACCAAATAAACCAACTAGCATCAACTACAAGGAGTAATCAACACTACTAGCAACCCACATGTACCAATCTGAGGTTTGGATACAAAGATTGGATACAAGAGATGAACTAGGGTTTGAGAGGAGATGGTGCTGGTGAAGATGTTGATGAAGATAGCTCTCCCCAAGATGGGAGAGTTGTTGGTGATGACGGCGGTGATGATTTCCCCCTCCCGGAGGGAAGTATCTCGGCAGAACAGCTCTGCCGGAGCCCTAGATTGGTTTCTGCCTCGGTTTCGCCTCGAGACGGCGGCGTCTGGTCCCGAAAGCCTCCTCCTGATTTTTTCCAGGTCAAAACGCTTCATATAGGAGAAGATGGGCACCTGGGGCCCACTGGCTGGCCCTCGAGGCAGGGGGGCGCGCCCCCAGCCTCGAGGCCAGCTAGTGGCCCCTCTCGTGGGTTTCTTCCGCCAGATATTTTCTATATTTTCCGAAAAAATGTTCTGTGAAGTTTCGGGGCTTTTGGAGTTGTGCAGAATAGGTTTCCAGAGTTTGCTCCTTTTCTAGCCCAGAATTCCAACTTCCGGCATTCCCCCTTCTTCATATAAACCTTGCAAAATAAAAGGGAAAAGGCATAAGTATTGTGACAAAACATGTATGAACAGCCCATAATGCAATAAATATCAACTTATAAGCATGATGCAAAATGGTCGTATCAGATTCCAAAAGTCCATCAGCATGGAGTTTCTTCACGCGCTTTACACCAATATGACCCAGACGGCAGTGCCACAAGTATGTTGCACTATCATTATCAATTCTGCATCTTTTGGCTTCAATATTATTAATATGTGTATTACTACGATCAAGATTCAATAAACCATTCACCTTGTGTGTATGACCATAAAAGGTTTTATTCATGTAAAAAAATAACAATTATTCTCTGACAAAAATGAATAACCGTATTACAATAAACACGATCCAATCTTGTTCATGCTCAACGCAAACACCAAATAACATTTTTCTAGGTTTAACACTAATCCCGAAAGTATAGGGAGTGTGCGATGATGATCCTATCAATCTTGGAACTACTTCCAACACACATCGTCACCTCACCCTCAACTAGTCTCCGTTTATTCTGCAACTCCTATTTCGAGCTACTAATCTTAGCAACCAAACAAGTATCAAATACCCAGGGGCTACTACGAGCACTGGTAAGGTACACATAACATGTATATCAAATATACCTTTGTTCACTTTGCCATCCTTCTTATGCGCCAAATATTTGGGGCAGTTCCGCTTCCAATAACCATCTCCTTTCCAGTAGAAGCACTTAGTTTCAGTCTTTGGTCCAGCTTTGGGCTTCTTCATGGGAGTGAGAACTTGCTTGCCAATCTTCTTGAAGTTCCCTTTCTTTCCTTTGCCTTTTTTTTCTTGAAACTAATGGTCTTGTTAACCATCAACAATTGATGTTTATTCTTGATTTCTACCTTCGCCGATTTCAGCATCGTGAAGAGCTTGGGAATTGTTTTCATCATCCCTTGCATATTATAGTTCATCATGAAGTTCTAGTAGCTTGATGATAGTGACTAGAGAAATCTATCAATCACTATCTTATCTGGAAGATTAACTCCCACTTGATTCAAGTGATTGTAGTACCCAGACATTCTGAGCACATGCTCACTGGCTGAGCTATTCTCCTCCATCTTGTAGGCAAAGTACTTGTCAACGGTCTCATACCTCTCGACACGGGCATGAGTCTGAAATATCAATTTCAGCTCTTGGAACATCTCATATGCTCCGTGGCATTTCAAAATGTTTTTGAAGTCGTGGTTCTAAGCCGTAAAGCATGGTGCACTACACTATTCAGTAGTCATCATATCGAGCTTGCCAAACATTCATAACGTTTGCATCTGCTCCTGGAATAGGTATGTCACCTAGCGGCGCATCAAGGACATAATTCTTCTGTGCATCAATGAGGATAATCCTCAGATCACGGACCCAGTCCGCATCATTGCTACTATTATCTTTCAACTTATCTTTCTCTAGGAACATATAAAAAATAAACGGGGAACTACATTGCGAGCTATTGATCTACAACATAATTTGCAAATACTATCAGGACTAAGTTCATGATAAATTAAGTTCAATTAATCATATTACTTAAGAACTCCCACTTAGATTGACATCCCGCAAGTCATCTAAATGATACGTGATCCTAATCAACTAAACCATGTCCGATCATCACGTGAGATGGAGTAGTCATCAATGGTGAACGTCTCTATGTTGATCATATATACTATATGATTCACGTTCGACCATTCGGTCTCTAGTGTTCTGAGGCCATGTCTGTACATGCTAGGCTCATCAAGTTTAACCCAAGTATTCCGCATGTGCAAAACTGTCTTGCACCTGTTATATGTGAACGTAGAGCTTATCACACTCGATCATCACGTGGTGTCTCGGCACGACAAACTGTCGCACCGGTGCATACGCAGGGAGAACACTTGTACCTTGAAATTTTAGTAAGGGATCATCTTATAGTGCTACCGCCGTAAAAAGAAAAATAAGATGCATAAAAAGATAGAAATCACATGCAATCAAAAAATGTGACATGATATGGCCACCAACATATTGTGCCTTTGATCTCCCTCTCCAAAGCACCGTCATGATCCCCATCGTCACCGACTTGACACCTTGATCTCCATCATAGTGTTGTGGTCGTCTTGCCAACTATTGCTTCTATGACTATCGCTAACTCATTGTGATAAAGTAAAGCAATTACATGGCGTATGCATTTCATACAATAAAGAGACAACCATAAGGCTCATGCCGGTTGTCAGATATCTTACAAAACATGATCATCTCATACAATAACGTATAACTCATCATGTCTTAACCATATCACATCACAACATGCCATGCAAAAACAAGTTAGATGTCCTCTACTTTGTTGTTGCAAGTTTTACGTGGCTACTACGGGCTTCTAGCAAGAACCGTTCTTACCTACGCATCAAAATCACAACGGTGTTTCATCAAGTTTGCTGTTTTAACCTTCAACAAGGACTGGCCGTAGTCAAATTCGATTCAACTAAAGTAGGAGAAACAAACACTCGCCAGCCACCTTTCTACAAAACTAGTTGCATGTATGTCGGTGGAACCGGTCTCATGAACGTTGTCAAGTAAGGTTGGTCTAGGCCGCTTCATCCAACAATACCGCCGAATCAAAATAAGACGTTGGTGGTAAGTAGTATGACTATCACCGCCCACAACTCTTTGTGTTCTACTCGTGCATATCATCTACGCATATATCTGGCTTTGATACCACTGATGGGTAACATAGCATGCAATTAAAAAAAAATCCTACGCTCACACAAGATCTATCTAGGAGATGCATAGCAACGAGAGGGTAAGAGTGTGTCCATGTACCCTCGTAGACCGAAAGCGGAAGCGTTTGATAACACGGTTGATGTAGTCGAACTTCTTCCCGTTCCGACTGATCAAGCACCGAATGCACGAGACCTTCGAGTTTTGCACATGTTCAGCTTGATGACGTCCCTTGTTCCTTTGAACCAGCAAGGTGTCGAGGAAGTAGATGAGTTCCGTCAGCACGATGGCATGGTGATGGTGATGGTGAAGTGATCCGTGCAGGGCTTAGCCTAAGCACTACGATAAAATGACCGGAGGCGTAAACCATGGAGGGGGGGCTCACACGGCTAACAATTGTTGGTGTGTGTTCTAGCGGTGCCCTTGTCGGTGTCAAAACCGGCGGATCTCGGGTAGGGGGTCCCGAACACGCGTGCCTGAGGATCAATGGTAACAGGGGACTAGGGACACGATGTTTACCCAGGTTCAGGTCCTCTCTATCGAGGTCATACCCTACTTCATGCTTGATTGATCTTGATTAATATAGGGTTACAAGAGTTGATCTACCTCGAGATCGTAATGGCTAAACCCTAGAAGTCTAGCCTATGATGTTGTGATTCTGTATCTATGGACTAAACCCTCCGGTTTATATATGCACCGGAGGGCCTAGGGTTGTACATGATCATATTGCAGAGGAAGGAAATATTACAACTGGACTCTAAACTTGCCATTCTACACATATAGGAGTCCTATCCGGATACGGGGGATAATCTTCAGCGATAATCTTCACGGCCCACCAGTCCGGCCCATAACAAGTAATCCGACCACCCGAGGACCCCTTAATCCAGGACTCCCTCGGTAGCCCTTGAACCAGTCTTCGATGACGATGAGTCCCACACGCGTACTGTGTTGGCAAGGTGGGTTTCTCTTTCCGAACACATTGAAGTGTTATTTCTTGCACAAAGGAACTATGTCCGGATCTGCATGATTAGTACAACACTTAGCTTTGAAGGCAATGTGTCAAAAAACAGACACTGTGTCTGTACTGACAACTTTTCAGCGAAGCGTCATGTTTGACCCTTTAATATTTTGAACCATTTTGTTGGCTCTGGTTTCGCGTTTCGAGGCATAGCCCCATTGGCATGTCTTGTTGAAGCAGAGATCGTGTCCGCTTATCGCGGGATCCTCATCAATATGACATGGGTAACCCAACCGTACCTTACGCACGATCACATCGAGAACCGATGAGTTTTACGGCTGGAGTGGGGGATGTTTGGTACTTACCATCTATAAAAGGACACATATCCTTCCCCTCTCACCTCACACTCTCCTCAAGCCCTAGCTTCCCAATATCTTTAGCCCTAGCGCCCATAGCTCCAGCGCTCGCAACTCTCAACTCCTCCACCACCGCCTCCTTCTCCAGCAATGGCTGGATCTAGCTCCAAGGGAAAGTGGGAGGCTGCCATGGTCCAGAGAAGACCGCGAAGAATCTCCGGAGTGCGGGCTACCTTGCGGACGATATAGCGCACCGGATTCCCGATAGGAATCAGGTAGTCCTCGTTCCTAAGCCGGGTGAGAGGGTGGTATTCATCCCTCACTTTATTCGGGGGCTGGGGTTTCCACTTCACCCCTTTGTCCGGGGCCTCCTATTCTTCTACGGGCTGGATTTCCATGATCTAGCCCCGAACTCTATCCTCCACATATCGGCTTTTATAGTCGTATGCGAGGCTTTCCTCCACGTCCCTCCACACTTTGGCTTATGGCTCAAGACCTTCAATTTAAAGCCGAAGGTGGTCATCGGGCAGCACGCGGACTGCGGGGGAGCTATGGTGAGCAAGCTCCTGAACGCGACCTGGCTCAAGGGATCCTTTGTGGAGACCAACAAGATATGGCAGCAGGAATGGTTCTACATCACCGAACCTCGCGATGCCAAGTGGGAGGCCGTGCCCGAATTCAGGTATGGACCCTCGGAGAGGCTTACCTCATGGACCACCAAGGGCCTTGAATGGGGGTCTCAGACGGAGGTGAAGACACTCCAAAACCGCATCTCCAGCAAGATAGCGAAGGGCACCCACCTCACTAGCGTGATACAGGTGATGCTCTTCCGTCGGACTCTCCCCTGCCAACTCCGGGCCTCCCACATATGGGAGTTCAATCGGGAGGAACCATGGACCTTGAAGCGCTTCTTCGGCACCACGCACGAAGACATCTGGAAGCAGCTCTTCAAGGCCCAGAAGGAGTGGCCTAAGGAGACCGAAGACAAGGGCTACAACAACGTAGCTTCGGCCACGGAGGTAAGCACAATTTCGCTGAACTCATACCCTGTCCATATTTTAGATATAACAGGAATTAGAACTCCTACGTTCCATTCAGGCCTGGACGAACAAAGCGGAGCGGATCAACTGTCCGACTCTGTTGCCCGAAAACCCAGCCACGCCCCAACTGACGGCGATGCTGGTTCCGGGGCCGTACAAGGCACCGGAAAAGAAGACCAAGAAGAAGGGCAAGGAGGTCAAGAGCGACCCCTGTCCTAAGGGTCCTTCAGACACAGTGTCTGAGGAAACCGACGCCCACTCCTCCCACGACAAAGAAGAAGAGGAGGAGGAGGAAGAGGAAGAGAGCGACTCCCCCATCAAGGTAAGGGGTAGAAGAGGGCGGCCCCCGTAGATGTGAGCAAGGGGGCACCCAGGAAGAAATTGAACATCCCGGACAGCTCAGATTCAACATCTGAGCATAGTTTCCGTGTACAACCTAGGATCAAGCCCCTGGCCGAATCGTAAGTATTTGGACTTTTCGCTGCTGTGTTCGGTTTAATCAGCTACCGTTGTCTAAGAAACTTTATTCATTTATTTTGCAGCCCTCCCCAGACGCTCCCTGGTGCTTCACTATCGTCAGGGAGCTCTCTGCCAGCCGAAATGGTGGAGAGTGACACGCCACCACGGGCTCAATCGCCCGTCCTAGGGGATACCAAAGTGTCCTCCCTATGGGCGCCCCTGCATGATTAGGCGGGAGCGGGGCGGACGAGAAGGCGCCCGAGGCCAACACCTCGTCCGCTGTCAGCCAAGGGAAGCAATCCCTATGGCGACCGACAGCGGGGAGCCCAAGCAATCTAGGCTCCCGCCAAACACTATTCTGGAGGCCAGTACGGCTCCGGAATTGGGAAGTGAGCCCCCTGCAATAGGGGGGAGCGTCAGCTCTGGCGGCGTCCTCCACTAATCCGAAGGCGCCCAACTCGCCGGAGGAAGCACTGCAAGGTGTTTCCATCGTGGCAGAACACCGTACCCTGATGGGTGCGGTGATGGGAAAGATTCAGTCCGCCAAGAATGAACTAAATGATGCCTTCAACAGCCTACTCACAGGCTTCGAGGTATGAGATGTAATATTCTTTAAAAGAACTTCATGTTTTATTTGTATAAGGAAACAAACATGTATACGGACAGTAGCCCCTGATACTTTATTTGATTCGAAAAAGAATCACACAAAGGATCCATACAGTGCCAGCTAATACTGTGTTTATTTGTGAACATGCTTCCTTGGTGGCGGCATCCGCTCATGCCACAGAGGTTTCCGAGCTCAATTGGAAGCTTCAATTAGCTGATGAGGAGCACGACCGCATTAACAAGCAGTTTGATGAATCGCAAGGTATGCGGATTTTCAAATACTTATTATATCAAAAGATAATTTGCTTTGATTGTAAGAGTACGAACTCATTCTGCTATGCGATTATATCACAGTTAGCGCTGCCGAGGTTGAGACCCTCAAGGGCGCACTTGCAGAGGCCAAAAAGAGGCTGATATAAACAAGGCGGCCTATGACAAAGCGGCTGCCGATCTGGTGGCCGAACAGGCCTTCCGTCTGCGACATGAGTCTCGGGTGAACGAAGTCGAACAAGAGCTGCGAGACTCTATTCACAAGTATGAGGAGCTAGAGCAGAAGACTTTGGATCAAGCATCCAAACTCAACAAGGATGTCAATGTTGCCAAGGAGGCACAGATCGAGTCGCGTAGTGCGCGCGAGGAGATCAAACAGGCGCGACAAATAGCAGCTGGTAAGGCCTTTATTCTACAAAGTATCTTTGGAGGTCAGAGGTATCTTTCACTGATGCAATTGTGGAGTTCTCCAGGCGCGTTTGCGGATCTCCCAAAGAGCATCATTGACGCCGCCCAATTCTTCCGAGCCAAGGAGGGGAATAGCACGGAGAAGCTGTTCTGGTCACAATTCCTTGCGCCAGAACATCCAGTACCTTTGAACGACCAGTTGAAGCAGCTAGTCGAGCTGCACAATATGGTGGGTACAACCATGATGGCATTGATAGTGTGGCTCTGGCCCGCTGAGCCAATCCCGAGTAGCTACTTTGGATTAGTGAGGTGGCACGTCGATGCGAGGCCGCGGGTTGACGTTGTGAAGCGGTCGGCCTGTATAGAAGGTCCACGGATGGCCTTCGCCCGCGTCAAGATGCACTGGTAAAAGATGAAGACCGCCGAGGTTGCTACTACTGGCCCACCAGAGGGCAAGGATCATCGGATGCCGGAAAGGTACTTCTATGATGTCCTAGAAGGAGCCCGCATTGTAGAGGGCCAATGCTCAAAGGATGTGGTCTTTGAGTAATTGTATTCGGATTGTAAAGACTAAGCTTATGAACCATTGTCTATATAATTTTGCACTTTATATTGCAAGTGACTTTTCCTCCTGTGCGGCCGTTTATTATGTCTAAAAGTTTCCAGTCGTCGGCTTCAGCCCCATGTAGATACTACATGGGTGTTTGGTATTGCGCGTGATCACTCTTTATCCAACGTCTTGGTCCATAAAGGAGGTGTCCGCGGAGCAAAACAGTCAATCAGACTATGCGCCTTAATTGCTTTCACTTAGCCATAGGAGCTTGACTTGTGGGGCTAAGTACTAGCCCCTGGTGCGTGTGCGGCTATCCGAATTACGGTGCCCACTTTACGCGGCTGGGCGAAGACCAGCCCCTCGTATAACACGGAGAAACTCGCTATCGATCGTAGTATAACACTGAGTCACCGAATCGCTCACCAGCTCTTGCTTATCATGACAGTCAGTTTTCGGCTTTCCTTACTGAGGTACATGACCGGATGAACCAGAAATACAATCACAGTATTTCTCCCTTTACTACCTTAGCCGAACAATGCGGAATGTAAGGTGGAAAGCACAGGAGCCCGGCAACCCAACAATAGACCCAAGACATGATTGAGAGCCGATGCATATAAAGCCATATCCGGGATGCCAAACCGTTCCCTATATGTGTTCGGACTTGGAGGTGTGCCAGGCCGAATACATCCCCTAGTATTAAGTCCAGATTTAAGGCAAATGTGGCAATCTGACTTAGGGAGAGAATGCAGGTGGTAGTAAAACGAACTCCAAGCGAATTGGAACCAAACTGCTTATTTTATATCCCATTAAATACGGCGAACCGTGTGGTTACAGGAAATGCCAATAACATCCTAGGCATTTTACATGCCAAAAGAAGAAAGGAAACTAAAAAGGGAAAACGTTTACACATAGCCTGAATCTAACGGAAAAAATAAAAATTCGACGAGGGACCTGCTGCTCGTCTACGCCATTTCACATTTGTAATATGTCCTTGAAGAGGGAAGTTATAATCGCTGAGGGAGTCCTGGATCGGGGGGGGGGTCCTCATGTGGCCGGAGAAACTCATGGTGGGCCGGACTGGTGGGCTGTGAAGATTGTTATAGAAGATCATCTCTCGTATCCGGATAGGACTCCTGGATTCTTGTAATGGCAAGTTTTAGGCTCGGGTGTAGATTTTCCTTCCTCTGGAAGATGACATGTACAAACCCTAGGCCCCTCCGGTGTGTATATAAACCGGAGGGTTTAGTCCGTAGAGGCCAACAGAGAAGAATCACAATATCCTCATAGGCTAGAACTACTGTTCAGCCATTACGATCTCGAGGTAGATCAACTCTTGTACACATATTCATCCATATTAATATAGCAGGAAGTAGGGTTTTACCTCGATCGAGAGGGCCTGAACCTGGGTAAGCATCGTGTCCCCTGCCTCCTGTTACCATCGATCCTCAGACGCATAGTTCGGGACCCCCTACCCGAGATCCGCCAGTTTTGACACCGTCATTGGTGCTTTCGTTGAGAGTTCCACTATGTAGTCGACGGAAGGATCGATGGATCACGTCGTCAACTGCAACAGCGATGCCGAGGGGATATTCCCTCCCGACCAACTTTTCATGTTCGGCGGCTTCACGCTTCGTGCCAACACGGAAGGCCACCTTGAGCAGATCGAGAGCTATGCCCCTGGCCATCATGTCAGATTTGGTAGCTTGAAATACGTTGCTGATATCCGTGGAGACCTGATCTTCACCGGATTCGAGCCAGTGGCAACCCCTCTCTGCTACCACGATGATCATGACTTAACTCTGTCATCGGATCAGGAAATAGCACCTGCAACAGTTCTGGCCCTAGATCCAGAAAAGATTGCGTCACCCGAAGAAGGAAAGCTCAATCCCAACACGGGAGCCGCAGACTCGACGGCGTTGGAGCCGCACACGGACCCAACTGATGGGGTCTGTGTTACCGGAACCCCAAACTCAACTCCGGTCTCTGATTCCGCGCGTAACTGCGCCCCTCAAATCCAATCAAGCGCCTATCGCCGAATCCTGTGCTGCGGATATTTTCCAGTACTCACCACTTGGCGACATATTAAGGTTGTTAAGATCTCTCTCCTTGGATGAGAGTTCACAGCCGCACTATATCTGGTTCAAACTGGAGGCTGATGAACAGCCGCGCTATACACTGGGGGACGAAGAATTTCATTCCCCACCCGCCACCCACTTGCTAGCCACGGTTGAAGATCTAACCGATCTACTCGACTACGCCACAGAAGACTTCGACGGGATGGACCTCGAAGCTGAAGCAGATACAGATCAAAGCCGACCCATAACATGGCGGTGGAAAGCTACGTCTTAATACGACGTGTATATGGTGGATACATCGAAAGAGGCGGAAGGCGAAGGCGAAAACAATCCCGTAAAGGATAAGCCCGCCGAGGAACCTCCCAAACATCGGCGTCCAAAATGCCAAACAAAATCCCTTAAAGGAAAGGACAACAACACCGTGACTAATAACGGTGATATTCCGAAACAAGCCGAAGACCCCGCAGATCCAGCGATAGAGCAGGAGGAGCGAGAGGACGACAAACAGAGTCCAGAGCCGCAGTCCGATGACAGCGATGCCGAAGACGGTGACTACGAACTGATCTCTGAAGAAGAGGCTAGTCTGGATGACGACGTGTACATCATACCAGAAGAACCCTCTGAACAAAAGCGCTTCCATCGGCGGCTTATAGCCACCGCACGGAGCCTAAAAAAGCAGCAGAGACAGCTTCGAGCTACACAAGACACGCTCAACGATAGATGGAACGAGGTGCTAACATGGCTTTAACGACCAAACCAAAGGCTATCCCAAGCGCAAGCTGCTGCCCGAATTCGACGACGAGGCCGTTGCACTCGTCCCACCGAAAAATAACACCGCCGACAAGCCGGACCGACCACCTCGCGGACGGGATAGAGTCGCTAGCAATGGCGTAAACAAGCCCCCACCCCATAAAGGAAAGGAGGGTGCAGCCCAAGTCCGAAAACACGATCTGCGTGAGGACCTAAACAAACAAGCTAGCAAGACCAAGTCCATATTCGGACCCAAAGACCGAGCTCCCGCACGGGACGACGGCTATCAAGCCAACCGCGCCGGTGACATACCAGTTCGAGGTCAATACCGAACACCACAACCATCAGATATACACCACGATATAGCAAGATACAGAGGAGCTTCACACCCTCTATGCTTCACCAATGAGGTGATGGGTCATGATTTCCCAGAGGGGTTTAAACCCGTGAACATCGAAGTGTACGATGGAACAACGGATCCCGCTGTCTGGATAGAAGATTTTATTCTTCACATCCACATGGCTCGAGGAGATGATCTCCAAGCCATCAAATATTTACCCCTCAAACTCAAAGGACCAGCTCAACACTAGCTAAACAGTCTCCCGGAAAACTCCATTGGGAGTTGGGAAGAACTTGAGGACGCTTTTCGGGCCAATTTTCAAGGGACTTATGTCCGGCCCCCGGACACTAACGATTTAAGTCACATCATCCAACAACCTGGTGAGTCAGACCACAAGCTTTGGAACCGGTTTCTCACTAAGAAGAACCAGATCGTCGACTGTCTGGACGCCTAAGCCTTAACGGCATTCAAGCACAGTATCCGGGACGAATGGCTAGCTAGACACCTTGGACAGGAAAAGCCGAGGACAATGTCAGCCCTAACTACACTCATGACTCGCTTTTGCGCGGGTGAGGATAGCTGGTTAGCTCGTAGCAGCACCAGTGACCCTGGAACATCCGAAGTCAGGGATGGCAATAGAAAACCACGACGTAACAAAAACGAACATCGAAACAATTCTGGAAGCCCAGATGATACAACGGTAAACGCCGGATTCAGTGGTGATGTCTACTACGCAACCTTCTTCTTGTAGACGTTGTTGGGCCTCCAAGTACAGAGGTTTGTAGGACAATAGGAAATTTCCCTCAAGTGGATGACCTAAGGTTTATCAATCCGTGGGAGGCGTAGGATGAAGATGGTATCTCTCGAACAACCCTGCAACCAAATAACAAAGAGTCTCTTGTGTCCCCAACACACCCAATACAATGGTAAATTGTATAGGTGCACTAGTTTGGCGAAGAGATGGTGATACAAGTGCAATAGGGATGGTAGATATAGGTTTTTGTAATCTAAAAATATAAAAACAGCAAGGTAACTAATAATAAAAGTGAGCATAAATGGTATTGCAATACTAGGAAACAAGGCATACGGTTCATACTTTCACTAGTGCAAGTTCTTTCAACAATGCTAGGAAACAAGGCCTAGGGTTCATACTTTCACTAGTGCAAGTTCTCTCAACAATAATAACATAATTAGATCATATAACAATCCCTCAACGTGCAACAAAGAGTCACTCCAAAGTCACTAATAGGGGAGAACAAACGAAGAGATTATTGTAGGGTATGAAACCACCTCAAAGTTTTTCTTTCTGATCGATATATTCAAGAGTCCGTAGTAAAATAACACGAAGCTATTCTTTTCGTTCGATCTATCATAGAGTTCATACTAGAATAACACCTTAAGATACAAATCAACCAAAACCCTAATGTCACCTAGATACTCCATTGTCACCTCAAGTATCCGTGGACATGATTATACGATATGCATCACACAATCTCAGATTCATCTATTCAACCAACACAAAGTACTTCAAAGAGTGCCCCAATGTTTCTATGGAAGAGTCAAAATGAAAACGTGTGCCAACCCCTATGCATAGATTTCCAAGGTCACGGAACCCGCAAGTTGATCACCAAAACATACATCAAGTGAATCAATAGAATACCCCATTGTCACCACGGGTATCCCACGCAAGACATACATCAAGTGTTCTCAAATCCTTATAGACTCAATCCAATAAGATAACTTCAAAGTGAAAACTCAATCCATTACAAGAAGAGAGAGAGGGAGAAACATCATAAGATCCAACTATAATAGCAAAGCTCGCGATACATCAAGATCGTGCCATCTCAAGAACACGAGAGAGAGAGAGAGATCAAACACATAGCTACTAGTACATACCCTCAGCCTCGAGGGTGAAATACCCCCCTCGTCATGGAGAGCACCGGGATGATGAAGATGGCCACCGAAGAGGGATCCCCCCTCTGGCAGGGTGCCAGAACAGGGTCTAGATTAGTTTGCGGTGGCAACAGAAGCTTTCGGCGACGGAACTCCCGATCTAGGTTTCTTTTCGGGGGTTTATGTATTTATAGGAATTTTTGGCGTCGGTCTCACGTCAGGGGGGTCTCCGAGTCGTCCTCGAGATAGGAGGGTGAGCCCGCGGGGGGGGGGGGGGGGGGGG
>LR738710.1:729606814-729658297 GCA_902687465.1 Secale cereale
GTGTACTACATGTTTGTCAAAGCTTTCGTGATAATTCTGTCTTTCTTTCGATAAGCTTTGATGTCTTGTTTAGTGTGATTTTAGTGTGTTGCCATCAATTACCAAAAAGGGGGAGATTGAAAGCACATTTGCTCCCTGGGTGGTTTTGGTAATTAATGACAACATACTTTGTGGTTGGACTAATGCTTTTATCAAGTATGTTTCAGGAAACTCAATCACATTGGCATGGCAAGGACTGAAGAAGTGGACCCCTCAAAATGCTAAGGCAAGCATTGGCAAAAGCTCAAGACTCCATTTTTGGTTTAGTGATCCAAGATCACATTGAGTCCATAGGAAAAGCCAATACTATTAAAAGGGGATGAGGTTATGTTGATGATCTGGTTGCTCAAGTGCTTAGTGATATATCTCCTTAAACTATCAGCAACTTTCACTGCCATATACACTCATAAGTAATCTCGGTCCCACCGATTATCCAAACCCAGTCACACCGAGATGAACCACCTCAGCCATAAGCCAAACCCTAGCAAAATCGGATATTCTGATTTTGAAATCGGTTTCACCGAAACACGGGCTGCCAAGCTTCTGTAACCTTCTGTCATCAAATCGGTGTCACCGAGATGATGAAGTCGGTCCCACCGAAACTGGCATGCTCTTGTCTTTGCTCAAATCGGACTAACCGAGATGGTATTTTCGGTCCCACCGAAAACCCCAACGTTCACTATATTTGAACTTTCAGTCTCACCGAGTTGTCCACTTCGGTCTCACCGAGATTGCTCAATTATGTGTGTAACGGTTGGATTTTGTGTGGAGGCTATATATACCCCTCCACCCCCTCTTCATTCGTGGAGAGAGCCATCAGAAAGAACTATCACTCCTACCTTACACTTTCTGAGAAGAGAACCACCTACCCTTGTGTTGAGATCAAGTTGCTCCATTCCTACCATATGAAACTTGATTTCTAACCTTCCCAAGTTGCTTTCCACTCAATCCTTTCTTCCACCACAGCCATATCAGTGAGGAGAGTTGAGTGTTGGGGAGATTATCATTTGAAGCACAAGAGCAAGGAGTTCATCATCATCTACAACATCTATTACCTTTTGGAGGGTGGTGCCTCCTAGATTGGTTAGGTGTCGCTTGGGAGCCTCCGTCATCGAGATGTGGAGTTGAACCAAGAAGTTTGTAAGGGCAAGGAGATCGCCTACTTCGTGAAGATCTACCCCGAGTAAGGCTAGCCCTCCGTGGGCGTAGGCCATGATGGAATAGACAAGGTTGCTTCTTCGTGGACCCTTCGTGGGTGGAGCCCTCCGTGGACTCGCGCAGCCGTTACCCTCCGTGGGTTGAAGTCTCCATCAACGTGGATGTACGATAGCACCACCTATCGGAACCACGGGAAAAATCATTGCGTCTCCAAATTGCGTTTGATCTTCTCCACCTCTCTTTACTACATGTGCAATTTACTTTCCACTGCCCATACTCTAGAATTGCATGTGTAGTGTGCTACTTGACTTGTGTGTTATGCAAAATCTGCCAAAATCTGTCCTTGATAAAAGACATAATTTTTATCTTGTCGAGTAGTCTAATCACCCCCCCTCTAGACACTCTCACCTTCTTCGATCCCTCAATTGGTATCAGAGCCTTGGTCTCCATTGCTTTGGTTTACACACCATTGGAGGAAGATGGACGTGTCTACGTTTGGGAGTGTTAGCCATAGAGTGCCTATTCTTAATGGAGTGTCCTATAACTCATGGAGGTCTGAAATGCTTAGTATCTTTAAGACGTACAATTTGTGCACATATGTTGAGACCCCCTATGTGCCTCCATTTGACCCCTTGCACCCTACCATGGATGAAGAGCTTGATTTGCTTCGTAACCTTAGGACTGTAAATCTTATCATTAGAGGGTTACCCGATAACTTGCTTAAGCTCGTTACAAACTTTGAGTGCGCCTATGCTATGTGGAAGTTCTTGGAAGAACTTTATCCGGACTACTCTTTGAGAGGTCTTGATGAAATTCTACACAAGACTATTGAATTTGATAAGATGCGCCCCAATGATCCCAACTTTGATAAATGCTTCTTTGAGCTTCGTGATCTTATGAAAAAGAAGGGTGATCCCGGTCTTATCAATGTTTTAATTAGAAATGCTCTTGTATTGCATTCCGAAGATTATTGTCACATTGACAAAACTAATGCAAGTAGTTATCAAATTGACCTAGGTGTTGATGATGAACAATCTATTGGTCAATATGATGATGAGCATGAGCATGATGATGATTACTCCGATTCGGACACCGAGCTAGACAAGATCATGAAGAGTCTCAATCTTATGGCAAATCTGAGAGACTACATGTCCGGCGGAAAAGAGTGGATTCTTGATAGTGGATGCACCGACCACATGACCGGAGACAAAGACATGTTTCGAGAGCTTGCAAAGAACGATGGTCCACGCAAGTATGTGACTTTTGGAGACAACTCCAAGGGTAAGGTACTTGGCCTTGGTAAGGTGGCCATATCTCATGATAGCTCTATTCAAAATGTCATGCTTGTAGAATCTCTTGGATACAATTTACTTTCCGTGTCTAGATTAGCTGACTTTGGATTCAATGAGCTATTCACCAAAGTAGATTGCCAAGTCTTTCGTCGTGACAATCAAAACATGGCGTTTACTGGTATCCGTAGAGGTGATCTATATATTGTTGATTTCACTAAGAAAGCCCAACCTAGAGCTTGTTTCATTGCTAAATCCTCTAAAGGTTGGTTATGGCATAGAAGGCTTGGACATGTTGGTATGCGTAATCTAGACAAGCTGATCAAAGGTGATCATATTCTTGGTGTTAAAGATGTTTTCTTTGACAAAGATAGACTTTGTAGTGCTTGTCAAGCAGGAAAACAAGTAGGTGGAAGTCATCCCGTGAAGAACATCATGACCACAAGGAGACCGCTTGAGCTTCTTCATATGGATCTCTTCGGTCCCAATGCTTACAAAAGCCTTGGTGGTAACTCCTTTGGTCTAGTTATAGTTGATGATTATTCCAGATTTACGTGGGTATTTTTCCTTGATGACAAATCGCAGGTTCAGAGAATCTTCAAAACCTTCGCCAAAAAGGCCCAAAATCAATTTGAGGTGAAGATCAAGAAAGTTCGGAGTGACAATGGAACGGAGTTCAAGAACGCCAATGTAGACTCTTTTCTCGATGAGGAAGGGATTCTACATGAGTTCTCGGCTACGTACACTCCTCAACAAAATGGAGTTGTTGAGAGGAAGAACCGAACGCTCATAGAGATGGCGAGAACGATGCTTGATGAATACAAGACACCGAAGCATTTTTGGGGAGAAGCGGTCGAGACAGCTTGTCATGCTATCAACAGGCTTTATCTTCATAAGCTCCTCGGCAAGACATCATACGAGCTCCTCACCGGTAACAAACCCCAAGTGGGATACTTTCGTGTCTTTGGTTCGAAATGCTATATCCTTGATAAGCATCGCCGGTCTAAATTTGCTCCTAAATCTCATGAAGGCTTTCTCCTTGGTTATGGATCAAACTCCCACACCTACCGTGTCTACAATAATTTCACCCGAAAGGTTGAAGAGACGGTAGACGTGAAGTTTGATGAATCTAATGGCTCGCAAGTAGAGCAAATGCCTATTGATGTAGGAGACAAGGACCCATCGGAAGCTATCCAAGATTTATCTATTGGAAAGATCCGTCCCATGGAAGTGAAGGAGAGTACCTCATCTACATATGTGGAGCCCCCTACCTCACGGCGAGATGAACCTCAAGGCAACATGGAGGCCTCCACAAGTGGAACTCACCAAGATGAGGAAGTGCAACAAGAAGATCCACCACAACCTCCTTCTCCACCGCCTCAAGACAACACCAACAACAATGAAGAAGAAGAAGAGGAAGATGAAGATGATGAGGAAGCTCAGACACAACCTCAACAGAAGCTATCCCGAGTCCGAGCAAGAGTCAAGAAAAATCATCCCGTGGAACAAATGATGAACGACATCAACTCCGGGAGAATTACTCGCTCTAAAACTCGCTTAGCTAACTTTTGTGAGCATTACTCATTTATCTCTAGTATTGAACCTATGAAGGTAGAAGAAGCACTTGAAGACCCGGATTGGGTGAACGCTATGCACGAAGAACTACACAACTTCGAGAGGAACAAGGTATGGACTTTGGTAGAGAAGCCCAAGGATGATCAAAACATCATTGGAACCAAATGGGTGTTTCGGAACAAGCAAGATGAAGATGGACAAGTCATCCGCAACAAGGCTCGTCTCGTAGCTCAAGGTTACACACAAGTTGAAGGTATGGACTATGGTGAGACCTATGCCCCTGTTGCTAGACTTGAGTCCATTCGCATTCTTCTTGCTTATGCCAATCACCATGATATTACTCTCTATCAAATGGATATCAAAAGTGCTTTCCTAAATGGTGAAATTGAGGAGGAAGTATTTGTGAAACAACCTCCCGGATTTGTGAATCCCAAAAAGCCTAATCATGTTTACAAGTTGCACAAAGCTCTTTATGGTCTTAAACAAGCTCCTAGAGCTTGGTACAAATGTTTGACTAGCTTTCTTCTTGAAAAAGGCTTTGAGATTGGAAAGATAGACTCAACGCTGTTCACGAAAAGGGTTAATGGTGAACTATTTGTGTGCCAAATATATGTTGATGATATTATCTTTGGTTCAACTAACCCTCATTTTAGCAAGAAGTTTGGACAGCTCATGTCGGAGAAGTATGAGATGTCCATGATGAGTGAACTCAAATTCTTCCTTGGGTTGCAAATCAAGCAATCTAAGGAGGGTACCTTTGTCTCACAAACAAAGTACACCAAGGATCTCTTCAAGAAGTTCAACATGCAAGAAAGCAAAGGTATGAGTACCCCCATGCCTACAAGTGGACATAATGACTTGACAAAAGATGGAGAACCCGTTGATCAAAGGGTTTACCGATCTATGATTGGTTCTCTACTATATCTTTGTGCTTCTCGTCCTGACATAATGTTGAGTGTATGCATGTGTGCGCGATATCAAGCAGCCCCTAAAGAATGTCATCTTAAAGCTGTTAAAAGGATAGTGAGATATTTGATACACACACCAAACTTTGGCATTTGGTATCCTAAGAGGGCCTCTTTCGACCTTGTTGGCTATTCCGACTCGGACTATGCCGGTGACAAGGTTGATAGAAAGTCAACTTCGGGTACGTGTCAATTCCTTGGACGATCCCTTGTATCTTGGTCCTCCAAGAAACAAAATTCGGTATCATTATCCACTGCCGAAGCGGAATATATTGCTGCTGGTTCGTGTTGTGCTCAATTGCTATGGATGACACAAACGCTTAAGGATTATGGGATACATGTGAGACATGTTCCCTTGCTTTGTGACAATGAGAGTGCGATTAAAATTGGACACAATCCCGTGCAACACTCTCGAACGAAGCATATTGAAGTTCGTCACCATTTTATTCGTGATCATATTGCCAAGGGTGACATTAATCTTAAGCATGTTCGTACTGACAAACAACTTGCTGATATCTTTACAAAACCTCTTGATGAGAAGGTGTTTTGTCGCTTGAGGAGTGAGTTGAACATCATTGATGCTTCAAACTTGGAGTGAGAACTCCATTGATGCATGCAAGGCATGAGCCCACTTGACTAATCCTTGATATTTCTCTTATGATGGTGATCATATGTCTTGGACACATTTGCCTCCTTGTATTGCATCTAACTCCTTGCAGGTACTTGGATGATCTACATTCCACAAGATTACCACACACTCAAATCATGAGTAATCTTGTCATTAACCAAGTATCTAGCCCTTTGGGATGTTGAGTTCAAGGAACAAAATTCTACATATCCTTTTTGACATCTTATACATCTAGTATTTCACTCTTGTCATCTTGGATATCCTTGAGTATTTCCTTGCTTGCCTAACCCATGTAGGAAGATGAACTACACAAGTAGAAATGGCGCTCCAACTTCACATTCAATGAGCACCTACATCAAGTTTACCTACATGAGCAAAGCAACAACAAGCCCAATGTATGTTCTTCACATCTTTGAGGAGCTTTGCTCAAAGTCATGAGTACAAGCAGCTTCATAAGATGTGATCACATCGAATGCTTAATCGAAAAATGGCAACCCCATTTTAAGCTTAAATGATGAGTATGACCTATGATCAAATGTCCTCATTTGACTCCTAAGTCAATATACTCAAACATAGGTGACCTTGTCGCCGACCTTTATCTAGATGAAGTACATATGTTTTGGAGTCTTTCTATTTTCTCTTATGTTCTCTCATTGAGTCTTAAAAAAAGAGGATCTCTTTCATTTCTATTCTTCTGTCTTTGTGAATATCCTTCTGGCTCTGATAAATTCCTCGAAAATCTTTCACAAATTCATTGCAAAATCCTTTGAAACATTCCTCGCAAAGTGAGCTGAATTATTTCTGTATTTCCTTGGAATTAAACTCGGCATCACCGATTTAAATATTTCGGTCTAACCGAAAAGGATCTACCCTAACTCAATTCGGTGTCACCGATTTATTTCCTCCAGGATATCATCTTCTGCAGCTCCACTCAATGATTCTCTATGCATGTTCCTATTTGCCCTGTTGTGATTCTTAAGGATCCCACTTCTTTCTTTCCATCTTCCCTGACCTTCCTACTTTGATGTCCTTTTCGGCACTTGATGTCAAAGGGGGAGAAGACTTAGGGGGAGAAGAGAAGATTTAGGGGGAGAAGAAGAGCAATCTTACCTTAAGGGGGAGAGAATCACATCAAAGCTTTGCCGTGTTTTACATTGGACATTACAATTGATATCTTATGATTTTACATTTGGCATCATTCTTTTGATTTTGCTCTTTCCATCAAACCCCTTGATCTGAGAGAACTCAAAGGGAGAGGAATCTTCACAATTGATATCTTATGGAAAGCAAAATCTCTCAGAGTTCATTGAAAATATTTTAGTTTCGGAGACATGTTTGCTGATTCAAGCTTGTGCTCAATATGAGACACTCTTCATACATGTCATCCCTGGCTTGGTACTCTTGATGTTCTTGCAGTTGGTTGAAGAAATACTCTTGTGTTATCTAACCTTGTTTTCCCAAGTTTATCTCTTCAGGTACAATGCCAAGGAACCTCAAGGTAAGTATATGCACTTTGCAGAATGTGCATCATGGTGACTTGCTTGTGAATACTTGTTTGCAAAAAATCACCATGCACATATGCATTATCACTCACTTCTTTTCATCTGCTCTGATGCATATAGCCAAGCTGCATGTAGCACATCTTGCTTATCTCTCTTGTGTGCTTGTGGTAGTCCAAAACCATAATTTATGAAAATCTTGCACACTTGTAGGGGGAGCCAGTGTACTACATGTTTGTCAAAGCTTTCGTGATAATTCTGTCTTTCTTTCGATAAGCTTTGATGTCTTGTTTAGTGTGATTTTAGTGTGTTGCCATCAATTACCAAAAAGGGGGAGATTGAAAGCACATTTGCTCCCTGGGTGGTTTTGGTAATTAATGACAACATACTTTGTGGTTGGACTAATGCTTTTATCAAGTATGTTTCAGGAAACTCAATCACATTGGCATGGCAAGGACTGAAGAAGTGGACCCCTCAAAATGCTAAGGCAAGCATTGGCAAAAGCTCAAGACTCCATTTTTGGTTTAGTGATCCAAGATCACATTGAGTCCATAGGAAAAGCCAATACTATTAAAAGGGGATGAGGTTATGTTGATGATCTGGTTGCTCAAGTGCTTAGTGATATATCTCCTTAAACTATCAGCAACTTTCACTGCCATATACACTCATAAGTAATCTCGGTCCCACCGATTATCCAAACTCAGTCACACCGAGATGAACCACCTCAGCCATAAGCCAAACCCTAGCAAAATCGGATATTCCGATTTTGAAATCGGTTTCACCGAAACATGGGCTGCCAAGCTTCTGTAACCTTCTGTCATCAAATCGGTGTCACCGAGATGATGAAGTCGGTCCCACCAAAACTGGCATGCTCTTGTCTTTGCTCAAATCGGACTAACCGAGATGGTATTTTCGGTCCCACCGAAAACCCCAACGTTCACATTATTTGAACTTTCGGTCTCACCGAGTTGTCCACTTCGGTCCCACCGAGATTGCTCAAATATGTGTGTAACGGTTGGATTTTGTGTGGAGGCTATATATACCCCTCCACCCCCTCTTCATTCGTGGAGAGAGCCATCAGAAAGAACTACCACTCCTACCTTACATTTCTGAGAAGAGAACTACCTACCCTTGTGTTGAGATCAAGTTGCTCCACTCCCACCATATGAAACTTGATCTCTAACCTTCCCAAGTTGCTTTCCACTCAATCCTTTCTTCCACCACAGCCAAATCAGTGAGGAGAGTTGAGTGTTGGGGAGATTATCATTTGAAGCACAAGAGCAAGGAGTTCATCATCATCTACTACATCTATTACCTTTTGGAGGGTGGTGCCTCCTAGATTGGTTAGGTGTCGCTTGGGAGCCTCCGTCATCGAGATGTGGAGTTGAACCAAGAAGTTTGTAAGGGCAAGGAGATCGCCTACTTCGTGAAGATCTACCCCGAGTAAGGCTAGCCCTCCGTGGGCGTAGGCCATGATGGAATAGACAAGGTTGCTTCTTCGTGGACCCTTCGTGGGTGGAGCCCTCCGTGGACTCGCGCAGCCGTTACCCTCCGTGGGTTGAAGTCTCCATCAACGTGGATGTACGATAGCACCACCTATCGGAACCACGGGAAAAATCACCGCGTCTCCAAAATTGCGTTTGCTCTTCTCCACCTCTCTTTACTACATGTGCAAGTTACTTTCCACTCAATCCTTTCTTCCACCACAGCCAAATCAGTGAGGAGAGTTGAGTGTTGGGGAGATTATCATTTGAAGCACAAGAGCAAGGAGTTCATCATCATCTACAACATCTATTACCTTTTGGAGGGTGGTGCCTCCTAGATTGGTTAGGTGTCGCTTGGGAGCCTCCGTCATCGAGATGTGGAGTTGAACCAAGAAGTTTGTAAGGGCAAGGAGATCGCCTACTTCGTGAAGATCTACCCCGAGTAAGGCTAGCCCTCCGTGGGCGTAGGCCATGATGGAATAGACAAGGTTGCTTCTTCGTGGACCCTTCGTGGGTGGAGCCCTCCGTGGACTCGCGCAGCCGTTACCCTCCGTGGGTTGAAGTCTCCATCAACGTGAATGTACGATAGCACCACCTATCGGAACCACGGGAAAAATCATTGCGTCTCCAAATTGCGTTTGATCTTCTCCACCTCTCTTTACTACATGTGCAATTTACTTTCCGTTGCCCATACTCTAGAATTGCATGTGTAGTGTGCTACTTGACTTGTGTGTTATGCAAAATCTGCCAAAATCTGTCCTTGATAAAAGACAGAATTTTTATCTTGTCGAGTAGTCTAATCACCCCCCCTCTAGACACTCTCACCTTCTTCGATCCCTCAGGGGGTAGGGCGCTCCATCCTCCCTTGTGGACGGCTCAGGACTCTTCTGGCCCAACTCTTTTACTCCGGGGCTTCTTTTGGTCCATAAAAAATCATCAAAAATTGGCACGTCAATTGGACTCCGTTTGGTATTCCTTTTCTATAAAACTCAAAAACAAGGAAAGAACGGAAACTGGCACTGGGCTCTAGGTTAATAGGTTAGTCCCAAAAATCATATAGAATAGCATATAAATGCATATAAAACATCCAAGATGGATAATATAATAGCATGGAACAATGAAAAATTATAGATACGTTGGAGACGTATCAAGCATTCCCAAGCTTAATTCCTGCTCGTCCTCGAGTAGGTAAATGATAAAAATAGAATTTTTGATGTGGAATGCTACCCAACATAACTCTAAATGTAATTTTCTTTATTGTGGCATGAATGTTCAGATCCGAAAGATTCAAGACAAAAGTTTAATATTGACATAAGAATAATAATACATCAAGCATACTAACAAAGCAATCGTGTCTTCTCAAAATAACATGGCCAAAGAAAGTTCATCCCTACAAAATCATATAGTTTGGCTATGCTCCATCTTCGTCACACAAAAATATTCAAATCATGCACATCCCCGATTTCAGCCAAGCAATTTTTTCATACTTAAATTTTTTCAAACTTTTTCAACTTTCACGCAATACATGAGCGTGAGCCATGGATATAGCACTATAGGTGGAATAGATGGTGGTTGTGGAGAAGGCAAAAAGGAGGAAGATGGTCTCACATCAACTAGGCGTATCAATGGGCTATGGAGATGCCCATCAATAGATATCAATGTGAGTGAGTAGGGATTGCCATGCAACGGAAGCACTAGAGCTATAAATGTATGAAAGCTCTACAAAAGAAACTAAGTGGGTGTGCATCCAACTTGCTTGCTCACGAAGACCTAGGGCATTTGGGGAAGCCCATCGTTGGAATATACAAGCCAAGTTCTATAATGAAAATTCCCACTAGTATATGAAAGTGACAAACAAGAGACTCTCTGTCATGAAGATCATGGTGCTACTTTGAAGCACAAGTGTGGAAAAAGATAGTAGCATTGTCCCTTTTTTTTCTTTTTTTTTGCTTTTTTGGGCCTTTTTTTTGCCTTTCCTTCCCTTTTTCTTTTCTTTGGGACAATGCTCTAATAATGATGATCATCACACTTCTATCGATTTACTACTCGATATTAAAACTCGATACTAGAACAAAGTATGACTCTATATGAATGCCTCCGGCGGTGTGCCGGGATGTTCAATGAATCAAGAGTGACATGTATGAAAAAATTATGCATGGTGGCCTTGCCACGAATACGATGTCAACTACATGACCATGCATGGCAATATGACAATGATGAAGCATGTCATATGAATGGAACGGTGGAAAGTTGCATGGCAATAGATCTCGGAATGCCTATGGAAATGCCATGATAGGTAGGTATGGTGGCTGTTTTGAGGAAGGTATATGGTGGGTGTATGGTTCCGGCGAAAGTTGCACGGTACAAGAGAGGCTATCAATGGTGGAAGGGTGAGAGTGCTATAATCCATGGACTCAACATTAGTCATAAAGAACTAACATACTTATTGCAAAAATCTACAAGTCATCAAAACAAAGTACTACATGCATGCTCCTAGGGGAAGGGTTGGTACGAGTTAACCATCGCGCGATCCCGTCCTCCACACAATGGATACCAATCAAAGAAATACCTCATGCTTCAAATTTGTCACACAACGGTTACCATACGTACATGCTACGGGACTTGCAAACCTCAACACAAGTATTTCTCAAATTCACAAATACTCTACTAGCATGACTCTAATATCACCATCCTCATATCTCAAAAAAATCATCAAGTATCAAACTTCTCATAGTATTCTATGCACTTTATATGAATTTTTTTATTATATCCCTCTTGGATGCCCATCATATTAGGACTAATTTTATAACCAAAGCACATTACCATGCTGTTCTAAAAGACTCTCAAAATAATATAAGTGAAGCATGAGAGTTCATCTATTTCTTCAAAATAAAACCACCGCCGTGCTCTAAAAAGATATAAGTGAAGCACTAGAGCAACCGACAAAACAACTTCGAAAGATATAAGTGAAAATCAATGAGCAATTGAATAATTATGTAACTATGTGAAGACTCTCTAGCATTTAAGAATTTCAGATCATGGGATATTATTCAAACAGCAAGAAAAACAAAATAAAATAAATTGATGCTCCAAGCAAAACACATATCATGTGGTGAATAAAAATATAGCCTCAAGTAAAGTTACCGATAGATGAAGACGAAAGAGGGGATGCCTTCCGGGGCATCCCCAAGCTTAGGCTCTTGGTTGTCCTTGAATATTACCTTGGGGTGCCTTGGGCATCCCCAATCTTAGGATCTTGCCACTCCTTATTCCATAGTCCATCGAATCTTTACCCAAAACTTGAAAACTTCACAACACAAAACTCAACAGAAAACTCGTAAGCTCCGTTAGTATAAGCAAATAAAACCACCACTTAGGTACTGTTGTGAACTCATTCTAAATTCATATTTGTGTAATATCTAGTATATTCAAACTTCTCTACGGTTCTGTGGGGACCCCGACTTAGAAGTCGAGATCACCGAATGCACGTGTACAATGATCCCAGAGATCAATGCTCACTGAACACACAGAAGCTGAAATAACAAGAGTCTTACATTCATACAAATAGTCTTACACGAATTAAGGCCATTAAGGCCAAGTCTTACATAGGTAGAGCCTCACGGGCTGAATAGCAAATAACTCAAATAGCGGAAGTCTTCGATAACGGGAAGAACCCATGCCATCTACCTTAACCCTACAGGCATACTGACTGGGATAGCGTCCTAGTCCGCATGTTCGTCTCCAAAGAACTCTTCCTCATAATCCTGTTCTTCCATGCCTCGCCAATTAAATAACCAGTGGCAAGCCAATGAGTACTATGAATGTACTCGCAAGCAACCCATGATGTGGTTCAAAGTAACAATGCAATTGAATGGTAATGAACAATCTAGCAAGAGCTAGAATAAACATTCTACTATCAAGTTTATGCATCAATAACCTCGCGTACCCTTGAAGACAGGTTACCGATATCAACAAGGATAAGATTCAATTCATCGAGTCAAGTCACCACCTTGACTCATCACACGAATACCAACACCGATGAAGTAAAATTCTGGACATAGTTTAAGTAGCACCACCCAACTGTCCATGACCGTGGACACGACTATTCGAATAGTTTTACACTCTGCAGAGGTTGCACACTTTACCCACAAGATCCGGGGAACTTCCGTGTCATCCACGACCCGCGGTACCTCAAGTACCCGGGGTAAGCACCCGGTCATTACCTTTCCTTAGACGACACTAACATAGAGTCCACTCGTTGATACACGGCCCTCGGGTACAAACAATAGATCACGGGACTTGCCCTAATTTCGATGTCACGCGTACCCGAAGGGACCAACGGTGTGTCCGGTGCCCTGTAAAAACAGTCATGGTCGTCTATCCAAGAACGACCCCGTCCCTGGAAAGACCTCAAGTCCTGCCGTCACTAGTAATGCGGGCACCATGCTAGTATCGACCTAAGTAATCAATAAAGCCCCGTCCCATAAGGGGTAGTGTGGTTGCACATGATTGGTTGGGACGGTAGTCACACATAAATCTAATCCATCATTCCACCATGCACATGATTTTACCGGCACATCACTTCTTTCTCAAGTGATGACCTAACACATTATCTCCCTCGGGCATTAGGGGCACCCGATGGGTTCATGCAAATGCTTTCACTACGAAGGTTCAAACCACACGTGCATCATTTAAGCATCATGACCATCTATTTGCATGTCATCTAGCACATAGCAAGATCAACAATAAAGCATGCATCATGTGGTGGTTCATCTAGGTCACCATCGTAACCCTATCATCATGCATCGGAAGCAAACGGGTTCCGAGAACAAGTGTATCATGGTCAAAGGGCTGCTTGCCTGGATTGGCGTGGTCTTCAAAGTCTTCAAATCCTTCTCCTTCTTCTTCCACAGCAACTTCGTCAAATACGGGATCTATATGTCGCATAATAACCACGAGAAAATAAGAATACAAACAAAACAGAAAAATCAAAGTGCTCAGAAAAATGTCAAATTATTTTTGTAAAATACTAGAGGAATTTCTAAGATGGGAAAAAATCTTAGTTGGAGTTTTGGAGTTACAGAATAGAATCTATTGATTTTAGAACAGGAGTATTACTGCTCAAATTTGAATTTAAATTTGAACAGAACAGAAAAGTTTCATGGATTTGAATGAAAGTGGTACCATTATATAGGTTGGAATATTACAAGATTTTAGGAGTTGGAATTATTTAATTTGGACCATTATTCTTTTCTGTAGAAATGTTTAAAACAATCACAGAAAAGAAAAAGAATAAAAAGACCTGTGCAACTGGGCCAGAGAGGCCACAGTGCACGGCCCTGGGCGGTCCAGCCTAGCCGCACGGGAGCCTGCGCGCGCACGTCAGGTTTTTGAACCTGACGGGCGGGGCCCATGGGTCAGTGACAGAGAGGAGGGGGAGAGAGGTGTGGGGATGACAGGCGGGGCCCGCCTATCATCTCCAACCTTGCGGCCACGGCGACGGCGAGCTCACCGGCGAGGTTCCCGGCCACGACGACGGCAACGGAGGGCAGGGATGGACTCAGCGTCGTGTCGCGGATGCAGGGGTGGTGGTGCGGCACGCCGGGGAGGTCCGGTTCGCCGGCGGCGAGGTGGGATGGCGGAGGCTCGTCGGGAGGTGGCTGTTGTGGCTGTTTCCGACTGCAAACGGAGGGGAAAACAAGGGGGAAAGGGTCAGTGAGGCTAGGGGGTTCCGAATCAGGCGAAAGGAAGGGCAGGGGAGGCCCGTACCGCGAGATCACCGGCGGCCCGACGCGGCGGCGCTCCGGTCGATCCCGAGTACTGGGACCTCTTGGGGTCGAACTGAAGGTGCTGGGGGGCTCAGTGGAGTGGAGTGAGGCTGGTGGTGCTGCTCGAGAGGCTCGGGAGGGGCTTATATAGCCGCGCCCACGGTCCACCGTGGACCCGTGCGCCGGCGAGGTTGCAGGCGAGGCTAGGAGGGGTTCTGGAGCCTGGGATCAAGCCGGGGAGGACCGTGGACTTGCTCCACGTCCAGCTGAGGGGAAAAGAGGAGCGGGGAACCTTCCAGTCGACGCGCGCGTGCGAGGCAGAGGAGTGGCCGTCGCGGGCGGCCAGCGCGCGTGCGACGTCGGCCACTGGAGGGCGCGGGAGGAGGGGGGACAGCGCCGGGGAGGTTGCGGACGTCGAGAGGCCTCGACTTGCGCGAAGGGGAGGCCCGAGGCTGTCGGGGGAGGCCGATTGGCTGAAGCTACAGTGCTTGTCTACACTGTTACGTGCTCCAGAGCGCGCGTTTGGCTGGCATCGTCGCGCTCTCGCCGTCCTGGTCAAAACCAACGTGTCCGGCAGTGTCTAGCACGTTGAGGGAGGAGTAAAGAAATGACCTGAGGCCTTGGATGCCCTGGAGATGCTGAGAGAGAGGGAGGAGGTTGGCGTCTTGGTGAAAACCTACTGTCCAGCAAGGTAAAACAGGGTTCTTACCCCTCAATCATGGAGCTGGGGTGCTGGGGAAGTTACTGGGGGTAGCTAGTAACTCAATGATCATGTGGTAAAAAGTACAGGCCATGGAGAAGAGTAAAAATGATCAAGTTGGAGGTTTTAGTAAAAAGCCAGAAGGTGTTTGATCAGTGTTTGGTCAAGTAAATGACCTCCACTTGGTATGGCACTTAACAGGGTTGAAAGACGTGAGAAAATAGGGTGCTTCACCAAATTTGGGCTCATTTGAAGAAACTAGCCAATGTAGCTTTGGTAAACCCTAGAAATCAACAGAAACAGCTTCATCTTGTTTGAGTCAAGCTAATCATCTCCCCTTGATGCACCACTTGGTGTAGCATCATCATTTGGGGTATTGATCATGCCCACAAAGTTTGAAGCTCCAGATAAAAAGTTGGTAATGTAAAGTTGTTCAAATTTGCATTTGGATAGAAAGGGTTTTGAGGTGATCTGACCAAGTTGCTCTATTCCAAATCTTGTGCCATTTGGTCTAGATGCCTTATTAGGTCATTCTAGCATGTGCACCAAGTTTGAGAGCATTTGGACAAGTTTGGCAATGTAAAGTTGCTCAAACTTCAAATATGGACAGAATGGTTATGAAGGGGTTTGAGGATGTTTTCTTGCTTCCCAAGGCATGGGACTTGGCAAGATCATCAAATATGTCATATATGACATGATAGAATTTCCCTGGAATTTTTGGAGAATATTTCCTTTGTAAACATTTCAAAAGCTTGAAATATCCAGAAAGGGTTTTGGAGGGATTAGCCCATTATTTTGAACATGACCAAGTGTTGAAACTCTTATATATGGACAATATATGTCCTCTGAGTCTCTCTGAATTTTGGCAAATCCTTTTGAAACAGTTAAATAATTTTCCCCTATTAAAGACCATTTATGGCCTTAAGAAAAAGCTTTTAAATAAAATAGGAAAATAACTTTTAAAATTATACCTTTGTGGTTTCTGGAAGTCCTATGACTACTAGGTCTCAAATAAACCTTTTGAAATAATTTTCTCACCCTAAATCAAGTACTTGCAGTGCAAATCTCAATTAAGGAGTTTTTGGAAAACTAAATTTATAAAATACTTTTTGGCCAAATTAATTTTGTAAGAAAATACTATACTGTTATATAACACTTGGCATGATCATTGGGCAGAAGTTTTGGGTATGGAGATGAATTCTACAAGAGGTCATAGTTGACTTAAATGAGCACATGAAAAAGCACATGAAGAAAACTCAATTCCAAATAAAAGCCAAATGATGCTAAAAAATTTTGCTGGTCCAAATTTTCATGCTTCGAAGATACAAATAACATGTTACAAGATGCAAGGTGTGACAGACCTACCCCCCTTACAAGAATCTCGTCCCCGAGATTCCTAAACTAGGGCTTAAAAGAGATCGGGAAACTCGGATCTAAGATAGTCTTCTCGTTCCCAGGTTGCTTCTGCTTCGGTGTGGTTGCTCCACTGGACCTTGAAGTACTTGATGGTACGGCTTCGCGTACGTCGTTCTGCTTCGTCCAGAATGCGAATGGGCTTCTCGCGGTAGGTTAGATCAGGCTGCAGATCAATGGCTTGGTGATCCACATCCTTGTAGAGATCAGGCTTGTCTGGAACTTGGAGACATTTCCGGAGTTGTGACACATGGAATACATTGTGCACATAGGATAGCTCAGGTGGTAGTTCCAACTGATAAGCCACTTCTCCTCGCCATGCAGTGATCTCAAAGGGTCCAATGAACCTTGGTGCGAGCTTCCCCTTGACATGGAAACGCTTGGTTCCCTTCAGAGGAGTTACCCGCAGGTACACATGGTCCCCGACATGGAAACTCATGTTCCGACGGTGAGTGTCAGCATAACTCTTCTGCCTTGACTTGGCTGCCTTTAATCGCTCTCTGACTAGTTGGACTTGCTCTTCTGCTGCGCGGAGATTATCCGGTCCAAAGACTAGTCCTTCTCGAGTCTCCGACCAGTTGAGGGGTGTGCGACATCTGCGTCCGTACAACACCTCAAATGGTGCCATCTGAAGGCTCGACTGGTAACTGTTGTTATAGGAGAACTCGGCAAACGGGAGACAATCTTCCCACTTGGCTCCATATGCCAAGACACAGGCTCAGAGCATGTCTTCGAGAATCTGATTGACTCGCTCTGTTTGTCCTCCGGTCTGTGGGTGGAAAGCTGTGCTGAAGGACAACTTGGTTCCCAAGGCTTCTTGGAACTTCTTCCAGAACCTTGAGGTGAATTGGGTTCCTTGATCTGACACAATCTCCTTGGGAACGCCGTGAAGACTTACGATTCGGTCGATGTAGAGAGCTGCCAGCCGGTTGCCATCATAAGTGGTCTTGACAGGAATGAAATGGGCTACCTTGGTCAAATGATCGATTATGACCCAGATAGAGTCATGTCCTCTATTCAACCTTGGTAATCCAGTGATGAAGTCCATTCCGACTTTATCCCACTTCCACTCAGGAACCTTGAGTGATTGAAGCAATCCAGCAGGTCGCTGATATTCAGCCTTGACCCTTTGGCACACATCACACTTTGCAACATAGGTTGCAATTTCTCTCTTCATACCGTGCCACCAGAATAGTGCCTCAAGTCTTGGTACATCTTGGTTCCTCCGGGGTGGATGGACTACGGAGTGTCGTGGGCTTCTTGCAGAATCAGCGTCTTCAGCTCGGTGTTGTTTGGTACGCAGATGCGACCTTTGTACCAAACAATCAGGTGCTCGTCTTCGGAGAATCCTGGGGCCTTGCCCAGCTTCATCTTCCTCTTGATACCTTCGATTCTTGCGTGTCCATCTTGTGCCTTCTTGACGTCGTCCATCAGGGTCGGTCTGACTTCCAAATGATCCAGAAATCCAAGGGTGACCAATTCCAAACTGAATTGTTCGAACTCCTTAAACAAGGCTGGCTGCCTTTCTTGAATAACTGCATTCAAAGAGCAAGCCTTCCTGCTTAAGGCATCGGCCACCACGTTAGCCTTCCCAGGGTGATATTGAACACTGAGGTCATAGTCTTTGATGAGTTCCAACCATCTCCGCTGCCTCATGTTCAATTCCTTTTGGGTGAAAATGTACTTCACACTTTTGTGGTCTGTGTAGATCTCACACCGTTTCCCTAGGAGGTAATGCCGCCATGTCTTCAAGGCATGAACTACTGTCGCTAGCTCAAGATTGTGAGTAGCGTAGTTCTCCTCATGCGGTCGTAGCTGCCTGGAGAGGTATGCTATGACGCGGCCTTCTTGCATCAGAACGTTTCCCAATCCGGTTCGAGAGGCATCACAATATATCACGAACTCCTTGTGAATATCAGGTGTTGCCAGAACTGGGGCGGTGGTCAATCTCTTCTTGAGCTCTTGGAAGCTCTCTTCGCATTTGGGCGTCCACTCGAATTTCTTGTCCTTCTTGAGGAGCTGAGTCATTGGTCGTGCAATGCTAGAGAATCCTTCCACGAACTTGCGGTAATAGCCTGCTAGTCCGAGGAAGCTTCTGACTTCCTTGACGGTCGTTGGAGATTGCCATTGGGTCACAGCTTCGATCTTTGCAGGATCAACAGATAATCCTTCCTCGGTCAAGACATGACCTAAGAATCCAACTTTATGCAGCCAGAACTCACACTTGCTGAATTTGGCATACAGTTGGTGCTCACGAAGCTTGTCTAGGACCATCCTCAGGTGCTACTCGTGCTCTTCCTCCGACTTCGATAACACAAGAATGTCATCAATGAAGACAACAACAGACTTGTCCAAATATTCCATGAAGACTTTGTTCATGAGATACATGAAGTAAGCTGGGGCATTGGTTAACCCAAAAGACATGACCGTGCACTCGTACAAGCCATTCCTGGTTACGAATGCCATCTTCAGAATATCTTGGGATCTGATCTTCAGCTGGTAGTACCCAGATCTGAGGTCGATCTTGGAGAACACCTTAGCTCCGCTGAGCTGATCAAACAGATTTTCGATCTTGGGAAGTGGATACTTGTTCTTGATTGTAACTTCATTGAGGGAACGATAGTCAATGCATAAGCGGATTGTACCGTCCCTCTTTGCCACAAACAGAACGGGAGATCCCCAAGGAGAGGCACTTGAGCGAATAAATCCCTTCCTTAGCTGCTCTTCCAGCTGCTTCTTCAACTCGGCTAATTCTTCCATCCCCATTCTATAAGGCTTCTTATAGATGGGTCCTGCTCCGGGCACGAGCTCGATGATGAACTCAATGTCACGGTCAGGGGGCATTCCAGGTAGTTCATCCGGAAAGACATCAGGATACTCACATACCACCGGTACTTGATCTAGCCCAACTTCAGACAGGCAGTTGACTTTAGCGGCTTGAGTGGAAGAGGAGTTGGAAGCAAACTTGACTTCGACTCCCTGGTCATTGGTCACAGTGACTATCCGATTGGCACAGTCTAACAAGCCTTGGTGCTTGCTGAGCCAATTCATGCCTAGGATCACATCCAAGCCTTGCGATCTCAGGACGATAAGGTCTGCTAGGAAGTCTACACCGTTAATGGTAATACCGACTCCTTTACAGCCTATCTTGGCTCTCATCTCGGCTCCGGGGGTTTGTACCACCATAGGGTTATTCAGGGGTGTAGGGGTCATGCCACTTTTTAATGCAAATGTTTGAGTGACAAATGAATGCGTTGCTCTAGAATAAAACAAGAGAGTTGCAGGTGCTGAGTTGACAAGGAACGTACCCAGCACGACGACCGGGTCTTCCTGGGCTTCTTCAGCAGTGACGTGATTCACACGCCCCTTCCCATGGTTCGGTGGATTGCGAGGAGCTGGGTTCCTTGGTGGCATTCCACGGCCTTGTCCCTGGTTCTGCGCATTGGGGCGCGGGGCATCGGGCTTCTTGTTGGGGCACACCCTTGAGATGTGTCCGGACTGACCACATCCAAAGCAAGTGACTTGGTTTGGATTGATCTTGTTGCCACCACTGGTATTGGGGTTGAAAGCTGGCCTGGGGTTAGCATACTGCTGAGGCTGAGGGTTGGCACGAGGTGCAGGAGCTCTCGGTTGCTGATAGGTTGGCTTGGCCGGGGCTGACTGCCACGGCCGAGGTTTCTGGTTGCTGGAACTTCCCTTACTGACCAACTTGCGCTTGCGAGTGTCTTCCAAAGCACGCCGCTTGTCTTCAAGCATAAGTGCCTTGGTCTTGTGAAGTTCCTCTCGAAGCTTCATTGATTCCGAGGCCAAGTCTTGTGCCAAGCTGTCGGCACATAGACTTAAGTAGGTCTAGAACCGAAGCGAGAGTCCTTCCTTCAGTGGAGGGGCTAGTGCGCTGCTTTCTTCTTCACCTTCCTTCCGGTAAGGTAAGAAGCGAGTTGTCATCTTTGCTGCCATCTCCGGAAGAAGCTCGCGGAGACGGGTTAACGCCTTGAGTGCAGCAGCTTCGACAGCGAGTGGTAGTGTTGCCATCTGGGGTCCCTCGAAGAACCAACTTGTGGGAGGATCGTTTGCCTTCACGATCACTTCCACATGGTACTCCACCTCAGTATCGCTCACCCAATGCTCAAGGTAGGTGAGGATGGGTGCTCGGTGGAACTGACACTCCCGGAGGCTATCCTCGAGAAGTAAGGGAAACCCAGTGGTCAGGTGCTCTTCGGGAACAGCGGCCATCTACAAAGGTGGAATAGGAGGGGTTAATAAGCTGATGAAATCTCAGGTTTAGAAAAGAAGAGAGGTTCAGAAGGTTTTTGAAAAAGGGGTCTCAACTATCTAACGCTCATGCTAACTAAGGCTTCCTACAGTCAGGATGGCTCTGATACCAGCTCTGTGGGGACCCTGACTTAGAAGTCGAGATCACCGAATGCACGTGTACAGTGATCCCAGAGATCAATGCTCACTGAACACACAGAAGCTGAAATAACAAGAGTCTTACATCCATACAAATAGTCTTACACAAATTAAGGCCATTAAGGCCAAGTCTTACATAGCTAGAGCCTCACGGGCTGAATAGAAAATAACTCAAATAGCGGAAGTCTTCGATAACGGGTAGAACCCATGCCATCTGCCTTAACCCTACAGGCATTCTGACTGGGATAGCGTCCTAGTCCGCATGTTCGTCTCCAAAGAACTCTTCCTCATAATCCTGTTCTTCCATGCCTGGCCAATTAAATAACCAGTGGCAAGCCAATGAGTACTTTGAATGTACTCGCAAGCAACCCATGATGTGGTTCAAAGTAACAATGCAATTGAATGGTAATGAACAATCTAGCAAGAGCTAGAATAAACATTCTACTATCAAGTTTATGCATCAATAACCTCACGTACCCTTGAAGACAGGTTACCGATATCAACATGGATAAGATTCAATTCATCGAGTCAAGTCACCACCTTGACTCATCACACGAATACCAACACCGATGAAGTAAAATTCTGGACATAGTTTAAGTAGCACCACCCAACTGTCCATGACCGTGGACACGGCTATTCGAATAGTTTTACACTCTGCAGAGGTTGCGCACTTTACCCACAAGATCCGGGGAACTTCCGTGTCATCCACGACCCGCGGTACCTCAAGTACCCGGGGTAAGCACCCGGTCATTACCTTTCCTTAGACGACACTAACATAGAGTCCACTCGTTGATACACGGCCCTCGGGTACAAACAATAGATCACGTGACTTGCCCTAATTTCGATGTCACGCGTACCCGAAGGGACCAACGGTGTGTCCGGTGCCCTGTAAAAACAGTCATGGTCGTCTATCCAAGCACGACCCCGTCCAGGGAAAGACCTCAAGTCCTCCCGTCACTAGTAATGCGGGCACCATGCTAGTATCGACCTAAGTAATCAATAAAGCCCCGTCCCATAAGGGGTAGTGTGGTTGCACATGATTGGTTGGGACGGTAGTCACACATAAATCTAATCCATCATTCCACCATGCACATGATTTTACCGGCACATCACTTCTTTCTCAAGTGATGACCTAACACATTATCTCCCTCGGGCATTAGGGGCACCCGATGGGTTCATGCAAATGCTTTCACTACGAAGGTTCAAACCACACGTGCATCATTTAAGCATCATGACCATCTATTTGCATGTCATCTAGCACATAGCAAGATCAACAATAAAGCATGCATCATGTGGTGGTTCATCTAGGTCACCATCGTAACCCTATCATCATGCATCGGAAGCAAACGGGTTCCGAGAACAAGTTTATCATGGTCAAAGGGCTGCTTGCCTGGATTGGCCTGGTCTTCAAAGTCTTCAAATCCTTCTCCTTCTTCTTCCACAGCAACTTCGTCAAATACGGGATCTATACGTCGCATAATAACCACGGGAAAATAAGAATACAAACAAAACAGAAAAATCAAAGTGCTCAGAAAAATGTCAACTTATTTTTGTAAAATACTAGAGGAATTTCTAAGATGGGAAAAAAAATCTTAGTTGGAGTTTTGGAGTTACAGAATAGAATCTATTGATTTTAGAAGAGGAGTATTACTGCCCAAATTTGAATTTAAATTTGAACAGAACAGAAAAGTTTCATGGATTTGAATGAAAGTGGTACCATTATATAGGTTGGAATATTACAAGATTTTAGGAGTTGGAATTATTTAATTTGGACCATTATTCTTTTCTGTAGAAATGTTTAAACAATCACAGAAAAGAAAAAGAATAAAAAGACCTGTGCAACTGGGCCAGAGAGGCCACAGTGCACGGCCCAGGGCGGTCCAGCCCAACCACACGGGAGCCTGCGCGCGCACGTCAGGTTTTTGAACCTGACGGGCGGGGCCCGTGGGTCAGTGACAGAGAGGAGGGGGAGAGAGATGTGGGGATGACAGGCTGGGCCCGCCAGTCATCTCCAACCTTACGGCCACGGCGACGGCGAGCTCACCGGCGAGGTTCCCGGCCACGGCGACGGCAACGGAGGGCAGGGATGGACTCAGCATCGTGTCGCGGATGCAGGGGTGGTGGTGCGGCACGCCGGGGAGGTCCGGTTCGCCGGCGGCGAGGTGGGACGGCGGAGGCTCGTCGGGAGGTGGTTGCTGTGGCTGTTTCCGACTGCAAACGGAGGGGAAAACAAGGGGGAAAGGGTCAGTGAGGCTAGGGTGTTCCGAATCAGGCGAAAGGAAGGGCAGGGGAGGCCCGTACCGCGAGATCACCGGCGGCCCGACGCGGTGGCGCTCCGGTCGATCCCGAGTACGGGGACCTCTTGGGGTCGAACTGAAGGTGCTGGGGGGCTCAGTGGAGTGGAGTGAGGCTGGTGGTGCTGCTGGAGAGGCTTGGGAGGGGCTTATATAGCCACGCCCACGGTCCACCGTGGACCCGTGCGCCGGCGAGGTTGCAGGCGAGGCTAGGAGGGGTTCTGGAGCCTGGGATCAAGCCGGGGAGGACCGTGGACTTGCTCCACGTCCAGCTGAGGGGAAAAGAGGAGCGCGGAACCTTCCAGTCGACGCGCGCGTGCGAGGCAGAGGAGTGGCCGTCGCGGGCGGCCAGCGCGCGTGCGACGTCGGCCACTGGAGGGCGCAGGAGGAGGGGGGACAGCGCCGGGGAGGTTGCGGACGTCGAGAGGCCTCGACTGGCGCGAAGGGGAGGCCCGAGGCTGTCGGGGGAGGCCGATTGGCTGAAGCTACAGTGCTTGTCTGCACTGTTACGTGCTCCAGAGCGCGCGTTTGGCTAGCATCGTCGCGCTCTCGCCGTCCTGGTCAAAACCAACGTGTCCGACAGTGTCTAGCACGTTGAGGGAGGAGTAACGAAATGGCCTGAGGCCTTGGATGCCCTGGAGATGCTGAGAGAGAGGGAGGAGGCTGGCGTCTTGGTGAAAACCTACTGTCCAGCAAGGTAAAACAGGGTTCTTACGCCTCAATCATGGAGCTGGGGTGCTGGGGAAGTTACTGGGGGTAGCTAGTAACTCAATGATCATGTGGTAAAAAGTACAGGCCATGGAGAAGAGTAAAAGTGATCAAGTTGGAGGTTTTAGTAAAAAGCCAGAAGGTGTTTGATCAGTGTTTGGTCAATTAAATGACCTCCACTTGGTATGGCACTTAACAGGGTTGAAAGACGTGAGAAAATAGGGTGCTTCACCAAATTTGGGCTCATTTGAAGAAACTAGCCAATGTAGCTTTGGTGAACCCTAGAAATCAACAGAAATAGCTTCATCTTGTTTGAGTCAAGCTAATCATCTCCCCTTGATGCACCACTTGGTGTAGCATCATCATTTGGGGTATTGATCATGCCCACAAAGTTTGAAGCTCCAGATAAAAAGTTGGTAATGTAAAGTTGTTCAAATTTGCATTTGAACAGAAAGGGTTTTGAGGTGATCTGACCAAGTTGCTCTATTCCAAATCTTGTGCCATTTGGTCTAGATGCCTTATTAGGTCATTCTAGCATGTGCACCAAGTTTTAGAGCATTTGGACAAGTTTGGCAATGTAAAGTTGCTCAAACTTCAAATATGGACAGAATGGTTATGAAGGGGTTTGAGGATGTTTTCTTGCTTCCCAAGGCATGGGACTTGGCAAGATCATCAAATATGTCATATATGACATGATAGAATTTCCCTGGAATTTTTGGAGAATATTTCCTTTGTAAACATTTCAAAAGCTTGAAATATCCAGAAAGGGTTTTGGAGGGATTAGCCCATTATTTTGAACATGACCAAGTGTTGAAACTCTTATATATGGACAATATATGTCCTCTGAGTCTCTCTGAATTTTGGCAAATATTTATGAAACAGTTAAATAATTTTCCCCTATTAAAGACCATTTCTGGCCTTAAGAAAAAGCTTTTAAATAAAATAGGAAAATAACTTTTAAAATTATACCTTTGTGGTTTCTGGAAGTCCTATGACTACTAGGTCTCAAATAAACCTTTTGAAATAATTTTCTCACCCTAAATCAAGTACTTGCAGTGCAAATCTCAATTCAGGGGTTTTTGGAAAACTAAATTTATAAAATACTTTTTGGCCAAATTAATTTTGTAAGAAAATACTATACTATTATATAACACTTGGCATGATCATTGGGCAGAAGTTTTGGGTATGGAGATGAATTCTACAAGAGGTCATAGTTGACTTAAATGAGCACATGAAAAATAACATGAAGACAACTCAATTCCAAATAAAAGCCAAATGATGCTAAAAAATTTTGCTGGTCCAAATTTTCATGCTTCAAAGATACAAATAACATGTTACAAGATGCAGGGTGTGAAAGACCTACCCCCCTTACAAGAATCTCGTCCCCGAGATTCCTAAACTAGGGCTTAAAAGAGATCGGGAAACTCGGATCTAAGATAGTCTTCTCGTTCCCAGGTTGCTTCTGCTTCGGTGTGGTTGCTCCACTAGACCTTGAAGTACTTGATGGTACGGCTTCGCGTAGGTCGTTCTGCTTCGTCCAGAATGCGAATGGGCTTCTCGCGGTAGGTTAGATCAGGCTGCAGATCAATGGCTTGGTGATCCACATCCTTGTAGAGATCAGGCTTGTCTGGAACTTGGAGACATTTCCGGAGTTGTGACACATGGAATACATTGTGCACATCGGATAGCTCAGGTGGTAGTTCCAACTGATAAGCCACTTCTCCTCGCCGTGCAGAGATCTCAAAGGGTCCAATGAACCTTGGTGCGAGCTTCCCCTTGACATGGAAACGCTTGGTTCCCTTCAGAGGAGTTACCCGCAGGTACACATGGTCCCCGACATGGAAACTCATGTTCCGACGGTGAGTGTCAGCATAACTCTTCTGCCTTGACTTGGCTGCCTTTAATCGCTCTCTGACTAGTTGGACTTGCTCTTCTGCTGCGCGGAGATTATCCGGTCCAAAGACTAGTCCTTCTCCAGTCTCCGACCAGTTGAGGGGTGTGCGACATCTGCGTCCGTACAATGCCTCAAATGGTGCCATCTGAAGGCTCGACTGGTAACTGTTGTTATAGGAGAACTCGGCAAACGGGAGACAATCTTCCCACTTGGCTCCATATGCCAAGACACAGGCTCGGAGCATGTCTTCGAGAATCTGATTGACTCGCTCTGTTTGTCCTCCGGTCTGTGGGTGGAAAGATGTGCTGAAGGACAACTTGGTTCCCAAGGCTTCTTGGAACTTCTTCCAGAACCTTGAGGTGAATTGGGTTCCTCGATCTGACACAATCTCCTTGGGAACGCCGTGAAGACTTACGATTCGGTCGATGTAGAGAGCTGCCAGCCGGTTGCCATCATAAGTCGTCTTGACAGGAATGAAATGGGCTACCTTGGTCAAATGATCGATTATGACCCAGATAGAGTCATGTCCTCTATTCGACCTTGGTAATCCAGTGATGAAGTCCATTCCAACTTTATCCCACTTCCACTCAGGAACCTTGAGTTGTTGAAGCAATCCAGCAGGTCGCTGATATTCAGCCTTGACCCTTTGGCACACATCACACTTTGCAACATAGGTTGCAATTTCTCTCTTCATACCGTGCCACCAGAATCGTGCCTTCAAGTCTTGGTACATCTTGGTTCCTCCGGGGTGGATGGAATACGGAGTGTCGTGGGCTTCTTGCAGAATCAGCGTCTTCAGCTCGGTGTTGATTGGTACGCAGATGCGACCTTTGTACCAAACAATCCCGTGATCGTCTTTGGAGAATCCTGGGGCCTTGCCCAGCTTCATCTTCCTCTTGATACCTTCGATGCTTGCGTGTCCATCTTGTGCCTTCTTGACGTCGTCCATCAGGGTCGGTCTGACTTCCAAATGATCCAGAAATCCAGGGGTGACCAATTCCAAACTGAATTGTTCGAACTCCTTAAACAAGGCTGGCTGCCTTTCTTGAATAACTGCATTCAAAGAGCAAGCCTTCCTGCTTAAGGCATCGGCCACCACGTTAGCCTTCCCAGGGTGATATTGAACACTGAGGTCATAGTCTTTGATGAGTTCCAACCATCTCCACTGCCTCATGTTCAATTCCTTTTGGGTGAAAATGTACTTCAGACTTTTGTGGTCTGTGTAGATCTCACACCGTTTCCCTAGGAGGTAATGCCGCCATGTCTTCAAGGCATGAACTACTGCCGCTAGCTCAAGATCGTGAGTAGCGTAGTTCTCCTCATGGGGTCGTAGCTGCCTGGAGAGGTATGCTATGACGCGGCCATCTTGCATCAGAACGCTTCCCAATCCGGTTCGAGAGGCATCACAATATATCACGAACTCCTTGTGAATATCAGGTGTTGCCAGAACTGGGGCGGTGGTCAATCTCTTCTTGAGCTCTTGGAAGCTCTCTTCACATTTGGGCGTCCACTCGAACTTCTTGTCCTTCTTGAGGAGCTGAGTCATTGGTCGTGCAATGCTAGAGAATCCTTCCACGAACTTGGGGTAATAGCCTCCTAGTCCGAGGAAGCTTCTGACTTCCTTGACGGTCGTTGGAGATTGCCATTGGGTCACAGCTTCGATCTTTGCAGGATCAACAGATAATCCTTCCTCGGTCAAGACATGACCTAAGAATCCAACTTTATGCAGCCAGAACTCACACTTGCTGAATTTGGCATACAGTTGGTGCTCACGAAGCTTGTCTAGGACCATCCTCAGGTGCTGCTCGTGCTCTTCCTCCGACTTCGAGAACACAAGAATGTCATCAATGAAGACAACAACAAACTTGTCCAAATATTCCATGAAGACTTTGTTCATGAGATACATGAAGTAAGCTGGGGCATTGGTTAACCCAAAAGACATGACCGTGCACTCGTACAGGCCATATCTGGTTACGAATGCCATCTTCGGAATATCTTGGGGTCTGATCTTCAGCTGGTAGTACCCAGATCTGAGGTCGATCTTGGAGAACACCTTGGCTCCGCTGAGCTGATCAAACAGATCTTCGATCTTGGGAAGTGGATACTTGTTCTTGATTGTAACTTCATTGAGGGAACGATAGTCAATGCATAAGCGGATGGTACCGTCCCTCTTTGCCACAAACAGAACGGGAGATCCCCAAGGAGAGGCACTTGGGCGAATAAATCCCTTCCTTAGCTGCTCTTCCAGCTGCTTCTTCAACTCGGCTAATTCTTCCGTCCCCATTCTATAAGGCTTCTTATAGATGGGTCCTGCTCTGGGCACGAGCTCGATTATGAACTCAATGTCATGGTCAGGGGGCATTCCCGGTAGTTCATCCGGAAAGACATCAGGATACTCACATACCACCGGTACTTGATCTAGCCCAACTTCAGACAGGCAGTTGACTTTAGCGGCTTGAGTGGAAGAGGAGTTGGAAGCAAACTTGACTTCGACTCCCTGGTCATTGGTCACAGTGACTGTCCGATTGGCACAGTCTAACAAGCCTTGGTGCTTGCTGAGCCAATTCATGCCTAGGATCACATCCAAGCCTTGCGATCTCAGGACGATAAGGTCTGCTAGGAAGTCTACACCGTTAATGGTAATACCGACTCCTTTACAGCCTATCTTGGCTCTCATCTCGGCTCCGGGGGTTTGTACCACCATAGGGTTATTCAGGGGTGTAGGGGTCATGCCACTTTTTAATGCAAATCTTTGAGTGACAAATGAATGCGTTGCTCCAGAATAAAACAAGAGAGTTGCAGGTGCTGAGTTGACAAGGAACGTACCCAGCACGACGTCCGGGTCTTCCTGGGCTTCTTCAGCAGTGACGTGATTCACACGCCCCTTCCCATGGTTCGGTGGATTGCGAGGAGCTGGGTTCCTTGGTGGCATTCCACGGCCTTGTCCCTGGTTCTGCGCATTGGGGCGCGGGGCATCAGGCTTCTTGTTGGGGCACACCCTTGAGATGTGTCCGGACTGACCACATCCAAAGCAAGTGACTTGGTTTGGATTGATCTTGTTGCCACCACTGGTATTGGGGTTGAAAGCTGGCCTGGGGTTAGCATACTGCTGAGGCTGAGGGTTGGCACGAGGTGCAGGAGCTCTCGGTTGCTGATAGGTTGGCTTGGCCGGGGCTGACTGCCACGGCCGAGGTTTCTGGTTGCTGGAACTTCCCTTACTGACCAACTTGCGCTTGCGAGTGTCTTCCAAAGCACGCCGCTTGTCTTCAAGCATAAGTGCCTTGGTCTTGTGAAGTTCCTCTCGAAGCTTCATTGATTCCGAGGCCAAGTCTTGTGCCAAGCTGTCGGCACATAGACTGAAGTAGGTCTGGAACCGAAGCGAGAGTCCTTCCTTCAGTGGAGGGGCTAGTGCGCTGCTTTCTTCTTCACCTTCCTTCCAGTAAGGTAAGAAGCGAGTTGTCATCTTGGCTGCCATCTCCGGAAGAAGCTCGCGGAGACGGGTTAACGCCTTGAGTGCAACAGCTTCGACAGCGAGTGGTAGTGTTGCCATCTGGGGTCCCTCGAAGAACCAACTTGTGGGAGGATCGTTTGCCTTCACGATCACTTCCACATGGTACTCCACCTCAGTATCGCTCACCCAATGCTCAAGGTAGGTGAGGATGGGTGCTCGGTGGAACTGACACTCCCGGAGGCTATCCTCGAGAAGTAAGGGAAACCCAGTGGTCAGGTGCTCTTCGGGAACAGCGGTCATCTACAAAGGTGGAATAGGAGGGGTTAATAAGCTGATGAAATCTCAGGTTTAGAAAAGAAGAGAGGTTCAGAAGGTTTTTGAAAAAGGGGTCTCAACTATCTAACGCTCATGCTAACTAAGGCTTCCTACAGTCAGGATGGCTCTGATACCAGCTCTGTGGGGACCCCGACTTAGAAGTCGAGATCACCGAATGCACGTGTACAGTGATCCCAGAGATCAATGCTCACTGAACACACAGAAGCTGAAATAATAAGAGTCTTACATCCATACAAATAGTCTTACACGAATTAAGGCCATTAAGGCCAAGTCTTACATAGGTAGAGCGTCACGGGCTGAATAGAAAATAACTCAAATAGCGGAAGTCTTCGATAACGGGTAGAACCCATGCCATCTGCCTTAACCCTACAGGCATTCTGACTGGGATAGCGTCCTAGTCCGCATGTTCGTCTCCAAAGAACTCTTCCTCATAATCCTGTTCTTCCATGCCTGGCCAATTAAATAACCAGTGGCAAGCCAATGAGTACTTTGAATGTACTCGCAAGCAACCCATGATGTGGTTCAAAGTAACAATGCAATTGAATGGTAATGAACAATCTAGCAAGAGCTAGAATAAACATTCTACTATCAAGTTTATGCATCAATAACCAAGTTTATGCATCAATAACCTCGCGTACCCTTGAAGACAGGTTACCGATATCAACATGGATAAAATTCAATTCATCGAGTCAAGTCACCACCTTGACTCATCACACGAATACCAACACCGATGAAGTAAAATTCTGGACATAGTTTAAGTAGCACCACCCAACTGTCCATGACCGTGGACACGGCTATTCGAATAGTTTTACACTCTGCAGAGGTTGCGCACTTTACCCACAAGATCCGGGGAACTTCCGTGTCATCCACGACCCGCGGTACCTCAAGTACCCGGGGTAAGCACCCGGTCATTACCTTTCCTTAGACGACACTAACATAGAGTCCACTCGTTGATACACGGCCCTCGGGTACAAACAATAGATCACGGGACTTGCCCTAATTTCGATGTCACGCGTACCCGAAGGGACCAACGGTGTGTCCGGTGCCCTGTAAAAACAGTCATGGTCGTCTATCCAAGCACGACCCCGTCCCGGGAAAGACCTCAAGTCCTCCCGTCACTAGTAATGCGGGCACCATGCTAGTATCGACCTAAGTAATTAATAAAGCCCCGTCCCATAAGGGGTAGTGTGGTTGCACATGATTGGTTGGGACGGTAGTCACACATAAATCTAATCCATCATTCCACCATGCACATGATTTTACCGGCACATCACTTCTTTCTCAAGTGATGACCTAACACATTATCTCCCTCGGGCATTAGGGGCACCCGATGGGTTCATGCAAATGCTTTCACTACGAAGGTTCAAACCACACGTGCATCATTTAAGCATCATGACCATCTATTTGCATGTCATCTAGCACATAGCAAGATCAACAATAAAGCATGCATCATGTGGTGGTTCATCTAGGTCACCATCGTAACCCTATCATCATGCATCGGAAGCAAACGGGTTCCGAGAACAAGTTTATCATGGTCAAAGGGCTGCTTGCCTGGATTGGCCTGGTCTTCAAAGTCTTCAAATCCTTCTCCTTCTTCTTCCACAGCAACTTCGTCAAATACGGGATCTATACGTCGCATAATAACCACGGGAAAATAAAAATACAAACAAAACAGAAAAATCAAAGTGCTCAGAAAAATGTCAACTTATTTTTGTAAAATACTAGAGGAATTTCTAAGATGGGGAAAAATCTTAGTTGGAGTTTTGGAGTTATAGAATAGAATCTATTGATTTTAGAACAGGAGTATTACTGCCCAAATTTGAATTTAAATTTGAACAGAACAGAAAAGTTTCATGGATTTGAATGAAAGTGGTACCATTATATAGGTTGGAATATTACAAGATTTTAGGAGTTGGAATTATTTAATTTGGACCATTATTCTTTTCTGTAGAAATGTTTAAAACAATCACAGAAAAGAAAAAGAATAAAAAGACCAGTGCAACTGGGCCAGAGAGGCCACAGTGCACGGCCCAGGGCGGTCCAGCCCAGCCGCACGGGAGCCTACGCGCGCACGTTAGGTTTTTGAACCTGACGGGCGGGGCCCGTGGGTCAGTGACAGAGAGGAGGGGGAGAGAGGTGTGGGTATGACAGGCGGGGCCCGCGTGTCATCTCCAACCTTGCGGCCACGGCGACGGCGAGCTCACCGGCGAGGTTCCCGGCCACGGCGACGGCAACGGAGGGCAGGGATGGACTCAACGTCGTGTCGCGGATGCAGGGGTGGTGGTGCGGCACGCCGGGGAGGTCCGGTTCGCCGGCGGCGAGGTGGGACGGCGGAGGCTCGTCGGGAGGTGGTTGCTGTGGCTGTTTCCGACTGCAAACGGAGGGGAAAACAAGGGGGAAAGGGTCAGTGAGGCTAGCGGGTTTCGAATCAGGCGAAAGGAAGGGCAGGGGAGGCCCGTACCGCGAGATCACCGGCGGCCCGACGCGGCGGCGCTCCGGTCGATCCCGAGTACGGGGACCTCTTGGGGTCGAACTGAAGGTGCTGGGGGGCTCAGTGGAGTGGAGTGAGGCTGGTGGTGCTGCTGGAGAGGCTCGGGAGGGGCTTATATAGCCGCGCCCACGGTCCACCGTGGACCCGTGCGCCGGCGAGGTTGCAGGCGAGGCTAGGAGGGGTTCTGGAGCCTGGGATCAAGCCGGGGAGGACCGTGGACTTGCTCCACGTCCAGCTGAGGGGAAAAGAGGAGCGGGGAACCTTCCAGTCGACGCGCGCGTGCGAGGCAGAGGAGTGGCCGTCGCGGGCGGCCAGCGCGCGTGCGACGTCGGCCACTAGAGGGCGCAGGAGGAAGGGGGACAGCGCCGGGGAGGTTGCGGACGTCGAGAGGCCTCGACTGGCGCGAAGGGGAGGCCCGAGGCTGTCGGGGGAGGCCGATTTGCTGAAGCTACAGTGCTTGTCTGCACTGTTACGTGCTCCAGAGCGCGCGTTTGGCTGGCATCGTCGCGCTCTCGCCGTACTGGTCAAAACCAACGTGTCCGGCAGTGTTTAGCACGTTGAGGGAGGAGTAACGAAATGGCCTGAGGCCTTGGATGCCCTGGAGATGCTAAGAGAGAGGGAGGAGGCTGGCGTCTTGGTGAAAACCTACTGTCCAGCAAGGTAAAACAGGGTTCTTACCCCTCAATCATGGAGCTGGGGTGCTGGGGAAGTTACTGGGGGTAGCTAGTAACTCAATGATCATGTGGTAAAAAGTACAGGCCATGGAGAAGAGTAAAAGTGATCAAGTTGGAGGTTTTAGTAAAAAGCCAGAAGGTGTTTGATCAGTGTTTGGTCAAGTAAATGACCTCCACTTGGTATGGCACTTAACAGGGTTGAAAGACGTGAGAAAATAGGGTGCTTCACCAAATTTGGGCTCATTTCAAGAAACTAGCCAATGTAGCTTTGGTGAACCCTAGAAATCAACAGAAACAGCTTCATCTTGTTTGAGTCAAGCTAATCATCTCCCCTTGATGCACCACTTGGTGTAGCATCATCATTTGGGGTATTGATCATGCCCACAAAGTTTGAAGCTCTAGATAAAAAGTTGGTAATGTAAAGTTGTTCAAATTTGCATTTGAACAGAAAGGGTTTTGAGGTGATCTGACCAAGTTGCTCTATTCCAAATCTTGTGCCATTTGGTCTAGATGCCTTATTAGGTCATTCTAGCATGTGCACCAAGTTTGAGAGCATTTGGACAAGTTTGTCAATGTAAAGTTGCTCAAACTTCAAATATGGACATAATGGTTATGAAGGGGTTTGAGGATGTTTTCTTGCTTCCCAAGGCATGGGACTTGGCAAGATCATCAAATATGTCATATATGACATGATAGAATTTCCCTGGAATTTTTGGAGAATATTTCCTTTGTAAACATTTCAAAAGCTTGAAATATCCAGAAAGGGTTTTGGAGGGATTAGCCCATTATTTTGAACATGACCAAGTGTTGAAACTCTTATATATGGACAATATATGTCCTCTGAGTCTCTCTGAATTTTTGCAAATATTTTTGAAATAGTTAAATAATTTTCCCCTATTAAAGACCATTTCTGGCCTTAAGAAAAAGCTTTTAAATAAAATAGGAAAATAACTTTTAAAATTATACCTTTGTGGTTTCTGGAAGTCCTATGACTACTAGGTCTCAAATAAACCTTTTGAAATAATTTTCTCACCCTAAATCAAGTACTTGCAGTGCAAATCTCAATTCAGGGGTTTTTGGAAAACTAAATTTATAAAATACTTTTTGGCCAAATTAATTTTGTATGAAAATACTATACTGTTATATAACACTTGGCATGATCATTGGGCAGAAGTTTTGGGTATGGAGATGAATTCTACAAGAGGTCATAGTTGACTTAAATGAGCACATGAAAAAGCACATGAAGAAAACTCAATTCCAAATAAAAGCCAAATGATGCTAAAAATTTTCGCTGGTCCAAATTTTCATGCTTTAAAGATACAAATAACATGTTACAAGATGCAGGGTGTGACAGGTTCATACCCTCCGATACTACTCATAGATTCATCAAAATAAGCAAACAACACATAGGAAACATAATCTGTCAAAAACAGAACAGTGTGTAGCAATCTGTAACTTTCGAATATTTCTGTAACTCAACAAATTCTGAAATAAATAAGTGGACACGAGGAATTTGTCTATTAATCTTCTGCAAAAAGAATCAACCTAAAATCACTCTCTAGAAAAAATAGCAGCTAATCTCGTGAGCGCAAAAGTTTCTGTTTTTTACAGCAAGATCGCAAAGACATCACCCGTGTCTTCCCAAAGGTTCTAGTTGGCACTTTATTGAAACAAAAGCTATATAACATGATTACTATAGTAACTCAATCATGTGAACACACAAAAACAGTATGGGTAAATATTGGGTTGTCTCCCAACAAGCACTTTTCTTTAATGCCTTTTAGCTAGGCATGATTATTTAAATGATGCTTGCATAAAAGATAAGAATTAAAACATAAAGAGAGCATCATGAAGAATATGACTAGCACATTTAAGTCTAACCCACTCCTATGCATAGGTATTTTGTGAGCAAACAACTTATGGGAACAAGAATCAACTAGCATAGGAAAGCAAAACAAGCATTACTTCAAGATTTTAAGCACATAGAGAGGAAACTTAATATTATTGCAATAGGTAGAAACATATGTTCCTCTCTCATAATAATTTTCAGTAGCATCATGAATGAATTCAATAATATAAACATCACATAAAGCACGAAATAGCGAGAGTATCATACGAAACTTGAATAATATAGATTGTTTCCACTTTAAAAGAGTAATGTTCAGAAAAAGGGTAATCATCATCATGACAAGTTTTATAAATATAATCATCACTACTTTTTATAGCATAAGTGTCATCACAATAATCATCATAAATAGGAGGCATGCTATCATCATAATAAATTTGCATATCAAAACTAGGGAGGCTAAAAATATCATCTTCATGAAACTTAGCATACCCAAGCTTGGGACAAACATTAATTGCAGCAAATAAATTCTCAAACATGTCATTCTCATCAAACATAACATCCCCAAGCTTGTGCTTTTTCATATCATAAGCATAATCACTCTATTCATTAATAGTATGGATAGCACCGATAGTATAGATATTATCATTATCACAATGAGTAATAGGAGCAACATCATTTGGAAGGGATACTTTTTTACCTTCGCTTCTCCATCTTTTATTTTTCTTATTCGCATCATGTGTGGGTTTAATCCTCTTTTTGGAGCTCCTTATTAATGAGATTGGTTGAATAGAAGGCTCCTCCTTGTTACCTGATTCATCATAAGAAAGAATAGGAGGATATTGGGAAATCTCTTCCCTTTCATTAGTATTCTCTTCATCTTGTATTTGTTCTCTTGTCTTTATGTAATTGGCAATATAAGGATTTTCAATGCAATTCACCGCACAATACATATAAATTTCTTCTAGATAAAAATCAAGAACTTTATCAAGGGCAAATTCTGGAATATTGTTAGTTATACGTCTCATTTCTTCATAACCCAAAAGCAAACTAAGTTCATTATGGTGTGCAAGGGAAATCAAGTCATCACAATTTTTGGACACGATTCGCTCATGAAACAATTTGCATTGGAGATTTAAATGACCATGTTCATTGCAAATTTCACAAGGACGGCTAAAAATATTTAAATTTTCAGCACAAACATCTAGCCTTTCTTGCAACCATTTGGTTTCTAAATACTTATGCCTCTTGCAAAATCTATTTTCCCTATTTGGTATGCACTTGCAAACTCTATGCACTCCACAAAAATTGACATGCTTCTATGAGATATTTTCATCATGACTAGTGCAATCATCATTAGTACAATGGATATTCGAGGAATTCACACTAACAACATTGCAGTCATGCTCATCATTCATGTTTTTAGTGCCAAGCATTCTATGTACTTCATCTTCTAGCACTTCGGCACAATTTTCCTTTCCATCATTTTCACGAAAGATATTAAAAAGATGAAGCATATGAGGCAACCTCTATTCCATATTTTTCGTAGTTTTCGTCTATAAACTAAACTAGTGATAAAACAAGAAACTAAAAGATTCAATTGCAAGACCTAAAGATATACCTTCAAGCACTCACCTCCCCGGCAACGGCGCCAGAAAAGAGCTTGATGTCTACTACGCAACCTTCTTCTTGCAGATGTTGTTGGGCCTCCAAGTGCAGAGGTTTGTAGGACAGTAGCAAATTTCCCTCAAGTGGATGACCTAAGGTTTATCAATCCATGGGAGGCGTAGGATGAAGATGGTCTCTCTCAAACAACCCTGCAACCAAATAACAAAGAATCTCTTGTGTCCCCAACACACCCAATACAATGGTAAATTGTATAGGTGCACTAGTTCGGCGAAGAGATCGTGATACAAGTGCAATAGGGATGGTAGATGTACGTTTATGTAATCTAAAAATATAAAAACAGGAAGGTAACTAATGGTAAAAGTGAGCATAAACGGTATTGCAATGCTAGGAAACAGGGCCTAGGGTTCATACTTTTACTAGTGCAAGTTCTCTCAACAATAATAACATAATTAGATCATATAACAATCCATCAACATGCAACAAAGAGTCACTCCAAAGTCACTAATAGCGGAGAGCAAACAAAGAGATTATTATAGGGTACGAAACCACCTCAAAGTTATTCTTTCAGATCGATCTATTCAAGAGTCCGTGGTAAAATAACACGAAGCTATTCTTTCCGTTCGATCTATCGTAGAGTTCTACTAGAATAATACCTTAAGATACAAATCAACCAAAACCCTAATGTCACCTAGATACTCCATTGTCACCTCAAGTATCCGTGGGCATGATTATACGATATGCATCACACAATCTCAGACTCATCTATTCAACCAACACAAAGTACATCAAAGAGTGCCCCAAAGTTTCTATCGGAGAGTCAAGACAAAAACGTGTGCCAACCCCTATGCATAGATTCCCAAGGTCACGGAACACGCAAGTTGATCACCAAAACATACATCAAGTGAATCAATAGAATACCCCATTGTCACCACAGGTATCTCACGCAATACATACATCAAGTGTTCTCAAATCCTTAAAGACTCTATCTGATAAGATAACTTCAAAGGGAAAACTCAATCCATTACAAGAAGATAGAGAGGGAGAAACATCATAAGATCCATCTATAATAGCAAAGCTCAGGATACATCAAGATCGTGCCATCTCAAGAACACGAGAGAGAGAGAGAGAGAGAGAGAGAGAGATCAAACACATAGCTACTGGTACATACCCTCAGCCCCGAGGGTGAACTACTCCTCCCTCGTCATGGAGATCGCCGGGATGATGAAGATGGCCACCGTAGAGGGATCCCCTCTCCGGCATGGTGCCAAAACAGGGTCTAGATTGGTTTTTGGTGGCAATAGAGGCTTTCAGCGGCGGAACTCCCGATCTAGGTTTCTTTTCGGTTTTTTTGTATTTATAGGAATTTTTGGCATCGGTCTCACGTCAGGGGGGTCTCCGAGTCGTCCCATATAGGAGGGCGAGCCCGAGGGGGTAGGGCGCACCCTCCACCCTCATGGACGGCTCGAGACTCTTCTGGCCCAACTCTTTTACTCCGGGGGCTTCTTTTGGTCCATAAAAATCATCAAAAATTGGCACATCAATTGGACTCCATTTGGTATTCCTTTTCTGTAGAACTCAAAACAAGGAAAAAACAGAAACTTGCACTGGGCTCTAGGTTAATAGGTTAGTCCCAAAAATCATATAAAATATCATAAAATGCATATAGCACATCCAAGATGGATAATATAATAGTATGGAACAATGAAAAATTATAGATACGTTGGAGACGTATCAAGTGGCTCCAGACCCGGTCAACGGAAGAAGCCATTTAAAGGCAACAAAGATGGCCCATAAAGTTTGGATAGGATACTAGACAGGCCCTGCGAAATCCATGGCACCCTAGAAAAACCTGCCAACCACAGCAATCGTAACTGTTGGGTTTTCATGCAGGCCGGCAAGCTAAATGCCGGACACAAGGGGAAGGAACCTTAGAGCGAAGACGGGGATAAACCTCGCCAGCCGAATATAGGGGGACAGAAGAAATTTCCACCGGAGGTCAAAACAGTGAACATGATATATGCCACTCATATCCCAAAGAGGGAGCGCAAGTGCGCACTCCAAGACGTCTATGTCGTTGAGCCCGTCGCTCCAAAATTCAACCCATGGTCAGCCCGTCCGATCACTTTCGATCGCAGGGATCATCCGACTAGTAGTCGGTACGGGGGTTCGGCTGCCTTAGTGCTCCACCCAATATTAGATGGATACCATCTAACCCGAGTCCTTATGGACGGCGACAATAGTCTCAATCTGATATATCAGGACACTATCCACAAGATGGGGATTGACCCATCAAGAATCATGCCAAGCAGCACGACCTTTAAAGCAGTGATACCGGGCGTTGAAGCTCGCTGCACAGGCTCTTTAATGTTGGAGGTTGTATTCGGTTCTCCCGAGAACTTTCGAAGCGAAGAACTACTCTTCGACATAGCTCCGTTCCGAAGTGGCTATCACACTTTACTCGGAAGAACGACCTTTGCCCGCGTTAATGCAGTCCCACGCTATGCCTACTTAAAGCTCAATATGCGTGGACCACGTGGCATTATCACGATCAATGGAAATATGGAGCGCTCTCTCCGTACGGAGGAGGAAACTGCGGCCTTAGCAGCCGAAGTCCAATGCGACCTACTCAAGCCGGATAATCTGTCAACAGCGGATACAGCTAAACGTGTCCGGCATATGCTTCAGTGCGGCAGCTCAGAAGAACCTGAGCAAGATTGACAGCTACGCCCCCACCGACCGCCCCATAAGGTAATAGCATATGTGCCTCGAGTACATAATTATGCTTTAAAAATTCCTTGGGCGATGACCTGGGGCACGTGCATATAGTCCATAGTTCGGCTAGACCCTATTCGGACTTTAAACTTACCTTCTTTAGGTTCATTAAACGAACTAGACCTATTATGGCCACACCGGATCGATTTATTCTTTTCCAGGTTTACCTTTTTTTACAGACGGCCATCATACTCAGACCTTCAAGGACACATTACAAAGGAAACGGCGCAGACGTGCAGCAGGAACCCGCACTAAGGTTTCTTTTTGGATTAAGACTCTGTGTAAACATTTCTCTCTCTCTCTCTCTCTCTCTCTCTTGTTATATACCTTCTTGGCATGTAAAATGTCCAACAAAGGTCCTCGGTATTATCTGTATAATTTACGGCTCGACGTACTATCGAGGGATATTAATAGAGTAGTTTTTTTCTCGCACTATGTGCAGAGTTTTATTCACTCATCGTGAAATGTTCTTTTCCCGCATCAGATTGTCATATGTGCCTTGTAAATAAGAGTTTATTTACCAGAGGCTGTATTCAGCCCTGGTACATATCGAAACGACCGAACACCTATAGGGAGTGTTCGACGTCCTGGATATTTCATTATATGCATCAGTTCCGATTCGTGTCTTGGGTCAATAGTTGGGTTGCCTAGCTCCTGTGCTTACCCCTACGTTCCTGATTGTTCGGCTAGGGTGTAAAGGGAGAATTACTGCAATAGTACTTCCGGCTAGTCCGGTCAAGTACCAAAGTAGAGAAAGCCGAAAGCTGATTGTCATGATAAGTGAGAACCTGGTCTGCAATCCGTTGACTTAGTTTTATACTACAATCGATAGAGATCTACCCCGTGTTATTCAAAGGGTTGGTTTTTTCGCCCAGCCAAGTGCAATTGGATACTTCATCCGCACCAGGGGCTACACTTGTCAAACTCCTACGACTAAGTGAAAGGGATAACGCTGCATAGTCTGATTGCCTGGTTCTCTCCGCATACACCTCCTATACGGACCAAGAACGTTGGATAAATCGTGTATTTGCATATGACCGAGCACCCCAGTACTATGTACCTGGGGGCTGAAGCCGATGACTGGAAACTTTCAATTTTAAAATAAACAGTCACACAGGAGGAAAAGGATGCTGATATAGCGCAAAAGTTATATACATTGGATTCATAAGCATAGTCTCTACATACGGATACGATCATTCAAAGACAACATCCTTCGAACACTGGCCTTCTACAAGGCGGGCGCCGTCGATGACGCCCTCGAAGTACTTCTCCGGCTTGCGGTGCTCCTTGCCTGCGGGCGGGCTAGCAGTAGCTATATGCACTGCGTTCATCTTCGCCCAGTGCACTTTGACACGAGCGAAGGCCATCCGAGCAACTTCTATGCAGGCCGAACGAGTTAGTGCGTCGACTCGCGGACTCGCCTCGATGAGCAGCTTCACCAATCCGAAGTAGCTACTTGGGATTGGCTCAGCGGGCCATAGCCGGACTATTAAGTCCTTCATGGCTGAACCCGCCATGTTGTGCAGCTCGACCAGCTGCTTCATCTGGTCGTTGAGGGGAACCGGATGTTGTGGCGCATAGAACTACGACCAGAACAACTTCTCCATATCATTCCCCTCCTGGGCTTGGAAGTATTGAGCGGCATCTGCGCTGCTCCTTGGAAGATCATCAAACAAGCCTGGAGAACTCCACAATTGTGTCAGCCCAATATACTTCCGCCCTCCGAAGATGCTCTGTAAGATAAATATATTACCAGATGCTATCTGTCACGCTTGTTTGATTTCCTCACAGGCGCTGCGCGCCACGCCTCGCGCATCCTGGGCATACTTTACTGCCGCAGATAGCTCGTTCGCCTGCTCCGAAGCCTTCTTCTCTGATGCCTCACACTTAAGGATGGCATCTTGGAGCTCAACCTCGACTTCGGACACCCGAGATTTGTGCTTTTTTCACTCCGCCTTTACAGCCTCCAAATCAGCAGCCGCTTTATCAGTGGTCGCCTTGTTTGCCTCGGCCGCCTTCTTGGCCTTGGCAACCTCGCCCTTAAGGGCCTCGAGCTTAGTGGCGCCAACTTTGTAATGCATAATACAATATTAGAGTTTGTAAACGTACTCAATCAATTAGGTCTTATTGACTTTTTAAAACAAAAATCCGCATACCTTTTGTTTCATCAAAACGCCGGTTGATGCGGTCGAGGTCTGCGTTCGCCACCTCAAGCTTCCGATTTAGTTCGGCCACCTCTGCGTCTCACGCAGTCGCCATAACTAAGGAAGCCCGCACAACAGTTAAGCTCTATAAGTATTCTATTCTATGGATACTTCGTCCGATTCTTTCCAGAATCACACAAAGCATCAGGGGCTACTGGTTATATATGTGTGTTTAAAACAAATAAAATTTCTTAAAGCATTACATTGCTTACCTCAAAGCCTGTTAAAAGGCTGTTGAAGGCTTCATTCAGTCCGCCCTTGACGGACTGAATCTTCTTCATCACCGCACCTATCATGGTGCGGTGTTCTTCAATGACGAGAGCACTTTGCAGTGCTCCCTCCATAGAGTCTGGCGCCTTCGGATTAACTCCGGGCGCCACCGTGTCCTCCTCCACTTGAGGAGCCGGGTCTTCGGACCCTGGGGCCGCGCTAGGCTCCGGGATGGTGTTATGTGGGGCCCCGGATTGTTTGGGCCCCACGTCTTCGGTCTTCATGGGGGCCGCCTCCCCATGGTAAGCGGCCGCCGAGGTATTACCCTCGGCCGCCCTGTCTCCTGCCCCACCCTCATTTCCTTGGGTGGAGAGAACCCGCTGGGACGACACTTCGTTGTCTGATACGTCTCCAACATATCTATAAATTTTTATTGTTCCATGCTATTATTTATGATGTTTTGGATGTTTAATGGCCTTTGTCATACAATTTTATATTATTTTTGGGACTAACCTACTAACCCAAAGGCCCAGTCCAGATTGCTGTTTTTCGCCTGTTTCAGGGTTTTGCAGAAAAGGAATATCAAACGGAGTCCAAACAGAATGAAACCTTCGGGAGAGATATTTTTGGAGAAAATCACGCACGGGAGACTTGAGAACCACAGAGTAGGGCTTACGTGGTGCCCACGAGGGTGGGGGGCGCGCCCCCCCGCTAGGGCGCGCCCCCTACCTCGTGGGTCCCACGTAAGGCCCCCGGTGCCCTCCTTCCTCCTATACATACCTACGTACCCCAAAACCATCAGAACAATAGAGAAGACCCTAGTTCCACCGCCGCAACCTTCTGTTCCTGTGAGATCCCATCTTGGGGCCTGTTCTGGAGCTCCGTCGGTGGGGGGATTTTCTACGGAGGGCTTCTACATCATCATCATCGCCTCACCATGAGTTGTGAGTAGTTTACCACAGACCTTTGGGTCCATAGCTAGTATCTAGATGTCTTCTTCTCTCTCTTTGGATCTCAATACAAAGTTCTCCTCGGTCTTCGAGGAGATCTATTCGATGTAATCTCTTTTTGCGGAGTGTTTGTCGAGATCCGATGAATTGTGGGTTTATGATCAAGATTATCTATGAGAAATATTTGGTTCTTCTCTGAACTTTTTATGTATGATTACAATATCCTTACAAGTCTCTTTGAATTATTGGTTTGGTTTGGCCTACTAGATCTATAGTTCTTGCAATGGGAGAAGTGCTTAGCTTTGGGTTCAATCTTGCAGTGTCCTTTCCCAATGACAGTAGGGGCAGTAAGGCACGTATTGTGTTGTTGCCATCGAGGATAAAAAGATGGGGTTTATATCATATTGCTTGAGTTTACCCCTCTACATCATGTCATCTTGCTTAAGGCATCACTCTGTTCTTATGAACTCAATACACTAGATGCATGCTGGATAGCGGTCGATGTGTGGAGTAATAGTAGTAGATGCATAATCGTTTTGGTCTACTTGTCTCGGATGTAATGCCTATATATAATGATCATGCCTACATAGTCTCATAATTATTTGCTTTTCTATCAATTGCTCGACAGTAATTTGTTTACCCGCCGTAGAGTATCACTATCATGAGAGAAGCCACTAGAGAACACTATGGCCTCCGGGTCTATTCTCAACATATCAATGTACAATCTACTTTACTTTTCCGCTTTTACTTTCTGTTCTTATAACCAAAAATACCAAAAATATCAAACTATCATCTCTATCAGATCACACTTTCATAAGTGACCGTAAAGGGATTGAGAACCCCTTATCCCGTTGGCTGCGAAGTTCTTATTTGTTTGTGCAGGTGCGAGGGACTCACGTGTGGTCTCCTACTGGATTGATACCTTGGTTCTAAAAAACTGAGGGAAATACTTACGCTACTATGCTGCATCTCCCTTTCCTCTTCGTGGGAGTACAACGCAAGCTCGAGAAGTAGCAAGAAGAAGTAACCAAAGTCATATACCAAGTACCTATCACAAACTCTTATCCTTCACATTACTTTTTGCTCGTTCTCCTCTCCCCCACTTCACCCTTGCCGTTTTATTTGCCCTTCTTCTGCCATGTGTTTATCGTTCGCTTGCTTCTTGTTTGCTTGTGTGTGTTGGATTGCTTGCTTGTCACTATGGCTCTACCTATCAGTGTTGACCCTCACCTCAAGAGGTTGGAGGAGATTGAAAACAATGTTAGAACTTTTATGACTATACAATTTGAGCACAATGATTTTTTCAGAAGTGAGCTTAAAGAACAAAATAAAATTATGGAATATATGAATAAGGACCTTGATGATACGTCTAAGGAATTTTATGGCTTGAAATCTCAGTTTGCACATCTTGAGAACTTAATAGCCCAAATTTCGGATAAACAGTCCACCTTGATCAATAAGATGGCTGCTAAATCGGAAGAGCATGAAAATAAAGATGAAGATCTGAAAGTTATTGATGTGACTCCTATTAGATCCTTGTTTTCTAGCATAAATCTTGATGAAGATAGGATTGGAGATGATTCTACTTTAAGGTGTCCCAATGATTCGGAGTTTTTAGATCTTGATGCTAAAATTGTTGAAAGTGGGAGTGAAGAGATTAAAACTTTGCATAGTGATGAACCCACTACTTTGGATTTCAAGGGATTCAATTCTAATAATTGCTCTTTGATTGATTGTATTTCCTTGTTGCAATCCATGCTAAACTCTCCGCATGCTTATAGTCAAAATAAAGCTTTCACTAAACACATAGTTGATGCTTTGATGCAATCTTATGAAGAAAAACTTGAGTTAGAAGTTTCTATCCCTAAGCTTTATGATGAGTGGGAACCGACTATCAAAATGAAAATTAAAGATCATGAATGATATGCTTTGTGTGATTTGGGTGCAAGTGTCTCCACTATCCCAAAAACCTTGTGTGATTAGCTAGGGTTCCATGACCTTGATGATTGTTCTTTGAATTTGCATCTTGTGGATTCCACTATTAAGAAACCTATGGGAAGGATTGATGATGTTCTTATGGTTGCCAATAAGAATTATGTGCCCGTAAATTTCATTGTTCTTGATATAGATTGCAATCCTTCTTTTCCTATTATTCTTGGTAGAACTTTCCTTAGAACGATTGATGCAATTATTGATATGAAGGAAGGAAATATTAGATTCCAATTTTTGTTAAGGAAAGGCATGGAACACTTTCCTAGAAAGAAAATCAAATTACCATATGAATCTATTGTGAGAGCCACTTATGGATTGCCTTCCAAAGATGGCAATACCTAGATCTATCCATGTATCGTGCCTAGCTAGGGGCGTAAGACGATAGCGCTTGTTGGGAGGCAACCCAATTTTATATTTTTTGTTTTTGGTTCTGTTTAGGAATAAATATTGCATCTAGCTTCTGTTTAGATGTGGTTTTGTGTTTTGTTTAGTGTTTGCGCCAAGTAGAACCTTTGGGAAGACTTGTGTGAAGTTTATATGATCTTGCTGTGAAAAACAGAATCGTTAGCGCTTCCTAGAATGGTCATCAGATTTTACTGGAGCGCGCTATTTAGTTGATTATTTTTGCAGATGATTAATAGAAAAATTCCTCACGTTTACCAATTTAGTTTGAATTTTTGGAGTTAGTATGCAAAACCTGCAGATTAGTACAGACTATTCTGTTTTTGGCAAATTTTGTTTTTCGTGTGTTGTTTGCTTATTTCAATGCATCTATGAGTAATATTGGGAAGTATGAACCATAGAGAAGTTGGAATAAAGTAGGTTTAGCACCAATATAAACAAATAATGAATTCATTGCAGTACCTTTCAGTAGTGGTTTGCTTTCTTATACTGACGGAGCTCACGAGATTTTTGTCTAAGTTTTGTGTTGTGAAGTTTTCAAGTTTTGAGTATTGCTTTGATGGACTATGGAACAAAGAGTGGCAAGAGCCTAAGCTTGGGGATGCCCATGGCACCCCAAGGTAAAATTCAAGGACAACCAAAAGCCTAAGCTTGGGGATGCCCCGGGAAGGCATCCCCTCTTTCGTCCTCATCCATCGGTAACTATACTCGGAGCTATATTTTTATTCACCACATGATATGTGTTTTGCTTGGAGCATCTTGTATAATTTGAGTCTTTGCTTGTTAGTTTGCCACAATTATCCTTGCTGGACACACCTATTTTAGAGAGTTAAATATGGCCTAGGAATTGTTAGAACACTCTATGTGCTTCACTTATCTCTTTTGAGTTGAATAGTTTTTACTCTAGTGCTTCACGTGTATCTTTTAGAGCACGGTGGTGATTATATTTTGAAGAAAATTTTAAACTCTCATGCTTCACTTATATCCTTTTTATAGTCTTTTAAAACAACATGGTAATGTGCTTAGGCTATAAAACTAGTCTTCCCATGATAGACATCCAGAATCAATGTAGTAAAAACTTTCACACTAAGTGCATTGAATATGATGAGAAGTTGGATGCTTGATAATTGTTTCGAGATATGAGGATAGTGATATGAGAGTCATTCTAATGGAGTTATTATGAAATTGAGAGATACTTGTGTTAAGGTTAGTGATTCCTGTTGCATGCACATATGGTGAACCGCTATGTGACGAAGTTAGAGCATGAGGTATTTGTAAAGTATCAACCTTTCTGTGGAGGTCGGGGGCGCGCGATGGTTAACTCATACCAACCTCCCCCCTAGGAGTATGCATTAATTGCTTTGTTTTGATGACACGTAGATTTTTGCAATAAGTATATGAGTTCTTATGACTAAAGTTGAGTCCATGGATTATACGCACTCTCATCCTTCCACCATTGCTAGCCTCTCTTGTACCCCGCAACTTTCGCAGGTACCATACACCCACTATATATCCTTCCTCAAAACAGCCACCTTATATATATATTCCTCAAAACAGCCACCGAGATATATTGGCATTTTCATAGTCATTCTGAGATATATTGGCATTTCCATAGCCATTCCGAGATATATTGCCATGCAACTTTCCACCGTTCCGTTCATATGACATGCATCATATTGTCATATTGCCATGCATGATCATGTAGTTGACATCGTATTTGTGGCAAAGCCACCATGCATAATGTTTCATACATGTCACTCTTGATTCATTGCACATCCCGGTATACCGCCGGAGGCATTCATATAGAGTCATACTTTGTTCTAGGATCGAGTTGTAATGAAAGTGTGGTGATAATCATTATTAGATCAATGTCCCATGTGAGGAAAGGCTAAATCAATAAAGCCCCTCCAAAAAAATAAAGGCCAAAGAAAAAAAGAAAGGCCCCCCAAAAAAAGAAAACGAAAAGAAAAAGGGACAATTGCTACTATCTTTTTCCACACTTGTGCTTCAAAGTAGCACCATGTTCTTCATGATAGAGAGTCTCATGTTTAGTCACTTTCATATGCTAGTGGGAATTTTCATTATAGAACTTGGCTTGTAAATTCCTACGATGGGCTTCCTCAAATGCCCTAGGTCTTCGTGAGCAAGCAAGTTGGATGCACACCCACTAGTTTCTTTTGTTGAGCTTTCATACATTTTTAAGCTCTAGTGCATTCGTTGCATGGCAATTCCTACTCACTCACATTGATATCTATTAATGGGCATCTCCATAGCCCGTTGATACGCCAAGTAGATGTGAGACTATCTCCCTCCTTTTTGTCTTCTCCACAACCACCTCTCTATTCCACCCATAGTGCTATGTCCATGGCTCACGCTCATGTATTGCGTGAAAGTTGAAAGGTTTGAAAGAATAAAGTACGAAAACAAGTTCTTGGCTGAAATCGAGGTTGTGCGTGATATGAATATTTTGTGTGATGAAGAGGGAGCATAGCCAGACTATATGATTTTGTAGGGATACCTTTCTTTAGCCATAGTATTTTGAGAAGACATGATTGCTTTGATAGTATGCTTGAAGTATTATTATTTCTTATGTCAATATAGACTTTTATCTTGAATGTTTCAGATTTGAACATTCATGCCACAATTAAGAGAATTACATTGAAAAACTAAGTTGGTTAGCATTCCACATCAAAAATTCTATTTTTATCATTTACCTACTCGAGGACGAACAGGAATTAAGCTTGGGGATGCTTGATACGTCTCCAACGTATCTATAATTTTTTATTGTTCCATGCTATTATTTATGATGTTTTGGATGTTTCATGGGCTTTGTCATACACTTTTATATTATTTTTAGGACTAACCTACTAACCCAAAGGCCCAGTCCAGATTGCTGTTTTTGCCTGTTTCAGGGTTTTGCAGAAAAGGAATATCAAACGGAGTCCAAACGGAATGAAACCTTCGGGAGAGATACTTTTGGAGAAAATCACGCACGGGAGAGTTGAGAACCACGGAGTAGGGCTTACGGGGTGCCCACGAGGGTGGGCGCCCCCTAGGGCGCGCCCCCTACCTCGTGGGTCCCACGTAAGGCCCCCGGTGCCCTCCTTCCTCCTATATATACCTACGTACCCCGAAACAATCAGAACAATAGAGAAAACCCTAGTTCCACCGCCGCAACCTTCTGTTCCCGTGAGATCCCATCTTGGGGCCTGTTCCGGAGCTCCGCCGGAGGGGGGATCTTCTACAAAGTGCTTCTATATCATCATCATCGCCTCACCATGAGTTGCGAGTAGTTTACCACAGACCTTCGGGTCCATAGCTAGTATCTAGATGGATTCTTCTCTCTCTTTGGAACTCAATACAAAGTTCTCCTCGGTCTTCGAGGAGATCTATTCGATGTAATCTCTTTTTGCGGTGTTTTCGTCGAGATCCGATGAATTGTGGGTTTATGATCAAGATTATCTATGAGAAATATTTGGTTCTTCTCTGAACTTTTTATGTATGATTATAATATCCTTGCAAGTCTCTTCGAATTATTGGTTTGGTTTGGCCTACTAGATCTATACTTCTTGCAATGGGAGAAGTGCTTGGCTTTGGGTTCAATCTTGCGGTGTCCTTTCCCAATGACAGTAGGGGCAACAAGGCACGTATTGTATTGTTGCCATCGAGGATAAAAAGATGGGGTCTATATCATATTGCTTGAGTTTATCCCTCTACATCATGTCATCTTGCTTAAGGCGTTACTCTATTCTTATGAACTCAGGCCTTGTTTGTTTGGGCTTTTGCTTCCGCTTTTGCAGCTTTTCCACTGTGGGGAAAAAGCCATAAAAGCTCCTAATTAGGAGCTTTTGGAGCTTTTACGACTTTCGGAGCTAAATATTGTTATATTGATTCATCAAAAGCCGTAAAAGATCCAAAAGCACCTATTTAGGAGCTTTTGTGGCTTTTTGGTCAAAGTGGAAAAGCTGCAAAAGCACAAGCAAAAGCCCAAACAAATAGGGCCTCAATACACTAGATGCATGCTGGATAGCGGTCGATGTGTGGAGTAATAGTAGTAGATGCAGAATCGTTTCGGTCTACTTGTCTCAGACATGATGCCTATATATAATGATCATGCCTAGATAGTCTCATAATTATTCGCTTTTCTATCAATTGCTCGACAATTATTTGTTTACCCGTCGTAGAGTATCACTATCATTAGAGAAGCCACTAGAGAACACTATGGCCCCCAGGCCTGTTCTCAACATATCAATCTACAATCTACTTTACTTTTCCGCTTTTACTTTCTGTTCTTATAATAAAAAATACCAAAAATATCAAACTATCATCTCTATCAAATCTCACTTTCGTGAGTGACCGTAAAGGGATTGACAACCCCTTATCACGTTGGCTGCGAAGTTCTTATTTGTTTGTGCAGGTGCGAGGGACTCGCGCGTGGTCTCCTATTGGATTAACCTTGGTTCTCAAAAACTAAGGGAAATACTTACGCTACTGTGCTGCATCTCCATTTCCTCTTCGAGGGAATACAACGCAAGCTCGAGAAGTAGCAGTGTCCCCGCCAACTACGGGCGATGGAGCCCGGACTGGCGGGTCACTCTCTGTCTCCCCAGGCGCCAGAGAGTTCCCCTCCGATGATGTAACATCGTGGTTTATACCGGGAGGGCTGTAGGTCAGCAAGATAAAATTATTAAGTAAAATACCATAAAAATTGAATACACGAAGTTGCAACACTTAATTCCGGACTGGCTTATGTCTCGGGCAGGGGTTTTTCCCTGGGCTTCATCACATAGCTATGTTTGGATGAGCTCGAACTAGCTCCGAGTTTTAGTTTCTTCCGGGGCAAGGCCGTACGTGCGTCAGCGATGGCCCCCCTCTTCCTCCCCCTGCCTTGCACAGGGGGCATTTCTTCTTCTTCCTCTTCCTACTCATCATCTTCCTCCGCCTCGTCAGAGGAGAGGATGTGGAGGTCCTCGGGCTTCTTGCCCGCAGGACGGGGGCTGTCTCCGGCCCCCTTGCCCTTTGTCTTCTTGGGCTTCTTGGTCAGCACCTTGAACGGTGCCGGGACCATCATCGCCGTCAGTAGAGGCAGTGCTGGTTCTTCGGGCAAAGGCGTCGGACACTTAATCAGGGCCGCCTTCTTTGTCCAGCCCTGTATATCACATAAAAATTCCAACTCCTATTATCAATTATAATGGAAAGGGTAAGTGTTCGACAAGGATTATTACTACCTCTGTGGCAGAAAACTTCGGTGCTGAAGCCCACATCCTCATCCTCTTTGGGCCAGTCCTTCTGGCTCTTCAAGAGGTGCTTCCAGATCTCTTTGCGTGTAGAGCTGAAAAGTTGCTTCAGCAGCTTGTCTCCTGCCGGATCGAACTCCCATAGGGAGGAATCCCAGCTTTGGCAAGGGAGAACAAGCCGAGTCAGCATCACCTGGATCACGGAGGAGAGCAGGTGCCCCTTGGAGATCACACAGGACACACGACCCACGAGAGTCGTTGTCTCGGTATGCGACCCCCAGTCCAGACCCTTTTTGGTCCAGGAGGTCAACCTCATTGGGGGTCCGAATCTGAAAGCAGGTTCCGCCACCCACTTGGTGTCGCTGGGTTCGGTGATGTAGATCCATTCCTGCTGCCATACCTTGTTCGTCTCCATGAACGAGCCCTTGGGCCAAGTTACGTTCAGGAGCTTGCTGATCATGGCACCCCCGCACTCCGCGTGTTCCCCGTCAACCACCTTCGGCTTCATGTTGAAGGTCTTAAGCCATAGGCCGAAGTGTGGGGGGATGCGGAGAAAGGCTTCACACATCACTATGAAGGCGGATATGTGAAGAATTGAGTTCTGGGCTAGATCATGGAAATCTTGTCCGTAGAAGAACAAAAGACCCCGGACAAATGGGTAGAGTGGAAACCCTAACCCCCTAACAAAGTGAGAGGTAAAAACTACCCTCTCGCTCACCTTAGGAATGGGAATCACCTGGCCCTTGGGGGGACTCGGTGTGCGATGTCGCCGGCCAGATACCCCGCACTCTGTAGATCCTCCACGGTCTTTTCGGTGATTGTGGAAGCCTCCCACTTGCCTCTTACACGGATCCAGCCATTGCTGGGAAGAGGTGTAGTGGTTGAGGAACAAGGAGTTGTGGGTGCATGACATGAGAATACGGAGGCAAGGGAGATTGGAGAGCTCGAGCTTGAGGAAGGCGTGGGGCTGGTGAAAGGGATTGATGTCCTTTTATAACGCTGCGAATACAGAGCGTCCCCCCACTTTAGCCGTAAAACTCATCGGTTCCCAAAGCGGTCGTGCGTAATGCACTGCGTGGGTGCTCACGGCACACTAATAAGGATCCCACAATAAGCGGACACGATCTCTATTCTGATGGGACGTGTCAATGAGGATATACCTCGAAACGTGAAACTAGGACCAAATAAAACGGTTCGGTATATTGGTGGGTTGGACGTGACGCTTCACCCAAAAGTTGTAAGTAGAGACACATTATTCATTTTTCTTTAAAGAGCCTTGCCTTTGAGGCTAAGGGTTGTACTAATCTTGCAGAGCCAAACACAATCCATCTATTTGCAGAAGATATATTCGGGAGGAGGAACCCGCCTTGCAATGCGGAAGACAATACAGAAGCCGAAGTCATCGTCATCGAAGACAGGTACATGGGCTACTGAGGGAGTCCTGGATCGGGGGGGGGGGGGGGGG
>LR738710.1:729667000-729714913 GCA_902687465.1 Secale cereale
CCCCCCCGTGTTCGGTTGGCGAGGCTTGTCTTCATCCTCGCTTTGAGGTCCTTTAACTTGTCAGCCTGCTTGAAGACCCAACAGTTTCAGTTGGTGTGGTTTCCAGGTTTGTCAGGGGTGTTGTGAATATGGCAAGGTCCCTCCAATATTTTGTCCAACCTGGACGGACTGTCTCTGTTAATTTTTAACGTCTTCTTCCGTTGACCGGGCCTGGAGCCACTGAATCTGGTGTTCACTGCCGATTCTTCTGTTTCTCCGGCATTGTTCCGTCGCTTGTTCTGGTTCCGCCGTGGATTGCCATTGTCATCCCTGACTTCGGAAGTGCCAGGGTCGCTGGTACTATTGCTTCTACGAGCTGGCCAGCTGTCTTCACCAGCGCAAAAGCGGGTCATAAGTGTAGTAAGGGCTACCATTGTCTTTGGCTTCTCTTGGCCGAGGTGTCTTGCAAGCCATTCGTCCCGGACACTATGTTTGAATGCCGCTAAGGCTTCAACATCCGGACAGTCAACAATTTGGTTCTTTTTAGTTAATAACCAATTCCAAAGCTTGCGGGCTGACTCCCCGGGTTGCTAGATTATGCGACTTAGATCATCAGCATCTGGAGGCCGGACATAAGTTGTGACACCCCGAGACCGATGAGCCAGGTGTCTTCCTCTTATTCGCTACCGTTGCCATGTCATTTTCTAGCGTGTTGCATTTTGCCATGTCATCATGTTCATTTCATCTGCATAGTTTTTAAAACTTGCATCCGTTCGTAGTTGCCCGATCCCCCATCCTCTCCGTTGCCCGTCCTGAGCCGAGACACACTTGCACGCCCCCGCGGCACCTCCGAATATTTATTTTATAAGTGGCCAAAAAATATTCTCGGAATGGGTTGAAACTTGGCGTGCAGTCTTGTTATAGTGTAGGTATACCGCATGTCAAGGTTCGTTCCATTTGGAGGTTGGTTGATGCCCCAACGGTTAACCGTGTTAACTGCTGGAACCATCTCTCTTTGCAGCCCAGCACCCCTCCACAACAGCCCACAAGCCCATCTAAACCCCCTCCATGTTCTTCGCCGTTGGATCATGACCGCGTGGCTGAAAACCGCACCTCAATATCCCTCTCCTAGTTCCCTCAGCCTATAAAACAGCCCCCTCCTCCGAAATCTGGAACCCTAGTCTCCTTCCTCGTTTTTATGCCTCTTCTCTCTCCTCCCACCTCCTCTGTGCCACCGGATGCGTCCACCGACGGTCGGATAAGTCCGCGCCGCCGCCCCGTAGTGAATCGCGTGCCTCCACGTCACCCCAACCACCACATCCACCGTGCCAAGCCTGCGGGGCCCGAGCCACCCGCCGCCGCGGCCCGCGCACCCGCCTCCATGCCCAGCTCCTCCCGAGCACGCGCCTCCGTTCGCCCGGCTCGCTCGAGACGAGGACCAGTGCTGCCGCCTGGCCGCTCCGTCCTGCCGGCCGCCCGTCGGAGCAGCCAGGCCAGAACCTCGCCGTCCCTTGCTCCCTCTTCGTCCCTGCGTCTTTTCTCTCCCTCACCCAATCTCTCTCTCTCTCCAGGGCACCGTTGCTGCCGTGGAGCTCGCCGGCGGCCTTGCCTTCGTCGGATCCCGGGCCTCCAGCCCGTTCCCGACCTCACCGCCGTCGCAGGGGACTCCGGGCGCCGCCGCCATGGCCTCTTGCCCGTGAGGCACGCCGGGAGGAGGACGCCGCCTCACGTGGGCCGTGCCCCGCCCGCGAGGCCCAGCCGGCCCGGCCACCTCTCCACCTCCACGGCCTAGCTGCGCCTCCTCACCATCCTGGGCCAAGCCCATTTGGGTGAGCAGCCCTATCCCTCACCTTGAGCGATATATAATATCGCGCGCCCATCAGTTTTTTCACAGAAAATCACTAAGTCCCTAGGAATCATCATCATGTTGCATTTTTGAATTGAGTGTAAATTTGTGCACGTAGATCCAAATTGAGCTTATAATATGTCAAAATGTTCGTCTCTCTGTGCTCTACATGATAGTTGCATTTGCATACATGTTAGGATGCATTTCGCCATGTTAATACCTTTTGCAAGAGTGCTAAGTGTTGTTAACTGCTGAAAACTGTTATAACTTGCTCATTTGTCTTTTTCATATATTTTGTGTGATTTTTTTAGCATCATGTCAACATGTTTTAGGAGCATAATCATGTCGTCTTTGCTGTGGTGTAATTAGTTTTTCATGATATGCCTTGTGGTGAGTGAAACAAGCTTGCAAAGTGACCTACTTACCGTTTGCTGTTTTCTGAGACTTGTTGAAAACTGCCAAGTCTGAAACTGTTATATTGTGATGCCATGTTTGCTTGATGCTACAGTCATATCCATGCATAATCTGGAGATGTTCAGTGATCATGCTTTGTTTTCCATGTAATGCTCTATCCATCCATGCCCTTGTTTGCATTTATGGCATGCTGTAGCTTGTCATTACCATGCTCTCAAATTGCTAAATAATGTTTCTGTCAGCCCGTTAATAGTAAGTTCATTTTTGCCATGTGAAAGCTAGTGTTCTATGCATCCTATGGCCATGTTCTTTCCATGAGTAGCTACATAAACATGTCATCTTGTTGTTGGTTATATTCACATGCCATGAAATGCTTTGATATGAGTTGCACAAGCTTGGAAACATGCCTACTTGTCAGCGTTCCTGCCATGTTCAGTTATTTCACCAAGTCTGTGAATATGTTATCTTTTGCAATCTTTCTATGATGTTTTGAGCATGTTCTAGTGGTATTTGGCAATAGCTCAGTGATCATATTTTTTAATGCTTGACATGTACATGCTTGTCATGCCCTTTGGTGCCATGAAATGTTCCTGTAGCATTAACTTTTGTTGCCTCAAACTATGCATCATGAATCTGTTTTCAGCCTTACTCTATTTTTCTCCAAGTCTGAGAATCTACTATATTATGTGTGCATCTTGTTTTGATGAATGCCATTGCTCTAGAGGTTATTTGGAGAGGCTTAGTAATCATGTTTTGCCTTGTATTACCTGTACTTTAATGCCATGCTTTTGGTTGCTATGTTCTTGTACTTTAGCATCATGTTTCATGCCTACAACATGTCATCATATTAACTCTCCTCATGTATATGCTCTATTTTTCACTAAGTCATAATCTCTGATATAAAGTTTGCTTGTTGCCTTGGTCATGTTGGATCACTCTTGATGCCTATGAACCTGATCCTTGTTGATATTGGAAGCACGTGATCTGTACTTTGAGTTCATGCCATGCTTGTGCCTATCTTGTACTTGTAGCATGTTGTTTTGATGCCTGTAAGATTCCTAGTTGCTGTTGTGCATAGCTTGTCCTTTAATCTTGTTTCGTGTGTATGTGTTGAACCGTGGCTCCGTTTGGGGCATGCTCTATATGAAACTTGCTTGGTTTTGCATGTAGATGCATCATGTCATGTTGTATTCATGTTTTGAGAGTGTGTGCTTAATGTTTGAATGCATTTTGCATCGATGCCATGCTTAACTTGTTTTGCTCATATCTTCTAGGCCGTAACTCCGAATTAAATGAACTTTATATATAACTTGCCTAGAAATTCGTGCAGATCATCATGGTGCATCTTAACTTGTTGTTTAACAACTTTAACTTAAGGTTTGTTCAGATCTGGACCAATTTCTAAATTTGCATATGAGGACTTACCGGAATTGTTATATGTTGTTTCCGGCCTCATTTAAACTTGCTTGGTTGTGTTGATCTTGTATGTTTCATCTCATGCCATGAGTTACATCATGTAGCCTTGTCATGCATCATACTTGGTTGAGCATCTTGTCTTTATTATGTGTTGTGTGTTTACCATGTTGTTTGCTTCCTCTCGTTACTTCCTGTTTTGTCGCGATCGTGAGGATTCGCTTGACTACACTTGGTTCGTCTACGTGGCTTCATATTCTTCATGGACTCATTCTTCTTCCTAGAGGGATCTCAGGCAAGATGACCATCACCTTGGATCTCACTACTATCATTACTATGCTAGTTGTCTCGATGCTATCGCTATATGTCGCACTACCTATCTATTTGTTTGTCAGCCTCTCATTGTTGCCATGAAACCATTAACCTTTGACACCATCCCAGCAAACCATTGAATGGCTATGTTACCGCTTGCTCAGCCCTCTTATAGCGTTGTTAGTTGCAGGTAAAGATGAAGATTGCTCCATGTCGGAACTTGGATTGCTGGAATATCACAATATCTATTACTATAATTAATGTACATATATACTTGGCAATGGGTGGAAGGCTTGGCTTTTTGCTCGATGTTTTGTTCCACTCATGCCACCTTAAGAACCGATAAACCGGTGTTATGTCCTTGATTTTACGTTCCTAACACGGTTGGTTTTATGGGCCCCCCTTGCTTCTTCGCTTAAAGTAAAGCTTTCCTGAGGTGATCCAACTTTGGTTTTACCATTTGCCTAATAACTAAAAACTTGTCGAGGGAGTAATTAACCCGAGGATTTATTGATGAACCCCCCGGGCCAGTGCTCGACTTGAGTGTTGGTCCACCTACCTAGCAATCGGTGGTGCCGCCTCGGGGCAACTCAAGGTATTCTGGCTATCGTCCACTTTGCATAGACGGATGAGTCCGTTGATAGAGAGCGCGCGACTCTAGACACAGGTCTGACTCACCGGAAGATCTCCTTGGGCCAGTTTTCCTTTCTTCGAAGAACTTGTGCGTCGGGATTCTGAAGACGCTCAGGTCTTCCCTAAGATAAGAGGTTTTACCTCTGTTGATCGTGAGAGCTTGTGATGGGCTAAGTTGGGACACCCCTACAGGGTTATGATCTTTTGAAAGACGTGCCTGCGGTTACGTGGTAGATTGGAGTTGTTAATATCCGGTTGTAGATAACTTGACACCATAACTCAATACGAATACACTACCTGTGTGAGTAACCGTGATGGTCTCTTTTCGAAGGGGTTCGGAAAGTGAACACGGTGGGGTTATGTATGAATGTAAGTAGACATGATCCCTTCTTGATCACTACTAGCTGCGATCGATGGCACATCTTGTCATCTCGCTCTGACTTAGTAAACTAGCCTCATACAATGCTTAGTGCTGCTGCAACCACTTTATAACCTCTCCACACCTAAAAGCCTTGATAGTTTTGATACCTGGGAACAAGATTGCTGAGTCCCCATGACTCAAAGTTTACTACACGAACAGATGCATGTACCTCAGAGTTGACGCAGGAGATGTGCAAGAGCTTAAGTGGGAGTTTGATGAAAAGCGTGGGCGTATGTACGTGACATACCCCGACGATTAGTAGTGGTTCCTACTAGGGTCGATCGAGATTAGCCTGTGTGGTATCTTTTTCTTTGTTTGATTTCGTCCGTAGTCAGACACTGTGTTCTCTGGATGAATGTATGTTTAATGTATTAATTATGTGATGTGGCGAGTGTAAGCCAACTATTAAACTCTCTTTCATCATGTTCATTACATGGGTTGCGTAAAGATACCATGCTTGAGACCATTCCAGAATGTGGTTATGACTCTAAGTCGTGCCTCGACACGTAGGAGCTATAGCCGCATCCTGGGCGTTACATAAGTCCCCTAAAAGTTAGCCCGAAAAGCATCCTCTAAATCTTCCTAGCTTCCAATGGAGTTCTCTGGGAGGTAGTTCAACCAGTGCCGAGCTGGCCATTTCAGCTTGAGAGGTAAGTATTTAATGGCATGGAGGTCATCTCCACGAGCCATGTGGATGTGAAGAATAAAATTTTCGATCCAGATCGCGGGGTCCGTCATTCCATCATATGCCTTGATGTTGACAGGTTCAAACCCTTCCGGAAATTGGTGATCCATCACCTCATCGGTGAAGCACAGAGGGTGTGCGGCACCCCCTGTGACATCATGGCATAGTTCGGACATCATTTGGGTTCGGTGCTAACCCCGAACTTGATTGTATTCGGTGTGCTTGGCTTGATAGCCACCGTCCCGTACGGGAGCATGTTCTCCTGATCCGTAGATTGATCTAGCCTAACCGGCTTTTTTATTCAGGGCCTGACGTAAATCGTACTTATGGCCCTGAGCCGTTGTATCTTTTCCTTTACGGTGGGGAGGTGTGGGCTGGTGTACGACATTGCTGGCTTCTTTGTCCCATCCACGAGGTGGTCAGTCCGGTTGATCGGCCTGATCTTGCCTCGACGGAATTGGCGCAAGGGCCTCGTCGTCGCATTGGGGCAGCAATTTGTGTTTGGGATAGCTCTTTGTTTGGCGCTCACGGTCGTATCTCTCTTCAGTGTCTAGCACTTCATTCCATCTATCATTGAGTGTATCCTGCTCAGCCTTAAGCTGTTGCTTTTTTTTCAAGCTCCTTGTTGTGGCAATAAGTTGTTGCAGAATGCGTTTTTGTTCGAGGGGTTCCTCTGGGACTATGAATTCCTCGTCTCCCAGGCTAACATCCTCTTCGGAGACTGGTAGATAATTACTGTCTTCGGAATCATTGTGATTGGTGAGTTGTTCGGGACTGTATTGCCCATCCTCCTGCTCGTCCTACTCCACTGCTGGCTCTACGGGGTCTTCGGCTTCCTCCTGATCTTCATTGTCTCCGGTGCCGGTGTTACTTTCTTTTCCTCGACGTGATTGTGAGCGGCGCTTCTGGTGCTGGCGTTTAGGAGGTTCATCGACGGGCTTATCCTACTCTGGATCTTTATCTCTGTCATCTTCTTTCTCATTGGGTGTATCCACCATGTACACATCATAGATAGAAGTGGTCATCTAGCGCTCGGTTACAGGCGGTTTTTTACCTAGATCGGCTTCGATGTCGTGGTCCATCCCATCGAAGTCTTTGGAAGCATAGTCTAGTATGTCAGTTAAGCCTTCAACCGTGGCAACCAAGTGGGTGGTGGGTGGGAAGCAAAATTCCCTGACCTCAGCCCCCAGTTTTGACTAGGCGTAGTTCGGCTGAGAATCCTCTGTTATGGTGAGAGATTGCGGCAAGTCCAACGCCTCGTTTAAGAGCAAGAGCTGGGTAGGAGTTTGCGGGTCTGCAGGACCAGGATCGACGATAACCGCTCCATTGAGCCCGGAGTGTGCGGATCCCATAAGTCTGAGCTCGTAATTTGAGACAAGTCCGGCTTTCCAGTGGCAGGGAGGATCCCGCTCAATTCTGGGTCTATGGGCGGCTCAACCGCCTCTAAGTCTGCGGTTAGATATTCCATGGCGTGGTTTACCCTCCTGTCTTCGGAAAAAGCGGTCTGCTCTGGATTTAGGGCCAGAGCCGTCGCGGGTATTAACCCCTGGATGGGATGTGATTATAGATCTAAGACGTCTTCATCGTGCGGGCAGGGAGCAGCAGCCGTGGGTGTGCATCCGTCGAAGATCAAGTCTCGTCAGATGTCAACAACATAATTCAAGCTTCCAAACCTGATTTGATGACCAGGGGCGTAGCTGTCAACCTACTCGACGTGGCCATCCGAGTTGGCGCGTAGCACGGAGACGCCGAACACGAAAAGCTGTCCGGGAGGGAAAACCTCCCCGGGGGTGGCGTCGTCGCTGATGACAAGGCGAGCCATCAATCCTTCCATCAACGACACAGTAGAACTCTCAATGAAAGCACCAATGTCGGTGTCAAAACCGACGGATCTCAGGTTGGGGGTCCCAAACTGTGTGCCAGAGGATCGATGGTAACAGGGGACTGAGGACACGATGTTTACCCAGGTTCGGGCCTGCTCTATGGAGGTAATACCCTACTTCATGCTTGATTGATCTTGATGAATATTGGGTTGCAAGAGTTGATCTACCTCGAGATCATAATGGCTAAAGCCTAGAAGTCTAGCCTATGATGTTGTGATTCCGTCTCTACGGACTAAACCCTCCAGTTTATATATGCACCGGAGGAACCTAGGGTTGTACATGATCATCTTTCAGAGGAAGGAAATATTACACCCAGACTCTAAACTTGCCATTCTACACATATAGGAGTCCTATCCGGATACGGGAGATAATCTTCAACGATAATCTTCACGGCCCACCAGTCCAGACCATAACGAGTAATCCGGCCACCCGAGGACCCCTTAGTCCAGGACTCCCTCACCTCCTCATATATAGGTTGGACGGGAGGAGAGGCAGCCAAGGGGGCGCCCCAAGTAGGAGGAATCCTACTTGGGCGTTGTCGGTGTCAAAACTGGCAGATCTCGGGTCGGGGCCACAAGCTATGCATCGAAGGACCAATGGTAACAGGAGACTGGGGACACGATGTTTAGCCAGGTTCATGCCCTCTCAATCGAGGTAATACCCTACTTCTTGCTTGATTGATCTTGATGAATATGTGTTACAAGAGTTGATCTACCTCAAGATCGTAATGGCAAAACCCTAGAAGTCTAGCCTATGAGATATAATTCTGATGTCTAGCCTCTACAGACTAAACCCTCCGGCTTATATACACGCCGAAGGGGGCCTAGGGTTACAAAGGTGACTTGGGGAGGAAGTAATATCTACATCCGGACATCATGCCTGCCTTTCTACATACATAGGAGTCCTGACCGAATACGGGGGAGAGTCTTCTGCTTCTATCTTCGCGACCCATCAATACGGCCCAGCTTCATCGACCCGGACGCCCGAGGACCCCTGAATCCAGGACGCCCTCAGTAGCCCCCGGACTTGCCTTCAAGGATGAGATTGTGTCTGGCTTCATGTCCGCGGTCTTGCAAGGCGAGTCCTTCTGGATGATAGTTCGGCTTCATTTAATATTATATCCCATCAATTCCTCGCTGCCGTCGCCTTTGCCTCCACGTGTCCAATGAATGTGAACAGTATGGGTATTTTTGCAACTACCCCTTGACTGTGTAGGGAAGGCGCCTGTATAAGGAGACTAGATCTCAGATGCCATTCCATTCCATTCCACGTGGAAAATCCCTAGTCCTTGCCACGAAAAATCTTCAAACATGGCCGACATTCCCAGCTCTTCCTCGCACCCTCACGGCCCTCGAGCGTGTGATTGGGAAAGTTGCTTTGTATCCCATGCGCACCTGAGAAATCTTCAGACGTAGGGATATCTTCCTCCCGAGGATCTAGTCCTCGTCCGGGCCGGATTAACTTCCATCGACAATCAAGCCCCGGCAGAGAGTTTTCCCAACCCCTCCAGTGGAGGGCGGGTATGCTTTATCTCCTTCCTTCTAAGAGGTGTAGGATTTCCCGTACACCCCTTCCTTAGGGGGCTCCTGGAGTTCTATGGTCTTCAACTGCATGATCTCACACCGGGGTCTATCCTACACATTGCGGGATTCGTCGCTTTTTGCAAATTATTTCTGGGCTGCTAGCCTCATTTTGAGCTGTGGCGGAAGTTCTTATGACTTGTCCCTCGATCCGAGGAGGGATCCATATTTGAGGTTGGCGGCGCCAAAGTATGGTGCATAGCAGGGACAGGTTATCTGTTCGGCACTCAAAAGAAGGCATCCGAAGAGTGGCCTTCGGAGTGGTTTTATATCGAGGACGTTGCCTTACCGGATCTAGTTCGGCAAGGCCACCCCAAATATTTTAATGCTCCTCCGAAGAAGCTTTTCAACTGGTGTTCCTGCAGTCTCACAGAAGAAGACAGTGCAGATATCAGATTGCTTGCCAGTTCAGGGCTATCAATAATTGAAGTGATGTCGATATCCATAAAGCGATGCGTGCAGCCGCTCCAAGCTAGAGGATTTCTTATGTGGCATTACAATGGCCAGGATGATGCCTCATGCTGCTTACGCCTAGGTCCGGACGACCCTTCAGCTTTAGCCACCATCCTAGCAGATCTTTATAAGGGAGAGAAGCAAGATTTTCTTCGCTTGAAGTGTCGGGAAGGTTTCTCTATGTACAATCCTCCTGACTGGGTAAGTCTTTCTCCTGACCGCTATTATTGCCTGTTTTTCATAGTAAGATGTATTAGCGGAACTGAATTAGGTTATTCCCAACAGGAGTGGAGAAAGGTGGTCGAGTGTATTAATAGTCCCGCCCCACAGCCAGAGGACCACCTTCTAAAAGTGGGCCCCGGATTCGATGAAGATCCGGATATAGGCATAGAGCTAGAAGATGTCGTGTTCTATCAAGCGAGCCATGACGGCATCCAAGTGGCTATCGTAGCCGATTATCCTGGCCTTATTCCTTCCTCTCACGTAAGTACCCAGGATATACCTCCTCAAAGAGAAGATTCCCAGCGCGCCTCACCTATCGCACTTTCTTTATACTCAATAGGGGCGTTGCTCTTCACGACGAACTATGCGAAGAACGCCATCCCAGAGGGTGACGCCTGCATCCGGTGAGGCCCTGAAGCGAAAGAGGATCGTGAACACCACCGAACCTTTGAAGAGGTATGTTTGTCTTATCGTATACTAGGTGGTGAAACCGGTATTACAACTTTCCGTCTTGTTTTTTCCTTTTAGAAGGAACATACACCGGACTGTGTCCAGGAATCCTGCAGATCAAGCTCCAACCAATCCGGCTTCAGGTCCGTCTACAAGGACAAGGGTCAATGCAGATGCAGTGCCGGATTGTCCTATTCAAGAGGATTCAGACGAAATGTTTGTTACTAATTCCAAAGCGAAGGTCGCGATGGTTCACCGGCGGCGAAAAGCAGCCATGCATGACCCAACCTTTTCTGAGGAGGCGTTTAACACCCTTAGTTATGCGGATGCTTAAATTCGAGCTGCTCAAGACGGACTCGCTGGAGCCACTCACCAGCTTTCAAAGGATATGCAGGTAAGTGATAATTTAGTGTTGCCATGCCAGTAGCACCCGAGACTTAAAGCAGTTGGTCCAACTGATTTGAGGATCTTTGTGTTTTGCAGGCGCTCCAAGAAAAGAATAACATCTTATCCAAGGAGCTGGAAGAATGCCGGACCCAACTGACGGCTGTCACCACCGAGTTGGAAAATTCGAAGAAACCCGAGAAGGATGCTGATGGTAAGAACAATAGTGTCCGGACAGTATGATATTTGTGCCGATCAATAGCCTCTTAGTACATATTGATTGAAATGTAGCAATAGGGCCGACCGACCAATGGGAGAAGAAGCTGAGGGCTGCTCTGGCGGATAAAAATTTTGCCGAAGGGGAAACAGCTGCTGGTAAACATGTATTGACATGAACCATAGAAAAAAGAAACCAAGTAGAGGATAAGAATGTCAGGCTAGAATAGGAGTTAAAGGGCGTGCGAGCCCAACTCTCAAATTCCTTGGAAGAGAACTGGAGGCTTAAAGGCGGCATATTCAGTATGTCCTTAAACCTAGCTCTCCTTATAGTCCCTTGTTTTCAAAGTTTTTCATAAAACTTTGCATGCAGGTTTGTTAACTGGGCGGCCCGAAGGGGAAGTGTTCGGTTTTCAGGGCGACTTGCTGCTAGAGCTTTCGAGAGTACACGAGCAAGCTCGGAAGGCCATGAAGAATATGGCCAAGGATTTATGGCCGGGCAATTCGCCTCCAGAAACTATGGAGGACTTGGCGGACTTGTTCAAAGGCGCTCGCCGCCGCTTTGAACTATGAAAAGCGTCAGCATGTCGCATGGGTGCTCGAGAAGCCTAGGCCATGGTGAAGACACGCTACACCAGCCTTGAACCGAATCATATGGCCCGCGTGGGGCCTCGAGGATCGGGTGGACAAGAGATTCCCGTGAGCTTGGTATATGACCAAGTGGAGATAGCTACCAAGTTTTCCCAACATGACTGTAAACTAGACAACCTTATAGAGGTAATAGAAAAAGAGTAGTCGTTTGATTCCATGTATCAATGTACTTTAACATCAAACTTATCTTCGGCCAAAATTATAGAAAGATTGTCATGGCCAACCTTCCGCTTTAACCTCCATAAACCCAAAGGCTGGAGTGTTTTCGAATACTATACCTACGGTAAACACGTGGTATGTTCGGAAACCAGGCAATCCGGTCATAATTGCTTGAACAGACAAACTGTATTCGGGGAGTTATGTTATATTACTATTTAACGTAAGAAACATATTCCAGATAGAATAGTTCCATTAAGGGTTCCTTTCCCTGGGTCAGCATGCGTACATATGCGTGCCTAGGCTTTTGATCCTGTAGAAGGATTGTAGGATTCCATATCCTATGATAGTTTAAAATGTATGCATTAAAAGCAATATGTCATGTATCCGCCGACCTATTATTCCCTTAAGAACGCTAGCTTTCGGCTTCACCTAGTCTGAGGTATAGGTCTGGATTACCCGGTTGTAACAATCGCAGAGGTGCTCCCTTTACACCCTAGCCGAACAATCGGGAACGTAGGGGTAAGCACAGGAGCCAGGCAACCCAGCTTGGCCAAAACTTAAGTCATATTGGTGCATATAATGGCAAGGAAAGACTGTGAAAACAGACGACATTGTAACCAAGAGGCTTTTTGATAACGGGCTTCATCAAAGAAGCCCCCAAGTATATTTGAGGTACATACATTCAAAGATGTACTATCCTATGGTAGTTCGGGTGAGCTGAATACTTACCAATGAAAGGAAAAAGTAAAAAATGGAAGAGGAGAAAAATAAAAATAAAAACCAAAAGCTAACTTAAAGGGAGAAAAAAATGCTACCGAACTATCCATAGAATCATCGGAGCCTAGTAGCGTTCCACAGATTCAGCTCAAGGCGGTTATTTTGCACATTCCGAAGGCGATAGGCTCCACCGGTGAGTACTTCATCGATAATGAAGGGCCCCTCCCTTTTTGGTTTGAGCTTGTCCGTTTTCTTCTCCAGGAGGCGTAAAACAAGTTCGTCGACATTGTATGTTTTAGCTCGCACTTCTCTGCTCTGGTACCGCGTGGCCTGTTGTTGATAAAACACGGAACGGGCCTGCGTTGTATCGGGCTCCTCTTCAAGTTCATCTAGGTCGTTCTACCGATCTAGCTTGGCTTCGCTCTCTTCGTACATGCGCACTCGAGGTGAGTCATGAATAATGTCGCAGGGCAGAACAGCCTCTGCGCCGTACACCATGAAAAAAGGTGTGTATCCGGTCGCCCGATTAGGTATGGTCCGCAGCCCCCAGAGTACGGAGTCAAGCTCCTAGACCCAATGTTTATCAGACTCCCATAGGGAGCGCACTAGTCGGGGTTTAATGCCGCTCATTATCAGACCATTGGCTCTTTTGACTTGACCGTTTGTTTGAGGGTGGTACACAGAGGCGTAATCAGGTTTAATGCCTAACTTTGCGCACCAATTTTTTACCTCATCAGCTGTAAAGTTGGTGCCATTATCTGTGATAATACTGTGCCGAACACCATAACGGTGTATTACACCGAATATAAAATCTCTCACCAGCCCTGCCTCAGCTGTTTTTACTGGCTTGGCTTCTATCCATTTAGTGAATTTATCTACCATAACCAGCAAGTATTTCTTTTTATGGCTTCCCCCTTTAAGAGGTCTGACTATATCAAGCCCACAGACCGCAAAAGGCCAAGTAATGGGGATTGTTCTCAAAGCGATGGGAGGCATGTGACTTTGATTTGCAAAGAGCTGGCAACCAACGCAATGGTGGACTAAGGTCTGGGCATCTGCTTGGGCAGTGGGCCAGAAAAAGCCAGCTCGAAAAGCTTTGCTCACAAGCGCCCAACTGCCGCGTGATGGCGCCCATTCCAGCGTGTATTTCAGTGAGAATTTGCCTCCCCTCCTCTTCGGAGATGCACCTTTGGGGAACACCAGTAGTGCTTTTCTTGTATAGTTCACCTTGGTGGACTTTGTAGGCTTTAGAACATCGAATTATGCAACAGGCCTCATTTTGGTCATCGGGGAGCTCCAACCTATTAAGGTAAGCTAGGAAGGGCTCTGTCCAGGGGGCTATGACAGCCATGATCTCGTGAGCCGAAGAAGTTATCTCCATGTCTGAGTCCCTGATGATGTCTGAGTTAAGTTCGGCTGGGGGTGTGTTCGGATCCAGATTATTATTGCCGCTCTCGTCCTGCCATGTTTTTGATGGCTTAAACAACCTTTCCACGAAGGTGTTAGGCGGGACTGGGTCGCATTTTACACCCATACGAGCGAGTATATCTACCGACTGGTTATTATCCCGGGCTACATGGTGGAATTCCAGCCCCTCGAATCCAGCCAATATTTTCAATATGACATTGCGATAAGCTGCCATCTTTGAATCCTTCGTGTCAAACTCTCCGTTTATTTGAGAGATAGCAAGGTTTGAGTCTCCATGTACCTTGAGGCGTCGTATGCCCATGGATACAGCTGGGCGGAGACCATGCAATAGTGCCTCATATTCGGCTGCATTGTTTGAGTTCGTGTACATGATTTCTAGTACATACCGGACTGTTTCCCTGTTGGAGATATCAGGATGATACCGCCCCCCAATCCAACTAGCATTTTGGAACTGTCGAAGTACATTGTCCAGTGGGAATATGAACCGTACTCTTTAGGGAGTTCGGCTTTGGTCCATTCTGCGATGAAGCCAGCCAACACCTGGGTTTAATAGTCCACCGCGGCTTATATGATATTTCGAATAGTAAGAGCTCGATGGACCATTTGGCTATGCGTCCCGTGGCGTCTTTGTTATTGATTATATCGATAAGTGGTACTTCAGATGCCACTGTGATCGAACACTCTTGAAAGTAGTGTCAGAGTTTCCGAGATGACATGAAGACCGCATAGGCAATTTTCTGATAGTGGGGGTACCGTGATTTACACGGTGTGAGAACCTCGGATACGTAGTATACGGGCTTTTGAATGGGGAACTTATGTCCCTCTTCGGCTCGTTCGACGACGAGCACAACACTCACTACCTGGTGAGTGGCTGATATATACAGCAACATTGGTTCACCTACACTCGGAGCGGCTAGGATTGGGTTGCTCGCTAGTAGAGTTTTTATTTCTTCTAATCCAGCTATGGCCGAGTCCGTCCATTCGAAGTTGTCATTGCATCGTAGCATATGTAAAGTGGCAATGCTTTCTCTCCTAGCCTGGAGATGAAGCGGCTCAAGGCCGCTATGAAGCCTGCTAGTTTTTGCACTTGTTTGAGATAGGTTGGCGTTTTGAGTTGTGACAAGGCCCGGATTTTAGCTGTGTTAGCTTCGAATCCTTTGTGGGATACAATGAACCTTAATAGCTTTCCGGCCGGAATGCCGAAGACACATTTTTCTGGATTGAGCCTTATGTCATATGTTCTAAGGTTATCAAACGTGAGGCAGAGATCATCCACCAACATCTCGACATGTTTGGTCTTAACAACTACGTCGTCAACATATGCCTCCACTGTCTTGCCAATTTGTTTTTCTAAGCATGTTTGAATCATGCGTTGATACGTGGCGCCAACAATTTTAAGACCGAAGGGCATAGTGTTGAAACAGAAAGGACCGTAGGGGGTGATAAATTCCGTTACGGCCTGATCGGATTCCTTCATCCTTATCTCATGGTATCCGGAGTAAGCATCAAGGAAACATAACGAGTCGTGCCCGGCCGTTGCATCTGTAATCTGATCAATGCGGGGCAGAGGAAAGGGATCGTTAGGGCAAGCCTTGTTTAGGTCTGTAAAGTCGACACAGAGGCGCCAGGATTTATCCTTCTTCAGTACCATGACTATGTTGGCTAGCCAACTCGGATGTTTAATTTCTTTGATGAATCCGGCTTCCAATAGCTTGGCTAGCTCTTCTCCCATTGCTTGTCTTTTGGGTCCGGAAAATCGTCGCAGTGACTGCTTGACTGGTTTGAACCCTTTGATAATATTGAGGATGTGTTCGGCCATCCTGCATGGGATTCCTAGCATATCTGAAGAGTGCCAGGCGAATATATCCCAATTTCGCGAAGAAAGGCGTGTAACGCGCTGTCTACCGCCGGATACAGCCGTGCCCCGATAGACACTGTCTTATTAGGGTCCGTTGGGTGCACTTGAAATTTCATAATTTCATCTGCTGTCTTGAAAGAGGTAGATTTCGATCTTTTGGAAAGGATTACATTGTCCTTGTCCACCGTGGATCGTAAGGTGGGTAATTCTTCGGCCATGAGGGCTTCGGATAATGCCTCTAGGGCTAAAGATGTTGTTTTGTTATTGGCATGGAGTGCTCTATCCAGATCACTTGTAAATGTGATTACTCCATTGGGCCCTGGCATTTTAAGCTTCATGTACCCATAATGGGATATGGCTTGAAAGTGTTAAAAAGCATCCCGTCCTAAAAGGGCGTGGTATCCGCTATTGAAGGGGAAAATGTGGAAGAGCAGTTCCTTCGACCTGTAGTTCTCGGATGAGCTGAGTACTACGTCGAACTTAATGCTTCGTGAACACCGGGCTTCCCGAAAAATTCCTCTGAAGGTTGTGTTAGTGTGCTCAATGCGGGATTTGTCAATCTGCATTTTTGCAAGTGTTTCCTCGTATATGAGGTTGAGTCCGCTTCCTTCGTCCATAAGTACTTTAGTGAGGCAAAAGCCATCTACTATTGGATCTAGTACAAGAGCTACTGTTGCTCGGACCGGCCGGACTCGAGGTGCGTCTTCAGCAGAAAAAGTAATTGCCGTGTCACTCCATGGGCTTGTAGGGCTAATTTGATAGACCTCGGCAAGTTCGCGATTTCCTCTCTTGTGGCGGTTGTTTGAGGAGAATGTCTCGAAGACAGTGAAGACACTGACGTCTTTCTCCCCTGATGCTGCGGTGGCAAGGATTGCTGCACCGCTCTTTGCTACCTTCCGGAGTACCCAACATGCTCGAAGGCAGTGGTTTGGGATATTGTCCGGGGCTGCATGTATTTGGCAAGGTTTATCCAGGAGTTCGTCCAGTATGGACATGTGTCCTATAGAAGGTTTGTTCTTCTTGCCGATAGGCATATTATCGGATGACCTGCTGGGGTATGTCCGTTTAGCCTTAGCAGTGTGTTGTCTGAATGCGGACTGTTCTAGAGGTGTATTCTGGGCTTTCCAACTGTTTTCCATTGCGCAGTACTTTCGTACTAAGTGCGACAGGTTTGTGAAACTCAGAACACGACGTCGGTTGAGGGTGTTCAAAACTCCCTCGTTCGTACAATTGCGGTGAAATAGGGGGACCGCATCATCGTCGCAGTAGTCCTTAATCTTGTTCTTGACAAGCAGGAATGTGGCCCAGAAGTGGTTGACCGTCTCCTAGGGCTGCTCCTGTATGTTGGCGCGATCGTTTATGTCCGGAAATCCGAATTTACTTGGAGAGTTTTTCCTAGGGTGGGTGGCTGCTGGTAATTTTGAATCCCGACCCAACGTGGTATTCGGGGTTTGGACAACCTCCGGTGTCGATGATCTGGGCCCCACGGGATCTGAACGTTCCGTGGGCCCGAGTCAATCCTAGAGCAAAAAAACACAAGGTGCCACCCGACAGGGGCGTGTTCGGCTCGATGGGTTCGGAGATCCGAACTATAACGGTCTCCGTCTTAAGAGGAGGAGTATCTTCGGCACCGTCCTCGACTGCCGCCACTAGATGAGTGATCGGGATGGGATCAGTCTCATCCTGACCGGATTTAGGTTCGATCTGATCTCCTAGCAATGGAAGCCCCAGGACGGCGATGCGATCCAACAGTTTGTTCAAGGGCGAGAGATCTGCCGATCGATGTCGCGTCATCGGAGTGGCCGGAGTCAACATAAGGGTGATGCTCGGTGACCGCAGGAAGTGCGACCGGCCCGGAGGCCGCGCGGGTGCATATAACAAACCCACCGAGCTGGAGAACCTGGCCAATGGCCAAGTTGTTTCCGAGGGTGATCTCTTCATTGATGACGAGGCGAGCCATCGATCACTTATTGCGAGTGCACAACGGAGCTCTCAATGAAAGCACCATTGTTGGTGTCAAAACCGGCAGATCTTGGGTAGGGGGGCCCAAGCTATGCGTCTAAGGGCCGATGGTAACAGGAGACTGGGACACGATGTTTACCCAGGTTCAGGGCCTCTCGATCGAGGTAATACCCTACTTCCTGGTTGATTGATCTTGATGAATATGTGTTACAAGAGTTGATCTACCTCGAGATCATAATGGCTAAACCCGAGAAGTCTAGCCTATGAGATATGATTCTGCTGTCTAGCCTCTACAGACTAAACCCTCCGGCTTATATACACGCCGGAGGGGGCCTAGGGTTACAAAGGTGACTTGGGGAGGAAGTAATATCTACATCTGGATATCATGCCTGCCTTTCTACATACATAGGAGTCCTGACCGAATACGGGGGAGAGTCTTCTGCTTCTATCTTCGCGCCTTCGCGGCCCATCAATACGACCCAGCTTCATCGACCCAGATGCCTAAGGACCCCTGAATCCAAGACTCCCTCAGGCGCCTCCCAATTCGGTGTCCCCCCTTCCATATTCATCCGGAGGGGGAAGGAAGGAGGAGGGAGGAGACAAGGAAGGAGGAGGCCGAATTGCTCTACTTCCTTTCTATCTTACCCTCTTTCCTTCCACCTTATTTTGGCCTACATGGGGCGCACCAGCCCCTTAGGGGCTCGTTTGTCCCACACTTGGCCAAATAAGGCCCATATCTTTGTTGGGGATGCCCGAAACTCCTTTCCGGTGACTTGGTATGTACCCGGTACCCTCGGAACACTTCCGGTGTCCGAATATCATCGTCCTATATATGAATCTTTACTTCTCGACCATTTCGAGACTCCTCATCATGTCTGTGATCCCATCCAGTACTCCGATTAACATTTGATCACCAAATCACATAACTCATATAATACAAAATCGTCATTGAACGTTAAGCGTGCGGACCCTACGGGTTTGAGAACTATGTAGACATGACCGAGACACTTCTCCGGTTAATAACCAGTAGCAGAACCTGGATGCTCATATTAGTTCCTACATATTCTACGAAGATCTTTATCGGTCGTACCGTAATGACAACATACGTTGTTCCCTTTGTCATTGGTATGTTACTTGCCCGAGATTCGATCGTCGGTATCTTCATACCTAGTTCAATCTCGTTACCGGCAAGTCTCTTTACTCGTTCTGTAATGCATAATCTTGCAACTAACTCATTAGTTACACTTCTTGCAAGGCTTCTTATGATGTGCATTACTGAGAGGGCCCAGCGACACCTCTCCGGTACTCGGAGTGACAAATCCTAATCTTGATCTATGCCAACCCAACAAACACCTTCGTAGATACCTGTAGAGCATCTTTATAGTCACCCAATTACATTGTGACGTTTGATAGCACACAAGGCATTCCTCGGGTATCCGGGAGTTGCATTATCTCATAGTCGGAGGAATATGTATTTGACATGAAGAAAGCAATAGCAATAAAACAGAACGGTCATTATGCTAAGCTAACGGATGGGTCTTGTCCATCACATCATTCTCCTAATTATGTGATCTTGTTCATCAAATGACAACACATGTCTATGGTTAGGAAACTTAACCATCTTTGATTAACGAGCTAGTCTAGTAGAGGCTTACTAGGGACACGATGTTTTGTCCATGTATCCACACATGTATCAAGTTTCCGGTTAATAAAATTCTAGCATGAATAATAAACATTTATCATGATATAAGGAAATATAAAATAACATCTTTCTTATTGCCTCTAGGGCATACTTCCTTCAATATTCATTTTAATTTCACAAATCTTGGGAAAATAGATGTTGGCAGTTACATAATCAGCTCCGGAAAACATTTTTGTGATTTCAAAGAACAGTCGCATCCTTTCTACTACATCAATAGCAAAAGCCCATTCTTCCTTAGTAGGGAGACTCTCATATTGCTTCTCAACCTTTTTTAATCTCACGAAAACAACCTTATATGGTAGAGCCACACTACGCGTTGTGTAAATTAAATTCCACCTAGTCTTACAATCAAGTATTAATCTTCTTGTTATGACCTTTTGAAACTTAGCAATTTCCTCAAACTTCTCTATTCGTTTTGGTGAGGCAATCAAAAAAGCTACACTCTCTCTAATCTTTTCTATTGATGGTTTCATAGCTTCTAAGCCGTCTTTGACAATTAAATTCAGAATGTGGGTACAACAACGCATGTGAGTCAAGGTACCTCGCGACAAGTCATAGCATCATAAAACATACAAATAATGTTTCTTGTCACCATATTAAACAAGGGTTGCAAAACACTAATGAATCTTTGAAATGCCGTATGATCAACTATGTATAAGGGGTACCCATGCAGCACAACCATGGAAGCAAGCATCTTTCTAGAATAATCTTGGTCAAAAGTATAATTCTCCGCCAAAACTTTTCCATGGCTACTAGAACTGAACCTCAAAGAAGATTGGCTCAATGTTTTACCATTGCTATTGACCTTCTTCATACTACAAGCCACGAAATGAACACGAATGCTTTGTCCCATTCCTTGATTCCCCTCCAAGTTTCTTCTTACAAGGAAGACATTGTGCCTTCCATCTCCCATAGACCTTCACCTTATTGAAATTATCCCAAACAATTGAAGTGAGCTTTCTCTTGGAACCAACTCCTTGCCCTTCCTCAGCCCCGTCTTGCTCTTCATTCTCGTCCCCATCTTCCTCTCCATCGTCATCCTCATCCCCATCTTCCTCTTCGTCCCCTTCATCCGTAGCTTCCTCTTCATTCGTAATTTCAACATGTTCTTGAACAAACATTGCATCATAATCGACGAACTCATCAAATTCTTCGTACATATCCTCAGGTTCACGCACACTAGCTGTAACTGAATGTATAATAGTAGTTTCCATTGACGGTATTGTCAATGAATCAATTAACCTGTAAAAAGGAATAAAAACAAAAATATTAGCTTTGGTGTATTCTTTTTGGACATAGTGGCAGTAGCAATTTGGACTCTACCATATGTATTTCTTGCAAGTCTACTAAAACAATAGCAATTTATATATGTAGCCTGCAATATGAAAAAAACACTGCATATTATTTGTACAAGGATTTCAAATCCATTTTATTTATTTCTTGCAAGAGTGTACCAGCTTCAACTCAACTTCCGAAACTTTCATGAAAAAGGATCATATACTAGAGTTTAAACCAAACCCTAGCAAACCTAATCCATCAATTCACAGAAAATTAGCATCACCCATCTCAAACCCTAACACCATCCATCTCAGATTCTGCAATACGGGGTTGTTCACCTCGTCTTTAACTTCTTGCGGACGTTGAAGTTGGACGGAGGGTTGGGAACCGGATTGGAAAGCCCGCTGCCTCCTCTTCCATGAAGTCCATGACCTTTTACCCTTCCACCATAGCGCAGGGTTGTAGTAGAGAGAGAAAGGTGATGGGTGGATGTAGAAGGCATTGGCGGCACCAGCGACGGTGCCCTTTCACCTGACTTGGGACGTGAGGACACCACCATGGAGATCATCACCGGCAGCGGCACCCCTTCTCCAAATCAGACCGTGGTTGGTGGAGAAGACGTCGAGGGAGGAGGCTCGCCAGTGCAGACCATGGACGGCGGCTCTTGCAAGATTGGAACGAGCCAGGCGGCTCCTAGGGACCTAGGTTTAGGTTTTCTGATGTGCGCGTGTGCGGGGGAAAGAGACTGGAGGGTTCAAGTGAGGGGGTAAAGAACGAGCGACGCTGGCCACAGCGACACAATGAGGGATTGGTTTGGCCTCGACTAGAAGGGGCTCGGTGATACGTCTCCATGGTATCTATAATTTTTTATTGTTCCATGCCAATATTCTAAAACTTTTACATACTTTTGGCAACATTTTATACTATTTTTGGGACTAACATATTGATCCAGTGCCCAGTGCCAATTCTTGTTTGTTTCATGTTTTTTGTTTCGCAGAAAATCCATATCAAACAGAGTCCAAATAGGATAAAAATTTATGGAGATTTTTTTTGGGATATGTATGATTTTGGGAAGAAGAATCAACACAGGGTGATGCCCGAAGGGCCCACAAGGACGGAGGGCACACCCAGGGGGGTGTGCCGTGCCCCTGACCCTTGTGGCCACTTCGTAAGGTTTTTGGTGCCCTTCTTTCACCGCAAGAAAGCCAATATCTGGATAAAAATCATGTTAAAATTTCAACCCAATCAGATTTACGGATCTCCGAGAATTTAAGAAACGGTGAAAGGCCAAAATCTAGGAGCACAGAAACAGAGGGAGACATAGAGATAGATCTAATCTCGGAGGGGCTCCCGCCCCTCTGCCGCCATGGAGGCCATGGACCAGAGGGGAAACCCTCCTCCCATCTAGGGGGAGGTCAAGGAAGAAGAAGAAGAAGGAGGGGGCTCTCTCCCCCTCTCACCCGATGGTGCCGGAACGCCGCCGGGGCCATCATCGTGTGACGGCGATCTACACCAACACCTCCCACAACCCGTTGTACCCTCTACTTGAACATGGTGATTTATGCTTTATATTATTATTATCCAATGATGTGTTGCCATCCTATGATGTCTGAGTAGATTTTCGTTGTCCTATGAGTAATTGGTGAATTACTATGATTGGTTTAATTTGCTTGTGGTTATGTTATTTTCCTTTGGTGCCCATCAAATGAGCATGCGCATGGATCACACCATAGGGTTAGTTGTATGTTGATAGGACTATCTATTGGAGGGCAAGAGTGACAGAAGCTTTGACCTAGCATAGAAATTGATGCATACGGGATTGAAGGGGGACCAATATATCTTAATGCTATGGTTGGGTTTCACCTTAATGAACGTTAGTATTTGCGGATGCTTTCTAATAGTTTCAATAATAAGTACATAGAATTTCAAGTCAGGGATGACATGCTAGCAGTGGCCTCTCCCACATAAAACTTGCTATCGGTCTAGTAACGTAGTCAATTGCTGAGGGACAATTTCGCAACTCCTACCACCATTTTTCCACACTCGCTATACTAACTTTATTGCTTCTTTACTTAATAGAACCTAGTTTTTATTTACGTGCTCTTTATACTCTTGCAAACCTATCCCACAACACCTACAAAGTACTCCTAGTTTCATACTTGTTCTAGGTAAAGCGAACGTTAAGCATGCATAGAGTTGTATCGGACACTCTTACTTATCGAAAGAGGCTACAATTGATCCCCTATACTTGTGGGTTATCAAGACATTTTTCTGGCGCCGTTGCTGGGGATCAATAGTGTGGGGTGAACATTCTCGTGTTTGCTTGTTGCTTTATCACTAGGTAGATTTTATTTGCTATTATAAGTTGTTCTCTATCTTTAGTTATGGATATGGAACACGAAATACGAAAAAAATAGGTGTACTTGCTACTCATGGAGATGGGGGACCTCCTAAAACCCTCGATGCTCATTATCTGGAAAATATTCTGTACTACTTTGATAATCCTGAGAAACCCCCATTCAACTATATAATGGGAGTAACGTTGGATCAACGCGAATACTTTAGGGATTATCGCTTGACTCAAAAAGGGAAACTATTACGGGATCAAATTTATATGTTGCATTGGTATGATCGGCAACTATGCTTGAGATACGATTATACTTCTTGTTCTTGGATGAAGGCTCCACACCTTCCCTTCTCATGCAAATTTAATGATAATGAAACCATAGCTTCTTATGCTAATGGTATATTTGATTATCATGATGTGGAACAAATAGAAGAATTAGTTGCTGATATGTCTCCAACGTATATATAATTTTTGATTGTTCCATGCTATTATTTATGAAGTCTTGGATGCTTAATGGGATTTATCATTCACTTCTATATCAATTTTGGGACTAACCTACTAACCCAAAGGCCCAGTCCAGATTGCTGTTTTTTTCTGTTTTAGGGTTTTGCAGAAAAGGAATATCAAACGGAGTCCAAACGGAATGAAACCTTCGTGAGAGATATTTTTGGAGCAAATCACGCTCGGGAAACATCAGGACCAAGTCAGGGGACGAAGGGCGAGCCCTCGAGGGTGGGGGGCGCGCCCCCCTTCCCAGGGCACACCCCCTGCCACGAGGCAGGCCCACACAGCCCCCGGTGCCCTCCTTCTTCCTATATATACCTACGTACCCCAGAAACTCCATACGCATAGAGAAAACCCTAATTCCACCGCCGTAGCTCCCGTGGAGATCCCATCTTGGAGCCTGTTCCGGGAGGGGGATCCATCACGGAGGCCTACATCATCATCATCATCGCCCTCACCATGAGTTGTGAGTAGTTTACCATAGACCTTCGGGTCAATAGCTAGTATCTAGATGGCTTCTTCTCTCTCTCTGGATCTCAATACAAAGTTCTCCTCGGTCTTCGAGGAGATCTATTCGATGTAATCTCTTTTGCGGTTTGTTTGTCAAGATCCGATGAATTGCGAGTTTATGATCAAGGTTATCTATGAAAGATATTTGGTTCTTCTCTGAACTTTTTATGTGTGCTCATAATATCCTTGCAAGTCTCTTCGAATTATTGGTTTGGTTTGGCCTACTAGATCTATAGTTCTTGCAATGGGAGAAGTGCTTGGCTTTGGGTTCAATCTTGCGGTTTCCTTTCCCAGTGACAGTAGGGGCAGCAAGGCACGTATTGTATTGTTGCCATCGAGAATAAAAAGATGGAGTTTTCATCATATTGCTTGAGTTTATCCCTCTACATCATGTCATCCTGCTTAAAGCGTTACTCTGTTCGTATGAACTCAATACACTAGATGCATGCTGGATAGCAGTCGATGTGTGGAGTAATAGTAGTAGATGCAGGCTGGAGTCGGTCTACTTGTCTCGGACGTGATGCCTATATACAATGATCATGCCTAGATAGTCTCATAATTATTCGCTTTTCTATCAATTGCTCGACAGTAATTTGTTTACCCGCTGTAGAATATCGCTATCATGAGAGAAGCCACTAGAGAAAACTATGGCCCTCGGGTCTATTCTCAACATATCAATCTACATCTACTTTACTTTTCTTGCCTTTATTCGCTGTTTTAATAAACCAAAAATACTAAAAATATAAACTATTGTCTCTATCAGATCTCACTCTCGTAAGTGATCGTAAAGGGATTGACAACCCCTTATCGCGTTGGCTGCGAAGTTCTTATTTGTTTGTGCATGTGCGAGGGACTGGCGCGTCGTCTCCTACTAGATAGATACCTTGGTTCTCAAAAACTGAGGGAAATACTTACGCTACTGTGCTGCATCTCCCTTTCCTCTATGAGGGAATACAACGCAAGCTCAAGAGGTAGCAAGAAGAATTTATGGCGCCATTGCCGGGGAGGCTTACGCAAAAGTCATATACCAAGTACCTATCACAAACCCTTATTCTTCGCATTACATTTATTTGCCTCTCATTTTCCTCTCCCCCACTTCACCTTTGACATTTTATTCACCCTTCTTCCGCCGTGTGTTTTTCGTTCGCTTGCTTCTTGTTTGCTTGTGTGAGTTGGATTGCTTGCTTGTCATTATGGCTCAGAACAATACCAAATTGTGTGACTTCTCCAATACCAACAACAATGATTTTATTAGCACTCCGATTACTCCTATTACCGATGCTGAATCTTATGAGATCAATGCTGCTTTGTTGAATCTTGTCATGAAAGATCAATTCTCCGGCCTTCCTAGTGAAGGTGCCGCTACCCATCTAAACAACTTTGTTAATTTGTGTGATATGCAAAAGAAATGGGATACATATAAGGATATTGTTAAATTGAGGTTGTTTCCGTTTTCACTTAGAGATCATGCTAAAACTTGGTTCTCCTCTTTGCCTAGAAATAGTATTGATTCGTGGAATAAGTGGAAAGATGCTTTTATCTCTAAGACTTTCGCTCCTGCTAAGATCATCTCTCTTAGAAACGATATTATGAATTTAAGCAACTAGATCATGAGCATGTTGCACAAGCTTGGGAGAGAATGAAATTAATGATACGTAATTGCCCTACACATGGTTTGAATCTATGGATGATTATTCATAACTTTTTTGCTGGTTTGAATTTTGCTTCTAGAAATCTTTTAGATTCGGCCGCCGGAGGCACTTTCATGGAAACTACCTTAGGAGAAGCTACCAAACTCCTAGATAATATTATGGTTAATTGTAGAGACTAGACCTTAAACAGTCCGACCTCTATGCATCAGTGTCATCCCTGGATCAGTAATGCTGACACACACAGTACTTGAATGATTTATAACAGAGTAGCAATCACACACTTATTACATCGATAGTTCCAACGATGAACTTATTACAATAAAAATGACTTAAGGCCATCTAACACAATAACAGCGGAAGGCTTGGAAGATAAGTGAGTCCATCAACTCCAACGGCATCACTGAGTATAGAACCAAGACCTAATAGGCACCTTACTCGTCGTCTGAAAAGTCTGCAACATGAACGTTACAGCCCGAAAACGGGTCAGCACATGGAATATGCTGGCAAAGTAACACATAGAGAGTAACAAAAGTAAAGCTATATTATATGCAATATGGCTGGTGGAAAGCTCTATGGTTATAGTTTTGCGTAAAGCCAATTTTTCCCTACTACAAAGGAATAGATTTTAATTTAACTATCATGGTAGTTGAAACATCGTTGAGAAGATAGACATCCTCTCAACCCCAATTAATAATCATCATTAAACCCAACAATATTAATTAAAGTAACATGATGAGATTCACATGATAATACAAGTACTAGATACTCAAGACGTCCGTAACCGGTGACACGGCTAATCATGATCAGTTTGTACACTCTGCAGAGGTTTGTGCACTTTTCCCCACAAGACTCGATCGCCTTCGTTGGAATTCTCGCACTATAGGTTGTTTGAGAAACGGATGACCGAGACACAGTCTTTCAGAAGCACTAGCACCTTACGTCCGGGTGGACCGTACCAACCTACATCCCCTACATCTGCTAGTCCACCACTGTAAGATTTCGCACGACTTAGTCAACTATGCTAGAGCCCATAATAGCTTGTGGCTGCACACGGAAGTTTCTAGTATGAATAATCTCATGATCTCTTTGGGCCTGGGTGGCGGTCCATAAAGAAAACAGGCAATCGCTGGAATACCCAGGTGCCTCAATCCACCCAGATGTGTATTAAAGTTGCCACCTTAAGTTGAACCATTAATTTAACAATCTCACATCTGTCATGGATACACTCACCCAATCCACGTCTACGAGCATAGCATGACCTAACAATAACGTTGAAGTAACTCCCAAAGGTTTGAATGTAATGCAGGTGATAGGTACTACCTCAATCTACTTCCCAGTTCCATAAGTTAAAGCTCCTACTCATGCAATGTGTGACGGTTTGACTAATGCAATGAAAACTGGGTAATTGGAAAGTATGATCAAAGTGTTACTTGCCTTGCTGATGATCCGCAAAACCTAGAGATTCAAAGTAGCAAGCGGCGCACTCCGGGTACTCTATCGCAAACAAACAAGCACACAATAAGTACTTAACTAATGCACGTGTAAAACTCAAATAAGAGATCTAACCAGAAAGTTCAACTTAAGAACTCTGGTTTGCAGAAGAACAACAAAAGAAAGCAATGAAAGACAAATGGCAAAAGAGAAAACAACTACCGTACCAATCTGAACCTAAGTCCAAATTTAACAGAGGCAAACGCTTGGGTGACTAGGTTAAACGGAAAGAGAGTTTCGAGATGAAACTCCAGGCGCTTGAATCGTCTGATTCCGATAAACGAGCGAAAAAATAAACTAGAACGAAGATCGGATCAGAAATCACGATCAGAAAATAACTACGAAAAAGAAAACTAAAAACAGCTTAACGAACGGACGTTCGTCAGTTGAGACTAAATGATGAACTCATTCGTTAAAACGAAGGAATAGGTGAACGCTCACTAATTAACTAAACCGGGAAAAGAAAAAAACCAATCCAACTAAAAAAATGAACTAGGATTCTAAAAAAACCGATGGTTTTCTACCGAAAACCGTTGGCGGCGGCTACCTCGTCGTTTCGGCCGGCGGGGGGCATCGGCGGCGGGCGGCGGTGGCAGGCGGCGGGGCTGCGGCGGTGGTGGTGTGCAGCAGCGGCGGCGGTGGTGTGCAGCGGCGGCGGCGGCGGCGGTGTGCAGCGGCGGCGGCGGCGGCGGTGTTGTGCAGCGGCGGCGGGCTCGCGGCGGCGGCGGCTTGCACTGCGGCGGCGGCTGGCTTGTGACGGGGCGGGGTGCGACAAGGGGCAGGGCGGCGGCTATATATAGGGGGGCTAGAAGCTTGGGGAGGGGGCAAGAAACGGCGACGGCGGAGTCCGATCCGGGCACGGCGGCACGGGGAAGGCGGCGCGGGCGGCTGGGCCTGGCTCGGCTGGTCTTCGGCCCAGTCGGGTTCGGGTCCCCCTACATTTTTTTTAATTAACGCTGGTGCTACAAAAAGAAATTCTAGAAAATAAAATAAAAATCTAAAATTGCCAAAACAAATTTTCACCGTCTAAATAGAATATTTAGAACAAGATGAACATTTTCTAGGCACTAAAATGCATTTTTGAAAACATGCAATTTTTCCTAATTCAAATAAAACTCCAAATAAAACTTATTTGATTTTTTTATTAAATCCTCAGTATTTCTTTATTTTTGGGAGAGTCATTTTACTCCCTCTCTCATATTTATGATAGAAATACTTGAAGATAAAATAAATAAAATCAAACGATCCTATTTTCAAAATTTGAGAAACCTCAAATATGAAAATATTGAAATCCCCAACTCTCTCCGAGGGTCCTAGAGTTGCTTAGGGATTTTCTTGGATCCACCAAAAGCAAGAAAATATGATATGCATGATGATCTAATGTATAACATTCCAAATTGGAAATTTGGGATGTTACAAACCTACCCCCCCTTAAGATGAATCTCGCCCTCGAGATTCGGGTTGGCTAGAAAATAGGTGAGGGTGGTCCTTCCGCAGGTCTTCCTCTCGTTCCGAGGTGGCTTCATCCTTGGTGTGGTGACTCCACTGAACTTTGCAAAATTTGATAACCTTGCTGCGGATGACTCGGCTGGCATACTCAAGAATCTTGACCGGTCTCTCTCTTCATAGGTCAAGTCACTGTCCAGCTGAATAGTTTCCAACGGCACAGTATCCCTGAGCGGTATATCAGCCATCTCGGCGTGGCATTTCTTCAACTGGGAAACATGGAATACATCGTGAACTCCTGACAATCCTTCGGGCAGCTCCAACTTGTAGGCTACTTCTCCCATACGTTCCATAATCTTGTATGGTCCTACAAAACATGGCGCTAGCTTTCCCTTAACTCCAAAGAGCTTAACTCCTCGAAGTGGAGATACTCGAAGATAAACTCGGTCTCCGACTTCGTAAACGATCTCTTTGCGTTTTGAATCCGCGTAGCTCTTCTGCCTGGACTGGGCTATCTTGAGCCTATCGCGAATCAACTTTACCTTCTGTTCCGATTCCTTGATCAAATCTGGCCCAAACAACTGGCGATCTCCAACTTCGTCCCAAGACAACGGAGTCCTACACCTCCTTCCGTATAACGCTTCGAAAGGGGCCATCTTCAAACTGGATTGATAACTGTTGTTGTAAGAGAACTCGGCATAAGGAAAATTGTCGTCCCAACTAGATCCATAATCTAGCGCACAAGCTCTCAGCATATCCTCCAAAATCTGGTTGACTCTCTCGGTCTGTCCATCCGTCTGTGGGTGAAAAGCTATGCTAAACTCTAGCCTGGTACCCAAAGTTTCATGTAACTGATTCGAGAACTTTGAGGTAAACTGGGTTCCTCTGTCTGATACGATGCTCCTCGGAACTCCATGCAGGCATACAATTCTGGTCATGTATATCTTTGCCAACTTCGCACTGGTATAAGTAGTCTTTACTGGGATGAAATGAGCTAGCTTTGTCAAACGATCGACTACAACCCAAATCGAGTCATGGCCAGAACGAGTTCTGGGTAATCCCATAATAAAATCCATGCCTAGCTTATCCCACTTCCATTCGGGTATTGGCAATGGTTGTAACAATCCTGCCGGCTTCTGATGTTCTGCCTTCATTCTCTGACATACATCACAAAGGGCTACATACTCAGCAATATCCTTCTTCATACCGGTCCACCAGAAAGTATCCTTCAAATCCAAATACATCTTGGTATTTCCTGGGTGAATTGAGTATGGTGAATCATGGGCCTCCTGCAAATTCAATTTCTTGATACCTGGGTCGTTAGGCACATAGACGCGGTCCTCAAAACATAGGGTGTCATACTCATCCTCACGAAATCCTTTAGCCTTTCCTTCGCTCATCCTCTCCTTTATAGAGGCAACCTCCTCGTCAGTTTTCTGAGCTTCTCTGATTTTATCCATCAGGGTAGATGTGACGCCCGAGACCGACGTCCCAGAAGATTCCAGAAGATTCCCGAAGATTCCAGATGTTCTGGGTTGCCCGTGTGTTCTTTGTGCTTGTGTTATTTATTTTTGCATTGCATCATATCATCATGCCATCATGTCATATTTTATTTTGCATCTCAACCTAAATAAATCGTGTGGACCTTCGGTTCATTTAAATCGAGGGAAGGTGACTTCTCTTTATAACATATAAAGCCTCTCAATATATTAGGGAGCTATATAAATAATATTCCATTTGTTTGGAATTACATGTAACACACTTGCAATATTCCCCATACCTCTTAATTCAAGTTTCTACTTCTAAACCTCCCCTATATTCTTTTCTCAATTTTCGAGGCTCCTCTAAAGTCTAGACTCCTTTTAATCTCCTTGAGGCAAGCTATTTATTTTTCTTAGTTTGCACTTCCCTTTTGTTGGAACTATTTTTGAGGGGTTGGTTTTTACTCCATAAAGCCTTTCAAAATGTTCCATCATTTTTCCCCCTGTTTTGGCCTCTTTTCTTTTTATTTTGGATCCATCTCTATTTATTTCTGCTGAGGAAATAAATAAAAAGAAGGCCCAGGCCGCACCTCTTCTCCTCCCAGCTTCCCTACCTCCCTCCTAGGCCTCTTGGGCTCCCAGACCCACCAGCCGGCCTCCTTTACTCAAGGCCCATCCCGCGAGGCCCAGCCTCAGCGCACCGAACCCTAGCCTGGCTCCCTCGACCGGTCGCTCCTCTCCCTCTCGTTTTCCTCCCTCCGCCGCCAGGGGCCTCGTCCCTCGATGCGCCCGTTCCCTTCGCCCGTTTTCCTCTCTGTTCCCTCGAGCGAGTCCCCCTTCTGCATCGATCGCCTTCGCCCCGATCTCCCCGCTTCCGCACCTCGGGCCTTCGCCACCGCGGCCTCTGGCCTCCTCCCCGTCAGCCTCCAGGCACCGCGACGCGCCTCTCCCTCCGTCTCTCCTCCTCGCGCGGAGCCGCGCCGGCGGCCGCCACCTCCCCTCGTGCGCGCCCTCGTCCCGCGCACCGGAGGGCCAGAGCAGCGCCTCCTCCGTCCTCCAAGCGCGCCCGCCGCGCCAGGACCCCTCCCGCCGGCCAGGCTCTTGTCTCCAGCGCCCTGCGCCCGTGCACTCCTCCTCGTCCGCGCCGGATCGCGCCTGGAGCGAGCTCTGTTGTTTTGCTGCTGCCCTTGCCTCCGTGGATGACCCCTGCTGTTGTAGTTTCGTTTTTTTTGTTTTGTTGCTGGTGTTGACCTTGACAGAGAACGGAAACGTCTACCGCCAAAGACCGACGACTTGAACATCTACGGAAAACGAGCTCGTGAACGGCTACGGAACAAGTACCACTACATCCGTGTACGACTACGTGAACGAGTACCACGACGCCTTCGAACGCCAAGTACCTCTACATGACCGACAAGTACCACGACGACCCGAACGACTACCGTCGCGTGTACCACTACCGTCGCCGGAAGCGCCAAGTACCACGACTACTCGGAGACTCCAAGTACCCCTACCGTCGCCCCGTGTACCTCTACGGAACGACTTCTTCCTCTTCGGAAACGTGAACGACTTCTTCCACTACGTCTCGAACCGCCCCGAAACGCACGCTTCAAAGGTATAACCCCAAGACGTGACCCGTGGATGCTTGTTGTGTTGTATGCAATGTCTCCCGTGTGTGCTTCGTGCCCGTTCCACCTTTTGTCATGTTCCTCGGTTGCTTCGTCACCGACTCGTGGGAACCCGGTAACGAGATCACCCCACCTCTTTCATCTCGTTTGACTCGTTCACCCCACCTTTTGTTTTTGCACCGGACTCTCAACGAGTTACGGGAACCGAGATGTTGCGTTGCATCATTTTCGGATCGTTGCCGTGGCACCCTTTTTCTTTCCACCACGGTGACAAATGCTTCATATCTTGTTAATTGTCAACCTTTAACAAAAACTTGCATAAACTTGATCATGTCATCCGCATCATATGACAACATGAGAATGTTTAATTGTTGTTTGCTTTAATAATTTAAACATGCTCATGGGGATTTTCCGGAGATGTTGTTGTTATTTTCCGGCCCCATTTAAAATGTCTTAATAGTGTAGTTTCTTTATGCTTCACCTCTTGCCATGTTAAAAACAATTAATCTTGTCTTGTTTTTAAATGAGAGTCAACTAAATAATTAAATGTGGTGTTTCGTCAATATGCAACTCGTTGCATATTGAGCTCCACTTAACTTGTAGTGTTGTTTGTGCACTTTGCCATGTCTTGCATATTTAAACCGGACATGCATCATACTTGGATGTGCATCGTATGCCATGTTTATGATGTGTATGTTCACCGTGTTGTTTGTTTCTTTCCGGTTCGCTTCTCTTGATAGCTTCGGTTTCGTTCCGGAGTTGTGAGGTTCCGCTCGTCTGTTGCTCCGTCTTCTTCGTGGATCCGTTCTTCTCCCTTGTGGAATCCCAGGCAAGATGACCGAACCCGGATACCATTACTATCTTTGCCTATTGCTAGTAGTCTCGATCTATAGTTTTGCCTCGATGCCCATGTTTTCCTGTCAGCCTCCTACTTGTAACCAATTGCCATGTTTAACCACCCTACCTATGCAAACCGTTGCTTGGCTAAGTACGCTTCGCTCAGCCCCTCTTATAGCATTGTTAGTTGCAGGTGAAGAATTGAAGATGCTTGCTTCATGTTGAAGTTTGGTTGGGTTATATCACACTATATAAATGCTTAAATGAAATCATCTATATACTGGCAGGGTGGAAGGCTAAGCCTTTTGCTTGGTGTTTTGTTCCACCCATGCCGTTAGGAACCGTATAAACCGGTGTTATGTTCCTTGATTATGCGTTCCTAACACGGTTGGGGTGTATGGGACCCCCTTGATAAACCGCTAAGTGCTAAGTCTTTTCCAGCAAGTCCCAACATTGGTACTATTTGCCTAATAACTAATAAAACTTGCATGTGGACTAGCTATCCCTTTTATCTTAATTCAACCCCCCGGGCCAGTGCTCCTCATGAGTGTTGGTCCGAACTGGGCAACCTGCGGGGCCACCTCGAGGAAACTCAAGGTCTGGTAAAAACCCGTAGCTTGTCCCATCCGGTCGTGGCCTGAGACGAGATACGCGCGGCTACTATCAGGGTGTCGGCACGCCGGGAGGATTTGCTGGATTAGCCTTACCTTAGTTCGGTTTAACTTGAGCACGGGATTCCGAGAATACTCGGGTATTCCCACCTATGGAGTTGCGACTCCACGGATCGTGGGCTTGTGATGGGCCAAGTTGGAACACCCCTGCAGGGTTTGAACTTTCGAAAGCCGTGCCCGCGGTTATGTGGCAGATGGGAGCTTGTTAATTCCGGTTGTAGAAAACTTGACACAATGTTTCAATACACTACCAGCGTGTGTACCGTGACTGTCAATTTCCGAATAGGGATTCGGGAGTTGAACACGGTGGGGTTATGTTTGATCGACTTTAGTTAGGATCACTTCGTGATCATCGTTCGACCGATGCACTTCTCTTCTCGCTCTCTATTACGTAAGTTAGTGCTAGTTGCTTCTGCAGACTCTTGTTTGTTCCTTCACCTCTCGTTCTTTTCTTCAGCCTTTTCCCTCACCTAAAGGGCTTAAATAGTTCTGTTACCCGGAGACGGGATTGCTGAGTCCTCTGTGGCTCACAGTTACTTCACCACACCAGTTGCAGGTTCAGCCGAGTTGTTGCAGGAGTTGGTTCAGTGCTTCATCGGGAGCTCGATGAAGAGTGTGTCCGTTTGCTTGCGTTTCGATGTTCAGTAGTGGTTTCTACTAGGATTCGATCCTGACCTGTGGCTTTTGTTTTTTTGGTATCTTTCTTTGGATCTTCACCCGTAGTCGGGTTGTGATGTTTTGAATGATGATTGTTTATGTAATGTATTGTGTGAAGTGGCGAGTGTAAGCCAACTATCTCCTTTTGCATTTAATCCCTCTTTTACATGAGTTGTGCAAAGATACCAAACTTGAGATCATTCTAGGATGGGCTTATATCTTTAAGTCGTGCCTCGACACGTAGGAGATATAGTCCCATCCTGGGCATTTCAAGTTGGTATCAGAGCCTTCTCCGACCTAGAAGCCCCCACTGATTGATCGAATCGTTGACGGTTGAGTCTAGGCACACACTGAAAACTTTTTGAGTCCTATATTATATAGGAGAGTAGGATTTCTTTGCTTCTCATCCCCTTTCTCTCTGGTGAGGACTCCTGACGATTACTCTTTTCTCTTCTACTTTCAAAAAATGCACAAATTTTTTTTTAGGATCCCGCGAGTATTCTGGGATTGTTTCGATGTTCTTGTGACAAGGATATTGTTCTCGATGCCTCCTGTTACCGAGGAGTTGAGCTTCGGGGTATCATTGTAACAAGCATATCGCGGCAGTACTAAATACTTAAGACGGCCGACATCGAAAATCTCTCCTATAGGGCCAGTGGCAAGATAACCCCGACATCACCCAGTACTGGGGAGGTAGTTCGAGAGTATTGCCATAGCTTGTTATAGTGGATGCTTTTCGAAGGTCCGAGGTAATCAGTTTCCGAGAAAGACTGGTTATGTGTTGAAGGATGGATACACCTGGATGTAGGTTTAGAGTTGATTGCGCGGTGCTTCCCGTGTATCCCCAACACCTGATTGCATAACTGGAAACTTTCGGAAATCTATAGGTGGGTTCATCTAGTAGTTCTAGGCATTCTTCCAACGGATGCTCGATATGAAGTTTGGGGTTCTACATTGAGTGAAGTGGTTTTATGGACTTGTTCTGATCGGGAGTTGCATCTTAAAGGGTCCTTGGCTATGCTGATCCGGGGATTGCAAAACCCTTTTGTAACACGTTCCATGAGCTTTCAGCACGAAGATGTCGAACGAAGCTTCTATCTTGTATTTGTTCTATCTGTTCCTTGTTCCTTTTTATTTATTTACTTTTGTTCTCCAAGTGGCTTCAAGTCGAGTTGATGTACCTAAGGAATTCATTCGTTCAATCCTCTGTTCGAATGATATTGTGAAGATCATGTTGCATTTACCCTTTGTTCTTGTTTTGATTCTGGTATTCGAGTTGCTTCGATGTCAAATGTTGATTCCAGACCTTTCCTAATCGGTGTTCTCATATTTCTATGGGAGTACTAATTCTTCTTGACCATCAAGATCTTCATGTTAATCCTTTCCAACCGGTGTGCCTTCTCTTCAAGTTATTCCATACGGACGCCGTTGAGAAATCTGACGATTCGTCTGTATTCTTTCATCCCAAGTTGTCTTGTTTTTTTCCACCCTCCCACCCTTCTTCTTCTTGGAGCCAGCAATTCTCAAATGAAATATCCATTTTATTCATGTGATGTTTCTTCATTCTTTCCATCAATGTTCTTATCCGATGATTTATCGTGAAGATGCTCAAGAGCTTCAAGTTCATCATTCTTTTGTTCTCTAATTCTGTCGGTGGATGTAATTCAAGATTTCGGTGTTCATCTTATCCTTTTCCTCTTTTCACAATGATTTCTTATTCCGGTGCACCAATTAATCACTCTCCTTTTTGTTATTCATATCCGGAGTGCTGAAGATTCATAATTCCATTCTTAATCCGTTCAAACTATTTCGAGATTGTCATCTTACTCAAGCCTTTGAATTCAACCGGTGCAATATCTCTTAAGCAATCTTTTCCAACGGTGATTTCTTTTGAGTGGGCCCTAACCCACAGGTTTTTCCCAGGATCTTACCTGCCTCTTCTATTTTCTGGAGTTATACTCAAATTCTTTTCAAAGTGTGACGTAAGAATGATCTTCATCAGTCACATGCTTTCTCCAAGATCGTTTTCAAATTCAAGTTCATCTTTGGTTCAACCTTTTAATTCTTCATTCCGGAGTGCTCAACAATTCTTCATGACAATTCTCGTCTTCTTTCTAAACATCTAAAGACCGGAGAAGAGTTTCTCTTAATCTTGGCCCTTCTCTTGAAGATTCGTGGTTCTAGCTTCATGCCATCCTCATAGTTGTTTCGATTGTGAGGAATTCTTTTTATACCCATCCGGAGCATTTCATGAACTCTTTTCTTTGTATTCCTCCGAAGGCCATCTTTTCAGAATATTTCTTCGTTCTCAGTTTTCAACTTCAACCTCCAACTATTCTTCATTGATGTCTCTTCGTTCGTCTCCATATTTTTACGGTGGTTCATTCTAGATTACTCTTCCGTTGTTATCATTTTAATTCATTTGTTCTTCCATAATCCTACCGGTGGTTCATTGAATACTTATCCAAGTTTGGCTAGATCTCTCTTTAATTCTTTCCAACGAGAATAAGTAGTATGCCAAATCCTTTGGTTGTCATCAATTTAAATTGGTGAAGGAGATGCATGACATAATTCTTATTCTTATTCTTCAAGGTGATTTAACTCTTTTGTTCGGAGCTTGTTCATCATATCATATCCTTGGTTCTAAGTTGTCCATCTTGTTTCCCGGAGCTCCAAGTTATTTCAATTATATCATTTCAAAGCTCCATCTATTCATCGCAGGCCTTGAATCTTATTCTTTTCATCTCTCACTTCTCATGCTTTTCTTTACCGGAGTTCTTCATGGTGGTTCATCTTCATTTAACTCATCCTTGAAGTCTTCATCAAGATTCTTGTTGGAGCTTAAGCATTCTTCATCATGCATTCCAATTGCAATCCGTTCTACCTTATCTTTTCAGATTGTGTTATGTCATTTTGATAATTCCTTCATGTTTCATGATTCACGAGTTTTCAAGAATGAGATATTTAAACCATCATTTTTTTCTTTGTTCAAGAGATCTTTTCAACCCTTCTATCTATTCATTGGAGTTATCTTGGGTTGTATTTCACCTAAAAGCTTTCCCTAAGGATTGTTGCTAATTATGGTGCTTATAAATGACCCAAGTTCTTCATTTTTCATTCCGGTGTATAAGTTTATCGTCTCCTTGTTGATCTCAATCCAATCTAATGTTTTCGTCAGTGGCTGGTTGTCACCTCTTAATTTTGAGATGTTTTCCATAAGCCCACATCAAGCTTATCCTTCTCGTTGTTGAATTTCCAACAACTCTATCCAACCCTTCTTTGTAAGGAGGATTCCTAATTCAATTTTGGGAGAAGTTGTCATATTTCTTCGCCGTTCATTTCTTTCTTTGATCTATATGCTATTCTTTCATTCCGGAGACTTTGTGATGTTGCTCTCTTTAACCATCATCTCGTTTTTATCGGGATCATGTTCTTTCCCTTGTTTATCATTTAACCGGAGTGTTGTATTTTTTCATTCAAGTTCTCTCATCTTATCTAGTTTTGCATATCTTTTGTTAACCGGAGTGCTGTCTGAATCTTTCTTACCCCTTGTGCCATTCTTTTAATTGTTTCAGAGGCAATATGCTGTTGTTTTCATCAAATATCACTCCATCTCCTCAAGTTCTTGTTAATTCCTTCCATTTTCAGACGGAGTGTTGTCCAATTCTGTCATTCTTATTCCTTGGCTTACCATTACGGTTTCATATTCTTTTGGTCCGTGAGCTCTTGTTTAATGTCTTTCAACCTTCAAGGTTCTCATAATGATCCTTGTTCCTCCTTTTACCGGAGTGCTCTTAACTTCGTTCATCTCCGTTGCATTCTTCTTTCAACTTGTTTAACCTCTCAAGGTTCGTGGTTTCACTCGTCTGTCAAAGAAGCAACTTTGTTTTACCTCTTCCTCTTCCGTTTTTACCCGGTGATATCTCTAGGATCTCGGGTCGAGATCCTCTGTTAGTGTGGGAGAGTTGTGACGCCCGAGACCGACGTCCCAGAAGATTCCAGAAGATTCCCGAAGATTCCAGATGTTCTGGGTTGCCCGTGTGTTCTTTGTGCTTGTGTTATTTATTTTTGCATTGCATCATATCATCATGCCATCATGTCATATTTTATTTTGCATCTCAACCTAAATAAATCGTGTGGACCTTCGGTTCATTTAAATCGAGGGAAGGTGACTTCTCTTTATAACATATAAAGCCTCTCAATATATTAGGGAGCTATATAAATAATATTCCATTTGTTTGGAATTACATGTAACACACTTGCAATATTCCCCATACCTCTTAATTCAAGTTTCTACTTCTAAACCTCCCCTATATTCTTTTCTCAATTTTCGAGGCTCCTCTAAAGTCTAGACTCCTTTTAATCTCCTTGAGGCAAGCTATTTATTTTTCTTAGTTTGCACTTCCCTTTTGTTGGAACTATTTTTGAGGGGTTGGTTTTTACTCCATAAAGCCTTTCAAAATGTTCCATCATTTTTTCCCCCTGTTTTGGCCTCTTTTCTTTTTATTTTGGATCCATCTCTATTTATTTCTGCTGAGGAAATAAATAAAAAGAAGGCCCAGGCCGCACCTCTTCTCCTCCCAGCTTCCCTACCTCCCTCCTAGGCCTCTTGGGCTCCCAGACCCACCAGCCGGCCTCCTTTACTCAAGGCCCATCCCGCGAGGCCCAGCCTCAGCGCACCGAACCCTAGCCTGGCTCCCTCGACCGGTCGCTCCTCTCCCTCTCGTTTTCCTCCCTCCGCCGCCAGGGGCCTCGTCCCTCGATGCGCCCGTTCCCTTCGCCCGTTTTCCTCTCTGTTCCCTCGAGCGAGTCCCCCTTCTGCATCGATCGCCTTCGCCCCGATCTCCCCGCTTCCGCGCCTCGGGCCTTCGCCACCGCGGCCTCTGGCCTCCTCCCCGTCGCCCTCCAGGCACCGCGACGCGCCTCTCCCTCCGTCTCTCCTCCTCGCGCGGAGCCGCGCCGGCGGCCGCCACCTCCCCTCGTGCGCGCCCTCGTCCCGCGCACCGGAGGGCCAGAGCAGCGCCTCCTCCGTCCTCCAAGCGCGCCCGCCGCGCCAGGACCCCTCCCGCCGGCCAGGCTCTTGTCTCCAGCGCCCTGCGCCCGTGCACTCCTCCTCGTCCGCGCCGGATCGCGCCTGGAGCGAGCTCTGTTGTTTTGCTGCTGCCCTTGCCTCCGTGGATGACCCCTGCTGTTGTAGTTTTGTTTTTTTTTGTTTTGTTGCTGGTGTTGACCTTGACAGAGAACGGAAACGTCTACCGCCAAAGACCGACGACTTGAACATCTACGGAAAACGAGCTCGTGAACGGCTACGGAACAAGTACCACTACATCCGTGTACGACTACGTGAACGAGTACCACGACGCCTTCGAACGCCAAGTACCTCTACATGACCGACAAGTACCACGACGACCCGAACGACTACCGTCGCGTGTACCACTACCGTCGCCGGAAGCGCCAAGTACCACGACTACTCGGAGACTCCAAGTACCCCTACCGTCGCCCCGTGTACCTCTACGGAACGACTTCTTCCTCTTCGGAAACGTGAACGACTTCTTCCACTACGTCTCGAACCGCCCCGAAACGCACGCTTCAAAGGTATAACCCCAAGACGTGACCCGTGGATGCTTGTTGTGTTGCATGCAATGTCTCCCGTGTGTGCTTCGTGCCCGTTCCACCTTTTGTCATGTTCCTCGGTTGCTTCGTCACCGACTCGTGGGAACCCGGTAACGGGATCACCCCACCTCTTTCATCTCGTTTGACTCGTTCACCCCACCTTTTGTTTTTGCACCGGACTCTCAACGAGTTACGGGAACCGAGATGTTGCGTTGCATCATTTTCGGATCATTGCCGTGGCACCCTTTTTCTTTCCACCACGGTGACAAATGCTTCATATCTTGTTAATTGTCAACCTTTAACAAAAACTTGCATAAACTTGATCATGTCATCCGCATCATATGACAACATGAGAATGTTTAATTGTTGTTTGCTTTAATAATTTAAACATGCTCATGGGGATTTTCCGGAGATGTTGTTGTTATTTTCCGGCCCCATTTAAAATGTCTTAATAGTGTAGTTTCTTTATGCTTCACCTCTTGCCATGTTAAAAACAATTAATCTTGTCTTGTTTTTAAATGAGAGTCAACTAAATAATTAAATGTGGTGTTTCGTCAATATGCAACTCGTTGCATATTGAGCTCCACTTAACTTGTAGTGTTGTTTGTGCACTTTGCCATGTCTTGCATATTTAAACCGGACATGCATCATACTTGGATGTGCATCGTATGCCATGTTTATGATGTGTATGTTCACCGTGTTGTTTGTTTCTTTCCGGTTCGCTTCTCTTGATAGCTTCGGTTTCGTTCCGGAGTTGTGAAGTTCCGCTCGACTGTTGCTCCGTCTTCTTCGTGGATCCGTTCTTCTCCCTTGTGGAATCCCAGGCAAGATGACCGAACCCGGATACCATTACTATCTTTGCCTATTGCTAGTAGTCTCGATCTATAGTTTTGCCTCGATGCCCATGTTTTCCTGTCAGCCTCCTACTTGTAACCAATTGCCATGTTTAACCACCCTACCTATGCAAACCGTTGCTTGGCTAAGTACGCTTCGCTCAGCCCCTCTTATAGCATTGTTAGTTGCAGGTGAAGAATTGAAGATGCTTGCTTCATGTTGAAGTTTGGTTGGGTTATATCACACTATATAAATGCTTAAATGAAATCATCTATATACTGGCAGGGTGGAAGGCTAAGCCTTTTGCTTGGTGTTTTGTTCCACCCATGCCGTTAGGAACCGTATAAACCGGTGTTATGTTCCTTGATTATGCGTTCCTAACACGGTTGGGGTGTATGGGACCCCCTTGATAAACCGCTAAGTGCTAAGTCTTTTCCAGCAAGTCCCAACATTGGTACTATTTGCCTAATAACTAATAAAACTTGCATGTGGACTAGCTATCCCTTTTATCTTAATTCAACCCCCCGGGCCAGTGCTCCTCATGAGTGTTGGTCCGAACTGGGCAACCTGCGGGGCCACCTCGAGGAAACTCAAGGTCTGGTAAAAACCCGTAGCTTGTCCCATCCGGTCGTGGCCTGAGACGAGATACGCGCGGCTACTATCAGGGTGTCGGCACGCCGGGAGGATTTGCTGGATTAGCCTTACCTTAGTTCGGTTTAACTTGAGCACGGGATTCCGAGAATACTCGGGTCTTCCCACCTATGGAGTTGCGACTCCGCGGATCGTGGGCTTGTGATGGGCCAAGTTGGAACACCCCTGCAGGGTTTGAACTTTCGAAAGTCGTGCCCGCGGTTATGTGGCAGATGGGAGCTTGTTAATTCCGGTTGTAGAAAACTTGACACAATGTTTCAATACACTACCAGCGTGTGTACCGTGACTGTCAATTTCCGAATAGGGATTCGGGAGTTGAACACGGTGGGGTTATGTTTGATCGACTTTAGTTAGGATCACTTCGTGATCATCGTTCGACCGATGCACTTCTCTTCTCGCTCTCTATTACGTAAGTTAGTGCTAGTTGCTGCTGCAGACTCTTGTTTGTTCCTTCACCTCTCGTTCTTTTCTTCAGCCTTTTCCCTCACCTAAAGGGCTTAAATAGTTCTGTTACCCGGAGACGGGATTGCTGAGTCCTCTATGGCTCACAGTTACTTCACCACACCAGTTGCAGGTTCAGCCGAGTTGATGCAGGAGTTGGTTCAGTGCTTCATCGGGAGCTCGATGAAGAGTGTGTCTGTTTGCTTGCGTTTCGATGTTCAGTAGTGGTTTCTACTAGGATTCGATCCTGACCTGTGGCTTTTGTTGTTTTTGGTATCTTTCTTTGGATCTTCACCCGTAGTCGGGTTGTGATGTTTTGAATGATGATTGTTTATGTAATGTATTGTGTGAAGTGGCGAGTGTAAGCCAACTATCTCCTTTTGCATTTAATCCCTCTTTTACATGAGTTGTGCAAAGATACCAAACTTGAGATCATTCTAGGATGGGCTTATATCTTTAAGTCGTGCCTCGACACGTAGGAGATATAGTCCCATCCTGGGCATTACAGTAGACTGGATCTCCAGTGTTGCTACATAGCCTCTCGGAACTATCTCCAAACATAGTTCTCGTAGGTCCTCGGCTAGCTCCTTTGGTAAATCCTCCATCATTAGGGTATTGACATGACTCTTACGGCTTAGCGCATCGGCTACTACATTTGCCTTTCCGGGATGATAATGCAATCTCATGTCATAGTCCTTAATGAGTTCCAGCCATCTCCTTTGCCTGAGATTCAGCTCCTTCTGAGTGAATATATACTTCAGACTCTTGTGATCCGTATATACTTCACAATGGTTTCCAATGAGAAAATGTCTCCAAGTCTTCAATGCATGAACTACGGCTGCTAACTCCAAATCATGAGTGGCATAGTTCAACTCATGAGGTTTCAGTTGTCGTGAAGCATACGAAACAACTCTCCCTTCCTGCATAAGAACTGCTCGAAGTCCTCGACGTGAAGCGTCGCAGTACACCTCATAGTCCTTATGTTGATCTGGCAGAATCAACACAGGTGATGAGACCAAACGTTTCTTTAATTCCTGGAAACTGGCCTCACATTCTTCTTTCCAATTGAACTTGGTATCCTTCTTTAACAACTCTATCATAGACTTCGCAATCCTCGAGAAATTCTCAATAAATATCCGGTAGTATCCTGCAAGTCCAAGAAAACTCCGGATCTCTCCAACTGATGTCGGTGCTTCCCAATTTGTCACAGTGTCCACCTTGGCGGCATCAACTGATATTCCTTCTCCGGATATAATGTGTCCGAGGAATCCAACTTCCTTCAACCAAAACTCGCATTTGCTAAACTTGGCATACAACTGATGTTCTCTGAGCTTCTCCAATACCAAACGCAAATACTCTGCATGCTCCTCTTCATCCTTTGAGAAGATCAATATATCATCTATGATAACCATGACGAACTTATCCAAATACTTCATAAACACCTTGTTCATCAGGTTCATAAAGTATGCCGGTGCGTTAGTCAGACCAAAAGACATAACGGTATACTCGTACAACCCATACCTGGTGGTAAAGGCCGTCTTATGAATATCCTGCTCTCGAATCTTCGATTGATGGTATCCTGATAGTAGATCGATCTTGGAAAAGACCTTAGCTCCTTGCAATCTATCGAACAGATCATTGATCATCGGCAGTGGGTACTTGTTCTTGATCGTTACTTCATTCAATCCTCGATAATCAACAACCATTCTTAACGATCCGTCCTTCTTCTCCACTAGAAGTACTGGCGAACCCCAAGGCGAAGAACTTGGGCGAATGTAACCTTTATCCAGTAACTCCTTAATCTGTTTCTTAATTTCCTCCAAATCCTTTGCGGGCATTCTGTATGGTCTCTTAGAAATTGGCCCTGTGCCTGGCAAAAGCTCAATAAAAAACTCAATATCCCTATTTGGAGGCATGCCTGGCAGTTCCTCTGGAAATACGACAGGGAAATCTTTCACCACTAGTACTTCCTCCTGAACAACTCCTGATAAAGAATTTACTTTGTTCCTTTTTGGCACATGCCGGGATACATACTTGATCCTTCTTCCTTCTGGCGTAGTAAGCAAAATGGACTTACTGGCGCATTCAATATTCCCTTCATACCTAGATAACCAATCCATGCCTAATATCACATCCAATCCTTGAGATTCCAATACTATTAGGTCTGAAGGGAATGTGTAGTTACCAATCCTTAATGGCAACTGATCACACCATAACTTAGCCATATACTCTGCTCCTGGTGAGCTTACTAACATGGGTGACCTAAGGGCTTGGGTTGGCAGCTTATACTTATCCACAAATCCCCTTGAAATGTATGAATGCGTTGCACCAGTATCAAAAAGAACGAGTGTAGTAAAGGACTTAACTAAAAACTTACCTATTACTGCATCTGGCTGAGCTTCAACCTCCTCCACGCTAATGTGGTTCACTTGTCCCCTATTAAAAGGGTTCGGCTTCTTTCCAGAGCTTACATTGCCATTTCCATTCTGGGCTTCTGGACATTCGTTAGCGTAATGTCCCGTCTTCTGGCACTTAAAGCAAGTGATTTGACTCAGGTCTCGTTTGGCTGGAGTTGTTGGGTTGGCGCGGTTCTGTCCGTTGCTTCATCCATTCCCATTCCCATTCTTGGGGCCACTATGATTGTGCGAGCTACCTCCTCCATGGGTATGTTGAAATTGTCCTACCATTTTAGGGGTAAAACGTGGCTTCTGCTGAGCTCCAGAATTGTACTTTCCTTGTCCATATTTCCTCTTGCGACTTTCAATCTGTTGGTGCTTCCCTTCAATCATTAAAGCTCGATCAACCAGTTCCTGGTAGTTATTGAAAGTTGCCACCATCAACTGTACGCTCATCTCATCATTCAGCCCTTCCATAAATCTCTCTTGCTTAGCGGCATCTGTGGCCACATCATCTGGGGCATAACGAGATAGGGTACTAAACTCATCCATGTACTGAGCCACTATATGATTGCCTTGGCGCAAATTGCGAAACTCCCGCTTCTTCATGCTCATAGCTCTAGTTGAGATATGGACGGTACGAAAAGCTTGCTGAAACTGATCCCAAGTAACATTGGCTATGGGAAAAGTGGCTGTGTAATTCTCCCACCATGCTGCAGCTGGTCCAGACAACTGATGTGCGGCAAAATGCACCTTCTCAGCATCTGAGCAGTTAGCAGTGGTCAAATCCCTTCCAATCTTGCGCAGCCAGTCATCAGTGACTATTGGTTCAATGCTACTAGCAAACACCGGTGGTTGTAACCTTAAGAAACGGGTCAGGTTATCCACGGGTGGTGGTGGTGGAGGGTTGTTGTTGTTCTGGTTGTTTTGAGTGTTCTGGACAAGAAGTTGCATCAAGGTGTTCTGCTGTTGGATCAACTGAGTGAGCTCAGGGGGAAACTCAAATCCGGGCTCACGTCTTGGAGGCATCTGATGGGTGTAGAGGGAAGAGATTAGAATAGAAAAGAGGTCTAAGGAAAATCACTACCCAAATGCACATGAGGCAAACACAAACATAACACACCAATATCAATTTCAAACAAGGGCTTACACCGATCTATTCGTTACAAAGTGCTCTATGTCTACTAATGGGAAAACTACTAGTCATAGGAAGGTCTTCTAGAAATTTTGATCGGCAGAGGATTCCATGATGTCCGCTCCAGCTTCATCTTCATAGTCCTCATCATCGCTATCATCGGGGTCCGAGTCCGTGTCGTCAAGGATGATGTAGTCTTCATGGCATATCTCCTTGGGTTCTTCTTCCTCTTCTTCCCCTCCTGGTGCTGGATCTCCCATGAATACTCCCAGCTTTCGTCTCAAATCATCATTCTTCTCCACAAGTATTAACATCTCCTCCTCGTATCCGTCGCGTGTAGACTTGAGTTCCTCCTCTAACTCCAAGTTTCTGGTTAGTGCTTTCTTCAAGTCTATCATCCCTGCATACATCTGGTGCTCCTGGCGACGAATGTGCTGGCTTAACTCTTGAATGAACGAGGCAATGGACCTATCCTTCCGGTGTTGATCATATCCCACCGCTCATCTCGACGTCCACAAATCTGGTAGATGGTGTCCTTTAGCTCCTGCTTGTAGATTTCTCCAATCCTTCCCATAGCGATGTGGGCTGCCATGCTTCTGCCTAGGCTCCATGTAGGCGCATTAAAGGAAAATTCTATGGGTGCGGTGACGGGCATGAACGTCCTTCCTGGAACTTGAGCTTGAATCAACCAGCGCTCCTCTTCAGGTAAAGTGGCGTTGTAGGTTCCAGTGAAACTTGGTAATCCGATGTTTAGATACCTGGTGACTTCCTTCAGGTGTCGTCCAAATGGTGTATCGTCATCAGGTTGCGTGAACTTGTTCCTTGCATCCACCATCCTAAAAGAGTAGAAAATATGAGGAGTCAGAAAAGAGAAGAGTGAATAGTGCTATAGGGTTTCAGCTTAGTGGTCGTGTCCTACAGTCAGCGTGTGCTCTCATACCATCTTGTAGCAACCAGACCTCAAACAGTCCGATCTCTGTGCATCAGTGTCATCCATGGATCTGTAATGCTGACACACACAGTACTTGAAGGATTTATAACAGAGTAGCAATCACACACTTATTACATCGATAGTTCCAACGATGAACTTATTACAATAAAAATGGCTTAAGGCCATCTAACATGATAACAGCGGAAGGCTTGGAAGATAAGTGAGTCCATCAACTCCAATGGCATCACTGAGTATAGAACCATGACCTAATAGGCACCTTACTCATCATCTGAAAAGTCTGCAACATGAATGTTGCAGCCCGAAAACGGGTCAGCACATGGAATATGCTGGCAAAGTAACACATAGAGAGTAACAAAAGTAAAGCTATACTATATGCAATACAGCTGGTGGAAAGCTCTGTGGTTACAGTTTTGCGTAAAGCCAAATTTTCCCTACTACAAAGGAATAGATTTTAATTTAACTATCATGGTAGTTGAAACATCGTTGAGAAGATAGACATTCTCTCAACCCCAATTAATAATCATCATTAAACCCAACAATATTAATTAAAGTAACATGATGAGATTCACATGATAATCCAAGTACTAGATACTCAAGACGTCCGTAACCGGGGACACGGCTAATCATGATCAGTTTGTACACTCTGCAGAGGTTTGTGCACTTTTCCCCACAAGACTCGATCGCCTCCGTTGGAATTATCGCACTACAAGTTGTTTGAGAAACGGATGACCGAGACACAGTCTTTCAGAAGCACTAGCACCTTACGTCTGGATGGACCGTACCAACCTACATCCCCTACATCTGCTAGTCCACCACTGTAAGAGTTCGCACGACTTAGTCAACTATGCTAGAGCCCATAATAGCTTGTGGCTGCACACGGAAGTTTCTAGTATGAATAATCTCATGATCCCTTTGGGCCTAGGTGGCGGTCCATAAAGAAAACAGGCAATCGCTAGAATACCCAGATGCCTCAATCCACCCAGATGTGTACTAAAGTTGCCACCTTAAGTTGAACCATTAATTTAACAATCTCACATCTGTCATGGATACACTCACCCAATCCACGTCTACGAGCATAGCATGACCTAACAGCAACGTAGAAGTAACTCCCAAAGGTTTGAATGTAATGCAGGTGATAGGTACTACCTCAATCTACTTCCCAGTCCCACAAGTTAAAGCTCCTACTCATGTAATGTGTGAGGGTTTGACTAATGCAATGAAAACTGGGTAATTGGAAAGTATGATCAAAGTGTTACTTGCCTTGCTGATGATCCGCAAAACCTAGAGATTCGAAGTAGGAAGCAACGCACTCCGGGTACTCTATCGCAAACAAACAAGCACACAATAAGTACTTAACTAATGCACGGGTAAAACTCAAATAAGAGATCTAACCAGAAAGTTCAACTTAAGAACTCCGGTTTGCAAAAAAACAACAAAAGAAAGCAACGAAAGACAAATAGCAAAAGAGAAAACAACTACTGTACCAATCTGAACCGAAGTCCAAATTTAACAGAGGCAAACGCTTGGGTGACTAGGTTAAATGGAAAGAGAGTTTCGAGACGAAACTCCAGGCGCTTGAATCGCCTAATTCCGATAAACGAGCGAAAAGATAAACTAGGACGTAGATCGGATCAGAAATCACGATCAGAAAATAACTACGAAAAATAAAACTAAAAACAGCTTAACGAACGGACGTTCGTCAGCTGAGACTAAACGATGAACACGTTCGTTAAAACGAACGAACGGGTGAACGCTCACTAATTAACTAAACCAGGAAAAAAAACCGATCTAACTAAAAAACGAACTAGGGTTCTAAAAAAACCAATGGTTTTCTACCGAAAACCGGCGGCGGCGGCTACCTCGTCGTTTCGGCCGGCGGGAGGCGTCGGCGGCGGGCGGCGGTGGCAGGCGGCGGGGCTGCGGCGGTGGTGGTGTGCAGCGCCGGCGGCGGCGACAGTGGTGTGCAGCGGCGGCGGCGGCTGGCTTGCGGCGGGGCGGGGTGCGACAAGGGGCAGGGGCGG
>LR738710.1:729716644-729729976 GCA_902687465.1 Secale cereale
TAGAAACTTGGGGGAGGGGGCAAGAAACGGCGACGGCGGCGGGGGCATGGCGGCGCGGCGGCACGGGGAAGGCGGCGCGGGCGGCTGGGCCTGGCTCGGCTGGGCTTCGGCCCAGTCGGGTTCGGGTCCCCCTACATTTTTTTTAATTAACGCCGGCGCTACGAAAAAGAAATTCTAGAAAATAAAATAAAAATCTAAAATTGCCAAAACAAATTTTCACCGTCTAAATAGAATATTTAGAACAAGATGAACATTTTCTTGGCACTAAAATGCATTTTTGAAAACATGCAATTTTTCCTAATTCAAATAAAACTCCAAATAAAACTTATTTGATTTTTTTATTAAATCCTCAGTATTTCTTTATTTTCGGGAGAGTCATTTTACTCCCTCTCTCATATTTATGATAGAAATACTTGAAGATAAAATAAATAAAATCAAACAATCCTATTTTCAAAATTTGAGAAACCTCAAATATGAAAATATTGAAATCCCCAACTCTCTCCGAGGGTCCTTGAGTTGCTTAGGATTTTTCTTGGATCCACCAAAAGCAAGAAAATATGATATGAATGATGATCTAATGTATAACATTCCAAATTGGAAATTTGGGATGTTACATTAATTATTCTCAATGGCACACCAAAAGATCTACTAGTAAAAAAGTGCATGATATCGAAGAAATTAGTGGTTTGAGTGGAAAGATGGATGAACTTATGAAATTGTTTGCTGCTAAGAGTGCTTCTTCTGATCCTAATGATATGCCTTTGTCCACTTTGATTGAGAATAACAATGAATCTCTGGATGTGAATTTTTTTGGTAGGAACAATTTTGGTAACAATGCTTATAGAGGTAATTTTAATCCTAGGCCTTTTCATAGTAATTCCTCTAATAATTATGGTAATTCCTACAACAACTCTTATGGAAAGATGCCTTCTGAATTTGAAACTAGTGTTCAGGAGTTTATGATCTCGCAAAATAATTTCAATGCTATGCTTGAAGATAAATTGCTTAAAGTTGATGAATAGGCTAGAAGTGTGGATAGAATTACTCTTGATGTTGATTCTTTGAAACTTAGATCTATCCCACCTAAGCATGATATCAATGAGTCTCAAAGCCATGAGAATTTCCATTGATGAATGCAAAGAAAGAACCGCTAGAATGTGTGCTAAAAGAGAAGATTATATTAAATCGTGTTCTTCTAGTTATTGTGAAAATAAAGATGAAGATCTGAAAGTTATTGATGTGTCTCCTATTAGATCCTTGTTTTCTAGTGTTAATCTTGATGAGAATAGGATTGGAGATGATTCTGCTTTAAGGTGTCCCAATAATTCAGAGTTTTTAGATCTTGATGCTAAAATTGCTAAAAGTGGGATTGAAGAGATTAAAACTTTGCATAGTGATGAACCCACTACTTTGGATTTCAAGGGATTAAATTATGATAATTGCTCTCTGATTGATTGTATTTCTTTGTTGCAATCCGTGCTAAATTCTCCGCATGCTTATAGTCAAAATAAAGCTTTCACTAAACATATAGTTGATGCTTTGATGCAATCTTATGAAGAAAAACTTGAGTTGGAAGTTTCTATACCTAGAAAGCTTTATGATGAATGGGAACCTACTATAAAAATAAAAATAAAAGATCATGAATGCTATTCTTTGTGTGATTTGGGTGCTAGTGTCTCCACTATCCCAAAAACTTTGTGTGATTTGCTAGGGTTCCATGAGCTTGATGATTGTTCTTTAAATTTGCATCTTGCGGATTCCACTATTAAGAAACCTATGGGAAGAATTAATGATGTTCTTATTTTTGCCAATAGGAATTATGTGCCTGTAGATTTCATTGTTCTTGATATAGATTGCAATCCTTCATGTCCTATTATTCTTGGTAGACCTTTCCTTAGAACGATTTGTGGAATTATTGATATGAAGGAAGGAAATATTAGATTCCAATTTCCGTTAAGGAAAGGCATGGAACACTTTCCTAGAAATAAAATCAAATTACCATATGAATCTATCATGAAAGCCACTTATGGATTGCCTTCCAAGGATGGCAATACCTAGATATATCTTGTATCGTGCCTAGCTAGGGGTGTAAAACGATAGCGCTTGTTGGGAGGCAACCCAACTTTATGTTTTTTGCTTTTGTTGCTGTTAGGGAATAAATATTGCATCTAGCCACTGATTATATGTGTTTTCATGTTTTTTTAGTGTTTGTGCCAAGTAGAACCTTTGGTAGGACTTGTGTGAAGTTTATACGATCTTGCTATGAACAGAATCGTTAGCGCTCGCTAAAGTAGTCATCCGATTTTACTGGAGCATGCTTTTTAGTTGATTCTTTTTGCTGCTGATTGGTAGACAAATTGCGCAAATTTACCAATTTATTTTGATTTTTTTGGAGTTCAAGAAGTAGGCGAACCCAGCATATTACTACAGACTGTTCTGTTTTTGACAGATTCTGTTTTTCGTGTGTTGTTTGCTTATTCCGATGCATCTATGAGTAATATTGGAGGATAAGAACCATAGAGAACTTGGAGTAAAGTAGGTTTAACACGAATATAAACAAAGAATGAATTCCTTGCTGTACCTTTGAGTGGTGGTTTGCTTTCTCTTACTAACGGAGCTCACGAAAAATTTTGTCTAAATTTTGTGTTGTGAAGTTTTCAAGTTTTGAGTATTGCTTTGATGGACTATGGAACAAGGAGTAGAAAAGGCCTAAGCTTGGGGATGCCCATGGAACCTCAAGGAAATTCAGGATAATCAAAAGCCTAAGCTTGGGGATGCCGCGGGAAGGCATCCCCTCTTTCGTCTTCATCCATCGGTAACTATCCTTGGAGCTATATTTTCATTCGCAACATGCTATGTGTTTTGCTTGGAGCATCTTGTATGATTTGAGTCTTTGCTTGTTAGTTTGACACAATCATCCTTGCTGGACACACCTATTTGAGAGAGTTAAATATGTCCTAGAAATTGTTAGAACACTCTATGTGCTTCACTTACATCTTTTGAGTTGAATAGTTTTTCCTCTAGTGCTTCACTTATATCTTTTAGAGCATGGTGGTGGTAATATTTTGTAGAAATTGTTGAACTCTCATGCTTCACTTATATCTATTTGAGAGTTTATTAAAAAAGCATGGTGAAGTGCTTAGGCTAAAGAAACTAGTCTTCACATGATAAACATCCAATGCCAATGTAGTAAAAAAAATCACATCAAGTGCATTGAATAGAAAGAGATGTTGGATGCTTGATAATTGTTTTGAGACATGAGGATAGTGATATTAAAGTCATTCTAGTGGAGTGATTATGAAATTGAGAGATATTTGTGTTAAGGTTAGTGATTCTCATAGCATGCACGTATGGTGAACCGTTGTGTGACTAAGTTAAAGCATGAGGTATTTGTGGAGTGTCAACCTTTGTGTGGAGGTCGGGGGCGCGCGATGGTTTACTCCTACCAACCTCCCCCCTAGGGGCATGCGTTGATTGCTTTGTTTTGATGACTCATAAATTTTTACAATAAGTATATGAGTTCTTATGACTAATGTTGAGTCCATGGATTATACGCACTCTCACCCTTCCACCATTGCTAGCCTCTCTTGTACCACGCAACTTTCGCCGGTGCCATATACCCACTATATATCCTTCCTCAAAATAGCCACCATATTGTTCCTCAAAGCAGCCACCATACCTACCTATCATGGCATTTCCATAGCCATTCCGAGATATATTGCCATGCAACTTTCCACCGTTCCGTTTATATGACACGCATCATATTGTCATATTGCCATGCATGATCATGTAGTTGACATCGTATTCGTGGCAAGGCCACCATGCATAATCTTTTCATACATGTCACTCTTGTTTCATTGCACATACCGGTACACCACCGGAAGCATTCACATAGAGTCATACTTTGTTGTTGTAGTATCGAGTTGTAATTTCGTGTTGTAATGAAAGTGTGATGATCATCATTATTAGAGCATTGTCCCATGGGAGGAAAGGCTAAATCTATAAATCCCCTCCGCAAAAAAAAGAGGAAAGGCCAAAAAAGAAAAAGAAAAAAGGGACAATTGCTACTATCTTTTTCCACACTTGTGCTTCAAAGTAGCACCATGTTCTTCATTGTAGAGAGTCTCATGCTTAGTCACTTTCATATACTAGTGGGAATTTTCGTTATAGAACTTGGCTTGTATATTCCAATGATGGACTTCCTCAAATGCCCTAGGTCTTCGTGAGCAAGCAAGTTGGATGCACACCCACTAGTTTCTTTTGTTGACCTTTCATTCATATTTAGCTCTAGTACATCCGTTGCATGGCAATCCCTACTCACTCACATAGATATCTATTGATGGGCATCTCCATAGCCCGTTGATACGCCTAGTCGATGTGAGACTATCTCCCTCTTTTTTGACTTCTCCACAACCACCTCTATTCCACCCATAGTGTTATGTCCATGGCTTATGCTCATGTATTGCGTGAAAGTTGAAACGTTTAAAAAGATAGAGAATGAAAACAAGTGCTTGGCTGCAATCGGGGTTGTGCATGATATGAATATTTCGTGTGATAACGAGGGAGCATAGCCAACACTATATGATTTTGTAGGGATAACTTTCTTTAGCCATAGTATTTTGAGAAGACATGATTGCTTTGTTAGTATTGCTTGAAGTATTGTTATTTCTTATGTCAATATTGACTTTTATCTTGAATCCTTCGGATCTGAACATCCATGCCACAATTAAGAGAATTACATTGAATAACTATATTGGTTAGCATTCCACATCAAAAATTCTTTCTTTATCATTTTCCTACTCGAGGACGAGCAGGAATTAAGCTTGGGGATGTTTGATATGTCTCCAACGTATCTATAATTTTTTATTGTTCCATGCTATTATTTATGAAGTCTTGGATGCTTAATGGGCCTTATCATTCACTTTTATATCATTTTTGGGACTAACCTACTAACCCAAAGGCCCAGTCCAGATTGTTGTTTTTTGCCTGTTTCAGGGTTTTGCAGAAAAGGAATATCAAACGGAGTCCAAACAGAATGAAACCTTCACGACATATATTTTTGGAGGAAATCACGCTCGGGAAATGTCAGGACCAAGTCAGGGGACGAAGGGCCAGCCCTCGAGGGTGGGGGGCGCGCCCCCCTGCCTCGAGGCTGGCCCACACGGCCCCCGGTGCCCTCCTTCTTCCTATATATACCTACGTACCCCAGAAACTCCATACGCAGAGAGAAAACCCTAATTCCACTGTCGTAGCTTATGTTCCCGTGGAGATCCCATCTTGGAGCCTGTTCCAGGAGGGGGATCCATCACGGAGGCCTTCATCATCATCATCATCGCCCTCACCATGAGTTGTGAGTAGTTTACCACAGACCTTCGGGTCCACAGCTAGTATCTAGATGGCTTCTTCTCTCTCTCTGGATCTCAATACAAAGTTCTCCTCGGTCTTCGAGGAGATCTATTCAATGTAATCTCTTTTGCGGTATGTTTGTCGTGATCCGATGAATTGTGAGTTTATGATCAAGGTTATCTATGAAAGATATTTGGTTCTTCTCTGAACTTTTCATGTGTGTCGGGGATATTACTAGCAGGTATAAACCGGCTACGGAGATCCGGATAACATTAATATGGTTGTATTATCATAAGCCCAGTAGGTTAGGAGTTAGAGGTTATGGCCCGCGGAGGCTTAGGGCCCATATGTAAAGTTTATGGTTTATAAACCGTCCTATCATGTAACTTGAGATATAAGGAAGAAAGAGTAGAGACCGAGGCGGACACAATTATGAGCCGGCCTCGGGACTCTGTAAACCAGACCGGGCGTTGCCTCCTATATAAAGGGACGACCCGACGACGGTTCAAGGACAAGCAACAACCCTTCGAGACACAGGCAAGCAATCCGCTCCCTGTTCATCGACGCCCAAGTAATACCAAACCAAACTAGACGTAGGATTTTACCTTCATCGAAGGGGCCGAACTAGTATAAACCCTTTGTGTTCTTCGTGTGCTTTAACCTCTCCAAGCTAACCCGCGCGATGGCTCCACACTTAAGTCCTCTAAACCGGACATCTGCCGTGCTAATTCCACGACAGTTGGCGCCCACCGTGGGGCTATCGCACGATGGTTTCGAGTTCTTGAAGGGCAGCTTTGAAGGACTCAAGGGGTACGCGGTTGGCCGGATGACCAAGAGTTGCCGTGGCCGGATCTACATCGACGACGCAGGCTGGGGCCCCGAGGCCGATTCAATCGAATACTGGTACCGGGTCCCCGTCGGCGGCATCCACGTCTTCATCGGCAAGATTGGTGAACCGGGACCTAAGCCGGACATCTTCCCCAACATCGTCGAGCCGGCTCAGCATGCGAGATCAGCCCGGATTCAGCCCACCGTGAAGCGTGTTTTCGTTGGAGCAGTACATGGAGTCCAAGCCGAGGATGGATCGGATTCTGGTGGCGGGACTGTTATCTACTCTGACGATGAATCTTCATCCGGAGAGACCGAATCTTTGTATCTGTTGCGGGACAGTCGATCCGGGGGTGTATCTGATGGTGATAGTATTCCGGACCCCTTTGATCCGCCAAACCGGGTGGCTGTCTTTATGGCCGGATCACAGCCTGCGCAGCAGCCCACGGTGACCGGGGTGTTCACAGCATAGGTAGCTGGTGCAGGGGCGAGCAACCAAGCCCCCTCACCCTCTGACGCTCTATCCACCTTGGTTGAGGAGTTGACAGCCCGCACAATAGCAGAGGTGGCTCCTGCCAACAAGGCGCAACATGGTGCGGAGATCCTTCAGCTAAAGGGCCGAATCGAGCAAGCTAAACGGGATCTGGATACAGAGAAAGCCATGATAGTAACAAGGCAAGCAGAGGTAGATTCCCAAGCTTTCTGGCTCAGGATTGATCAGGCCTCTGCGCAGGAGGTAAGGAACAGAAGGTATCAAACTCGTCTACCGCCGGTCTATGAGGCGATGAATCTCTTCGGCACACCAGGAGCGGGAGCCAGCAATAACCTAGAAGTAAACCGGAGGGGAGCCCCAGCAACACGAGCGCCGGTTCAACAACCGACCGCGGAGCAAAATCGTCGGGTTGTACCCACGCCGCACATCCCCACACCTCCTGGCCATTACTCAAACCCATTGGATAACATTGTCGCCGCCGCTTCACGACTGGCCGCTTTACCCATTGAGGGAACATTCCCCGTGGCGATGGAAGCGCGCAGGGTCAAGGAATTACTAGACACAGCATTGACACAGCAGCAGGCGTACTCCTACAGCAGGGAGAGAATTCATTCAACACCCCGCCACAGCAGGAGTTACACTAGGCATTGGGATGAACTGGAGGTGTCCAGCAGCGAGCGGAGACGTCACCGTCAGAGGCAAGATAATCCGGCGGGAGCAGAGGCGCACGCCCAGGAGGCGATGAACCGGGCCAGACCTACTGCCCGCGAGGATATCCGTCAAACAACGCCGATTCACCCAACCACAGCAGAGACAGGAGTCACGGTGAGTTCCTTTGGAGTACAGTGTCTTGTTCCCGCTTTACGAAGCGTAAAGTTACCCAAGGACTTCAAAGGTCCGCGCAAGGTGCCTAACTATACGGTGGATCTGGCTCCAGAGGCTTGGATTGAGAGTTATGAGATGGCCATGGAAATGCTAGATGTGGATGAAGCGGTGTGCGCGAAGTATTTTACCATGATGCTCGAAGGTACAGCCCGAACATGGTTAAAGGGCCTACCACCCAACTCCATCGGATCATGGGGTGAGCTGCGTCGCCAGTTTATCAAAAATTTCAAAGACACGTGCAAGCAACCGATGTCAATAGTGGACTTGGCGGCATGTGTTCAAGGAGAACAGGAGCCTACGAGCACCTGGGTACGGCGAGTGTCAGAAATCCTACACTCTTCCAATAGCATCAATCCTAGTACGGCAATAGTGACACTGGAAAACAATTGCCGGTTTGAGTCTCTGAAGCTGAAGTTGGGACGGCTCAAGCGGGATTGTAATGACATGGGGACACTCATGAGCGCTCTGGTGAAGTATGGGGACTCTGATAACACTAAGGCCGTGTTCGGTAGCCCTCCGCTCCGCAGCTCTGCTCCTGGAGCGGCCAGAGCGGAGCGGCCCGCAACGTATTTTCCTGGAGCTGTAAAACTAGCGCTCCCGGCCGCTCCCGTATTATACGGAGCTGGAGGGCTGCCGAACAGTGCCTAAATACCCAGAGGCAGAGGGAGACAAATCCGGGAAAGCAAACAAGGCTAGTAAACCGGCCCAGGCGAATCCGGCAGGAACAAGCTTCAATGGTAAGCGAAAGGCAGAAGGCAGCTCTGATTTCGTGGCCAATACCAATGTTCAAGGAAACTTTCAACGCCGCAAGGGTAGGCCACCTCCACGGAGAGGCGGAGGATTCATTAATCTGGATCAACAGTTGAACGAGCCTTGCCCGAAGCATAGCACGGAGGAACGCCCAGCTAAACATACATGGGGGCAATGTCGGGTCATGGTAGAGGCCATGAGACAGGCCAAATTTGATAACGGACCGCCGGGCGGCGGCTCAGGTCCCGGTTTTCATGGTCCAGGTCACCAGGGTAATGGTTCTGGATCAGGGTATCATGGCGGCAACAATAACTACAACCAAGGAAACCACCAGCAGCATGGCCAGGGCGGTTACAATAACCAAGGCAACCACCAGCATGGTCAGGGTGGTCACAATAACCAAGGCAATCAGCAGCGTCAGCAGCAGCAGCAATCCGGATATCAGAGTAATCCGAAAGAGCTAAGTAGTGGACAATACCATGTGTTTACCACGAGTCTGTGCAAAAGAGATCAAAAAATCCTAAAGCGGGCGGTACACACAGTTGAACCGGCAACACCACGTTTCCTGTGCTGGTCGGAACAACCTATTGTGTGGAGTAGGGAGGATCACCCGCCGCGGGTTGATAATCCGGGCCAGTTGGCCTGAGTAGTGGCACCACAGGTGGGTGGCTACAAATTCACTAAAGTACTCATGGACGGCGGCAGCAGCATCAACATCTTATATTACGAGACTTTCCGTCGCATGGGGTTAACGGACAAGAAGCTAAGATAGCCCAATACGGTGTTCCATGGAGTGGTGCCAGGTAAATCGGCCTACCCAGTTGGGAAAATTGATCTGGAGGTCACCTTTGGAGATGAACAGGATTCCAGGTCAAAGACAGTAACCTTTGAAGTTGTAAAGATCTGGAGCCCATATCATGCCCTGTTTGGACGGCCGGTTTATGCCAAGTTTATGGCTAGACCGTGCTATGTTTATCTACAGCTCAAGATGCCGGGTCACAAAGGATCCATCACGGTTCACGGAAGTCGCAAGATTGCGTTGGAGTGCAAGGAAGGAGACGCTGCTTATGCAGAGGCAGTATGTGCTACGGAGGAGTTGAAGTTCTAGAAAGACAACGTTGATCCGGCAGATATGTCCCCGTTAAAGAAACCGACTACAGAGCATGATCTGGCGTTGAAGTTTAAATCGGCGGAGGAAACCAAGCAAGTTGACTTTGTACCAGGCGACTCATCCAAGCAGTTCACTATCAGCGCTAACCTTGACCCCAAATAGGAAAGCACGCTCATCGAGTTCATCCGTGAGAACCGGGATATATTTGCATGGAAACCTTCTGACATGCCAGGTATACCGAGGGAACTCGCTGAGCACAGTCTTAATATTGATCCGAAGTACAAACCGGTCAAGCAGTATCTGCGCCGTTTCAATGAAGAAAGGCGCAAGGCTATAGGTGAAGAAGTGGCTAGGCTTTTGGCCCCAGGATTCATAGTCGAGGTGTTCCACCCGGAGTGGTTGGCTAATCTGGTTCTGGTGTTAAAGAAAAATGGAAAGTGGAGGATGTGTGTGGATTACACAGACTTAAACAAGGCTTGTCCAACCGATCCTTTTGCTCTCCCCCGTATTGATCAGATCATTGATGCGACGGCGGGATGTGAGCCTCTAAGTTTTTTGGATGCATATTCAGGGTATCATAAGATCAAGATGGCGGTTAAGGACTAGGAGAAGACAGCCTTCATAACTCCCTTTGGAGCCTTTTGCTACGTATCTATGCCTTTTGGGCTCAAGAGTGCCCAAGCAACTTACCAGCGTTGCGTACAGAACTGTCTTAAAGGGCAGATAAGGAAAAATGTCCATGCTTATGTGGATGACATTGTTGTAAAGTCAAGGAAGGAGGAGACGCTGATAGAGGACCTAAAGGAAACCTTTGATAACCTCCGTGTCTATAAAATGATGCTTAATCCGGAGAAGTGCGTTTTTGGTGTTCCAGCTGGCAAGCTCCTTGGATTCTTGGTATCAAACAGAGGAATAGAGGCCAATCCAGAGAAGATGAAGGCGATCACATCCTTGACTAAACCAGCTTGTATCAATGATGTCCAGCGTATCGCTGGCCGGATTACAGCGTTAAGCCGATTCATCAGCCGTTTGGGAGAGAAGGCAATTCCACTATATCAGATGCTGAGGAAGACAGACCGGTTTATATGGAGCGATGCTGCAAACGCCGCGTTTGAGGACTTGAAGTGGCAATTAACAGAACCACCGGTCCTTGCTGCCCCTGATGATAAGAAGCCGCTGCTGTTATAGGTGGCCGCCAATGCCCGCGCAATTAGTGTGGCAATCGTGGTATAGCGCAAAGAAGCAGGCAAGGAATATCTGGTTCAGCGCCCGGTTTATTACGTCAGTGAGGTTCTAATTGAATCCAAACAAAGATACCCACACTGGCAGAAGCTGGTGTATGGCGTGTTTATGGCAAACCAGAAGCTGAAGCACTACTTCCAAGGCCACCCAATCACTGTTGTTAGTTCAGCTCCGTTGGGGGATATAATTCAGAACAGAGAAGCCACTGGCAGAGTAGCAAAGTGGGCCATTGAGCTTAGCCCACACGGATTGAAGTATGTACCATGTACTGCTATCAAATCTCAAGAATTGGTAGATTTCATCAATGATTGGACAGAATTGCAAACACCAGAGGAGAAGCCGGATCATACATACTGGATTATTCACTTTGACAGTTCAAGGCAATTAGAAGGCTCGGTGGCTGGAGTTGTGTTAACTTCCCCACGAGGTGACAAATTATGTTATGTCCTCCGCCTAATGTTTCCGTGCACGAATAATGCAGCTGAATATGAGGCATTACTTCATGGCCTGCGGATGGCTAAGGAGATGAACTTGAGCCGGGTCAAGTGTCTTGGTGATTCAGATTTAGTGGCACAACAAGTATCTGGCAAGTGGGACTCTAAAGACCCCCTCATGGCGGCTTACAGACGAGAAGTTGAAGCAGTTGCAGGTTATTTCAAAGGATATCAGGTGGATCACATAGACCGGCGGAAAAATGAAGCGGCCGATGCTCTAAGCCGGCTGGGCTCTCAGCGTAAACTGGTGCCACCGAATACTTTCTTGGATGAGCTACACAGTCCATTAGTTCAGATACCATCGGAGGAGGATTTGGCTGTTCCTGATCCGGAAGCACTGCTGGTTGCGGCACTTCATGTTATTCCGGATTGGACACTCCCTTACTTGGCGTACCTGAGCCGAGGAGAGTTGCGAGATGATGAGATTGAAGCAAGGCATATAATCCGGCGGTCCAAGTCCATGACAATTGTAAACGGGGAACTTCATCACCGCAGCGTTTCAGCGGTGTGTATCATCCAAAGAAGGTTGTGACATTCTTCGGGAGATTCTTGAAGGAGATTGTGGTCATCACGCCGGTTCAAAGTCCTTGGTAGCTAAAGCTTTCCGTCATGGGTTCTACTGGTTGACAGCCCATGCTGATGCAGAGGATCTAGTCCGGAAATGCGACGCTTGTCAGAAATTTTCACGACGTGCTCTTGTTCCGGCACAGGAACTGTGGATGGTTCCAATTACTTGGCCGTTTGAGACTTGGGGGCTTGATATGGTTGGGCCTTTTAAACGATCCCAAGATCAAAAAACTCACCTGTTGGTGGCAGTGGATAAATTTACAAAGTGGATTGAGGCAGAGCCTGTGAGCAAGTGTGATGCGGCAACAGCGGTTAAATTTATCAAGAAGGTAATTTTCCGGTTTGGCTTTCCACATAGCATTATCACTGATAATGGCACCAATCTATCTAAAGGAGAGATGGAAGAGTTTTGTCAAAGGGAGCATATTCTCCTAGATGTGTCTTCTGTAGCTCACCCTCAATCCAATGGTCAAGCTGAAAGGGCCAATCAAGAGATTTTGTGAGGTATCATGCCCCGGCTTATGACTCCCTTGCAAAGAACACCAGGGTGCTGGGTTGAGGAGTTACCTTTTGTCCTCTGGAGCATCAATACTACACCGAACAGGTCCACATGCTACACACCTTTCTTCATGGTGTACGGTGCTGAAGCAGTTCTTCCAAGTGATATCCGACACGACTCACCACGGGTGGCAGCTTATGTTGAAGCAGCCAATGAGCAAGCAAGACAGGACAGCTTGGACCGGCTGGATGAAGAACATGACATAGCAGCAGCACGATCTGCAATTTATCAGCAGGACCTGCGCAGATATCACAGCCGCCGGGATAAAACCAGGACGTTCCAGGAGGGGACTTAGTACTCCGGCTCATCCAGGACCAGACAGATATGCACAAGTTATCCCCACCTTGGAAAGGGCCCTTTGTGGTCAGCAAGAACCTACACAACGGTTCATACTACCTGGTGGACGTTCGAGAACACAAAGACTCACGGACAGCAGAGGAAGAGACGAAGAGGCCGTGGAACATTGCCCTTTTGCGGCCTTACTACACTTGAGCCATGAGCTCCGCTTCATGTATCCTGTATATATTATGATTAATGAATAAACCGGCACCCCTGGTAAACCGGGGGATCAGCCTTTTTTCTTGTATAAATAAGTGTCTTATGATAATTAACTCAGATGCTTTGATCAGTCTATTTTGCTATGCAGGACAATTCTATAAGGGGCCAAACAGGACTTGCCTTTCAAGCGCAACTCCTTCATAGGAACCCTACTTCCATGATCACTAGGGGGCTACGGATCACACTCAAGTCCTCACTTAAATCCCTTCTGGTCCGGTTTATACGATCGTCTTCGCATCAGCGCCCTTTGGATCACATCCATTGATTGGCAAAATATGTTCTTACCCCTTGGAGTACATCCTTTGATGGCAAAAGAAAAAAGTTCTTGCCCCTTGGAGTACATCCTTTGATGGCAAAAGAAAAATGTTCTTGCCCCTTGGAGTACATCCTTTGATGGCAAAAGAAAAATGTTCTTGCCCCTTGGAGTACATCCTTTGATGGCAGAAGAAAAAAGTTCTTGCCCCTTGGAGTACATCCTTTGATGGCAAAAGAAAAAAGT
>LR738710.1:729729986-729811770 GCA_902687465.1 Secale cereale
TACGGATCACACTCAAGTCCTCACTTAAATCCCTTCTGGTCCGGTTTATACGATCGTCTTCGCATCAGCGCCCTTTGGATCACATCCATTGATTGGCAAAATATGTTCTTACCCCTTGGAGTACATCCTTTGATGGCAAAAGAAAAAAGTTCTTGCCCCTTGGAGTACATCCTTTGATGGCAAAAGAAAAAAGTTCTTGCCCCTTGGAGTACATCCTTTGATGGCAAAAGAAAAAAGTTCTTGCCCCTTGGAGTACATCCTTTGATGGCAAAAGAAAAAAGTTCTTGCTCCTTGGAGTACATCCTTTGATGGCAAAAGAAATATGTTCTTGTCCCTTGGAGTACATCCTTTGATGGCAAAAGAAATATGTTCTTGCCCCTTGGAGTACATCCTTTGATGGCAAAAGAAAAAAGTTCTTGCCCCTTGGAGTACATCCTTTGATGGCAAAAGAAAAAGTTCTTGCTCCTTGGATTAGATCCATTGATTGGCAAAAGAAATCACTGCTCCTTGGATTGCACCCATTGATTGGCAAAATGAATCATAGCCCTTTGGGTCGCATCCATTGATTGGCAAATATGGAGCCTGACAGCTCGCAAAAAGCCTCGACTACATGGTCTTATTTGCAACAGTGTTTTGTGTTTTGTGATTTTTTTCAAAGTTTTCTATGGTTTTTTGATCCGGAACTGGGCAACTTCAAAGTTGACCACGTATTTACAAAAGTCTGGGTCATAGAACACCAGCATGATTTAAACCGGTGGTTATTATAACCCGGAATAATCGTTGGGCAAACACCAACAGGGCCAAGAGCCTCATCAGAATCTACAATGCCCACCGGATTAATGATGTCAAGCACACCTAACTGAAGGTATGAAAGTATTTTTGGGTATAAAACAGATACTCGTTCAATATATATGCCTATGAGAGCAATATAATCGGTCCGATGGTAAACCGCCAGGACATTTTCTTAGCGTTGTCTATGCAGATACAGTTAATATAAAGGATCAACCATAGCAGACAAGGGATTAAAATTGGCAGATGCCAAATCAAAGTTGCGACATCCGGATTAAGACAGAAAATATTTTGAACTATCCTATTACAAGGCACTGGCAGGCCTGAACGGATTAAAGTTTTTTTCGGCAACAGATTACAGCAGCTAAAGAGTTAAATTGAGCGGCTTATGCTTCTTCTTCTTGCTGCGAAGGCTGAGGATCGGCTCGTTCTAGAACTTCTTCGTCTTCTTGAAGCGGCTGAAAATCAGGAACGTGCCAGTCGATCTTGGATAGTGCACGGAAGTACATCTCCTCAGTAATAAGATCGGACGGATCAACATCTGGGGCGAAAGTATGGGCGCGCACTAGTGGGATTAGATTCTCGGTGTCATAAACCGGCCGGTCCACCCGCTCATTCTCTAAGTCATATGCCGGATGATACCTGGTCAAGTCCACTTCATCAGCAAGCTTGCTGGCAAGAGGGCGCATTTCCTTAGTTAAAACACGAAGGTCCTTGCCAGAGAAGGCAGATCCATCCTCCTTGTTACTGGGGTATCCGTTCATAGCTTCCTCCGGATCGAAGTCCGGAACCCATGCCTTGGCTCTAGTCAGCGCTACAAGAGAGCTGGCCCGTGCAGCAGATTTCTTCACTTCTTCCAAGCGTACAGGCAGTATAGAAAGCTTCTCCAAAGTACCTTGGATAGTAGTGGGGGCCGCTTTGTGATGGGACATCGCACTTATAATCCTTTGAGCGCCAGAATACAGCTGCTCAACCAGAGTATAAGAGGCCTTGAGTTTCTTTCGGATATCATCCCCAAGATGGGTGATGCGTCGCCCTAAATATGATTGTTACAGTTAAACCGGAGCAGAATAAAGATTGCAGAGATGAAAGCATATGCAAATTAAGTACTCACCAAAGATGGCTTAGGTCATAAGCTCTATTTGCTGCCTTAAGCCGGTCTGCTCTTGCGTCACCGGATTAAGGGCCTCTTCAGCATCCTTTACCCTTTTCTCAAGGGCGTTCCTCTGCACTTCCCATGCTGATCGCTCCGCTTCAAAATCTTTTTTCAATTTTTCAGTATTGGTCAAGTTCAGCACCAACTCATCCTTGGCCTTGGCAGAAGCAGTTTCAGTGGCAGCAAGTCTATTCCGAAGCTCACTTACTTCTGCAGCCCTCCGGGTCAAGTCAGCCTGCAAGGAAATCAAGTGGAGAAAAAGACAATTCAGACAAGTCTCAAGCATATAAACAAGTTATCCACTTGACACTTGGGGGCTAATGGGCAGTTGAAGTATCAAAAGAGAAATTCAGACAAGTCTCAAGCATATAAACAAGTTATCCACTTGACACTTGGGGGCTAATGGGACGTTGAAGTATCAAAAGAGAAATTCAGACAAGTCCCAGGCACATAAAACAAGTTATGCCCCTGGCACTTGGGGGCTAATGTAAGTTCAGTTTTTCATACATTTGGAAGTACCGGTTCGCCTAAAACGAAGCTAAACCGGAACTTGGGGGCTACTATGGCATAAAGACAGAAGTATAAAGAAGGCAAAACAAAGACAAGTGAAGGAAGGTACCTCGTATTTATCCTTCATCATATTAACCAAGCTAATTCATAATCGCGGCTGGTATGAAGCCGGTTCAAATACCCGGAATAAAGTTCCTGGGCACTCAATTCGGCATAGTTGGACAAATCCGTGCTCCACTTGCCCTTTTCTTGTTGAAGCCTCTCCGCTTTAGCAGTATGCTTGGACAAGATGATAGGCTCAGCAGAAGCGGTAAAACCTGTCCCGGTTATTTGAACATCCGGAGAAGAGGAAGTGGTTGGCTGAGAAGGGGCAGCAGTAGGGGCCGGACTAACAGGAGCCGGGTTAGTCCGAGGAGGGCTAACCCGGACAGGACTTGCCAGTCCAATGACATTTTCTACATTCGTATCTTCCAGAGCAATAATGTCATCATGGTCTATGGGAGCAGGATCATCAAGCTAAGTTGCAGGATCGCTCTCTGGAGGGATGACTTCATCCGGATCAGCCGCCGGATCCGCAGTAGCAGTCTCGGCACCCGCTTTGGTGTCCTTCGCCTTTTTTGCTAGGCTTGGGCTTGCTGAAAGAAATTGAAGGAACAAATACAAATATAAACCGGATGTTGAAAAGGACATACCCAGGCACACTCTTCAGTACAGGGACCTGTGTGGCAGTCGATTAACCAGAAGATGACAAAGGTGTCTCCTGATAGTTAGAATCAGATGGCTTAAGCGGTTTACGTATAAGTCCGGCCTTTGGATGGAGAAGGGTTGGAAAAAGTAAAACCTCAGAGCTGCGCCTGCGAGCTAGAGTAAGAGATATTCCGGAGGATTCTACTACATGGCCACTATGGCGCGTAGTCCGGCGTGCTTCATGCTGCTGCTTCTTCAAAAGAAATTTAGGGTCCAGTTGAGCGTAAGGATGAGAAAAAGGGTACTTCCGGGATACCCGACGAATTTTGGGCACCGGCGGTTCAGAGTCTGAAGAAAGAGAGATTACCTCAACTTTTGCCGCTTTACTTCCTTCAGCCAAATCCTGTGAGAAGACACTGTTAAACATAAATTTGGATAAAAGAGATCAAAACGTATCAGGATCAATTCATACCTCAGAATCCGGATCATCTTCTTTGGGATGTGAACCGGAGGCAGCGGCCGCCTTCTTCTTCTTGACAACACACGTCTTCCGGCATGGCTATTTGCCTGACTTGTCCTGAGGTTTTCTTTTCCAAAAAGGATCGTTGGCCTGTGCGGAAGATGAAAGATAAATAGAAGATAATTGATATGGACGGATTAGAAATAAACAGAAGAGGACAGAAAAAACTTACCGCTGGTAGTTTGTTGTTCTCATAGAATGGAGCCAATCCGGTCTGACCGCACTCTTCCAGAGAGATGTTGAGCATTTTCTTTGCGGATTCAGTGACTTCCTTCTCAGTAAGCATTATGTCAATGTGGCGTTGAGGGTCATTCGTCTTTCCGGTATATTCATACATCAGACCGGAGCGCCGACTCAGAGGAAGGATGCTCCAGGCAAGCCAACAACGAACAAAATTGACTCCAGTCAAACCGTTGGCCATAAAGGCTTTAAGTTTGGCAAGCTGAGGGGCAAACCAGGCCCGCTCTGAGGAACTAAGGCGCTGCGGCAGGGGATGATCCTCAGGAAGAAGATGTTCACGGTAACCCGACAGTGGGTTTTCTCCTTCAGGAGAGGTATCTTTGCAATAGAACCAGGATTGGTTCCAGTCCTTGGGGTGTGTATGGAGAGCAACATGAGGGAAGACCACGTCTCTTCTCTTCTGAATACTAACACCGCCCAGCTCTTGATGTGGTCCGGCAGTAAACTCTGTCCGCCGGTTTAAGTGGAAAAAGTCTCGGAACAAGTCCACTGATGATTCTTCTTGAAGGTATACTTCCGAGAAGACTTGGAAATTGCAGACGTTTGATATGGAGTTTGGACCTATATCTTGAGGATGGAGCTGAAAAGCGGGCAGCACATCCCGGAAAAACTTAGAATCGGGAGGGCTAAAACCCCGGGCCATATGATCAAAGAAAACGATGACTTCTCCTTCTTTAGGGGTAGGAGGACACTCATTTCCTAGGGCCCGCCATTTCAGAACTGCTTGGGGGCCCAGAAGACCAATGGAAGCGGCGTTGGTTAAATCCTCTTCCATAATGCGGGAAGGAACCCAGTTGCAACAGACGAATTGCTTGGCAGCCATCTGGGCAAAAGGAAACGCTGAAAAGTACAGTGCAAAATCCGGATTACTAAGTACCGAAACATAAACCGGAGCGTATCATCAAATTATATCGACGGTTTAGACAAGGGACTAATGGCATTGGCAACCCGGAAGCAGATGTGAAACGAACTGCTGCCGGTTTAGGATAACAAAAAGAGAGGAGGCTAAACCGTCGGGCTCATGTCTAATTCTTTGCAAGAGGAGTATATGATTGGTTAAACCGGTGATTAACTTACAGATCTACCAAGACGAAGAAACAGGTTTCTACAAAAGACTAAAGTAAAAAATGGATTTGAGCGGTAAGAAAAAGATGAAATATACGCAAGTCTGATACAGGAAGAACTACGAAGGGTTTCTACAGATCAAATGAATCTAAGGGTTGAATCTAAGGTTCGAATCTAAGTTTATACTACGAAGCAGGAGCGCGTTCGAAACGTATCCAAGGTTTGAGTCCATTGCAAGGGTAGCCTACAGGGATGAACAGCAAGCTTCGAGTTTTCATGGCGGAAGCCATGGAGGAACCCTAGATTAAAGATCTATAGCGAGAAGAAAGGAATACCTGAGAAAGAAGGAGATGGCGGCGAAGTACTCTGGACACGTTTCAGGGTGATGCAGCGGCCTGGCTGGATGACGGCGACGAGCTCGAAGACGGCGGCGGAGCTTCGGGCGACGGAGGAAGAAGAAGTGCAGAAGGAAGAAAAAGGACAGGTCGCGGCGGTATTTATAAGCTGGTGAGGTGAAACGGCAGGCGCGGGGACCAAGGAGGTCAGAGATTGGATAAAGATTCCATTGTCGCCTCGATCTTCGGGATGGCCTTTAACAAAGGTAATAAACAGCTATGAGCAATAAATGCGGAGGTGATGTCACGACAGATTGAGATGATTTATGGAGATGACGTCATAGCCGGTTTACAAAGCAGAGAAGCTACAAGGAGGAAATTTATGCAAGATTTAGAAGACTGACATGAACAAAGTTCAAATCACTCTGGGGCCTAATGTCAGGGATATTACTAGCAGTTATAAACCGGCTAGGGAGATCCGGATTACGTTAATATGGTTGTATTATCATAAGCCCAGTAGGTTAGGAGTTAGAGGTTACAGCCCGCGGAGTCTTAGGGCCCATATGTAAAGTTTACGGTTTATAAACCATCCTATCATGTAACTTGAGATATAAGGAAGAAAGAGTAGAGACCGAGGCGGACACAACTATGAGCCAGCCTCGGGACTCTGTAAACCGGACCGGGCGTTGCCTCCTATATAAAGGGACGACCCGGTGATGGTTCAAGGACAAGCAACAACCCGTCGAGACACATGCAAGCAATCCGCTCCCTGTTCATCGACGCCCAAGTAATACCAAACCAAACTAGATGTAGGCTTTTACCTTCATCGAAGGGGCCGAACTAGTATAAACCCTTTGTGTTCTTCGTGTGCTTTAACCTCTTCAAGCTAACCCGCGCGATGGCTCCACACTTAAGTCCTCTAAACCGGACATCTGCCGTGCTAATTCCACGACAATGTGTGCTCATAATATCCTTGCAAGTCTCTTCGAATTATTGGTTTGGTTTGGCCTACTAGATCTATAGTTCTTGCAATGGGATAAGTGCTTGACATTGGGTTAAGTCTTGTGGTGTCCTTTCCCAGTGACAGTAGGGGCAGCAAGGCACGTATTGTATTGTTGCCATTGAGGATAAAAAGATGGGGTTTTCATCATATTGCTTGAGTTTATCCCTGTACATCATGTCATCTTGCTTAAAGCGTTACTCTGTTCGTATGAACTAAATACACTAGATGCATGCTGGATAGCGGTCGATGTGTGGAGTAATAGTAGTAGATGCAGCCAGGAGTCGGTCTACTTGTCTCGGACGTGATGCCTATATACATTGATCATGCCTAGATAGTCTTGTAATTACTCGCTTTTCTATCAATTGCCCGATAGTAATTTGTTTACCCGCCGTAGAATATCACTATCATGAGAGAAGCCACTAGAGAAAACTATGGCCCTCGGGTTTATTCTCAACATATCAATCTACATCTACTTTACTTTTCTTGATTTTATTTGTTGTTTTACTAAACCAAAAATACTAAAAATATAAACTATCATCTCTATCAGATCTCACTCTCGTAAGTGACCGTAAAGGGATTGACAACCCCTTATCGCGTTGGCTGTGAAGTTCTTATTTGTTTGTGCTGGTGCGAGGGACTGGCACGTGGTCTCCTACTGGATTGATACCTTGGTTCTCAAAAACTGAGGGAAATACTTAGGCTACTGTGCTGCATCTCCCTTTCCTCTTCGAGGGATTACAACACAAGCTCAAGAGGTAGCAGTTGCTTTTAAGGGTACCTATGAAATTGAATTTTTTTTGAAAAGTATGAAGCTTTTGATGATGATGTTTATAGGCCTGAAAATTATGCTATACTTCAATATTGCTATGAGAATTATGAATATAATTCCAATATAGATGGGCTTATTGAGAAAGTCTCCGCTGTCCAAGAGGAGACTAATATTTTGCAGGAAACTATGGAAGAAGAAATTTATGAGACTGTGAGCTCATTACATGAAAAAGATGATGAGGAGAGCGAAGAACAAAAGGAGGAAGAGTGGATTAGCTACCCGTGCCCACCTTCTAATGAGAGTAACTCTTCAACTCATACATTGTTTAATTTCCCTTCGTACTTACCAAAGGGTGATTGATATGATAATTACTATGATCCTTTTGATTCGTTTGAAATATCCCTTTTTGATGAACTTGATGCTTGCTATGCTTATGGCCAAAATGCTAATATGAATTATGCTTGTGGAGATGAACTTTCTATAGTTCCTTACGTCAAGAATGAAATTGTTGCTATTTGTCGGTGTACTAAGGTAGGGGTACCTCAGTACCCCAACTTGTGCACGGGCAGCTGCAGCTTCCCGCGGCAGGGTTTACCGCGTGCTCGCCGGAGACCTTCCTACCCCATGTCAAACCATTCAAAAACAAAGTATACAAGACAGAAGATCGAGACCCCGGCAAGCGTAGCTTGCCGGGAAGGCCGTTCCAAGCTCAAGGTTACATCACTCACGCAAGGCCCTGGCAAGAGGAGCTTGCCAGGATGACTAGAAGATTACATCATGGAAGACACGCCTCGGCGCTATACGCGTCCCGGTGAGGGCCCGGGGAGCGACAAGCTTCAGAGCCCAGCAAGCTCCCGGGCCCGGCGAGGTCAAGACCCCGGCAAGGTGCTTGCCGGGAGAGCTGCGCTGTGTGCCCGCGCTCCAGCTCATCGGCCCACGCGTCGCCCTGGGGCCATTCCAGGGACGCGTGGCGGATGGCTGTGCAGCCTGGGGGACACGGTGGCACTCCACGGTGGTGAAGCCATCGCCGTGGCGAACGGAGACGCGAAGGCGGGAGCTTTTGGGGTCGACGGCGACGGGCATTAAATGCCCTTGTCCCCCACTGTCAAAGTAGGTGGCGACCACTGTTCGCGCACTGTAGCTCCACTATTCCCGCACTGTTACAACTACCACCTCTTTTACGTTTTTACCCCTTTCTCCTACGTTGACACCTGTCGGTGACCCCTTGCACTATAAAAGGAGGCCCGTGCACAACGTGGAGGGGGTTCGGAACCTAGATCGCTCATACGTTCGGTGTAGCTGCTTCTTCAAGCTCCCGAGCTCTCCAACGCAATACACAACTAAGCAGGAGTAGGGTTTTACGCGACCACCGCGGCCCGAACCTGGGTAAAACTGCCCGCGTGCTCGCTACGATCTGCTCTTCGCGCTCCCTCCGCCCTCGTACCGCACAGACAAGGGGCTCCGGTCCCATAGGTGTTCGTGGCGGACAGTTTCCCCCGACATCTTTGGCGCGCCAGGTAGGGGGCGTCGAGGTTGTGCGAACCTGATCCGGCGTTCACGCGGGCGCATTCTTCATCAACCTCTCCAGTTTCGTCAACAGCTTCATCAGCAACAGCACCATGGCCCCGAAGAAAAAGGCTTCGGAGGTCGGAGGCCCGTCTGCGTCTCATCCGCCGCCACCGGAACCAACGGTGGGCGGGGGAGACGCCGTCGGAAGAGTGGTCGCCGGCGAGGACACTCGCGGCGCCACTAAGTCAAAGGATAGGACGGACGACCGAGCCTCGGTCTCCGTGGACGCGCCACGTCCATCTCAGCACACAACAACCCAGCCGTGCCATACCACGGGAGGTGGTATCCGCTTGCTGGGGCAAGGACAAACCGGAGGCTCGCGAGACGCCCCAGACCACCGTCCGGGCACAAGCAAAGCGAAGGCGCCGGCGCGGGACCCTGCTCCTTCTAACGTTGTTAGGAGTCCGAGCATATCCCGCTCCTCGCACCGTTCGCCCCCGTTCCCCTCCACTCCAGCAGAAGCGCTCGCAAGGGCGCAACTGCTCCTCGACTTCCCTCCAGCGGCAGACAAGGCCGAAGACTGGAGGGCCACCATCCAGAGCCTGATAGCCTTCGCCAACAACGATTCTCCACAGCAGCCGGCGGCCTCGCGGCCGCGGCAAGCTGAGAAGACGAAGGCCGACGGCAACAAGACCGCCGGGGGTGCGACAAGCGTGCACTCCCCGCCGCGGAAGCAGAAGACGCCACCCCGCCGGAACAACGCCGACGACGGCTCCACGGCATCGTCGGATCCACGGGCTCGTCGGGACCAGCGCCAGGTCCTCGACGACCGGCGACAAGAAGACGCTCGAACAACAATCGAGCGCCGCCGAGAAGCTCGGCGACAATCAGACCAGAGGGCTGGAGACGCTGTCGACGCGCACGCGCCCGGTGAACCAGGCGACTTGCCGTACGCGGCAGGCTGCCCTGCGTTTACCCGTGAGCTGCGGCGCGTCCAGTGGCCCAGCATGAAGAATTTCAAGCCCGACGTACCGGAGATGTACGACGGCAAGACGCACCCCTCAGAATTCCTCAGCGTTTACACCATCGCGGTGCAGGCTACCGGGGGGCGCGACGAGAAGATTTTGGCAAATTACTTCCCGCTCGTGCTTAAGCCGAACGTCCGTTCGTGGCTTATGCACTTGCCGGAAGGATCCATCTCTTCTTGGGCCGACCTTTGCCACCAGTTTGTTGGCGCCTTCACCGGCGGCCACAAACCCCACGGCCAGGAGAGCGATCTCCACATTTTGGCCCAGAAGGAAGGAGAGCCCCTGCGCAAGTACATCCAACGCTTCAGCCGTGTGCAACACAACATCCCGGATGTCCACCCTGCCGCGGTTATCAGCGCGTTCCACCAGAACGTGCGTAACCGCCGCATGCGTGAAGAAATGGCGATGACCAAGATTCGGGATGTCAGCGAGCTCTATGCTCTGGCTGACAAGTGCGCACGCGCAGAAGAGGGGAGGAGACTCCCCGGGGAGGATGCTGGCGCAGGAGGAAGCGACAGCGACGACGCCGCCCCGGCAAAGAAGGGCCGGCGGCGGAACAACAGAAGGAAGAACAAGAAGGAGGTGCTTGCCGTCGAGAAGTCCGGCAAGGAGGCTCCCGCCAAGCAAACACAGGCTGGCGGCTCCGGCAAGGAGCCTGCCCCTGTAGCGGCGGCCGACAAGCAGGACGGCTCCGACAAGCAATACTGTAAAATCCACCGCACCAAGGGCCACGACCTCTCCAACTGCAAGCGCGTCGAGTATCTCGTCGAACAGCAGAAGGCTGAGTACGAGAGGCGCGACAAGGAGAAGGCCCAAGGTGGCGGCGGAGAGCCAAGCAAGAAGCGGCCATTCAATGGCCGGGGAGGACGCCGCGGCAAGGCCAAGCAGCGGCAAGGTGACCGACCTCCCCGGGGCCGCGACAAGGATGAAGAAGACGACGACGAAGATATGGAGGACGAGGATAACAGCGAGCAGGAGTTCCAGAAGGCCACGGAGGTCCTGTGCGTCGACGGTGGCGCCTCTCTGCACACCTCCCACCGTCAGCTAAAGCAGTGGGTGCGTGAGGTGAATGCAGCAGAGCCGCCCGTGGAGTCGCGCAGGCTCCTCAAATGGTCCAGCACACCCATCATTTTTGATCTTGAGGATCACCCTGACCGCACCACTACGGTCGGGTGCTTGCCGATGCTGGTATCTCCCACCATCCGCAACCTCAAGGTCACCAAAATGTTGGTTGACGGCGGGGCCGGGCTGAACTTGATCTCCTCTGCTGTGATCAAGAAACTCCAAATCCCAGATGGCGAGCTCGAAGAGACCGGTTCTTTCCAAGGAATCAACCCGGGAAGGAGCAAGCCCAAGGGGAAGATCACTCTGCCGGTGACCTTTGGCGGGGAGCTCAACTTCAGAACTGAGCGCATCACTTTCGACGTCGCCGATATTCCATTGCCATACAATGGAATACTCGGCCGTCCTGCCCTCGCCAAGTTCATGGCAGCTTCCCATTATGCTTACAACGTACTCAAGACGTCGGTTAAGCGTCATCACTGTCCACGGCGACAAGAAAGATGCGCTTGTTTGCGCCGACAAGATCTACCGGGATGCGGCAGCTGCGGCAGAGAAGGACACACTTGCCGCTGAAGCTCCCGGGGGGAAGAAGACGAAGACCAAGTCCGGCGAGTGCTCTGGGGCCCACTCCGGCAACCGCACCTCTTCGGAGTGCTGCGTCGCCGTCGAGGACGTCCCATCGAGCTCCACCGGCAAGTGTAAGAAAGGGATGGCCGCTCCTCCGGCAACCAAGAAGGTGTCCGCCAAGGAGGACGGCGCTGGTGGTACTTTCACCATCAGTGCCACGCTTGACAGCAAATAGGAAAGCGCGCTCGTTGCCTTCCTGCGGGCGAATGTCGATGTGTTTGCCTGGCAACCATCTGACATCCCCGGTGTTCCCAGGAAGGTAATTGAGCACAAGCTTGCTGTTTGTCCTCATGCGCGGCCCATCAAGCAGAAGGTGAGGAAGCAAGCCGTGGAGCGCCAAGAATTTATCAATGAAGAAATCAAGAAGCTAGAGGCAGCAGGCCTAGTTAGAGGTGTGATCCATCCGACGTGGTTAGCAAACCCAGTCGTCGTGCGCAAGGCCAACGGGAAGTGGAGACTGTGTATAGCCTTCACCGATGTGAATAAAGCATGTCCCAAGGATCCATTCCCTTTGCCGCGCATTGACCAGATTGTTGACTCCACTGCCGGATGTGAGCTACTCTGTTTTCTTGATGCATATTCAGGCTACCACCAGATCTTCATGGCCAAAGAAGACGAAGAAAAGACTGCATTTATCACTCCATGTGGCCCCTATTGCTTCATACGCATGCCATTTGGACTGAAGAATGCAGGATCAACATTTGCAAGGGTAGTGCACACTGCTTTCGAGCCACAGATCCACATAAATGTAGAGGCTTACATGGATGACATCGTGGTGAAAAGTAAGAGCAAAGAAACCCTGATCCAAGATTTGGAAGAAACATTTCAGAACCTGCGCAGGATACAGCTCAAGTTGAACCCCGAGAAGTGCGTCTTTGGAGTTCCCTCCGGCAAACTTCTCGGATTCTTTGTGTCATAGAGGGGGATTGAAGCTAACCCCGACAAGATTAAAGCCATCGAGCAGATCGAGGCCCCGAAGCGCGTCAAGGATGTCAGAAGGCTTGCAGGTTGTGTGGCTGCCCTCAGTAGGTTCATTTCGAAGTCTGCAGAGCGCGCCCTGCCTTTCTTCAAAATCTTGAAGAAGGCAGGTCCCATGAAGTGGACTCCGGAAGCGGAGGCAGCGCTGCAAGATTTGAAACGGTACCTGTCCTCCACTCCAATACTTGTCGCACCTAGACCACAGGAAAAGTTGTTGCTATATCTAGCGGCAACCAACCAGGTGGTTAGTGCTGCGTTAGTAGCGGAGAGGGAGTCCGACGAGGAGGCTACACCACCGGCAAGCGAATCCAGCGACAAGCAGGGGGCTGCTCCGACAAGCTCTGGCCCCGACAAGGACAACTCTGTGCAGGAGCAGGAAGAGGTGCGGAAGAAGATGGTGCAGCGCCCAGTGTATTTCGTAAGTTCCCTTCTCCAGGGGGCTAGATCAAGATACTCTGGTGTGCAAAAGATGCTTTTCGGCCTCCTCATGGCCTCGAGAAAGCTGCGCCATTACTTCCAAGCACATGAGATAACAGTGGTCACTCGCTTTCCGCTGAAGAGGATATTGCACAACCCAGAAGCAACAGGCAGGATCGTTGAGTGGGCACTGGAGCTATCGAGCTTTGGGCTCAAGTTTGAAAGTACTTCAACCATACAGAGCCGAGCTTTGGCAGAATTCATAGCTGAGTGGACCCCAACGCCCGATGAAGAAGTCCAAGAAACAAGTGCACCCGTACAAGAAGCGACAACTGAATGGGTAATGTATTTTGAGGGTGCCTTCTCGCTGCAAGGCGCCGGTGCTGGCGTGGTACTCATCGCACCCACCGGAGAGCACCTCAAATATGTTATCCAGATGCACTTTCCCAGGGAGCAAGCGACAAACAACACTGCAGAATATGAAGGCTTGCTTGCCGGCCTCAGGATTGCGGCCGAACTTGGGATCAGGAAGCTGATTGTGCGGGGAGATTCTCAGTTGGTGGTCCGGCAAGTCAACAAGAATTATCAGAGCCCTTTGATGGAAGCTTATGTAGATGAAGTGAGGAAGCTTGAGGAGCACTTTGAAGGTCTGCAGATGGAGCACGTCCCGAGAGCTCAGAATGAAATAGCAGATGGCCTTTCAAAGTGTGCTTCGATGAAGTTACCTGTGGAACCAGGGACCTTCTTGCTCAAGCTGACTCAACCATCCGTTACACCATCAATTGGGCAGTCCAAGAAGAGAAAGTTGGTCTCCGGCGACTACTTGCCGGCGGATCTTCCTGAAACCGCCGCCAAGGTCCCCAAGATCAACAATCAGAACGCTGAGGAACAGTTTGCTCCTGCGGATCCTCGGGTCTGTACAGTTGAAGCAAGCGTTCCCGACAAGCCTCGCCCCGGCGAGCTTGCCGGGGGACCTTCGGCTCCGGCAGAGCCAGAGGTTCTTGCCGTAGAAGCTGAGGTTCCCGCAGCGGCCCTCATGCCTTTAGTCCTTGCCGTTGAGCCACAAGCTCCGGCATGGGCGCAGCAAATCGTCCGTTTTCTGCGGACTGGAGAACTTCCCGACGACCCAGAAGAAATAGAGAAGATAACCAGGCAGTCAAGTATGTACCAGTTCGTGGACAACGAGCTGTACAGAAGAAGACTCAATGGTGTCAGACTGAAGTGCATCTCCAGGGAAGATGGACAGAAGCTGTTGGCAGAAATACACGGAGGCATATGCGGCCACCACATTGGCGCAAGGGCGCTTGCCGGGAAAGCTTTCCGGCAAGGGTTCTTTTGGCAAGAAGCCCTCCAAGATGCAACTGCACTAGTAACCAAGTGTGAAGCGTGCCAGTTCCATGCAAAGCAGATTCATCAGCCAGCTCAAGCTCTCCAAACAATCCCTTTGTCCTGGCCCTTCTCGGTCTGGGGGCTCGATATCCTCGGCCCTTTCCCCCAAGCAGTCGGGGGCTTTGAGTACTTGTACGTTGCAATCGACAAGTTCACAAAGTGGCCAGAAGTGGAACCAGTGAGAAAGGTGACAGCACAGTCAGCAGTCAGGTTCTTCAGGTCGATTGTTTGCCGTTTCGGAATCCCTAACAGGATCATCACCGACAACGGTACGCAATTCACTAGTCGCACCTTCATGCAGTACGTCCAAGACCTTGGCGCCAAGGTCTGTTTCGCTTCTGTTGCTCACCCGAGGAGCAACGGTCAAGCGGAGAGGGCCAATGCTGAAGTGTTGCGCGGACTCAAGACAAGGACCTTTGACAGGCTGTGCAAGTGCGGAAGAAATTGGATAGAGGAGCTACCGGCGGCTCTTTGGTCAATCAGAACGACACCAAGTCGAGCCACCGGACAGACACCCTTTGCTCTAGTCTATGGAGCAGAGGCAGTTCTCCCCACGGAACTCGTATACGGATCTCCTCGAGTGCTCGCTTATGATGAGCTCGAGCAAGAGCAACTGCGACAAGATGATGCTTTGCTCCTCGAGGAGGGACGTCTCCAGGCTGTTGTACGAGCTGCTCGATACCAGCAAGCCTTGCGTCGCTACCATAGCCGCAAGGTCAAGGCCAGGAGTCTCGAGGAAGGCGACCTTGTTCTTCGGCGTGTTCAGTCCGCCAAGAATTCCAACAAGTTGACGCCGAAGTGGGAAGGCCCTTATCGGGTGAGACAAGTCACGAGGCCCGGCGCTGTCCGCCTCGAGACCGAAGAAGGCTTACCGGTGAGCAACTCCTGGAACATAGAGCATCTTCGCAAGTTTCACCCATAAGGCGCGGTTGCCGTGATCCGCTCCGGCAACCACCTTTTGTACAAGCCTTGCCGCTGTTGCATGTAACCCTTTGTACAAAGCCGGGCGCAGACCCCGTGCATCAGTAAAGATTTTGTGTTTTGCGCTATTTGCCTTTTGCATGCTTTTCTTTGCTATTTGCATGTGTTATTTGGCATCTTGTGCAACAAACATATCCGGTAAGCATTAGCACGCCGAAAGGCCATATACTTGTTTCCCTCTTCTTTTTCCTTGCCTCTTAAGCAGAAGGGATGCTCCTCGCGCACAAGTTTGCCGGGGGGGAAGGAGATGGAAGATGAACCAAGTGCTGTTCAAGAAAGGAAAGCCTTACCGAGAAGGAAGCAATATATGAAAGCTAAGTTACTAGAATTTGACCAGTTCAAATTTTTAATTTTTAGTTGTCTTCCTTGAACAATCACACTTTGTATGGAAAACCTGTGCGCGGAGGAACCTACCCGTAGCTAGCCGCACCTTTATCTTGTTTCCGAGTACGCTCAACGATCTAAGTGAGCTGCGACAAGTGTCGCGCCCTTGCTTCGTTTTCGAGTTCGCTCAGCAAGCTAAGTGTGTTGCGACTAGCTGCGGCAAGGTTGCTTGCCGGTGAGACCTTGGCCAGCAGGCTGCTCAGAGTCCAGCACTCAGCGCTCGCGGCAAAGGCCCCTTGCCGGCAAGCTCCCCGGGAGCGTAGGGTGAAAAGCATACAAAGTAAATGACCAAGACAGGGAAGATAACATTGCACTGATTGATCAAAATGAGATAAATATCTTACAAAGGATAACTTGTCGCAATAATTAATGAGTTCACAAACATCCTATGCAGCAACAAAAAGAGATAAAGATAATGGAGGCCTAATCTACGCGGTCGCCCTCGATCCTGGAGATCTTGTTCACCTTGGCGATGATGTGGGCGACCTGCTCCTTCAGCGCCTCCATGTTCGCGTCGGCCGGCAGGCTGCGGAGGACGTTGGTGAGATTTATACCGGGGTTGCGGTATACAATCTTCGTCAGCACGCGCTCCAAGGTTCCCGTGCAGAGCAGGCGCGACTCCTCGGCCAGCTGCGCGGGGATCTTCTTCCGAAGACCTGCAAGAGCCGGCGCGATCCCTCTGAAGAAGAGGCTGAGCTTGGCGCTGTGAGGGAGGTTCGGATCCGGGGAGTAGATGAGGTGCTCGACTTTCAGCGCCAGCAGCTCCTGGTCGATGTTGGACGCAGAAGATACCAAGTCCTCGGTCCATACCTCAATGGTACGGCGGAAGTTCTCGGCCGCCTTGTTGGCGCTGTCCATCAAGGCTCGTTCCTTGCGGAGCTCCTCCTTCAATTTGGTCTCCCGATCCCGGGCGGCGTCAAGCGAGTCCTTCAGTGTGGAGACCTTCAGCTCTAGATCTTCGATGGAGTCCTTGGCGGCTTTCAACTCGTCGCCCCTCTCAGAAAGGCGCACCTGGAGTTCTGAGTTAGTGTGGGCGTCCTTCTCGCGCTCTATATTGAGCGCGGCGACCTTCTCCACGCTCGCCTTCAGCGACTCCTCCAGCTGTGCGACCTTGGCGGCAAGCTCCTCCTTGGCGGTCTCCGCGGTAGCCACGGCAGCTCTCGCCTCCTTCAGCTCCCCGCCAAGGGCCTGCTCCTGAGCGGCAAGGTCCTCCTCGTGGGAGTCGAGGTTGACCTTCCGCTGGGCGAGCTCTCCTTCTCGCCGGGACAGCTCCACCCCGGCGAGCCGCTGCTGCTCTTCGGCCTCGGCCTTCTCCAGCAACCACTCTTCATACTCCCCGGCGAGTCGCTCGCGCTCCTCCGCCACCTCGCGGAGGGCAGCCTGGTTGGCGGCGCTGAGCTCCGCCGCGCGTTTCTCCATCTCCGCGGCGGCCTTGGCGGCGAGGGCCTCCCGACAAGCAAGCTTCGCCAGCCTGGCCCGGTAAAGGGCCAGGAGCTGGTGAAGCAGCTTCTCCTCTTCGGGCCCTTCACTCCCGCCGGGCGCCTCGACAATCTTCAAGCCCGCGGAGGCGAGGACCTCCCCATCAAAGGCCTCTCCCTCCGCAGGAGCTCGCGACGAGGAACCCCACGGCACCTGGATGAATACGCCGTTGGGGGCTTCAAGGTAATAGCCGGCCTGCTCCGTTCCGGCGGAGGGGTCGGCGGCCGGCGCAGCACTTGATGCTCCCGCCGCCTCCGGGCCGGCGGTGCGGTCGCCGTCCCCCTCCCCGGCCGCTGCATCTGCAGCCGAAGCGGTCTCTGGCGCAGCTGGCTCGGCGGCTCCCGCCGTGCCCTCGGCGACAGGGGCGTCGCCGCCGCCGCCCTGCGCACCCTCCTCCTCGATGATGATGACTTCCGTCTCCATCTGCTCGGGGGGAGGAGGATCTAGAAGAAGAAGAAGAAGCGAAAGAAGCTCAAGCAAATATCCAAAAAGAGACAATGCCAAGAAGACAAAATTACAAGACCTACCTTGGCGGACGTCGTCAGCGGCGGGCTCCCTCGCCGGGGAGCTCTGCCTTGGCGGAGTGGCCATCCTCGCCGGGCTGCTCGCCCTTGGCGGGGTACTCGCCCTTGGCGGAGTACCCGCCCTTGGCGGAGCGCTCTCCCTTGCCGGGGAGTTCGGCCTTGGCGGGGACGGCGGGGCCTGCGGCTCCTCGGGGGCGGCCTCCGGACGCCCCTGCGGCTGTAGCTCCACCTCTGCACAAGTCAAGATAAAAGCATCAAGATGTTAGAGCAAAACCAAAATCTCCAAGCGCACCCGATGAGCGGAAAGCTGGAACCCAGACTTACGCTGGGGGCTGCGCTGGGGGCTGCTCCTCGGAGCAGCGCTCGGGTCCGGCAGGCTTGGCTCCGGCACGTCCCCTGTTGCCGCGGTGGGCGAGTCATCCGCGACCTCGACCACGGGCACCTTGGCTTTCTTCGCCGCGCGCTGAGCCAAGGTCCTGAAATCGAAGCAAGAAACAAGATCAGCATCTACAATAACCAAGACGAAATTTGAGAAGATGAAGGATATCGAGTTCTTACTCCTGTTCCTCCTCGTCGTCGTCGCTCAAGGCGGAGAAGTCGAACTCCACCTGGGGCGCGTCTGCGCGAGGAGCGGGAGGCGAAGACTCCCTCGGGCGCTTGGCGGTCCCCGGGGCTGGGGGCTGCGAAGACCCAGCTCCCGTGGTAGCCGGGGCCCGAGGGGCGGGCGGAACCGTCGCTCCGCTCTGCGAAGACTCCTGTCCGCTCGGCGCTGGCCTGCGAGGCGCCTCTGCCGTGGCCTGCGCGCGGGCCGCCTCCGCTGTGGCTGGTGCGTCGGTCGCCCCCGGCGCGGCTTGACTTCCCCGGGGAGCTCGCGCTGCCCGGCGAGCTGGTTGTTGCCGGGGGGCCTGCGCCCTCTCCCCCGTCGCCATCTTGCGGATGCGCTTAAGTGGAGACCGCCTAGGGCTTGCCCGGGGCGGGGAGGTCTCCGACGAGGAGAGGTCATCGGCGTAGAGCTCCGTGGACCCGCCGGAGTCCTCGGCGGCCTCGGCGTCCTCCTCCTCCTCCTCCCCGGCTAGCTTGCTGGACCCAGCGCCCTGCGCTGCGGCCTCTTTTCCTCTGGCGCCTCCGCTTCCTCCGGCGCCTCCGCTCCCTGCGGCGCCCCTGTTCCCTCCGGCGGCGTGTCCTCTTGCCGCGGCCTCGGCCACGATCCCGGGGATCCCGGAGTGCCTCAAAGAGGGGACCCCGGCGAGCGCGTCGGGAGGGAGCTGCAGTAGTCTGCGGATCTCCGCCTCCTCCGCTTGGCAGGACGCGTCCGCAGCCTCTGCCTCAGCGGGTGTATAGCCAAATTCTCCTGCCGCTGCGGCTGCAGCGGCCTCTTCAGCCCGAGAAGCTATGTATGCAAGCTCTTGGTCGGTGGTGTCCCGCGTGTGCTCCTTGATATCGTCCTTGTTCTTCGCCACCTCCGTGAGGTTGTCGAAGAAGCTGAGGATGTCTATTGACTTGGGCGGAATCCATGTGCGGTCCACGCCGTGCGAATCACACGCGGGCATCATGGCGCGAAGAGGATCACAGGCTGTGCTGTTGCAAAGGGGCACTACTCCCCGGGGGGATCTGAACCACTCTGGGTGGGCCGGGTCATGTTTAAAGAGTTCCCGGACCATCCCCTTCAGCTCCAGCGTCGTGAAGTTGAAGTTCAGCCCGGGGCGCAGCCTCATTATATCCACCGCGTTGCCGTACTCCCATGCCGGCCTTTTCCTGTCTTGGAGAGGGGCGATGCGGCGGCGGAGGAAGTCTGCGCCTACTTCTGCGACAGACAGCCTGGCGGTCCGAAGACGCAGAATCCTGATGAGGGCGACGTTGAGCTTGCCGTCGTCCGAATCCAGCTCGCTCCAGTCTCTGCCGCGCATGATGGGCGTTGTGCGCGGCGCGGTGAAGGATTGCGGCTGGTCCTCGACAATCCAGCACCATTCCGCACGCCACTCCTCCCACTTGCCGCGGAGCTCCCCCGGCAAGTAAGACTCCTTCTTGTTCAGACGAAAAACCCAAGAAATTCCTCCGGAGAGGGGGGCGCCGGCCTCTACTCTAGGGGTGAAGAAGTGCCTAAACAGCGCTACGTTTGGGTGTATTCCTATATAGTTTTCGCACATGTGTGCGAAAACCGCCATTGTGAGGATGGTGTTGGGGGTGAAGTCAAGAAGGTGGAGGCCATAGGTGTGCATTATGTCACAGAAGAAATCAGAAAAAGGAGGGCAAAGACCGCAGTGGAAGAAGGCTGCGAAGAAATAGTACCCGCCGGGATAGTTGTCCTTGGCGGCGGCCGGATAAGCTCGAGTGCGGGGGTGCGCCTTGGTTTCCTTGGCCCAGAACAAGCAATACTTGTTCCAGAGCTCCCGCGCGCTGAGCTTCGGCGGGAAGACGAGGTTCCGCTTCCGATACGCGGCGAGCTTCGCCGCTTGCTCCGACTTCTCCTTCTTGGCCTTCTCCGCCTTCGCCTTCTCGGTCTTCGGGGCCATGGCGGAGGCGGCGGGGGAAAGGGGAACGAAGAGCCCGGCGACGCCGGAGATGCAGATGGCGGCGGCGGAGGTGTGGAGGCGGAGCGCAAAGGGGATCTCTGGAGGAAGAAGAGGATGCAATGAAAGCGTAAGGAGGGGAACCGCTCCTGCTTCCTCTGCTTTTATGGGGAAGTGGGGGGCGTTTCGCTCTTTCCATTGAAGGAACGTGGGCACGTCCCATCCCACGACGCCGCAATCGACGCGTGCCGTTACAGGGAGATGCGGCGGATGCGGAAGTGGATTCGGCGCGCCGTGGGCCGCGTGTGCCCGTGCACTGTTATGGGCCTGGCCCAACAGCGCTCGGCACCGTGTGTGGCCCAGGCCCGGGGGCTCCTGTCGGTGTACTAAGGTAGGGGTACCTCAGTACCCCAACTTGTGCACGGGCAGCTGCAGCTTCCCGCGGCAGGGTTTACCGCGTGCTCGCCGGAGACCTTCCTACCCCATGTCAAACCATTCAAAAACAAAGTATACAAGACAGAAGATCAAGACCCCGGCAAGCGTAGCTTGCCGGGAAGGCCGTTCCAAGCTCAAGGTTACATCACTCACGCAAGGCCCTGGCAAGAGGAGCTTGCCAGGATGACTAGAAGATTACATCATGGAAGACACGCCTCGGCGCTATACGCGTCCCGGCGAGGGCCCGGGGAGCGACAAGCTTCAGAGCCCAGCAAGCTCCCGGGCCCGGCGAGGTCAAGACCCCGGCAAGGTGCTTGCCGGGAGAGCTGCGCTGTGTGCCCGCGCTCCAGCTCATCGGCCCACGCGTCGCCCTGGGGCCATTCCAGGGACGCGTGGCGGATGGCTGTGCAGCCTGGGGGACACGGTGGCACTCCACGGTGGTGAAGCCATCGCCGTGGCGAACGGAGACGCGAAGGCGGGAGCTTTTGGGGTCGACGGCGACGGGCATTAAATGCCCTTGTCCCCCACTGTCAAAGTAGGTGGCGACCACTGTTCGCGCACTGTAGCTCCACTATTCCCGCACTGTTACAACTACCACCTCTTTTATGTTTTTACCCCTTTCTCCTACGTTGACACCTGTCGGTGACCCCTTGCACTATAAAAGGAGGCCCGTGCACAACGTGGAGGGGGTTCGGAACCTAGATCGCTCATACGTTCGGTGTAGCTGCTTCTTCAAGCTCCCGAGCTCTCCAACGCAATACACAACTAAGCAGGAGTAGGGTTTTACGCGACCACCGCGGCCCGAACCTAGGTAAAACTGCCCGCGTGCTCGCTACGATCTGCTCTTCGCGCTCCCTCCGCCCTCGTACCGCACAGACAAGGGGCTCCGGTCCCATAGGTGTTCGTGGCGGAGAGTTTCCCCCGACACTATTGCACCCACACATGATAGTCCTATTATCTTTTTGAATTCTCCTAACAACACTATATCGGAGAAGTTTGCGTTTATTAAGGATTATATTGATGGGTTGCGTTCTACTATTGCACATGATGATTTTGAAAACTATAATATGCATGTGTTTGCTGCTCCTACTTGCAATTATTATGAGAGAGGAACTACATCTCCGCCTCTCTATGTTTCCAATACGATAAAATTGCAAGAAACTATTTATGCTATGTATCGGCCTTTACTATGTGTGCATGAACTGTTCTTTTATGACATGCCGGTGCATAGGAAGAGAGTTAGACTTCGTCATTACATGATATATAATACTTTGTGCTCACTACTAAATCACAAATCATTGTTAATTAAAATTGGCTTTGATATACCTTGGGATCAGGGTGGATCCATTACTTGAGCACTATATGCCTAGCTTAATGGCTTTAAAGAAAGCGCTGCCAGGGAGACAACCCAGAAGTTTTAGAGAGTCACTACTGCAGGATGCTGCTAACGCGACACTATGATCAGAGACCCTTCGACGAAACTTTGCGCGATGCCATAATCGCAAACGATGGTGTAAAAACCCGTCAATAAAGATGCAAAATGTTTGCGATGGAGGATGCATAAAAAATGGTTCAGATTTTAGTTGTGTGTGTGATGTAGGGCATGCGGTTCAGTTCAATTAACTGTTTGCGATGAGGAGGAACAAAATCAACGGGCAGCCAGATGAAGGTGTGTGCGATATACAACATACGGTTCACTCGGATGAACTGTTTGTGATTAGGCAACACAAAAGAAATGGTTAGCCAGATCAAGGTGTGTGCGATATACGGCATGCGGTTCACTCGGATGAACTGTTTGCGTGAGAGATGAGAACAAAAATGGTTCAACTTACCAAGATGTTTGTGATATGCAGCAAACAGGTCTGAAATCAGAAACGTGTGCGTAGACCGATAACAACACAGACGATCATTGCTAACAAGCCCTGTGTGTTGTGAAAAACGATTGTTGGTATACAATTGTGAGTGATTGATGAAAACATCACCGCGACGGGTTCCATTGTTTAGTCCGTGTGCGATGTGATTTTATTTGTCCGCACAACATCTACGCTCTGTCTACAGAGCATCGACATATATACATAAAAAGACAACATTGCATAACCAAATTAAGCATACAATTACACAAGTGACTACACACATAACATTCCCACACATCAAAGTAAGCAATTACATGCATACTAAAGTAAGAGAAACGAGGATCTAATCATCTACTTATTGTTGCGTTGACGCTTGCCATTGCTCTGCTTCCGGCTAGATCCCTGGCCATTTTGGGGAAGGGGGCACTTCCTCATGTTAACGATCCTCCTGTACATGTCGTAGCTCGTGTACGCCTCCTTGGCCGCGTACATGACGTGAGCTTTGTCGAGTTTCTCCATCCAAGCCGAGTGTCAGGCACGCTTGTCCTTGTTGCACGAATCCTTCATGTCTCTATAGTAGGGGTTGTTGATGGCCTCAGCGAGGTGAACCAGTGAGTCCTTCTCATGCTCCTTGCTGCCCAGATCTTGTATTGGCCCTAGATGTCGACAAGATTCTGGCAGGCGATGCTCGAATTCTCGAGTACCTTTACATCGTTGGTGATGTCCACCATAGCGAACATGTAGTGGGGGCTGTTGACAAACCTAGTGAAATGCTCGCAAGGCCCTATGGCCAGGCAGTAGTGGTAGACGAGGATGTGGTGGCGCACACACATCTGGGTGACAGCGACCTTGGGATGAGACCCGGCACGAGCATGGGTGTACTCGAGGTCGAACCTGACCACCTTGTACTTTTCCTCGGCAAGCAACAGCTCCATGATGTGGATGGAGTGCTCCACCCAGACCGGGTCGTTGGTGTAAACAACGGAGAGGTCCATGAACCTTATATGGGTGTCCACCACGGCACGCATGGTGAACTGCTGCTCGTCGTCGGCAGCCGCTCGGAGCGCCATTGGAGCCGCGCAGGATACCCTCTAAGAATTTCTCGTGGTGGGTGTGCTCTTGCAATGGTGGGGCGCGATCGAAAGGTTGGCCGCTATAATAATTGGGGGCCGACCGGCCTGTAATCGTCACGTCTTGTCACGGCGTTCATAGTGGAGGGTTCTAGTGCACTCTTGACAACACCACACCGCACGCGTGGGCTCGAAGAGGCGCCAAATGTATCGTCGGTGAGCCTGTTCCCATGCTACCGTGCAGTTTACCGCGCAAGGTTCCCACCCGGCTAGTTTGGCCACACGTTGGGTAGAAGAGGGACAAATCATGGGCGTTTATTGGGAAAAAGCTTTGTAAAAATGAAGTGTGTGGAATGACTTCAATCATAAGTTTACCCATGGGTGGTAAGGTCAAAGTTACACAGAAGGGTGATGATGGACACTCGAGTGTGATAATTAATTCTGCGCTCTACAGGGCACATGGTGGAAGAAACCAACTGTGTGCAATAATGTCGAAGATCGTAGTCGAGTTAGCTATACCGATCGTGTGCTGTGAGATCGACAAGGTAAACAAATTCGAGAATGGTTAATAAAATCTAAGACCATTGCATATTAAGGTCAAAATAGTGCTACCAATATATGAGTCTCATATTATGCCATTTCAACGATTGTACCACAAAAGCTCGAAATATTACAAGGTTCAAATTCCAGAGTTATATGGCTCAAATCTGAATATTACAAGGTTCAAACTGATATTAGAACTGAAATTCAGCGCATCAGCTACAAACGCTCACGATGATCCGTTGAACATGGATATCAAAGAGGTTCAAACTAATATTACCACTTCTTATTCTGGTTTCGAAACCTCATAATTTTTGCAAAGGGGGCAGCCACTGAAAAGTCATGTTTGGGGTTGACACGATGACTTCCAATTACTCTGCCATCTGAATTTCCAAAATTAAATTCACCATTTTTGGAGCCTATTCCATTCTGCCGCAGGCGCCGCCGTTGATCAACAAATCATTCATTTTTGCGAAGTAAGGCAAACCTCATTTCCTTCAGCACCCTTGCTCTGAGAACAAAGAACCTGACGAATATAATCTCCGGCAAGGTCCCTCGGTAGGATTTCAAAGTAATTTCTGAGAGATGCAGATTTAGGCATTCGACATGATTGTTATATTGTATCACATTATCCACCACTAGGCCTAATCTTCTCTGCAAAAGAAGAAAACGTGTTAGTGCCTTCATGCATTTTTGAACATTACTATGGGCCTATTTGGTTTGCAGGATTTGTAAAATACACTATCATGCCATCTTCGATCTGACATGATTAACATGGGCATTTGATTACATTCTAGAAAATGTAGCCTTGTTCACAAGAGGTTGGAGTGGATGAAAAGTTCCCTAAGAAAACTAGTACAGATGAAACCAAAGGAGAAATGCTTATTGATTGTAACCATATGGATCAAACAACCAATAGGGGGGTGGAACATGTATGTACTGAAATCCTCCAAAAGAATCCTTCAGAAATCGTAGTACATTGTCATTCTAAACTTGGAAAAAGGTGTCACAAATTGAACTCCCTTATGGTTAACATTTAACAGGAAAGGAACATCACCTCGATATATAGCTTCTCCAGGCACGAAAAGCATCTCAAGAAACTGACAACTTGCTCTAGGTTGGGGCCGATAGATTCTAGTGCCAAGACCTTCACTGTGCGCAGTTTTGGGGCCAAGCTTGTCGAAATCATTTTCTGAATGAAAGACGAACAAACATCTTCAAAATTACAAATAATGTTAATTTGTAGAAGGAGAGATAGAAGGCGGCTGTTGTACCTGAACGGGTGTGGATCCAATAACAAGTTCGGAGTATTTGTCAGACGAGTAGCCCACCACTATCAATTTTGGCGTAGAAATGACATTGATTCTTGTTGGACCTTCTTGATCAACTGCAAGTAATCTCTCAAGTGCGGGTGTGTCCTCAATGATCATACCGTGGTACACATCTTGTGATGTCTTCCTGCCGCACCAGCAACACACATAAATAGTCCGGAGATTCATGGAGGTGATGTGGAAGGTACTCAACCCATTGTTCACCTGAAGACAAAGGTACTCGAGTGCAGTACATCCACAGAGCAGGCGCGCCATGTCACTGTTTGAGAGGCAGACGGCGACGAGCTCGAGGTGCTTCAGTCGTGGTAGAATAAGAGCGGGCGCGTCATTAAGGGGGTGGAAGTTCCTGAACTTGGCGGCATGCAGCATGGGCGCGAGGCAGAGTGCGGACGTTGGTAGCGACCACATATGCCCATCATCAAAAGTGTGCTCCTTGAGCTGAGCTAGGGCGCGGGATCGGATCAAGCTTGGCTCGGTCCTTGTCGTTGGAACAGAACTTGCCCATTCTAAGGCCTCTGGTTGGGCCAAGGTGACTGCTGAGGATCTTGGAGAGCGCATCCATGCTTTTGCTACAACCATTGTTGGGACCCCGACCCTAAGTCACACCGGTCTAGCATGTAACACGTCATATCACTTTGTGGCCTCACGCACGGTATTCCCACGGGTGCCACCTTACCTAGCCCGGTAGCATTTGCGTATTTTGGCTCACATATATGATAGTGTTGCTTGCATCCATATGACAGAGAACCCGGGCCGACATGACTAGTCGTAAACCCAAGGTGGCACAAACTTACAGGGACATGCATACATGACCCAGCAATGCACGTGTCGGTCAGCAGCGAGTGTTGCCGGGCTGTAGCAAGCTAACAGGACTCCGGTATACATCGCGTAACATTTCCCCGGAAGGGACAGACACTGGAGCAAAGAAGGACACATGTCGGTCAATCCATGTGTTTCGGAGCAGTAGCAAGCTACCGAGGCTCAGTTGAAGCACTAGGAGGCATTTCCCCATAAGGAAGGCTACCAAGAATAAACAACTAGGTGTCGCATCCCACACATACCAATACACATTACACGTAATCATAACATGCACAATATGTGTAGATACAACATGGCATCACAACATAACTCAACAACTCATATAGATAAAGGCCCAGAAGAGTCGTCATGGCATTTATTACAAAAAGGGGTCACATGACCCAACATACAGAGCATACAGGCAACGGAAGCATAAACATGTCTGGGTACAAACATCTGAAAATGAAGATGGCTTTAGAGCCTGACTATCTACAAGACCCTCCCAAGGGTACAAGATTGTAGCTGAGGTAACAAGCTAAACATCGAAGTCCATGCGGAACCACTAGTGAGAATGAAGTCTCTCTGTAAAAACATTAATTAAGCAAACGTGATGTACTTAGCAAGACTTACATCAGAACTAACTACATATGCATCAGTATAAACAAAGGGGTAGTGGAGTTTAACTACAGCAAGCCAGCTTTGACTCAGTGGCTATCATGTACTACGACTATTGGTAACTCTTTTGAGGTGGCACACACGAGTCCACATGTTCACCATAACAATACACCACTATGGATCCGCTTCCGTCTCCTACGAGAAGGCCATCCATAGCACTCACACTTATCTTGCACATTTTAGAGTATCCACTTCCACTTGTCTATGAACTATGTAAGCGACCCAATAGTCCATTACCGCGGACGCGGCTATTCGAATAGATCATATTAACCCTGCAGGGGTGTACTTCTTCACACACGTTCTCACCACTTATCGCCGTTTACACGACATGTACTCGGCAACCTTCAAGCAGAAGCCCAGCGAGGGTGTCGGCCATGACCTGACTAACCACACAAGTCTCTAGTCCAAGTTTATCGCCTATTCAGGTTCCATCCGCAAGGAAGTCCGTCCGGGGTTTCTCTCACGGCCCCAAACGATGTGTGCAGGGTTTGCGAGACACCAAACGGGCGACTCGATACACCGGGCCATGGTGTATCTACCGCATCATAGCCCACCCCTAGGGTCAGCGCTACGCACGGCCTCCAACACATAACCTACAAACACCAGAAACTAGTTGCAACTCTTGGAAAAAGATCAAGGCAGCTAATAAGTCGAGAGAGTCAATTAAGGATCCCAATGTGTGGTTGTAACTGCCTTGGATCACAAACACAGAACTCAGTTCCCGAGGACGGCTTCAATGAGACAACCCACCATGTACTCCTACATGGCCTCTCGTCGCTACCTTTACCAAATCGTGTTCACACACTTAGCTCTCATCAGTAGGACATGTTCATCACCAACCCAATCCATCCTAGATGAATTAGTCCTACACTGGTACGTGTAGATGCTATACAAACGGTTTTTAACCCCTTTCCGCGACGACATTTGGGACCGTCGCCAAGTGAGTGTGTGCGATAGGGTGTCCTTCCCACACGACCCAGAAACTGTCGGGGATATGGAGCAGTGATCCAGAGGCCTTCCAAAATGTAATCGTGTGCGATGCAGCACACACTAAATTCTTTCGCACGTGTGGTATCTGTTATTAAGCATTTCTAATGATGCGGTGAAACCATATGGTCTATCGTAACAAACCGTTTGGGAAACAGTATGTAAGGCACACGGGCCAACATATGAATTGTGTGCGATTTGTGCCCCATCGCACACGAGTTTTCTACGTAACCCGTCTGACATGCTAGACTCAATCGCACACATTTGCCAACAATTACCGTCTGCGATAATGTTCTATCACAAACGGTTCAGGAGCCCCTTCGCACGCATACAAGTGTTGCAGACCGTTTGTGATTTGTTGGGTATCATTGACAGTTGCCGCAAGAGTGACGTGTCCTTTTCGTTTGGGATCAGACATGTTTCCTGAAAAAATTACGACTGGGATTGTATTTTGCATTGGGCACGGTTTACTCCCAACTCTCGTGTGCGATAACGCGATATCACAAATGGTTCCGAAGACCCTACGCACACGTAGTAACGCTGCAAATCGTTTGCGATATGTTGTGTATCACCGACGGTTCCGCCATGATTGACGTATGCTTTCCGATGTGGATCGCACACACTCATTTAGTTGAACCATGTGCAGAGCAATTGCCAGGTTAAAACAAAAATATCCCATTTTGAATCGGCACACAAAAAGCAAATTCGCCACAATATTCAATTGAACAAATAAAAAAATACATCCCATTTTGAATCGGCACGCAAAAAGAAAATTCGCCACAATATTCAATTGAACAAATTGTGTCCACAGGAAGAACATTCATCAGATTTCGCAACAATTGAAATTGAACATATGGTAGCTAAATTCCAATGATTTGTCCACACATATATGCATTACATAATTAATCATAGTGTACGAAATATGATGACCTCATCAAAAGGAAAACAATGGATCCATGTGTTATATGTTTAGCGACTAACTCTTACTCAATGTTTCAGGATAACGCATGCTGAAGTCTTCATTGTCACCAGTGGGATTGATGTAGTGATCCAGGAAGAAGTCACTAATAAATCTCCGAACCATCAGTAATTCACCAGCCGGGAGCGGTTCAGGGGTCCTTAATTTTAAGATGAGCTGCAGTAATTTTAAGATCATAATGTGCCACATGAGTGGAGTAGAGGATATTAATTAAGATAGACTTACTGGTACTAATTCGCGAGGATCGTCAAAACTATCAGTAGATTTGCAGATGGAGATCATGTGTGTGCAAACACAGTATCCACAAAGGTTGGTCCCTGCTTCTTGCTGAGGACACTGAATTTTTTGTACAAAATTAGTCATGTATTTGTCATGTTAGGAACAACCTAACCGGTGTTAGATGTATATTTTTTCTTTGGACAAAATAGAAAGAGGTTTATTCAGAAGCTTGAACATTTGACTAGCGTAAGGAAATGTATTTGCAGACTATTGGATAAATTTTCCGGAAATAACGAATTTCGGTGTGTTACCGGAGAAACGATCTCGTGCTGCAGAGGTTGTTCCGTCTTGAACATGTTCCCTGGTTTAGTTTTCCACAATGCGAGCACACTGCAAATGATGATGAATTTTGACAACATCAATTATTGAACCGGATATGAATGCAAATTAATTTCTACATAATAGAATTCAATACCTATCCAAGAATTGCTAAAGATGCGTCAGATCCTGAGCGTTTGTTGACTCTTTGAAAGAATCGATGTAGTAAACTGTGTTCTTGTTTGGAACAATGAATACCAATATCCAGTGATTGCTACATATTAAGAAAGCCATGAACTTACAAATGATGTCGAAATCTGAAAGACAGTCAGTGTATGCGTGGTTGTTTACTTGACTTATCGTTCATGGTATGGCCAGAGAAATGATTCTACATGGGACGTGTTTCCAAAGATACAGACGACCGTTTTAACAACCCATCCCGTCAGTCCTTACCATCTAATGTCGTGCCATTTGCTAATGCAGGATCTATGAAATACACACTCTCCCTTTTTCTTCTCTGTGCGTTCAATCCCCTGAGAGGAACACAAAATTTAGTTAGCTGTTTATCATTTACATCCTTGTATGGAGAAGTTGATCAGAGTTTGTCAAGTACTTACAAAATCAGGCATCTAACAAGAGTGGAATCGAGCATGTGGAAGTTGAAGAAGAGATGAAGGTCCTCGAAACTCACATTGATGGAATCAGCATCGTGTCAGAAATGATCTCTATTGTAGTGGACTAGCAAAGCATGATGACCTGTTGACATTTGATCCATGCAATATTCAGGAAACTCGCGGCAACTAGAGCTGCACTCATCAAAGTATTCGCCAACAAGAAATGAATGGCCATGGACGTAATTGCATGCTTCAAGTACGTCTACTTTACTTTTAGCAAGCAACAATTCTACTTCTTCATCATGCATGGCGTCAGAAATAATATTACTCCCTGGTTCAAACAAGCTGATGTTAATTTGGTTCTAAGTGATGAGTGCTTTAAGTAAGAGGCAATCATTCTCTTTCCTCTTCCCTCTCCCGCTACGCTTCCTCGTGGTCATGGGTGTAGCCTTTTTGGCCACTTCCTTCTTGGTACTTAAAGCATTTCTGGCAGAACATCTGGTTGGCTGCAAGGTAGACTGCCGAGCAGACGGTGAAGCTTGGATGGACTGCTTAGCAGACGGTTTATCTATGCCGAACCGCCGAGCTGGCGGTGCTACTATGACGGACTGATTGGCTGTAGGAGTAGAGGCATCGGACTGCTGACCATGCGTTGAAGCTATGTCGGGTTTCTGCGCAAGTGGTGCCAACTTGCCGGTGTGCTGAGGAGGCTGTGCCAACGCATTGGTTTGCTGAGCAGGAAGTGCTGACACATTGGTATGCTGATCGAGGTTTGGCATCTCGCCGCCCTGGCTATCTTCATCCATGACCTCCTCTTCACCGTGTCTGGTCCAACGTGTATATCCATCCATGAATCCCCTAGAGATTAAGTGCATCTGGACATCTGCGACTTCATGTGACTCTGTGTTGGCACAGTCAGTACATGGACACAGGATGTAATCCGCATCACCAATTCTCCCCTTTGTACTTTCAGCCAAATTCATGAACTCTGTCACGCAAGTGATAAAATCTGTAGTTTTTTGATTCTTCATCCATCGAGATCGTTCCATCTCCAGCACACGAATGGTAATTAAAAACAAAAAACAACATTAATACATGGATTAACTGCTACCCAAAGATGCGTGCATAAATCACAAGGTTTTATTTTAATAATTACTGAGGGTGCTCCATGTTGTTCTCCAGACGTGCAATGACAAAAATTAATGGCCAGTCAATTTACATGCAGAGTACTAGTACAACACTACACTTAGGAATTGAATACCTTAATTAAGACACTCACGAAAAGAATATCTTAATTAATTAGCCATGCGGCGACCTCCACCCAGCAGAACGACAAGCGCGATGCGGCGGCACGCCGAGACAGCAGGGTCGAGGAGCAAAGCTTAGTGCGGCTGCCGCCTGAAGTTCGACCTCCACTTTCCCGCCATCGACCGTGATGGATGTGCTTGAATCACGCCACCACCGACCTCGACAGTTGAGCTCCTCCTATCTCCCCCCGCAGACCGAGGATTGACCTCCTATGACGCCGCCACCGCCCACCGACCGAGGATTGACCTCTTCACCGGTAGCCGCCGCCTAGGCCGCCGCCACCATCTCTATATGCAGAGCGGCTGTTTTTTTTACGGATATCCACAGAGCGGTTGTTTACACGATATCTCACCATAACTCAATTATATGGACAGGGTAGTACATCACATACGGTTATGTAGCGGCAACCGTGTCTAACCTACGTTGTCTTCTCACACGGTTTGGTGAGGAAATTGTATGTGACGTTGTAATACCTAACACAAACTACATGTATAAACAGTGTGCCGTATAAAACATATATAAAGTTCCATTAGTAGTTCCCGACCGTTATCTTATCTCCACAGTTTCCCCATTTCCCCCAAATCTCCACATGGCCTCCAAATTCCCTCGCGTGGCGCTGACATTGGGGGAATGCGGACGAGTGGTGTTGATAGTTTCGGTGCGGCTGCTCCTGCTCGTATCGCCGTCGAGCACTTGCCTAAGGTCATTGATAGTGTATGGGATCAGTTGTAGCCTCTTTCGATAAGTAAGAGTGTCGAACCCAACGAGGAGCTAAAGGTCGAACAAATATTCCCTCAAGTTCTATCGACCACTGATACAACTCTACACACGCTTGATGTTTACTTTACCTAGAACAAGTATGAAACTAGAAGTACTTTGTGGTTTTTGTAGGATAGGTTTGCAAGAATATAAAGAGCATGTAAATAAAACTAGGGGCTGTTAAGATAAATACACAACTAAATTAGTTTTAGTAGATAGCTTTTTGTCACGAGAAAGTTATTTGTCCCTAGGCAATCGATAACTAGACCGGTAATCACTATTGCAATCTTATTTGAGGGAGAGGCATAAGCTAACATAATTTCTCTTCTTGGATCATATGCACTTATGATTGGAACTCAAGCAAGCATCCACAACTACTAAAGATCATTAAGGTAAAACCCAACCATAGCATTAAAGTATCAAGTCCTCTTTATTCCCATACGCAAACAACCTACTTACTTGGGTATGTGCTTCAGTCACTCATGCCACCCACCATAAGAAAATCATGAACATATTGCAAACCCTACAGCAGGGATCCCTCACACTTGCGCGACATGGGGAGCACCGTAGGACAACACCAATAATAAAACATGCAACTCAAACCAATCACGATCATCAATTAACCCATAGGACAAAACGGATCTACTCAAACATCATAGGATAGCCATACATCATTGGGAAATAGTATATAGCGTTGAGCACCATGTTTAAGTAGAGATTACAGCGGGTAGAAGAGGGGTTACACCGCTGCATAGAGGGGGAAGAGTTGGTGATGACGGCGATGAAGTTGTTGGTGTAGATTGTGGTGACAATGATGGCCCCGGCGGCACTCCGGTGCCATCGGAAGCGAGGGGGAGAGAGCCCCCCACCTTCTTCTTCTTCCTTGACCTTCTCCCTAGATGGGAGAAGGGTTTCCCCTCTGGTCCATGGTCTCCATGGCGTGGGAGGGGCGAGAGCCCCTCCAAGATTGGATCTGTCTCTCTCTATTTCTGCGTTCCTAGATTCTGGCCTTCCACCGTTTCATAAATTACCGAAGATCTGTAACTCCAATTGGGCTGATTTTTGGAAAGGGTTTTTATCCGGATATTAGATTTCTTGCGGCGAAAGAAGGGCATCAACCGCCTTACAGAATGGCCACGAGGGCCCAGGGCTCGCCTGCCCCCCTGGGCACACCCCTCACCCTCGTGGGCCACTCGTGCATCTTCTCACGTTGTTTCCGCTTCCCAAAATTCACATATATTCCAAAAAAAATCTCCGTCCGTTTTTATCCCATTTGGACTCCGTTTTATATGGATATTCTGCGAAACAAAAAACATGCAACAAACAGGAACTGGCACGGGGCACTGGATCAATATGTTAGTCCCAAAAATAGTATAAAACGTTGCCAAAAGTATATGAAAGTTGTAGAATATTGGCATGGATTAATCAAAAATTACATATACGACGGAGACGTATTAGCATCCCCAAGCTTAATTCCTGCTCGTCCCCGAGTAGGTAAATGATAAAAAATATAATTTTTGATGTGGAATGCTACCTAGCATAATCTTGATAATGTAATCTAATCATGGCATGAATATTAAGACACGAGTGATTCAAAGCAATAGTCTATCATTTGACATTAAGACAATAATAGTTCAAGCATACTAATAAAGCAATCATGTCTTTTCAAAATAACATGGCCAAGACAGTTATACCGAGAAAATCATATGATCTGGCTATGCTCCATCTTCACCACACAAAGTATTTAAATCATGCACAACGCCGGTTTTAACCAAGCAATTGTTTCATACTTTAGTATTCTCAAACCTTTTCAACTTTCACGCAATACATGAGCGTGAGCCATGGACATAGCACTATGGGTGGAAGAGAAGGTGGTGATAGACAAAAGGAGGGAGAAGGTCTCACATCAACTAGGCAAATCAATGGACTATGGAGATGTCCATCAATCGATATCAATGTGAGTGAGTAGGGATTGCCATGTAACAGATGCACTAGAGCTATAAGTGTATGAAAGCTCAAAAAGAAAACTAGTGGGTGTGCATCAACTTGCTTGCCCATGAAGACCTAGGGCATTTGAGGAAGCTCGTCGTTGGAATATACAAGCCAAGTTCTATAATGAAAATTCCCACTAGTATTTGAAAGTGACAACATAGGAGACTCTCTATCATGAAGAACATGGTGCTATGATGAAGCACAGGTGTGGTAAAAGGATATTAACATCTTCCCTTCTCTTTTTTTGGAGGGGATTTTTTAGCCCCCCTCTCTTTTCTTTGGGCCATCTCTTTTTTTTGGCCTTTCTCTCTTTTTTTTGTTTTTTTGTTTCCTCACACGAGACAATGCTCTAATAATGAAGATCATCACACTTTTATTTACTTACAACTCAAAGATTACAACTCGAAGCTAGAACGAAATATGACTCTATGTGAATGCCTTTGGCGGTGTACCGGGATGTGCAATGATCTAGCGTATCAATGACATCAAAAAAACGGACAAGCCATGGAAACATCATGCTAGCTATCTTACGATCATGCAAGGCAATATGACAATGATGGTGCGTGTCATAATAAACGGAACGGTGGAGTTACATGGCAATATATCTCGGAATGGCTATGGAAATGCCATGATAGGTAGGTATGGTGGCTGTTTTGAGGAAGGTATGTGGTGGGTGTATGGTACCGGCGAAAGTTGTGCGGTACAAGAGAGGCTAGCAAAGGTGGAAGGGTGAGAGTGCGTATAATCCTTGGACTCAACATTAGTCATAAAGGACTCACATACTTATTGCAAAAATTTATTAGCCATCGAAACAAAGTACTACACGCATGCTCCTAGGGGAAGGGTTGGTAGGAGTTAACCATCGTGCGATCCCGACCTCCACACAAAGGATGACAATCACAAAATAAATCATGCTCCGACTTCATCACATAACGGTTCACCTTACGTGCATGCTTCGTGAATCACAAACTTCAACACAAGTATTTCTAAAATCCACAACTACCCACTAGCATGACTCTATTATCACCATCTTTATATCGCAAAACTATTGCAAGGAATCAAACATATCATATTTAGCAATCTACAAGTTTATGTAGGATTTTATGACTAACCATGTGAATGACCAATTCCTGTCAACTCTCTAAATAGATATAAGTGAAGCAAGAGAGTTTTAATTCTTCCTACAAAATATATGCCCACGCTCTAACAATTCTAAGTGAAGCAAAAGAGCATTCTACAAATGGCGGTTTTCTATGTGAGGAGAAACAGGTAATCCAAACTTCAAATGATATAAGTGAAGCACATGAAGCATTCTATAAAGCCATACTCAAAAGATATAAGTGAAGTGCAAAGAGCATTCTATAAATCAACCAAATACTATCTCATACCAGCATGGTGGATTTATTAAATGAAAAATAAAAAGCACAGGATGCTCCAAGAGTTTACGCATAACATGTGAATGAAACGACTCCGAAAACATACCGATACTTTTTGAAGAAATATGGGATGCTTTCCGAGGCATCCCCAAGCTTAGATGCTTGAGTCTCATTGAATATTTACTTGGGGTGCCTCGAGCATCCCCAAGCTTGAGCTCATGCCTGTCCTCCTTCTCCTCATATCGAGACCTCCTCGATCTTCGAATACTTCATCCACACAAAACTTAACCGAACTTTTAGTGGTGGGGTTAGTGCATATGATCAATAAAATCTCACCATGTACTGCTCTAACATTATTGTATAATTATGAACAAACATTACCCACAGTATGCTATCACAATTCTATGGCCCCAAGTCAAGGAGGCTTCAACAAGAGTTCAAACATATGCAAATAATGAAGCTATAACAGCAATCTGTGAAAACAGGACAGTCTGTAATAATCTGAACATTAACCATACTTCTGTAACTCTAAAAATTCTTGCAAAATTAGGACAAATGAACAATTAGTATAGAAAGACTTTGCAAAAAGTTTCAGATCCTTTCGACGATCCAGTAAAAAAGGTAAAATCGCACACTACAACCAAAGTTTCTGTTTTTGCACCGCACAAACCAACAAGTAGTTTAATCATCCTAAAGGAAACTCTTGGCACATTATTTTTATAATACAATGGAATTGTACAAGGGGATAATTTTTTTTTTTAAGTTTCTGTAATTCAAAATTTGCAAAGTTTCCATGGGCATGAATGAAGTTCAAGGAACTCTCCCATTTCAACGGTGCTCATCCTTCTTACTTTCACTCTTCTTTTTGAAAAAGTTTTAGGTTCCCCTCTTTATTTTTTGTTTTTAAACTTTATAAAAGCACACAAAAGATATAAATGACTCTCTAAAACTTCCGGGTTGTCTCCCTGGCAGCGCTTTCTTTAAAGCCATTAAGCTAGGCATATAGTGCTCAAGTAATGGATCCACCCGGATCCCAAGATATATCAAAGCCAATTTTAATTAGCAATGATTTGGCATTTAGTAGTGAGCACAATGTGATATGTGTCATGAAACAACGAAGTCTAACTCTCTTCCTATGCATAGGCATGTCATACAAGAACAATTCATGCACATCAAGTAAAGGCCCATGCATAGTATAAGCAGTTTCTTGCAATTTTATCATGTTGGAAATATAGAGAGGCGGAGATGTAGTCCCTCTCTCATAATAAATGCAAGTAGGAGCAGCAAGCACATGCATATTATACTCATCAAAATCATCATGTGCAACAGAAAAAGGCAACCCATCAATATAATCCTTAATAAGTACAAACTTCTCCAATATAGTGTAGTTTGGAGAATTCAAAAAGATAATAGGACTATCATGTGTGGGTGCAATAGCAACTATCTCATGTTTAACATAAGGAACTATAGCAAGTTCATCTCCATAGGCATAATTCATATTGGCATCTTGGCCACAAGCATAGCAAGCATCATCAAAAAGGGATATTGCAAAAGAATCAACGGGATCATAACAATCATCATAGCATTCATCCTTCGGTAAGCACGAAGGGAAATTAAACTATGTATGAGATAAAGAGTTACTCTCATTAGAAGGTGGGCATGGGTGATCAATCCGCTCTTCCTCCTACTGTTCTTCGCTCTCCTCCTCATCTTTTTCATCCAATGAGCTCACAATGTCATTAATTTCTTCTTCCATAGACTCTTGCAAAATATTAGCCTCTTCTTGGACAGCGGAGACCTTATCAATAAACGCATCAATATCGGAGTTATATTCATAATTCAAGAAATAGTATTTCAACATAGCAAGATTTTCAGGCCTAGAAACATCATCATCAAAAGCATCATTCTTTCTAAACAGAGATTCAAATTCATAAGCACCCTTAAAAGCAACTAATTCTTCTATTGGCTCCACATCTTAATAATCATATATACCATTAGCATAATAAGCTAAGGTTTCATTATCATTAAATTTGCATGAAAAGGGAAGGTGTGGAGACTTCATCCTAGAGCAACAAGTATAATCATGTCTCAAGCATAGTTGCTGAGCATACCAATGCAACATATGAATTTGATCCCATAACAGTTTCCCCTTTTGAGTCAAGCGATAATCCCTAAAGTATTCACGTTGAACCAACGTTACTCCCATTATATAGTTGAATGGGGTTTTCTCAAGATTATCAAAGTAGTACATAATATCTTTCACATAATGAGCATCGAGGGTTTTAGGAGGTTCTCCGTCTCCATGAGTAGCAAGTACACCTAATTTTTTTTGTATTTTGTGTTCCATATCCATAACTAAAGATAGAGAACAACTTAGAACAGCAAATAAAATCTACTTAGTGATAAAGCAAACAAGCACACACGAGAATATTCACCCCACGCCATTGCTCCCCGGCAACGGCGCCAGAAAAAAGGTCTTGATAACCCACAAGTGTAGGGGATCAGTTGTAGCCTCTTTCGATAAGTAAGAGTGTCGAACCCAACGAGGAGCTAAAGGTAGAACAAATATTCCCTCAAGTTCTATCGACCACCGATACAACTCTACGCACGCTTGACGTTTACTTTACCAAGAACAAGTATGAAACTAGAAGTACGTTGTGGTTTTTGTAGGATAGGTTTGCAAGAATATAAAGAGCACGTAAATAAAACTAGGGGCTGTTAAGATAAAGACACAACTAAATTAGTTTTACTAGAGAGCTTTTTGTCACGAGAAAGTTATTTGTCCCTAGGCAATCGATAGCTAGACCGGTAATCACTATTGCAATCTTATTTGAGGGAGAGGCATAAGCTAACATACATTCTCTTCTTGGATCATATGCACTTATGATTGAAACTCAAGCAAGCATCCGCAACTACTAAAGATCATTAAGGTAAAACCCAACCATAGCATTAAAGTATCAAGTCCTCTTTATTCCCATACGCAAATTACCTACTTACTCGGGTCTGTGCTTCTATCACTCACGCCACCCACCATAAGAAAATCATGAACATATTGCAAACCCTACAATGGGGATCCGTCACACTTGCGCGACACGGAGAGCACCATAGGACAGCACCAATAATAAAACATGCAACCCAAACCAATCACGATCGTCAATTAACCCATAGGACAAAACGGATCTACTCAAACATCATAGGATAGCCATACATCATTGGGAAATAATATATAGCGTTGAGCACCATGTTTAAGTAGAGATTACAGCGGGTAGAAGAGGGGTTACACCACTGCATAGAGGGGGGAAGAGTTGGTGATGACGGCGGTGAAGTTGTTGGTGTAGATTGCGGTGATGATGATGGCCTCGGCTGCACTCCGGTGCCACCGGAAGCGAGGGGGAGAGAGCACCCCTCCTTCTTCTCCCTTGATGGGAGAAGGGTTTCCCCTCTGGTCCATGGTGTCCATGGCGTGGGAGGGGCGAGAGCCCCTCCGAGATTGGATCTATCTCTCTGTCTCTCTCTATTTCTGTGTTCCCAGATTCTGGCCTTCCACCGTTTCTTAAATTCCTGGAGATCTGTAATTTCGATTGGGTTGATTTTTGGACACGATTTTTATCTGGATATTAGCTTTCTTGTGGCGAAAGAAGGGCATCAACCTCCTTACGGAGTGGCCACGAGGGCCCAGGGTGCGCCCCTCACCCTCGTGGGCCACGAGGGCATCGTCTCACGTTGGTTCCGCTACCCAAAATTCACTTATATTTCAAAAAAAATCTCCGTCCGTTTTAATCCCGTTTGGACTCCGTTTGATATGGATATTCTGCGAAACAAAAAACATGCAACAAACAGGAGCTGGCACTGGGCACTGGATCCATATGTTAGTCCCAAAAAATAGTATAAAAAGTTGCCACAAGTATATGAAAGTTGTAGAATATTGGCATGGAACAATCAAAAATTATAGATACGACGGAGACGTATCAGTCATCAGAAGGCAGGTGTACTACAGATCCGAATCATCCTGTCAGGTTCCTATCTATCCTGATCTTTTTTAGCATGTCCAAAGTATAGCTCCTTGTGAATCCGTCCTGAATGACCCCCCCCCCCAGGAAAGCGATCTGCCGCCGGATCCGGAGCTTGACTCCAGACTCCCGCAACACGAGTTCGACTCTGAGTTTTGCGCCACCGAGAAATACCAAAAGCTGAGTTGTGTGCACGGGCACACTCCCGCTCGACGTGTATGCATGGAAGGATTCGACATTGGCATGCGGTTTCTCAATTGCCCCTTAGAGGTTAGTGCTAATTAAGTTCACCATTTTACTTCGGTTAATGCCACCGCTCATCCAGAATACTATTTAACATTGGCAGGGATATGAGGCATGTGCCTTTGTTAACTGGCTGGATGAAGAATGGCATGGCAGGGCTCGGAGTGTTATTACCAAGCTCGCAGAAGATAACGTAAAGCTAAAGAAGAAACTGGCTGATCTGGAATGTACAATCAGTACGATGAAGCAAGAAAAAATCAATCACAGGCAATAGATGAAAGGAAGAGACAAGAAGGAACTAGCATGTGCAGTTGTGGTTGTCGTATTAGCCATGTTCTATGCGCTGTTTGCAATGATGATTAGGGGTTTTGTTTGACAGTATTGCTAAAGCACATCTAGATGTGCTCTAAGTAATACACATCTAGGTCCTATGCAATTGATGTTACGCGAAGATTCGTGCAGATATTTTTCTTTGTCTTTTTCCTTTTCCTTTCTAGTTTGATTATTACTGGTTTTATCAATAAGAAGAGCTTAATGTGTTGCTTGCCAACTATCCTACTCCGTTCATACCGGTACCGGTGTATAATCTCAAAACTCATTCCTTGTTTTTGTCCTGAAAAAGGAAACCAGCCAAATAGCGAATAGGAGTCCTGCGCAACCAGACGGACAAGGAAGGAACGCCGCCTCCGGAGTCGTCAGATGACAACCAGATGGACGAGGAGCCGTCGGAGGACGAAGAAGAGGACGACGATGATGATGAGGAGGAATGGTCGAACGAGGAGGAGGATGACGACGACAACAACGACGATGACGACGGCGGCGGCGATGAAAAGCCAACGGTCGGCGGCAAGAAGCGTCCTCGCCAATATGATGTATCGGGGCCATCCAACAAGAACGACAAGAACAAGAAGGACTAAATTAAGCAGATTGTATATATCTCTGTTTATCCTGTCAATCTCATCACAGACGGTTACTAATATCTATTCGACAAAGAATGTATGGGTTGTCTATAATGATCGCACACAATTCTGATTACTCACCTGTTTGCCGCGTATCACACACATCTTGTTACCCCGAATTGTTCGTGTTCACCTCAATCATCGCAAACTGTTCATTGGAGTGAACTGTATGTCGTATATCGCACACACCTTGATCTGGCTGCTCGATTTTGTTGTTCTGTCTCATCGCGAACTGTTCGTACAAATCAACCGTATGCCCCTCATCGCACAGGCAACTAAAATCAGAACCGTGTTCAATGTATCATTCATTGCAAATGTTTTGCATCTTTTTTGATGGTTTTTTTACATCCCTGTTTGCGATTAATGCATCGCACATAGTTTCGACAAAAGGGTCTCTGATCGTAGTGTCGCGTTGGCAGCAACCTGCAGTAGTGCTGGCACAACTCTAAGCATGGCAGGCATAACAAGCAAGCATGAATGAGTAGGCACAACATGGCTCAAACAACTCCTACTCATGCTAGTGGGTTTTAACTATTTACTGTGGCAATGACAGGTCATGCAAAGGAAAGGGGTTCAACTACCGCAACAAATAGCAGTTGAAACATTGTTGTCCTAATGCAGTAAAGAGAGCAAGAGCAGGGGAGTGGGATTTTATTGGAATGTTCATTGGGGGGTTTGCTTGCCTGGCACTTCCGAAGATAGCATAAATCTTCATCGTTGTCATCAAATTCATCGTCGGAACTACGTCCACTGAGAGGGGACAATCACCGGCAAACGAAAGGGGACACAATCTATGTAATACAACAATATGATGCATGAATGTGACATGGCAATATGCTGCAATTTGAGCTAATGCAGCTAGCAACGATTTAAATGGAGTTGGTTTGAACGCAAGATTCAAAATCAAACCCCATATGTGATTATTCAAATTCCATTTAATTGATTTGACCTGATCAACCAGCATAAGTTTCTCAAACATGCATGGAAATGCCATAAACATATTATTTGGATATTTCTAATAATTTTTCATATATAAATCTTTTCGATCTGAGTTATAGATTATTTTCTATGATTTTTAGAAGTTTTAACTATTTCTGGAATTTCCTAGATTATTTTTAATCCAGAAAATGGTTAAATGCGTCAGCATGACATCGATGTGACGTCAACAAGTCAATAGGGGCGGTCTAGGTAAAACTGACCAGTGGGTCCCATGTGTCAGTGTCTAACTAAACTAACCTAGCTTAGTTAACACTAACCTAACATTATTAGTCGGGCTGGGCCCGCATGTCAGTGACCCAGGGGGGTCAAATCCCTGGTCAACCGGGGCTAATCCAGCGACTACTCGATGTCGGCGAAGCCAGATGCGGCGGCGAGGTGCGGGATTCCTCCTCCGGTGACCAAAGGGCTGGCGGAGGGCATCTACGTGACGCGGGCACTCGTCCGCGTCGAGTGGTGGCAGTGGTTGGGCCTCGGGTGGCCGGTGTCATCGTCGGCGTCGTCTTTGGCGACTGCCGGAGCTCAGGCGAGCTCGGCATCGTTGCTACGACGAGCGTGGCGGCGTGAAGTTAACTCCTACGTGCTCTACGCGGTTCGGTGAGCAAGGTGGACATGTCAGCCGAGCCGTTGCGTGGCCGGAGACACGTCGGCGGCGAGCGCAGGCGGCGGCGGGTGCGGGTGAGCTCGATGCAGTCGCTACGGCATGTGAGGAAGAGAACAAAGAGGGGGGAGATGGTCAGCAGCTCACAGCGGTCTCGACTAGCGGGTTAGCGAGGACGGGGAAGAGCTGGAGCGGTCAGGGCGGCGAAGGGGATCTCCGGCGACGTGAGGGCGGAGATGGCTTGGTGTAGGCAGTGCAGGGCGAGCAAACGCTTGGGGCTCAGTCGACGCGAAGCAGCGGACGATGGCGAAGCTTGTGGACACGGCGAGGCGACGAGTGGATGACGATGGTTGCGAGCTTCACGACGGCGCGGGCGCAGCTGCGCCGGCCATGGCGGGGAAGATCGATGGAGAGGAGCAGCGGGAAAGTGAGGTGTCGGTGAGGTCAGGGGGACACTGAGGAGATCCTTCGCGGCGTCGAAGCGGTGTCTAGGCAAGCAGACGAGCAGGGTGATGGCGTGGCTAGCTCGGGCGCACGGGCGCGCACCTCCCTGCCTGCCTCACGAGAGGAAGCAGGTGACTGGCACTGGGCCAGCACAATGCTGGGTCGGCCAATGGGCTGCCAGGTGGGCTGCGCCACGTAAGTCTTTTATTTTTCCTTTCTTTCTGTTTTCTAGTATTCTATAACTGTTTTGGCTTTATTAAAAATACCAGGGCACTTTCAAAAATCATGAAACTGTTTGTGGGCACTGTTTGGAATATTTCCAACATCCCTCATTTCCTTTCATGATTATTTGGGCATTTAGAATTATTTATAGCATTTAAATGCCCAATTGTAAATACTTTATAATTTAATTCAGTGACCCAATGTGACCTGGAAAAATGTGAACCATTTTTTGTAGATGTTCTGGACCAAGAGAAAAATGATGGACATTTTTGAAGGGCATTTCAGGTTCATTGAAAAATATTTTAGTAAACCCTAGTTGGTTTAAGTGGTGCTGGGGTCTATGCCATCCCCATTTCAAGTTTAAGAAAAACATAAACATGATGCATGGATGCCTGTGCAACTATTTGCAATCAAATTCTAGGGTTGTGACGACTCACCCCCACTAAACAAGAATCTCGTCCCGAGATTCAAGACCTGAGGTAAGGAGACGGAGGGGTCACAAAGCCAACACAATCTTCATCATCTAGATTGCACTTCAGAAGAATGTTGATTCCTTGCCTCATGTTGATCTTGACATCTTTGCCTTCGAGAACTTCACCCAACATGATGACGAGAAGGAAACTCTACAGGAATTGATCTCCTGGAAGATCGAGCAACTCAGGATCAACTCATGGAGTGAGGCATTGAAACATCTCTCGACCTGAGACACAAAACACACATCCAGAGGGGTGGAGTGAAACAAATGATTAAGGTTCACTTGGTAGGCAACAATTCCATGCTTGAATAAGATGCTGAATAGTTTCAAAGTAGCGGGGAGTTAATTGCCACGATTCCATAACGGGGCACCTTAGAGGAGGTAACTCGTAGAATTATTTCCTTAAGTGGCAAAAAGAATTACATTTGATACATAGATCATTGGAACTCTTCATACCATCCTAAGGCAATTTACGAACGATTGTTTGACAGAGTTCGAGAGAACGACATACTCAGGCTGGAATGCATGATGTGGACTATTTTGTTGAAGACAACACAATGAGTATTTTTTGCTTATCATCGGAAATGGATGGGACCCATGGTAGGACCACTTCTGAAGATGATCCTAAACATCAATTACTGAGAGGGGCAGACCATGGTAAATTGGCACAATGGTGGTGCAAGATGGGGACAAAATGCAAATGTTGGGAATGTTCCAACCATCATATTTGGCTGAGATTCAGATCTGGTTGGTAACGGGATATTTCAGATAGAATGCCTGGAAAAGGAAGTTTGCAACACAGATCGACAAGACGATGTTGCGAGATTCTCGGGAAATGAACTAGAATAGCAAGCTCCAAAACATGAGATGGTTCTGCTACACACATGTGAACACACTGTCCAAGACAAGCATGACCACATAGTAGTCTTACAACAAAACACTACCGAATTATTGTTGGGAACCATCAATGAGGATATTGAAGTCCTTACATAAGTCCAGATTAGCTCTTATGAACGAACTTCTTCTCCTTGAACAATTCAGTCAGTGGCTTGGTGTGCTAGGAACACATATAGAATGGAGGCGGCCAACCTATCAAACCATAGAGAACTTCTCACATGTGTGACTAGCTTGGGATGATTCTGGGAGGAAGCGAAAATAAGCTTCCTCGAAATCACGGTGGCTACTTGCATCAATTACACATGAATTAGAGGAAGTCACTTCTTTCATCCAAACATATACCTCATGAACGGAACACGAAGGCATTGCTCACAAAGTTTCCAATACTAGCTGGATGTTCAACACGAATCATGGAGAAGATAAAAATGTTGTTGATGGGCTAAACAACAATTCATCCAGGTTTCCATATAAGTGGAATTCCACAATTATGTGAACAAGGTGATAGCATTGGTCAGACCCAAAAGATATAATGGTGTATGCTCGACGAAACAACCACGAGTAAGACAACATTACGAGTATCGTTGGTTCTGATTTGATTTGACGATGGCCCATACTCAAATCAAAGATTTGACAAGACAATAGATCCAACAACTGATCACGAGGACCAATCAATGGAGATATCATCTTTCTTCAACACACACACAAACACAAAGATATCCCTTCAGAACGAGCTATGAAGAGGAAACAGAGAGTTAGCATTGCAAACTCGGTGGGACCGATCGCTCATCTCGGTGAGACCGAAATGTTATGAAGGGAAACAGAGAGTTTGCAATCCCATCTTGGTGAGACCGAGATCCCTTTCGGTGAGACCGAAATGATTAGAGTTTTTGGCAGTGGTTATGTCAAATGAACTTGGTGGCGCAGGATATATCTTTTCGGTGGGGCCGAGTTTGATTTTTTGGTTTGGGACATATGTGGATATGGAGAAGTGTTTGAGGGTTTGGAGCATATTACTAAGCATTTTGAGCAAGCAACCCATTAAGCAACACCTCATCCACTTTTAATAGTATTGGCTTTCCTGTGGACTCAAGGTGATCTTGGATCACCAAAATATAAAAGGTAGAGTCTTGAGCTTGAGCCAATATATGTCCTTAGCATTTTGAGGGGTCCACATTCCTAATCCATGCTATGCCAATCATTGAACTTTCTTGAAATATTATCTTGAGATAGCATTAGTTCAATGAGCTATATGTTGTTAGTAATTACCAAAACCACTCGGGGATAGTTGCACTTTCAGTCCCCCCCCCCCTTTTTGGTAATTGATGACAACATATAGATCAAAGCTTCGACAAATGAATAAGATTGAAATACATCGTCGCTTTGAGAAGTATGTGATAAGCAAGAGCTCCCCCTAAATTTGTGCATTATTTTAGAATTTGCGTTTGAATGCAAATGCACGATCGATTAGGATCATGGGTCACTCTTCCATGTCACATACATCTTGGTGAAGCGCTCAAAATGATATATAACTGAAAACATGCACTCATCACCAAGCAAAGTGAATGATCATATGGAATATAGAGATAATATCATCCAAGCAAACATTAAGGTAGCATATGATCAATCACATGATCACACAAGTATCTCACACACGGACATAGAGTATAAAGCAAACACACAATAAAGTTCAACTAAAAGTAAGAGACACCAAAGAGGCAAAACACTCTCTCGAAGCCTATGATCTATACATATTTCTCCCCCTTTGGCAACAAGTTACCAAAAAGTTTGAAAAGGCATAGTGCTATGCGTCTCTCTGGCTCGGTCTTCGGGAGGTGGTGTAGAGAGAACTCCAAGGACGAAAGTTTCCGATGAAGTAGCTAGAGCTGGTGGAGTGGCTTCTGGAGGTGGCACTGAAGTTGTGGCTGCTGGTGCTGATGTAGTAGCTCTGGTGTCTGGATCTGGCACTACAGCAGATCTTTGACCTCGAGGCACTCTCTAAAATGCATCTGTGGTAGCATGTCCTCTCCTCTCCTCTGCTTCCTCCTGGAGCTGCTCAACTGCAGATTGGATCTATGTTACCTTCAGATCAAGACCATAGAACTTAGTCTCAATGATCCTCTCCAAGCTCTCCTGATTCTGAGTCAGGGTGGCCAAGCCCTTCTCAATCCTCATGGTAGCTTGAATCAGATATGCCATTTGGTCTTGCTTGGACTTGAGAGTCATTTGAGATGCTTCTTCTGCACTTGGCATCTTGGTAGCTTTCTCCGCTTTGGCTTTCTCTCTCCTTTCATGTGCTTGCACGGAAGATGGTTCATTCTCATCCATGACAATTGTGTTGTCCTCAAAGTCAGGCACCAAGGGTAGATATTATCTATCCAATTGGTATATGCATGTGCCCATCTTAGAGTTGATGAGCATCTGGATGTGTGGAGCATACCCACATGATCTCTTCTGATCTATAGTAGTCCTCTTGATTGTTTCAACAATGAGACTCGTGACCTTGAATTTTTGGGGCACATCAAAAATATGCAGCATGTTGATTGAATGTCCTATGATCATCTTTGCATCTCCGGACTTAGGCAACAATGTATGCCTTAAGATTGTGTTGATGGTGGCTAGACCAGACTGCAAATGATGTACAGATCCAAACTTGTGTGTTTCCAAATCATCAATAGGGATCACCTTGTACATATTTGCCATGGAGTTGTGGTCTTGCTTCTTCTTGGCATAGACATCCTAATCATCCTCATGCTCTTCAGGGGCATTGATCAGCTTGGCCCACTCAGCAATAGTTGACTGGTACCTTGTACCTTCAGACATCCACACAATTCTACCATCAGGATAAAAGTGAGATGTGGAGTAGAATTGCATGATGAGTTCATCATTCCACTTAGTCAACTTCTGACCCACAAACTTTTCAACTCCACATGCTTTGAAGCTTTCATGCACATTGGGGAAATAATCTGCATTATCATCAATGAAGTCCCAGTCCACGCTTCTCATATCACACACAATGGGCTTCTTGTTGAGCAGGACTATCTCATAGAAGTCTTGTTGTTCCTTGGTGTGAAACATGTAGTCCACAGCAGTCCTTCTCCTTATAGCATATGGATCCGTCTTTCTCCACAATCTGAGACCTGCATCCTTCCTCAACTTCATGTCCTCAACAACAATGTGAGTGTTGTCATGGTCAGGGATCTTGGGCTTCAACTTTTTGAGCACTTGGGCTTCAGCTTCCTCAGCAACCTCAGGCACTCGGGCCTTGTTCTTTTCTGAAGCTGGAATGTTTCTTGTGCTCCTCTTGGATGCAGTCTTGGTGGCTTGAGCAGCTTTGGGAGCAGTCTTGGGCTTAGAAGGAGCAGCCCCAGACTTGATAGCATCTCTCATAAGATTTTGAGCTTTAGGAGCTGGTGCAGCAACCCCTTCTCTTCCTCAGCTTCATCCTCATCATCATCATCATCCCTCATGGATGGCTTGCCAATCACTCTAGCTGTGGTCTTTCTTGCTCTCTTCTTCTTTCCTGCTGGCTCATCATCTCTGGTTTCAAGTGTGAAAACCATAGTTTCTTGAGTAGATGATCTGGCCTTTGACATAGGAATCCTCTTGGTAGGGATCTTCCTTTTCTGACCGGGCTTAGCCGCCTCAGCTGTGCCATACTCCTTCCTGAACACTTTCTTCTTAGAAGTGGTCTCATCTGCCACAAAGTCCTCATCCTCAGTATCTGAAGTTTTCTTCTTCCTTGACTTGGTAGCAACCTTTAGAAGATCACTGGGTGTGCTCCTGCTACCCTCATCATGGCTGCTAGAGGGACTAGTGCCCTCACTCAGGTGTACCTGCTCCTCAGACACAATCTGGCTATCACTTTGATCTGACATCTTGGCACTGCAAACTGAAAGATGTCCCTATGAATAGATATAGATGAGGAAGAGTGGATGAGCATCACAAAGCACAAAGTTTTTTGCAAAACAGATGACAAGAAAATTTTAGTTTTTGTTCTCTACAGAAAGCATTTCAGAGCTACCGATTTGTTAAACTCGATGACACCGAAGCAATTCTAGAGCCTGAACTAGTGAACTCGGTCAGACCGAGTCACAGTTCGGTGGCACCGATATTGCTAGGGTTTCACAGAGAGTTAAACTCGGTCACACCGATTTGCAATTTTCGGTCAGACCGAAAATCACTTGTGCAATGGCCTAAGCCAAATCGGTGGGACCGATTTCTACAAATCGGTCGATCCGAGATGAGTTCGACGGAGACCTAACCCTAAATTTTTCTAATCAAAACTACTTTCTACAGAGTTTTTGCTGGATAGGAAGATCTCATACGTGGCAAGAAACATGATAATGCAATGTGCTACGAATCGGAGTTAAGGAATAGCACAAAGAATCAAGTTCATACCCTAACTCGGCGGTGAACTTGCTACGGCGACAACGGTGGCGAAGATTTCTGTTGACGGCAGAGGAGTCCAACGGCGGGAGGTCGCTGGCGGCGAGGAGACGATCCGGAGACCCGAAGAGGCAGAGAAGGTCACGCGCGGGCTGGAGGGTTTGGAAAGTTTTCCAAAATTTGGCTCGTCGGTATATATAACCTGACACTGTTGGTGTGACCGAGTGGAACAACCCGGTGGCACCGAGATGCAAAACTGCGAGCAGTTACTGCAATTCGGTGGGACCGAAAAGTTCAAATCAGTTGCACTCAGATTGAAAACCTAGATCAACTTAGTGAACTCGGTGTGACCGAAGTGGATGACTCGGTCATACCGAAATGCACAAAGAGGTTTTGTAAGTTTAAGTCTATGACGAATCGGGGACTCCGAGTGCTCCTCACATAGAGTGGTTCAAATCTGACTTGATCAAGCTTTGTGATGTAGCATGAATAGAGTTTGAGACAAGAAAAGCTTAGATAGCTAGAGGGGGTACTTAGGCATTCTTGTCCATCTATTTGGCAAAAGAAAAAGAGCCAAACAATCAAAGCAACAAATGGATTTCCTCGAATGAGAAAAATATGCATTCAACATGCTCACACAATAAGATAGCAAATGAAACATGTGGCAAAGCATGCACAACCATTCTAGCATCTATCAAACAATTGGCGATGACTAGGTCATCTATATATGAGTATATTGACTTAGGAGTCAAATGAGAACATTTGATCATAGGTCATACTCGTTGTTTAAGCTCAAGTGGGGTTACCACTTTTACATAAAGCATTGTTGTGTTCACATCATTAGAGTTGCTTTAGCTCAATTGTTAGAGCAAAGATCCCCCTAGATGTGATATCCCCCCTAAGAGGTATGAACTAACCTTGGGTTTTGTCGATGATGACTTCATGTAGGTGTTGAAGATGTAGATGCTCAATGTTGATGTAGATCATTTGGAGCAATCCATTGGAGTGAGTTGCACTTTCAATACCTACACGGGTTAGTCCCACAAGGAACAAACAAGGATATCCATAGACATAGACTAAATTGCACATATGATGATGTCCATGAAAGCATTAGGTTACCTTGTACCTTGTCTTACCAACTAGAGGGTTTGTGACTCCTTGAACTAGTGCAAGATTTGGAAGTTTTTTGCACTTGTCCTTGCCAAAATGATATGAGTGAAGTATGTTGGCGGAGTCACCCTCAAGAACTTTTCTATTCCTTCTTCTTGGGGATCCACACCATCTTGATGGGAATCCTTGGAGTTGTAGTCGTACTTGATGAAGTAGAACTTGACGTAGTCTTCGGAACCCACTTGACCAAAGCCTTAGGAGCTTCTTCAAACGCATCGATCTCCTCTTGAAGCTTATCCTTGCCCTTTAGCTTGTGGTCTTGTGGTGGAAGATCATCTTGTGCTTGTGTCCCTTGAAAGGAAGTAGGATCATACTTCTCTTGTTGAGGAACAAACTTCATCTTGGGGTATTGATCTTCTTCCCATTCAACTCCATTGGCATTGAACTTCCGTTCAAAACCAACACCTTGATTCTTCCGGTGCCTTCCTTGCTTGCGTACCATTTCCTCAAATTGCTTACTCCCGGCAAGGCTCTTGTAAACACCTTTCTTTATAATTCCCTTTAATAATCTATTTTCTTGCACAAGTATAACTTGGCTAAGAGAATCATTAGTGGAATCAAGAGAACTACTAGAAGCAACATCATTGGATTTAGCATGATTGTTGTTACTACTAGAGGAAGAATCTTTCTTGTTCATGTTGCTAGATTGTACTTGTGGCATGTAGGTAGACAAGAGAAAACACTTGGCAATGTAAGAGGAACTTTTCTTGCGAAGATCATCATTGATTGCTTTTAAGAACTCATGCTCTTGCTCAAGGTTGAGCTTCTCAAAGCGTAACTTCTCATGAGTCTTTAAAAGTTCTCGATGATCTTCCAAGGTAGTTTCATGAGCTAACTTAAGAGTGTTTAGTTCTTTAGTTAGACGCTCAATCTTCTCCTTATCATTGTCATTCGTTTTATCTTGATTAGCATGATTAATAGCAATTTAATCATAGTTTTCATCAAAAGTTTCATCACTATTGCTACCAACAAGTAAATCATCATCTCCTAGCAAGTCATCTTCATCACTATTAAAATCAAGATACTCGGGGTGTGATACCTTAGGGCCTTTAGCCATGAAGCATCTTCCAATTCCTTCATTTGGTGAGTCAAATATGTCATAGGAGTTGGTTGACACAAGAGCAATTCCAGCAACGCCTTCATCTTGAGTATCTTCGGAGTCGGAGTAGTAGCTTCTCTCGGAGTGGTTATCGGAGTCGGAACCGGATGCCCACTCACCAACATGGGCTTGATGTCTACGTCTTGTATAGCTCCTTGATGACTTCTCCTTCCTTTCCAAATCTTTGCTTCTCCGAGAAGGTCTTCGTTCATAACGATCATCTCTACTCCTTCTCTCTCTTGGTGGTGAATCTTCTATTCTACTTCTCCTTTTAGGTGAGTCTTCTCTTCTCTTGTGGGGAGCCGTACACTCATTGGAATAGTGTCTGAGTCTTCCACAATTGTAGCAATTCCAATCACGGCTTGAAGATCTCTTGTCATTGTAGGACCTTGACTTGGAACTTCTCTCTTTGCTTCTACTTTTGTAGAACTTGTTGAAGTTCTTCACCATCAAGCTCAACTCTTCGTTTAAGACTTGTTTCTCACTTGATGATGTAGGAGCGTCACATGAGGCTTTGTAAGCACCACTAGACTTGTTGTGAAGCTCTTCTTTATCTTTGAGTGACATTTCATGAGCAACGATTCTTCCAATGACCTTCGTTGGCTTGAGATCTTTGTAGTTTGCCATCATTTGGATCAATGTGCACACAGTATCATATTTTCCATCCAAGGCTCTTAGGATCTTCTTGATGATGAATCTGTCGGTCATCTCTTCACTTCCTAAGCCGGCAATCTCATTTGTGATGAGAGCAAGCCTAGAGTACATTTCAGCGACACCTTCACCATCCTTCATCTTGAACTTTTCAAGTTGGATTCCTTGACGGAGTCGGTACCTTCGTGCATATCAATCAAAGTATCTCAAATTTCATTTGCATTCTCAAGACGGCTGATTTTGTTGAATTCTTCGGGGCACAAACTATTGAAGAGGATATTGCAAGCTTGAGCACTGTATTGCAGCATCTTCAACTCTTCCGCGGTAGCTTCACGATTTGGTTTCTTCCCATCGAAGAATTCACCTTGCAAACCAATACACACAATAGCCCAAACGGTGGGGTTATGTCCAAGAATATGCATTTTCATCTTATGCTTCCAACTAGCAAAATCAGTACCATCAAAGTAAGGACCTAGACGTCATACTCTCCTAGGTTGTGAAACTAAGGCTATGATTACCAAAGCTATGGAAATCACGGCAAATGGAGACCAAAGCTCTGATACCACTTGTAGGATCAAAAGTATGTCTAGAGGGGGGTGATTAGACTACTTGACCAAATAAAAACCTAGCCTTTGCCCAATTTTAAGTTTTGGCAGATTTTAGCCATTATGCACAAGTCAAGCAATCAACCTACACATGCAATTCTAAGAGTATAGCAGCGGAATGTAAAAAAAATGCATATGAAGGTAAAGGGAGGGGTTTGGAGATTGCAAACGCAAGTGTAGACACGGATGTTTTTGTCGTGGTTCCGATAGGCGGTGCTATCGTACATCCACGTTGATGGAGACTTCAACCCATGAAGGGTAATGGATGCGCGAGTCCATGGAGCGCTCCACCCACGAAGGGTCCACGAAGAAGCAACCTTGTCTATCCCACCATGGCCATTGCCCACAAAGGACTTGCCTCACTAGGGTAGATCTTCACGAAGTAGGCGATCTCCTTGCCCGTACAAACTCCTTGGTTCAACTCCACAATCTTGACGGAGGCTCCCAAGTGACACCTAACCAATCTAGGAGACACCACTCTCCAAAAGGTAATAAATGGTGTGTTGATGATGAACTCCTTGCTCTTGTGCTGCAAATGATAGTCTCCCCAACACTCAAACAGCTCCTCACGGATTTGGATATGGTGGAAGAAGGATTTGAGTGGAAAACAACTTGGGGAAGGATAGAGAACAAGATTCATATGGTAGAAATGGAATATCTTGATCTAAACACTTGAGTAGGTGGTTCTCTCTCATAACATGAATGATGGAAGTGTAGGTATGTTCTGATGGCTCTCTCCATGAGTGAAGAGTGGGTGGAGGGGTATATATAGCCTCCACACAAAATCTAACCATTACACACAATTACCAAACTCGGTGGTACCGATTCATAGAACTCGGCGAGACCGATTTAGTTCATAATGTGACCGTTAGGCATTTCTGTGGGACCGATATGATCAACTCAGTGGGACTGATTTCATTAGGGTTAGGGCATAACGTAATCTCAGTGAGACCAATTTTGGTAATAAGCTTACACAGAGTTGGTCAGGCAAACTCGGTGGGACCGATTCGCTCATTTCGGTGAGACCGAAACATTATGAAGAGGAAACAGAGAGTTTGCATTGCAAACTCGGTGGGACCGATCGCTCATCTCGGTGAGACCGAAATGTTACGAAGGGAAACAGAGAGTTTGCAATCCCATCTCGGTGAGACCAAGATCCCTTTCGGTGAGACCAAAATGATTAGGGTTTCTGGTAGTGGCTATGTCAAATGAACTCGGTGGCGCCGGATATATCTTTCGGTGGGGCCGAGTTTGATTTTTTGGTTTGGGACATATGTGGATGTGGAGAAGTGTTTGAGGGTTTGGAGCATTTCACTAAGCATTTTGAGCAAGCAACCCATTAAGCAACACCTCATCCCCTTTTAATAGTATTGGCTTTCCTATGGACTCAATGTGATCTTGGATCACCAAAATATAAAAGTTAGAGCCTTGAGCTTGAGCCAATATATGTCCTTAGCATTTTGAGGGGTCCACATTCCTAATCCATGCCATGCCAATCATTGAACTTTCCTGAAATATTATCTTGAGATAGCATTAGTTCAATGAGCTATATGTTGTTAGTAATTACCAAAACCACCCGGGGATAGTTGCACTTTCAGATACTAAGAATGAGATTGTTGTCCATTAACTACCAAGCAATGATGTTGCTAGGAGTATTGAAGTCACACATCATGGTTCACTTGTCGGTATTCCGGTTACATAACACGGAGACCAAGGAACAAATGATGATGGCGAGAAGTATCACTGCAACAAGAATACATAAGAGATGGTGAAATTCTCATGACATTCCTGACACAAAGAGGGCAACACTCCAAGGTAGAACAGAAGAAAAGATGAATTGGCATTTGGATCTGTGGAATTCAACTACTTTGACCCAAACCTGGATACGAATGAGGTACTGGAGTTTTTTTGTCCTAGTCATTCTGAAATAGAATGGCTTGACGAGCCACAAGAATAATAGGCATCTATGAACACGACTGCACTACTACTCCTGACTATCACTTGATAAACGGAGATCAGAACACAACTAAAAAGGGACAACTCAAAGGAACATATGGTTTTCTGAGTTGTGGATGCATGGATTAGTATGTCGAACTAAGCTCAACATATTTCTTCTAGATAACCCATGCAGAAATGGATGACGGGCAGATTCACAATGTAAATGGAGAACTCATCAGAAGCACTCTGGTTGTGATCTTTTGGTTCAAAAGAACTTCTACCATAAGCAGTTCATGGTATTTTAGAAGAAGGATACACCACGAACCTCGAGGACTATCACAAAGGTTACTAATATCCTAAAGGTACGAGCAACACTATCAACACGAAATAAGTAGAGCGAATCTTGAGCCCAAGAACCCAGAAATGGAATACCTACATACTAAATGGCATCACGGGATGCTTTTGAGAAAGATGGCCAGAATCATCACACTGGGAATATTAAGCATGGCTAGATTAGTGGGTGGTTCTCTAAGGTAGCCTAGTGTCATAATAATACCTTCAACATATATGTTGAGGCAATGAAGTACCTCAACACACTAATTAGTGCGGTTAATTTGGCCCAAAGGAACATCAGGAATGAGAAGAAAGGATTTGCAAATGCATCAGATTATTTAGAAACCTGGGATGACTTGGACAATATACCGGATGTAAATGCTCAAAAAAGATTTTTGAGATTCATGCAAAAAGGTAGTATAGCCACTTGACATCATAATATCAAGGTTCTGAGACCAACTGTTTAACAAACCGAAGTACTTGAAACTGAATTGAGAGTTGAATCCATCATTAACGTGATCCTGATAAATTGATGAGAAGCCTAGTTCTTAATCGCCGTGGAAAAGAAGAGGGTGACTCAGATTAGAAGGGCATAAGGTAAAGGAGTAAAAAGAGCCTTACGTTCCCTTCCACAATCAATTCCCTTATATTACTAAAGAATTTCTAGACATGACTTCGACCAGTTTGGCTTGGTAGTCATACAGGCAGTCAGGCTCTGATACCAAAGCTGTCGGGACCCCGATCCTAAGTCACACCAGTCTATCATGTAACACATCATATCACTTTGCGGCCTCATGCACGGTATTCCCACGGGTGCCACCTTACCTGTCCCGGGGCCGCTTGCGCATTTTGGCTCACTTATATGATAGTGTCGCTAGAATCCATATGACAGGGAACCCGAGCTGACATGACTAGTCGTAAACCCATGGTGGCACAAACTTACAGGGACAGGCATACACGACCCAGCAATGCACGTATCGGTGAGCAGTGAGTGTTGTCGGGCTGTAGCAAGCTAACAGGACTCCGGTATACACCGCGTGATATTTCCCCGGAAGGGACAGACACATGAGCAAACAAGGACACATGCCGGTCAATCCATGTGTTCTGAAGCAGTAGCAAGCTACCGAGGCTCAATGGAAGCACTAGGAGGCATTTCCCCATAAGGAAGGCTACCAAGAATAAACAACTAGGTGTCAGATCCCACGCATACCAATACACATTACACGTACGCATAACATGCATGATATGTGTAGATACAACATGGCATCACAACATAAATCAACAACTCATATAGATAAAGGCCTAAAAGAGCAATCACAACATTTATTACAAACAATGGTCACATGACCCAACATACAGATAACACAGGTAACAGAAGCATAAACATGTCTGGGTACAGACATCTGAAAATGAAGATGGCTTTAGATCCTGACTATCTACAAGACCATCCCAAGGGTACAAGATTGTAGCTGAAGTAACAAGCTAAACGTCGAAGTCCATGCGGAACCACTAGTGAGACTGAAGTCTCTCTGCAAAAACATAAATTAAGCAAACCTGATGTACTCACCAAGACTTACATCGGAACTAACTACATAGGCATCAGTATCAACAAAGGGGTAGTGGAGTTTAACTGCAGCATGCCAGCTTTGACTCAGTGGCTATCGTGTACTATGACTGCTGGTAACTGTTTTGAGGTGGCGCACACGAGTCCACATATTCACCATAACAATACGTTACTATGGATCTGCTCCCATCTCCCTATGAGAAGGCCATCCATAGCACTCACACTTACCTTGCGCATTTTAGAGTATCCACTTCCACTTGTCTATGAACTATGTAAGCAACCCAGTAGTCCATTACCGCGGACGCGGCTATTCGAATAGATCATATTAACCCTGCATGGTTGTACTTCTTCACACACGCTCTCACCACTTATCGCCCTTTACACGACATGTACTCAGCAACCTTCAAGCAGAAGCCCAGCAAGGTTGTCGGCAACGACCTAACTAACCACACAAGTCACTAGTACGGGTTTATTGCCTATTCGGGTTCCATCTGCAAGGAAGTCCGGCCGAGATTTCTCTCAGGGCCCCAAACGATGTGTGCAGGGTTCCCGAGACACCAAACGGGCAACTCAGTACACCGGTCCATTGTGTATCTACCGCATCATAGCCCCCCCTAGGGTCAGCGCTACGCACGGCCTCCAACACATAACCTACAAACACCAGAAACTAGTTGCAACTCCTGTACAGAGATCAAGGCAGCTAATAAGTCAAGAGAGTCAATTAAGGATCCCAATGTGTGGTAGTAACTGTCTTGGATCACAAACACAGAAATCAGTTCCTGAGGACGGCTTCAATGAGACAACCCACCATGTGCTCCTACATGGCCTCTCATCGCTAACTTTACCAAATCGTGTTCACACACTTAGCTCTCATCAGTAGGACATGTTCATCACCAACCAAATCCATCCCAGATGAATCAGTCCTGGCACAACTCTAAGCATAGCAGGCATAACAAGAAAGCATGAATGAGTAGGCACAACATGGCTCAAACAACTCCTACTCATGCTAGTGGGTTTCAACTATTTACATTGGCAATGACAGGTCATGCAAAGGAAAGGGGTTCAGTTACCGCAGCAAATAGCAGTTGAAACGTTGTTGTCTTAATGCAGTAAAGAGAGCAAGAGCGGGAGAGTGGAATTTTATCGGAATGTTCAATGGGGGGGCTTGCTTGTCTGGCAGTTCCGAAGATAGCATTACTCTTCATCGGTGTCATCGAACTCATCGTAGGAACTACATCCACTAAGAGGGGACAATCACCGGCAAACGGAAGGGAACACAATCAATGTAATGCAACAATATGATGCATGAAGGTGACATGGCAATATGTTGTGATTTGAGCTAATGCAGCTAGCAACGATTTAAATGGAGTTGGTTTGAACGCAAGATTCAAAATCAAACTCCATATGTGATTATTCAAATGCCATTTAAATGAGTTGACCTCATAAACCGGCATAAGTTACTCAAACATGCATGGAAATGCCATAAACAGATTCTTTGGATTTTTCTGATAATGTTTCATATATAAATCTTTTCAATATGAGTTGCATATTTTTTCTATGATTTTAGAAGTTTTAACTATTTCTGGAATTTCCTGGATTATTTTTAATCCAGAAAATGGTTAACTGTGTCAGCATGACATCGGTATGACATCAGCAAGTCAACACGGGCGGTCCAGGTCAAACTGACCAGTGGGTCCCGCGTGTCAGTGTCCAAGTAAACTAATGTAGCTTAGTTAATACTAACCTAACTTTATTAGCCGGGCTGGGCCTGCATGTCAGTGACCCAGGGGGTTGAATCCCTTGTCAACCGGGGCTAATCCTCCGCTGACTTGACACCGGCGAAGCCAGACGCGGCGGCGAGGTGCAGGATTCCTCCTTCGGCAACCAAATAGCCGGCGGAAGGCGTCTATGTGACGCGGGCACTCGTCCGCGATGAGTGGTGGCGGTGGTTGGGCCTGGGGTGGCCGGAGTCATCGCCAGCGTTGTCTTTGGCGGCTGTCGGAGCTTGGGTGAGCTCGGTGTCGTTGCTACGACGAGCGTGGCGGCGTGAAGTTAACTCCTACGTGCTCTACGCAGTTCGGTGCACAATGTGGACATGCCAGCCGAGCCATTGCGTAGCCGAAGACACGTCGGCGGCGAGCGCAGGCGGCGGCGGGTGCGGGTGAGCTCGATGCAGTCGCGGCGTGCGAGGAAGAGAACAAGGAGGGGGGAGATGGTCAGCAGCTCACAGCGGTCTCGATGAGCGGGTTAGCGGGGTCGGGGAAGAGCTAGAGTGGTCGGGGCGGTGAAGGGGATCTCCAGCGATGCGAGGTTGGAGATGACTTCGTGGAGGCAGTGCAGGCCGAGCGAACGCTCGAGGCTCAGTCGAGGCGAAGCAGCAGACGACGACGAAGCTTGTGGACACAACAAGGCGACGAGTGGACAATGGTGGATGGGAGCTTCACGACAACGCGGGCGCAGCTGCGTCGGCCATGGCGGGGGAGAGCCACGAAGAGGAGCAGGGGGAAAGTGTGGTGTCAGTGAGGTCGGCAGGACACCGAGAAGGTCCTTCCCGGCGTCGAAGCGGTGTCCAGACGAGCAGACGAGCAGGGTGGTGGCGTGGCGAGCTCGGGCGCGCGAGCGCGCACATCCCTGTCTGCCTCACGAGAGGAAGTAGGTGACTGGCACTGGGCCAGCACAGTGCTGGGCTGGCCAGTGGGCTGCCAGGTGGGCAGCGCCAGGTAAGTCTTTTTTTTCTTTCTGTTTTCTAGTATTCTATAATTTTTTTGGCTTTATTAAAAATACCAGGGTACTTTCAAAAATCATGAAACTATTTGTGGGCACTCTTTGGAATATTTCCAACAACCCTCATTTCCTTTCATGATTATTTGGGCATTCAAATTTATTTATAGAATTTAAATGCCCAAATGCAAATAATTTATAATTTATATCGGTGACGCAAGGTGACCTAGAAAAATGTGAACCATTTTTGGCAGATGTTCTAGACCAAGACAAAAATGATGAACATTTTTTAAGGGCATTTCAGGTTCGTTGGAAAATATTTTAGTAAACCCTAGTTGGTTTAAGTGGTGCTAGGGTTTATGCCATCCCCATTTCAAGTTTCTGAACAACTTAAACATGATGCATGGATGCCTGTGCAACTATTTGCAATCAAATTCTAGGGCTGTGACAGCCATGGCAGAGCTCGTGGGTGTCGACGGGGTCGAGAGGGCTGGAGTTCCATAGGGGGCGCCACCGCCATGAAAGGACGGTTGTCCGCGCCCCATATTTAATTTGGAGGAGGGAGATGATGACTATCAACATATCATCGGGGAGGCTGCTAATGAAGTCTAGGTCTGCTGAAGTCACTTGCGGTTCTAGCTCGCCCCGCCTCCGCTTGCTGGCAGCCCCATTCTCCACCTCCGGAGTCTCCTTGTCAGTGGCGCTTTCTAATAGAAATGGGAGTACAGGGAATATTTAGTTAAAACAGGGTAATAGAAAAGTGTATTGGTAACTAGAAGTTATTAGGTAGGAATATAGTAAAAACAAGGGAATAACAATTGGTTGCTTAAATACTGCACAATTCATTTGACATTGATGGATAAGTCAACATGTAGATAGTTGAAAAGAAAACTTACTTCGAACAAAGTCTAGACGGATGATTTTGTCGGGGAAGTTAGCATATATCTCATGACCACGCCCTTTTATGTGCAGTGCAATTTTAGTGCGATCTTTCAGTACATAAAATTTAGAAATTTCTTTGCAAAAGCTAGTGCCAAAATAGGAGTCACCACGTTCATCAAGTCTTACAGTAGCAACGATTGTAAATCCATGGTTTGTGTGCAGTATGACATCTGTGCAGTCTTGATCTATGTAAAGGGAAAGATTGTGCACTACATAATCTGTTGCATAGCAAGGGATGCGCTGCAGAAAATGGTAGGATTGTTAAAGAAAATATGCTAACATGCAAATATGGGCCCAAATTGAAAGAACTGTACATCAGTTGAAATCGAAGGACAAAAATCTATAATTAAACATATAGTGTAAAAATAATGTCGTGGAAATATGAGAGTTATTGAAAGAACAATACATCATTAATTTGCCTAATATAGAAAGAAGAGGGGGAAAATACCCTTTGACGTCAATACTCCAAAACCAACTAGGGGTGGCACTAGATGCACTTACAATCTCCCCTTTTTTGGTGATTGATGACAAACTGGTTGAAGTTTTCAACGGGGATAAAAGTATGTGAAATTGTAAAGGATAAAGGTATTGTCTTCGTAAGTAGCAAGAGGCTCCCCCTGAAGATGTGCACATAGTTGATTTGCCTTTGAATGCAAATGCACATGGCAGGTTTTACTTGTGGAGATCTCCTTCAACTTATGAAGACAATTCATCATGCACAATTGATATGTCGAATATAATGATATGCATAATGAGAAATGGACGTCTGCAAAAATTACTAAGCGCGGAATATAATGTAGCACATGCGGAATTTATCATCGCATTACAGAGTAGCAGAAAATGTAGCAGACGACCATCAGTTTAAGTGTTACAACTCAAAGAACCAAATGTATCAAAAATGAGAGTTGTAAACACTAGGCAAAATATAAAGCACCCCCCCCATATGGACCCGCTTGAAGACTATCAACTCATATGCTTCTCCCCCTTTTTTCAGTAAGGACCAAAAAGGTTTGAAGACATAGAGCCTCTATTCGTTCCCAGGTGGAGCAGGTGAGAATGCAGGGTCGGCGTTGGTGTTTGGCGGTGAAGAAGTAGTTGGTGCAGTGTCGATACGCGCTGAAGTAGGAGGTGGTGAGGTAGCATCATCTTGATCATCTATCACCCTGGCATCAACTGTTGCAGCGGAGGAGGAGTAGTCAGAGTCTTCAAGAGACGGAGTTCAACGCAGAACATCATTCCTTGGAGGAGTGTGGTCAAACTTAAATCTTTCTGTGAAGCCATCGTCTTGAAGATCCGCTTCAACACTCAGCAAAGTTAAGCTCTTCCATGACCTCCGACAGGTTTCATGAGCAACAAAGGCATTCTTGGTGGCAAGATTGCGAATGCGATTGACGTCCACCAAGAGGCTTTGCATCTGACGCTTCAGCCAGTAGTGATGCTTATCCTGTTTCTGATGGAGGGCAACTAGAAGCTCTCGGTCTTTAAGAACACGAGAACGCTTCTGAGGCCTTTGGGCAATGGTGCTCTTAGTGGCTTCAGTTTCAACATGTCGAGGTAGACGAGTATGGCCAGCCAGAGGATAAATGCGAGAGACTGCTGGAACTCCTTCAATTTGCTGAGTGAAGCTCTGGTGATCAGCGTTGTGAAGACTAACAGGCTCTTTGGCAGGCTCTTGGTATATAGCTTCAGCTGACATATCAACCTCTCGCAAGAATATATGATGGTTGCGAGCAGAAGGCTGATAGGTGATAGCTGAATGAAGCTTGATGAGGCACAGAATCCATGGAGCCTAGAACTTCAGACCAAGCAGATCAGAACCAGACACAGCCAACTGCCAAATGAAGAAATCTTGAGCATTGAAGCTGATGCCATTGAAGATATAGAAGACTAATGTCTTCATTGTGCCTTCAAGCTTGGCTGATGAAGAATGCCCTTTGACAGGCAATAGAGTACGCCTGATGATGTGATAGATGGTGCGTGGCAGATACTCTAGGTCTTCAACAAAGAATTCCTTTGGATATTCAGCATCGCTGGGCAAGGGCTTCATCATGCTTAGCATTTGGCTCATGTTGGGCTTGCGCTTCTGGAAGATACTCTCCAAAGCTTCATTGAGCAATTGACAGCTAGGTTCATACAATTCTCCTGGAGTGGGCAGGCCAGTAAGCTCAATGAGATCAAAGGCTTTGGCTTCATGATGGACATTGCCTGTCATCCACTCAAGGACCCATGTCTTTGGATCCCTGTTGTAGCCTCGAATATGGAGGGTTGCATAGAATTGGAGAAGCAGCTTGTAATGCCCAGGATGGAGTTATACCTCCTACGGGTCGAGGCCCGACTTAAAGGCATAAGTCCATCCTAGAATGATCTCAAGTTTGGTAATCTTTGCACAACCCATGTAAAAGAGGGATGGTAAACTTAAAATAGTTGGCTTACAATCGCCACGTCACAGAATAACAATACAAGTCTCAAACATCATACAATAAGATCACTACAACCCTCTAAGGGCAAAATCCAAAAGTCAAAGTACCAAACTCAGATAAATAAACAACCACAGGCGGATCGAATCCTAGTAAGAGTCTCCACTACTGATCGTCCGGGTAGCGCACGTAGTAACGACTACGCTCCTCGTCGTACTCCCAATCCAGCTCGGTGCCATCTCCTGGATAGCTCACGGCTGGACCTGCATCTGGTGTGTGAAGTAACTGTGAGCCACAGAGGACTCAGCAATCCCGTTCCCGGGTAACAGAACTATCAAAGCCTTTAGGTGAGGAAAGGCTGAAGAAAGAAATGAGGTGAAGGATCAACAAAGAGTCTGCAGCAGCAACTAGCACTAACTTACGCAAGAGAGAGCGAGGAGAGAAGGCAAAGCGAGAAGTGATCACTAAGTGATCCTAGCTACAAGCTCACAAGCATAACCCCTCCGTGTTCAACTCCCGAATCCCGATTCGGAAATTGACAATCACGGAACACACGCTGGTAGTGTATTAGCATCATTGTGTCAAGTTATCTACAACCGGAATTAACAAGCTCCCATCTGCCACATAACCGCGGGCACGGCTTTCGAAAGTTCAAACCCTGCAGGGGTGTTCCAACTTGACCCATTACAAGCCCACGATCCGCGGAGTCGCAACTCCAAAGTGGGAAGACCCGAGTATCCTCGGAATCCCGTGCTCACGTTAAACCGAACTAAGGTAAGGCTAATCCAGCAAATCCTCCCGGCGTGTCGTCACCCTGATAGTAGCCGCGCGTATCTAGGTCTCAGGACACGTCCGGATGGGCGATTCTACGGGTGGATACCAAATACCTCGAGTTGCCTCAAGGCGGCCCCGCAGACTCCCCGTTTCGGACCAACACTCATGTGGAGCACTGGCCCGGGGTTGTTGATTAAGAAAGAGGGTTAATTACTCCCTTATGCATGTTTAGTTTGTTATTAGGCAAATAGTACCAAGGTTGGGATTTGCTGGAAAAGACTTAGCACATAGCGGTTTATCGAGGGGGTCCCATACACCCCAACCGTGTTAGGAACGCATAATCAAGGAACATAAAACCGGCTTATACGGATCCTAACGGCATGAGTGGAACAAAACACCAAGCAAAAGGCTTAGCCTTCCACCCTTGCCAATATATAGGTGATTTCAGTTAAAGCATTTATATAGTGTGATATAACCCAACCAGACTTCAACATGGAGCAAGCATCTTCACTTCACCTGCAACTAGCAACGCTATAAGAAGGGCTGAGCGAAGCGTACTTAGCCAAGCAACGGTTTGCATAGGTAGGGTGGTTAAACATGGCAATTGGTTACAAGTAGGAGGCTGACAAGAAGAACATGGGCATCGAGGCAAAACTATAGATCGAGACTACTAGCAAAAGACAAAGATAGTAATGTTATCGGGGTTCGGTCATCTTGCCTGAAGAGAAGAAGTTCGGATCAAAAGAAGGGTCCTCTTGCTCAAACTCGTTGGAAACCTCGTGCTCAACCTCGTTGGAAAACTCGTGCTCAACTTCCGGGTCTAAACAAGACAAACACACCAAGCACCAATCAACACGATGCAATGCGCACTCGAAAAACATGTATGCATGATGGATGCACTAGAGATGCACATGGAGCACGTAAAACATCACTCAAGCAAAACACCTCAAAGCAAGATAACAAGCTGATATTATTAATCTACACAGAAAAACACCCAAGTTTGATATAAAGATCGCTGAAATCGGAGTTACGGGCTAAAAGTTATGCCCGAAACAAGATTTGAGCGAAAACTGCAAATTACAGCAACATAGCATCTTGGGAGCACAAAAAAAATAATCTACAGCACCCAAAAGGCATGGCAAAGGACTTGAACATAAACTAGATATAATGTACAGCAACTAGGTCCAAAGTGCACCCCTAACGGAGTCACGGATCATTAGCAATGACCTTGGACATATTGAACTTTGAAATAAAATTCTGGCAGCAGAATTTTATTGAAAGTTTGGAGCAAAAGATAAACATGCTACAGCACCTCAAATGGACATGTGAGGACATGGATGGAAAGACAACAATATATACTTCATGGAACAATCAAAAACCACCCCAAAACTATCATGCTTTGTCCTACAACATCACACGAACATGGCATCGGAACGTTACAGATTTCAGACTTAGTGAAATTTCACTAAGTCCTAAAACAGCAACATCATCATAGCAACAAAAGGAGCAAGTTTAAGACACCTCGAAACTAAACATGGCAAAGGGTAAGCACCTCATCAAAATACATATGACGGTGATCCCGAAACACACAAGCATGCATCAATGTGGTGAACACACCGATTACAACGAGCTCAACAACATGGCATTTCATAACAAGTAAAAAACACAACATTTGAACATGGCATCTTGCAACGATGATAACAAGGAAACAATACATCTACCATGCAACCTATCACACACAACACGTAGTTCGTGACGAGACGAACACGTGGACATGTCATTTGCATCGTTTGGACAAACGAGCTAAAAGATATCACATGTCAAAGGTGGCACAAAAATAACACATAGCAGCAGTTTATATCATCATACACTCTTGCAACAGCAAAACAAGCCCCTAGATGATCTCTAACATGCATGACTACAACAGGTAAAACGTAGAGGGCATCTCCACGAACATCTGGACATATCACACGCTCAAAACGGAGCAACAGGTGAAAAGTTAGAGCAGTTTGAAGATGCATCAGATCGGTAAAACTGGGGCTTAGGGAAAAAGTCAACCTTAGGAGATCTGGCTGGATCAGAAAAAAAAACGGAGAGGGCCGAACTGTAGCTACAGTGGCGGCGGCGAAACTGGCCCAGCTCACGGCCTGAAGGGCCCGCCCGGGATCTGGCCGCGGCGGCGAAGCGGCGGGAGGCCCGCGGTGGCCTGGCCTGCGAGGCCCACGGGGGGAGGCGGCTCGGCCGGCTGGCGAGGCGACGCGGAGGCGGCGGCCCGGGGCCCAGGAGAGCGGGCGGCGCGTACGGCTCGAACTGGCGCGGCCCACCCGACCGAGGGGACGGCGCCCGCGCGGGAGGCGGGGATGGCGCGGCCCCGGAGGCGAAGTAGCGGGCCGGGGGAAGGCGACCCGCGCGGCTGTACGGGCCGGGGAGCCGACGAAGTGGTCCAGGCACTGGATCCCTCGATCCAGTGCGGTTGACCCGGCGGCTCGAAGGAAGGGTCGCGGAAGCCCGGTCGGAGCGCTCGATCTAGGCCAGCGCTCGAAGCTGCGTTGACTCGAACGGGGAACAGAGGGATCTGGTCGATCGGTGGCTCGGCGGTCGAGGGAGCTGGTTCCCTCGGGAACCAGAGGGACTTTTGGGGATCTGAGATCTGAATTTTTAGGGAAGAAGAAGGGGAAAGTCCAAATAGACTAGGGGTCTATTTATAGCAGTTTTAGACTAGGGTTAGGAGATTAGGGATGCTAGGAGCCCTACGATCGTGATCCAACGGATCCGATCGCGGGACGATTTTTAAAAGGACCAGACGGAGATGAAAGAATGCAACAGGGGTATTTCCGGGACACGAAGTAAGGGCACTTCGGACCCACACGGACAACGGAGGGAAAAGTCAACGGAGTCCAAACGAGACGAGAATTGAGAGGCGGGTTGCACACAACAAAACAACAACACACAACACAACCTCGCGGCACACCGGTAACGAAAAACGCCCGAACAACAAAGAAGGCCTACGGGACGTCACGGACACGTGAGGGAGCTCCGGAAGACGAAACGGACAACGGGAAGAAACGCCACGAACCGGAAGCAACCCACAACACAAACAGAATGCAATGCACATGTCTACATGATATGAATGAATGCCACACACTCACACAACAAAACGACGAAAGCCCGAAAGACAAAGGACCCGAAATGGAAATAGATGAAGCCGGAGATTTATTATATACCCAAAAGGGAAAGTATTACATCCGGGGCATTACACAGCTCTTCATTCCAATGCTCCTTGTCAGTCACAAAGTTGAGCAGGCCAGCATCACGGAAGCAATCAAGAGCTTCCTCCAGACAGGGCAGTCCAGCAATAGCTTCAGTGTCAAGATGCATATGAGGGAAAATGCGCCCTTGATCATAGAGTACTCTTGAGTAATAATTGCGCTGCTGATGGCTCCAGAACCTATCTGATGATATTCTTGGCTTGGAATAGGGGTTCTTGGCACTGTCAAAGAATCTGTTGTGCGCAGTGAAGCTATTGGCATTGAAGGACCCTTGAGAGGTGGCAATACCTGGAAACCTTGGCAGTCTTGGCTTAGGCTTCTGAACCTGAGGCCTGTGCTCAACATGATGGTCAAATTGAGGACCAGTAGCACGCGGTCTAGCAGCAGGTGGTGGAGTCAGAATGGGCCATCGGACAGTGACGAGCTGATCATCTTGGTTGTAAGCTTGCTCAATCGTATGGTGCCTTGGAGGCGGAACAGGAGCAGAGGCAGTGGCGTCAGGCTGCTGATTTGCTTCATGTGCAGTACTTGCTTCAAGCGCCGTCACTTCAGGCACCACAATGACTTCAGGTGCCACATTGGCTTCAGCCATGACCACGTCATTGGCTTCAGTGTTGGTGGTGGAAGCCTTTGAATCTGTAACCTCCACTTCAGGAGCTGGAGGGTTGGACACGTTCTCCTCGAGAACAGGGGGTGTGGCAGCACGTGCTTCTTCTTCTTGGGGTTGTTCCTCTTCTTGGGGTTGTTCTTCTTCGACTGATGCAGCCGGAATATCTTCAGCCGCTTTGGCTTCAGATTCTGAGAGGTTCACAGTGGGAGTAGCTTCAGGAACTGATTGTTTCTCTTCTCCTTCTGGAACACTTGGGTTGACGACTTGAGGCCTTGGTCCTTTGCGCAGCCTGCGAAATGATGGCGACGCCTGAGGGGATGGAGTTGGTTGGGCCTCAAAGTCTTCATCTTCAAGCACCGAAATGGTGACTTGAGTTGGTTGGGGAGTTACTAGTGTATCTTGTGGGTGATCAGCCCACGAGTCATCCTGTGCAATTGGCATCAATGGACGACCAATACTGATGCGTTCGTTGTTCGTAAGAACAGGCGAAGATTCCATGTTGTACTCGGTCTGAGGAAGGACTACATCATCTTCAACATTGTCATGAGGACCAATGTCTTCAGCTGCGGTGGGGTCAACAGCTGGAATGTCTTCAGCCTCTGTGGGAGCAGGCTCATGAACTATCATGCGACGTTCTCGGTGTGTAGATGCGGGACAAGCAACTGATATGGGCTCGACAAAAATTGGCTCTGTGGAAGCAGCCTTGTCCTTCTTTTTCTTGCGCTTCTTGGTGGGTGGAGCATCATCAGTTGTTTGCTTGCGCTTGCGAGCTTCAGCTTCAGCCACCTTTGTCTTCCTGAGCTCTGAAGAAGCTGGGGTGACCTCAGGCTTCGTGCCTGTCATGCTGGCAGGGAAGACAATGCTAGGCATTTCCTGCGTGGATTCTTCGGCATCGGGCACAAGTTGCTTCTTCTTCTTCTTGGCAGCCATCCTAGGGTCAATGCCAGGACGCCCAAGGGCCTTGCGCTTTTCAGCTTCATTATATGCTTGAACGCATTTGGCAGCCAAGGCCTTGATTCGCTCATGAGAACCTTTGGCTTCTTCACACCTCTTGCGAAAGGCTTCCTTGAGCTCATGCATCATGGCTTTGAAGTTCTGAATCTCTTGGACACTGAGCTTGTCCACATGATTCTTGAACTGAGCCTTTTCAAAATCAATCTTTTGCTTCAACTCAACAATTCTGTGAGCAAGAGCTAGTTCAAAAGCAATGGCGCCATGGAAGGAGACGCTGAGGCCAACTGGAAGTTGCAGATCGTCGAAGCTAAGGTTGGGGGTGTCAAACCATTCATCAATGAAATTGTTCAGCACTTCCACGTCGAAGAGCGACAAATCATTGAAGATTTCTTCATCTTGCTTGCTCTTGATTAACTGATCCAGAGCATCGTCACCTAGATCTTCATCGCTCGAGAGATCAAAGGCTTCATTGGCAGTCTTCAGAACAGCGTCAGGAGTGAGAGCTGGATTGGGGTTGTGCAAGGGCTTCTTCCTTAGCGGTCTGCTCTTGGAGATGCGAGAGTGCTCCTCAGACTGCACACTTGGTGCAGGTGGAGCAGTGGCCAAAGGCTTCACTCTCAAAGCAATTGGTGGAGTGGTCTTCGAAGCCTTGGATTTCTTCTTCTTCTTGGGCTTCGGGGTTGCAGGCGCTTCATCAGAATCAGCGTCATCTGCAGGTTGATCCACATCCGCCCCTTGAACCCTGATGTGACTGATGAGGCCTTCTAGGTTGTAGAAAGGCCCAACCAGGTTTGGTTCAGCTTCGCGCATGCCATCAGCACGGGGCGCAGAGGGGCCAGGATTGAAATCCAATCCACAGTTCTTCTTATTCTCTTTGGCTGAGTTCTTGGCATATTGAAGATTGCGCTTGAACAAATTGTCGTTGCGACACCAGAGCAGAGAAGAAGGATCGGCGTCAGTTGGTTGTGGCCCTCTGACCATGCATGGGTAGAAACCTTGAGCAATAGCTTCAACTTGAGTCTTGGGTGGAAGATTTTTGTAGGTAATATCTCCCCATGGATGCTTGATGGCATTCTTTTCAGCATACTCTTGGGTCATGAACCTGTACTTGAACCACCGTTCATCCCAATATCTTCGAATCCATTGGATTCGTGTCTTCCTATGATTGTAATCCTCCTCTGGATCAGTCTTGTACATTTCACTTAGATCAGGAGGCAAATCTTTAGAGGTGTTGCCACGGCGCTGTCTGTCACCCTTCCTAACTGACTTGTCGGATGCCATTGGTTTCAATCTGAATGGCTTCAACACTGGCAAATGCTTCAGTCTGCTGGTCAGACAGGAACTGGCTTCAGGAGAGTGAATATGACGCTGCAAGAATTCTGCATATGAATGCAGACTATGAGAACCAAGGAATTCTCCCACGGACATGTACCTGTGATAGCATTAGAGATGCGAGGGAAGGGGGAGAGGTCATATGCATTCTCAGAAGTTTTTGAAGCTAAATCAGTTTAGAGGACTTTGACCTCATAGCGCGAAGACATTCACTTATATGTTGAGAGTTGGTTCCAGATTTGTACGAATTCATGAGTAGGTACAAGTGAGGAATCTAACTGTGTTTGAAGCATATGTGAATGTTCTAGGCAAGATTTGAGATGCAGACATGATAGATCTATATATGTGTAGGCACAAACTTCTTGTGGTAAAGTGATGAATCTTTTTGGATCAAGAAAATGGTAAAAAGAGAGGTTAATTTACCACACGATGAACTGCTTAGACGGAAAGGAGTTGGATGCCGAGCAGTTCGATCTTCTGTGCCCTAACAGCTACGGCGACGGCGGAGTAGACGATGTCCGCGGTCGGCATCGACGAGGTCACGGCAGCGAAGCGCTTCGTCACCGGCGTCGTCGAGAGCTAGCGGAGGCGCTAGGGTTGGTCGAGGTCGAGAGGTGGTAGAAGAATTTTTTACCGTGATGGGACGTGCATTTATAAGCTTGGGAGACGGCGTGTGAAGACTTTGCAAATGTAAGCTTGAACAAATTGTCTTCATATAAGCTTGTGATATATATCCTATATGAAGACAAAAACAAGTGTGAAGACTTTGCAAATGTAACGCCACGAGAAACACTTCAAACAAGGATTTGGTGGTGGCGTTACCCACCGTATAGGAAGTATTAGACCCAGACACGGCGCACAATTATCGTGGCGCTCCGAAGTCAAAATCCACGTTAATGTACTCACACGTAGAATGTAAGTCTTCTTTGACTGAAGATATACTTTACTTCGTGTGTTGCACATCTAAGTCATCAATATGCATAAGTGTTAGGATGTGTGCCTGATTACAGGACATTTGAGGATTCTAAGATATTTAGCTCACACCGCAACTTGCAAAATCTTTTTTCATCCAAGGGCTTTGTGAAGATATCTGCCAGTTGCTCTTCAGTGTTGACGTGTATGATATCAATATCTTCCTTCATGACATGGTCTCTGAGAAAGTGATGACGATTTTCAATGTGCTTTGTCTTCGAGTGCTGAACTAGGTTGTTGGCAATCTTGATGGCGCTTTCATTATCGTAGTAGAGTGGCACATGCTTTAGATGGACACCATAGTCCTTGAGCGTTTGCTTCATTCAAAGAAGCTGAGCGCAGCAAGATCCAGCAGCAATGTATTCAGATTCAGCAGTGGAGAGTGATACATAGTTCTGCTTCTTTGAAGACCAACAGACAAGAGATCGTCCTAGAAAGTGACATGTGCCTGATGTAGACTTGCGATCAACTTTGTCACCAGCATAATCAGCATCTGAGAATCCAACTAGATCAAACTCTGAGCCCTTTGGATACCATAATCCTAGTGTTGGAGTGTAAGCCAAATATCGAAGTATTCGCTTCACAGCTAAGTGATGCGACTCCTTTGGTGCCGCTTGATATCGAGCACACATGCAAACACTAAGCATAATATCTGGCCTAGATGCACATAAATAAAGCAAAGAACCAATCATGGAGCGGTATACCTTTTGATCGAACTCTTTACCATTTGCATCGGGACCCAGATGGTGTTTAGCTGGCATAGGCGTCGAGTACCCTTTGCAGTCTTGCATTCCAAACTTCTTCAGGCAATCTTTGAGGTACTTCTCTTGAGATATGAAGATGACATTGCTTTGCTGACGAATTTGAAGACCAAGGAAGAACTTCAGCTCACCCATCATGGACATCTGATATTGCTCTTGCATCATGTGACCAAACTTATCACTGTATCTTTTTGTCGGTGCAGCCGAAGATAATGTCGTCCACATAGATTTGGCAGACAAACAGTTCATCATCATATGTCTTCGTGAAGAGTGTAGGATCTAGGGATCCAGGTTTGAAGCCTTTGCTCTTCAGGAAGTCTTTGAGTGTGTCATACCAAGCACGAGGCGCTTGTTTGAGGCCATACAATGCCTTGTTGAGTTTGTACACCATATCAGGACGTTTTGGATCTTCAAAGCCAGGTAGTTGTGAAACATACACCTCTTCTTCAATTCTTCCATTGAGAAAGGCACTCTTTACATCCATTTGATACAGAAGTATGTTGTGATGATTTGCATAGGCTAGTAGTATACGAATAGCTTCAAGCCTAGCCACAGGACCAAATGTTTCATCGAAGTCAATCCCTTCAATTTGAGTGTATCCTTGAGCAACAAGACGAGCTTTGATTCTGACAACTTGACCATGCTCATCTTGCTTTTTGCGATATATCCACTTTGTGCCAATTATGTTGTGCTTGCGAGGATTAGGACGCTTGACAAGTTCCCACATGTTGTTCAGCTCAAACTGTTGAAGCTCTTCTTGCATTGCTTGAATCCATTCGGGTTCCATAAAGGCTTCGGCAACTTTCTTGGGTTCAGATATTGAGACAAAAGCAAAGTGCCCACAGAAATTTGCAAGCTGTGTTGCTCTTGAACGAGTAAGTGGACCAGGTGCATTTATGCTGTCAATTATCTTCTCAAATTGTACTTCATTTGCAACACGAGGATGAGCTGGATGAAGATTTTGCTCTTGCTGTACATTGTCATCATCAGGAGGGTTGTCTTCAGGCTGAGCATTGTCGTCAGGTTGATTTGGAGCAGAAATGATGAGTTCCTCGTCAGGCTGTGCTTCAGAAGGCATGATCTCACCGGTTCCCATTAGCTTGATAGATTCATTTGGTGAAGCCTCATCTAGCACATTTAGCAGGAACTCTCTTTGTGAACCATTCGTTTCATCAAACCTCACATCCACAGTTTCAACTACTTTATAGAGAAAGATGTTGAAGAATCTGTAAGAGTGTGAGTCTTTTCCATATCCGAGCATGAAACCTTCATGTGCTTTTTGTGCAAACTTTGATTTGTGATGCGGATCCTTGATCTAGCACCTAGCTCCAAATACTCTGAAGTAACTTACGTTTGGCTTCTTTCCAGTGAGGAGTTCATATGACGTTTTCTTCAGAAGCTTGTGAAGATAAACACGGTTGATGATATGGCATGCAGTGTCAATAGCTTCGGGCCAGAACCTTCTTGGTGTCTTGTATTCATCGAGCATCATTCGAGCCATCTCAATTAGGGTTCTATTCTTGCGCTCTACGATGCCATTCTACTGAGGTGTGTACGGGGCTGAGAACTCATGAGTAATTCCCATTGTATCCAGATAAAGATCAAGGCCGGTGTGCTTGAACTCAGTGCCATTGTCACTTCTAATATGCTTGATCTTGACGCCATAGTTGTTCATGGCATGGTTGGCGAAGCGTCTGAAGACATCTTGCACTTTAGTCTTGTAGAGAATTATGTGCACCCATGTGTATCTTGAATAATCATCAACAATGATGAAGCCATAGAGACAAGCTGTGGTAAAGAACGTGGAGTAGTGAGTAGGGCCAAATAAGTCCATGTGAAGCAGCTCGAAGGGTTTGGATGTTGTCATGATTGTCTTTGAAGGATGCTTGGCCCTAGTCATCTTCCCAGCTTCACAGGCACCACACAGATGATGTTTCTTGAACTTGACGTCCTCGATGCCTACGACGTGCTTCTTCTTTGCGACAGTGTGCAAGTTCCTCATGCCGGTATGTCCTAGCCTCTGATGCCAGAGCCAGCACTCTGAAGCTTTTGCTAGAAGACATACGGCCATCTGCGGTCCAGCTGAGAAATCTACCATATATAGATCACCTTTTATGTATCCTTCAAATACTAGAGACTTGTCAGACTCCATTAGTACTAGGCAACGAAATTTACCAAATATCACAATCATGTTTAAGTCACAAAGCATTGAGACAGACATTAACTTGAAACCAAGAGATTCAACAAGCATGACTTTATCCATGTGTTGATCTCTTGAGATTGCAACTCTACCTAGACCCAACACTTTGGTTTTACCAGTATCAACAAATGTGATGTGACTCTTGTTAGATGGATGTAAGGTTGAGTCCATGAGAAGACTTCGATCTCCAGTCATATGATTTGTGCATCCGCTGTCCATAATCCATTTTGAAGACTTTGGTGTCACTCCCTACAATGCAGTTAGGAGGATAGGCTTCACCAAAAGCCATTGTGAAGCAAAACATTTGACGTACAAGTGGATTATGAAAGCTTAGATCCAAGTTAGGACTGATAAGATGATTAGCAAGTGATTTATGAGCAGAATGGATAGTAAATCATTTGGGCATTTGATCTTGTGCCCTACAAGTGTTTTAGGTCCCCAGCAATAGCATCAGACGCCTTTGATTTTAGGATGGAGACCTTTCCCTGCAAGAGAAAGGCAGTTCTTCTTAACCACCCACATCTTCAGGGGTGGCTTAGAAGCAATGAGTCTAAGAGCAACATCTGAGAATTTTGGCTTTGGAGCCCTAGCAAATAGTCTTGCAGGAGGAGAATAATACTCATAAGAATAAGCAGAAAAATTCTTTGTTATATGAATATAGTGGTTTGAGGAAACACGCTCATATTCATGGGTTTGAGTATGGTTTCCCTGCAAAACATTGGCGTTGGGGTGACTCAGGTGAGTCCTTTGTCTGTATGAAGCCTTAGGACCATATGAAGCCTTTGGTCTCGGGTTTGTCTTCTTCCCAAGAGGTGTCATGATAACATTCGCTGGAAGTTTCTCAAGACAACCTTTGGGTACCCAGATCTTCTTCATAGGTGGCCCGTTCCTGCAGTTAGTACCAATATACCTGGCAAACACTTCACCATTTTGATTCTTAAACAATTTATAGTTTGCATCAAAGGATTCATCAATGATAATAAGATTAGCACAAGTGAAGCCAGATAGGGTAGATGGATCCACTGAAGGTTCCTTTGCAGCAACCTATGTGGTTTTGGGATACTGCTCACGGTTCCAGTATGAACCATCAACATTCATTTTCCTGTCGAACCCAACACCCTCTTTCCTAGGGTTTCGGTTCAGTATCTGCTTTTTGAGGACATCACGTAGAGTCTGATGCCCTTTGAGGCTTTTGTACATCCCTGTTTCAAGCAAAGTCTTCAACCTAGCATTTTCATCAGCAATAGTAGTGGTATTCTCAGCAGAGGGGTTAGTTACCACATCAGCAGTTGAAGATATTGCAACAGTGGCAGCAGTAGAACATTCAGCAACAGATGTAGCGTTATCACGCTCAATGCATTTTAGACATGGTGGTTCAAACTCTTCCTGAGTGGAGCTAATCAGTTGTGCGCGGAGTGACTCATTTTCTTTTTGAAGATCTTCATGAGCCGCTTTCAATTTCTCAAGTTCTCGCTTCCTTTGAAGGTAATCGTGCGAAAGCTTTTCATGATTTTTTGAGAGCGATTCATAAAGACCTTCAAGTTCCTCGTACTTAACATGAAGATTTTTTATGTCTTCAATTAAGGACTCAGAACGGGTCATTTCCGCGTCCAACAGGTCATCGCTTTTGTCTAACAGTTTTTGAATATGTTCCATGGCTTTCTGCTGTTCAGTGGCAATTTTAGCAAGTGTTTTGTATCTAGGTTTTGATTCACAATCAGAGTCATCTTCACTGGACGTTTGAAAGTAAGCATCATGTGATTTTACCTTGGCATCACGTGCCATGAAGCAGTAGGTGGGAGCAGAGTCTTCGTTCTCATCATCAATGTTGGAGACGGGGCCATTGTCTTCAGTGTTGAAGATGGCCTTGGCAACGTAGGCTGTGGCTAGAGCCAGACTTGGAGCACCAGAATCGGACTCCTCCTCAGACTCCACCTCTGCTTCTTCTGAAGCAGACTCCTCCTCTGAATCCATCTCCTTGCCAACAAACGCACGAGCCTTGCCAGATGAATTCTTCTTGTGTGATGAATACTTTGATGAAGACTTGGAAGAAGAATTTGAGTATTTCTTATTTTTCTTGTCATCAGAATCATATTCCTTCCTCTTCTTCTTCTTCTTCTCATTGTCCCACTGGGGACACTCAGAGATGTAGTGACCAGGTTTCTTGCACTTATGACTTGTTCTCTTCTTGTAGTCACGGGTAGAAGCTTCATCATTTCTTGATCTGGATCGCGAAGACTTTCTGAAGCCTTTCTTCCTAGTGAATTTCTGGAACTTCTTCACAAGCATGGCAAGCTCCTTGCAATGTCTTCAGGATCATCAGAACTGCAGTCAGATTCTTCTTCAGATGAAGAAACAGCCTTTGCCTTTAAGGCGCGAGATCGGCCATAGTTGGGACCATAGATGTCACGTTTCTCAGATAGCTGGAACTCATGTGTGGTGAGCCTCTCAAGTATGTCAGACGGATCCAGAGTCTTGAAGTCAGGGCGTTCTTGAATAATTAGGGCAAGGATATCAAATGAGCTGTCGAGTGATCTCAGGAGGGTCTTGACAATTTCATGCTTGGTGATCTCAGTGGCGCCAAGTGCCTGAAGCTCATTTGTGATGTCAGTGAGACGATCGAATGTGTGCTGGACATTCTCATTGTCATGTCTCTTGAACCGATTGAAGAGATTATAAAGGACACTGATCCTTTGATCTCACTGGGTCGAGACGCCTTCGTTGACCTTTGAGAGCCAGTCCCAGACTTCCTTTGACGTTTCCAGGGCGCTTACACGACCATACTGTCCTTTGGTCAGATGACCACAGATGATGTTCTTGGCCGTTGAATCCAGTTGAACGAGCCTCTTGACATCAGCAGGGGTGGTACCTTCACCAGTCTTGGGAATGCTGTTCTTGACGACAAACCAGAGGTCCACGTCAATGGCTTCAAGGTGCATGCGCATCTTGTTCTTCTAGTAGGGATATTCGGTGCCATCGAAGACGGGGCACGTAGCGGAGAGTTTCATTATCCCTGCAGTCGACATAACTAAAACTCCAGGTGGTTAAACCGAATCACACAGAACAAGGGAGTACCTTGCTCTGATACCAATTGAAAGTGCAGTATATCGACTAGAGGGGGGTGAATAGGCGATTTTTATGAAATGATTCAAAACATGGTAGTTTCGAAGACAAAGGATAAATCCAATCCTATTTGTATGCAGTGGAAAGTAGACTACACTAGACAAGCCATAGTCAGGTATTCAATAAAGTGAAAGCATGAAGACTAATAGCAGCTAGGCAGTAAGGATCAAGATGGAAGAAGGAATGAAGCCAATCAGAACAAGTAGTCACACAGTGAAGTCAATCAGATATGGCAGTCGGGTAATGACTTCACAACATAAGATAGTAAGTAAAGGAAAGGAAAGGATAGAACCTGTAACTCGGGGAAGAAAGTGATTTGTTAGACCAGTTCCAGTTGCTGTGACAACTGTACGTCTGGTTAGGGAGGCTGAGATTTAACTCGGAAGACCGCGTCTTCACCTTATTCCCCTTGAGCTAAGGACACCTAGTCCTCGCCCAATCACTCTGGTAAGTCTTCAAGGTAGACTTCCAAACCTTCACAGACTTTGTTCACCGGCGATCCACAATGACTCTTGGATGCTCAGAACGTGACGCCTAACCAGCTGGAGGGAACACAGTCCTCAAGTGTAATAAGTCTTCAGGTCACACAGACAGAAAGACTTCAGTGATGCCTAACACTCTTTGGCTCTAGGTGTTTTGGCTTTGTCCTCGCAAGGATCTCTCTCGAATGCTTCGGAGGTGGGTTGCTCTCAAACGACAAAAGCCGTGAAATAACTCTGAGCAGCCACCAATTTATGGTGTAGGGGGTGGGCTATTTATAGCCACTGGGCAGCCCGACCTGATTTGTCCGAAGTGACCCTGGGTCACTAAGGAACTGACACGTGTTCCAACGTTCAGATTTCAAACACTCACACGACAACTTTACTTGGACTACAAGTAAAGCTGACTCATCCAGCTCTGGATAAGATTTGCTCTCACTGTCTTCGCTCGAAGACATAGGATTTGGTTGAGCATCACTTAATTCACTCTGACTTAGTTCACTTGGACCCCACTTAAGAGTACGGTGGTTCCTATGACTCAACAAAGAAGAAAAGGAAATAGCGAAACATCTAAGTCTTCGCGCTCCATAGTCTTCACACAATGTCTTCTCTTGTCATAGTCTTCAATAAGATTATCTTCATGTACCACCACTGTTGTCAATGTCTTCATACATTTTTAGGGGTCATCTCCGGCAGATAAACCAAATCAATGAGGGACTACTACCTGTGTTATCCTGCAATTCTCACGAACACATTAGTCCCTCAACCAGGTTTGTCATCAATACTCCAGAACCAACTAGGTGTGGCCCTAGATGCACTTACACTAAGTGTTTACCGCCGCGATAGGCGGTGCCATGACATCACGCGGAGGAGCTTGTGCAGGTGTGAATGGGGACGGGACAGGGTGGCGGGTGGGGTGAGGGTTTTTGCGACGTGGGGATGGCGCGGGTTTTCTTTTTTCTTTTTTGTATTGGGTGGTGAGGGTTTTCTGTCCCACAAAGAATTTTGGAGGCGATAGTTTCCTAGAGCGAACTGTGTGTGATTGACACAACAGGCAAAATGAAAGTCATTGCACACGGTTCCAATTTTGGGAACTGTGTGTGATTGACGCAACAGGCAAAATGAATGTCATTGCACACGGTTCCAATTTTGGGAATCGTGTGTGATTGACGTACTACCACCGTCCTGGTTTATTGGTCCCCCTTTGTAATTTTTACCAAATTTTGACGAAATATTTAACAAAGAAATGTTTATGCATGTCACAAAAAATTATATCATTGAACACTATGCACAAATACCCATCCAATGATATAATTTTTGCTGGCCTGCACTAACATTTTCTTAGTTAAACCTTTGGATGAAATTTAACACAAATTACAAAGGGGACCAATAAACCAAGACGGAGGTAGATTCCATCAACTGAACTGGTTGCATCCATATCCCACGGTTAGACATAAGTAACCATAGATTAAACATACTCAGACATAGATAACAAGCGTACACGTACACAAGCATAGTTCAACTATAAGTACATAGTTCAACCGTCATTAAACATTGCTCAAGTGTACATAGTTCGATCCCACATCTCATCTCACATGCCGGCACGATCCTGAAGCTTCTCTAGGTACTCGGCGTACGCGTCGTGCTCCACCCTACGAGAATGCTTCTACTTGAAAGAGCCAATGTCCCGTCTTCTTGCATGCGCCATAACACTTTGATACGCGTCATGAAGCTTGTGGTAGAAAATGGGCATCAATAGCTGCCGTTCCAGGTCCTAATACGCCTGTTATGCATTCCCGCATAAAGCTCCCTCATGATTTTCCTCTTGTACCTCCTCTGGCCATCTTCATCCTCGCTGTCCACATCGTCAGACATCACCTATACAAATAGTAAAACAAATTTGGCATCAAATTAATGATTACATGCCCTGAAGTAGGATTAGAAATTTATGGCTATTTATTTATACATATCCAAAGATTATGGTTCGATTTTTAAGCACAGTCGTCTATGTATAGACCAATCTTGGAGAAAATAATGGCACAAACATTTGTAGGTCATTCAAAATCAATTGTCAAGTCATAGCTAGGAATTATTAGCACGAACACTAACCCTAGTTAGATTACTAGCAGAAATCATTTGCACAGATGAAACAACTAATCACTTATCACTTGTACCATTTAAACAATTAATACACTACACGGATCTAACAAACTTACTCAGATTTCATGGATTGGGAGAACATAACCATAGGATTTCTATTCCAAAAAGGGGGAGGCACGAGTAACCAGAGAAACCCTATGATCTTGTATAGATGACTAACCAGTTGTCCGTCATCGTCGGAGTCATTGCTGGAGTGTTCATCGTTGGAGTCGTCGCCGGGGTCGTCTCCAGAGTCGGTGTGGAACTCCGCCTTCGGATATGGAAGCTCGACGACGTCAGGGTGCAGCGATAACTCACCGGCGGTGACGGCAACCTCTGTCTCCATCTCCACGCCGGGCTCCGGTGCTTTAGCAGGCCCAACGTCACCACTCCCTCCGATGGGGCGCTTCGGCAGCGTCCTCATACACTGACGGCTTTGAGGACTGAGAGCGGCGTCGAGGATGCAAGCGGAGAGAGAGGATTTTGTGTGTGTGTGTGTGGCAAGGATGGAGGGTGCGGCCGCTCGGGCGCACCATTAATATGGAGTAGTGGGAGTTGTGGGAGAGAGGCGGGCGGCGGTCAAACCGATGGTTTGCCTCCCGGTGAGCCTGCGCACCGGACTGCTGGCATGCCTACCAAAGTTTCACACAGCTACTCGCACGCCTCCTGATGACACTGCGCAGCGAGCACACCTCCGTCAATTCACACACCTGCACACATGCCTCCCCGTCTCCCTGCGCGGCGGACTGCTCGCATGCGTCCTGTCAACTCACGACTACTCACACGGCACACGGGTCACGCGACGGCACATATATTGTTTTTCTATTTGGATGAATAATGTTGCCGCTTTATTGCTTAACCGAAGTATGGCCCATTGTTAGTCTAACGCGCACGGTTCGAATAAATAATCCATTTGGGATATTGGTTCCCAATTATTAATAATCTCCTGTTTGTAATTAGATAAATATTACATCAAAACTGGTCTCAAATTTAACAAAAAATTACAATGCCACTTTGTATTGGTATCCATATGACAACACGATAAGTTTCATGAACTTCAAATAAGTTTTGGATGTACTAGAATTTAGAAATCAAGATTCTCAATGTTTGAAATTTGTTGCACGGAGAGTAAACATGCACCTAGTGAGACACATGTGCTTTTGCAATCCATTTAGGTGCACTGTCACGTGTGCATGTAGCTCAAATTTGATTTTTGCACATTATACCCGTAGAAAATCAATCAATTAATGTACTAAAACGTCTTAATGATCTTTGTGATTTTTTCAAAATTAAAACATCCCTCCTTTGGTAACATATGTTCACCGCTGGATAATTAATTTAACATGCATCATAGTTGCGGTGGATTCGCGGTGTGTGTATGGGTGTGTGCGTCTGGAGGTGGCGGGTGGCTCGCAGTAGACTACGATTTGTGAGCCACCGTGTGGGTTGGCCGTTTTGTTAGGCAGGACGGTGCCACATCAGAGTTGTGAAATCGTTATTTAAAACATTACACAACCCTTTCATACATACATGTTTTGGCAACATGCAGTCGATGGTTGTCCTACACGACACTCGATACTCGCGTGTGACGCTTTCTGTGGGCCCGCAAGGTCGTCGTCCATCACTTTGATGAACAACCGACAATGAGGTTAATTTGACCAGCAAGGTAGAATCTTTTTTGTTTGTGTTATGGTGGGATATAGTACGCGTCGAAGAGGTGGGAGGGGACTAGCATATATACTATACATACGCGTCCGTGAACAAGTACACCTCACTCAGTGTAGAGACTTTTTGGTTTCCGAGGCACGTGCCACATCAAAATTGTGAAATTGCTTATTCAAACATGACACAACACCTCTTTGGGCCACATGCATGCACGCCGTGGTTATCCTAGCTAGGACACTCACGTGTGACGCTTCCATCTATGGGCCCACGTGGCCATCTTTGATGCATGCATGCATCACTTTGACCTACATCGGGAGAGGTTAATTTATTTCACCATCGATGAGGATTATTTTGGGTTGTACATATTACGGCAGGAGCATATAGTATGCAGTGAAGAGGGGGGAAGGGGACCATCATATGTAGTACGCTTCATGAACCTTGCTCTGTGTGGGTGCATGGTTTACGGTTTTTGAGGCATGTGGCACATCAAAGTTGTGCATTTTGGGTATTCAACATATATATGTTTGGCCCACATGCAAAGCGGTGATGGTTGTCCTCTTGCACCCACTTAAGCGATTATCAGCGATATTGATGCTTTCCATCTGTGGGCCCGCTTGGTCCATCACTACTTTTTGCCTGACAACAAGAGAGGTTAATTTGACTTAGGAGGGGATTATTATTTTTGCTTGTAATATGGTATATATATAGGTCAATCTCTAGGATGACATGCATGCATGATACAGTTTGAGCACACACACATGCATGTGTACGCATGAATCCCTCACATCGAGTCGAAGTGGCTAGTACAACGACACGTCATGAACTGATCTCGCTCTGTGTGCGGAGCTAGTGTATGATTTTTGACGCACGCGCCACATAAATGTTGTGAAATGGTATTCAGACATGCATGCATGCATCACCTCCATACATATGCATGTAGTGGTTGCCTTCGAACGATACACTCCCTCACGTGGTTATCGGCAACAAGCCTATATATTCATGGGGCTGCGTGGACATCCATGATCACCTTGACCAACAAAAAGATAAGTTACCATGGCGGATTCTTCATTTGGTTCGTGTTATCGTAGTATAGGTCATGGTGAGATTCAGACCTTGAGTTTGAGTGCATATACTATGCACGCAAGCATGCATGAATCCCCAACGTTGGCTTGAAGTGTGGTGTAACATACATATGCATCATCAACCTAACCCTCACTCGGTGTGGGGATTTCTAGTTCGAAATCACGGTGCCACATCAAAGTTGTTCCATTGTTACTCAAAAACACAACTCTCCATACATATGTGTTGGGCCACATGCATGCAGTGGTTGTCATCGGGGACTAGCAACTTGCATGATTATTGGCGAGCTAGCCCATCTCCGGGGTCGCATGGACGGCCATCACTTTGACCAATAACAAGAGAGAGGTTGTACGACCAAGGTGCATTATTCTTGGTACGTTTTACGATCCATCTTGGTGAGATATGGCCTCTCTAGCCCGCCGACTGAAAGTGTGGGGGGGGGAGGGGTTGCTACTTCGCACTTTCCTAGGTGAACCTCGGTTGGGGGGCATGCATTCATAGCTTGGTATTCCCTTCGTGCCGACATGAGGGAGGGGG
>LR738710.1:729812095-729909942 GCA_902687465.1 Secale cereale
TAGCTTAGGATTCCCTTCGTGCCGACACGAGGGAGGGGGGCTGCTAGCTACTTCGCACTTTGCTAGGGTGAACCTCGGTTGGGGGGCATGCGTTCATAGCTTAGGATTCCCTTCATGCGGACACAAGGGAGGGGGATGCTAGCTACTTCGCACTTTGCTAGGTGAACCTCGGTTGGGGGGCATGCATTCATAGCTTAGGATTCCCTTCGAGCCGACACGAGGGAGGAGGGGGCTCTATGTGACACCCCGAGACCGGTGCGCCAGGTGTCAGCCATTTATTCATTGTCTTTGCCATGTCATCTGCTCGCGTGTTGCATTTTTCCATGTCATCATGTGTGTTGTATCCTCATGTTTTCTAAGCTTGCATCCGTCCGAGTCTCCTCGTCCTTTCCATTGTCCGTTCTGAGCCCAGACACACTTGCACGCGCCCACGGCACCTCCGGATATATATTTTATATGTGGCCGGAAAATGTTCTCGGAATGGGATGAAACTTGATGTGTGGTCATATTATAGTGTACACAGACCGCCTGCCAAATTTCATCGCATTCGGAGTTTGTTTGATAGCCCAACCGTTAAATTATAGCAGCACTAGTAGCCGGTTAAACGTCGGATGTTTCGGTCTGCGAAACGCGTGCCAGACGCACTTCATATCTCTCTTCTCATCTCGAGGCCTCCAACACAGCCCACCGCAGCCAACTGCAGCTCACCTAGGCCATCCTAACCTCCCCCGCGATCGGATCTGTCGGATCGCGATCGAAAGGCTTCGAAGCACCCCAAAACCCCTCAAACCCTAACCCCTGCCAATTTAAACCCCCTTAACCAGCCATTTTTGGGCCTAAACCTACCCCTAGCCCTTCTCCAACCTCCAGCCGCTACATCTTCCTCGAAATCCGCGCCATCCGCCTCAGATCTGCCACTTGTCACCGTGAAATCCAACCAGCCGCCGGAGCCACGCCTTCGGCCAATGGCGCACCACCACTTGTCCCCGCCCAGCCACTCTCTGCGCGCCATGTGGCATCTCCATGTCCGCAGCGCCCCCTCTAGCCTCCAGCGCCGCTGCGCACCCGCCAGGGCCCGGGGTAGGCCCGCCAAGCCCATCAAGGCCCGAGGCAGCCCGCTCCCGAGCCCGCAGCTCTGTCGCCGCCCGAACTTCCCCGCGCGCCTCCCCGCAGTTCCCATGCGCCACCGCTTGCTCTGTCTCGCCAGCGAGCCGCCGCCTCAACCCCGTAGCTTTGCCCCGTCTCCGTCCCGCTCTCGCCGGACCAACCCCGCCGCCTCGCCTCCGGCCCGGATCCGGCGGGATCCGACCGGATCCGTGCCGCCCCGCTCGCCGCCCTGTACCTACATCGCCGGACCGCCCGTGCCCCTCGCTGGCCGCGTTCTCCGACCAGATCTGGGGTCGGCAAGGCCGGATCTGCCCCGTGTCACCTACCACGACCCCGCCGGAGCGTCCGCTGCTCGCCGGAGGTCCTACGTCGTCGTCCTCATCGCCGGAAGCCACCGAGCCTCCTCTGCCCGCGCCGCGTCCGGACGTGTCCGAAGGAGTCGGACATGTCCGAGCCCCCCCTCTACCCGTGCCACTGCCAGGTGGGCCCAGCCACCGGACGTGTCCGGTTGGGCCTGGACATGTCCGCCCCGGGGGGTAGTCGTATTTTGTCTAAGTCCTGAGAAACTCATATTATGATGCATACTTTGTGGTGATGTATCTTTTTGTGTGGTGATCCAAATGAAGCATGTGATATGTCCAGATGTTCGTCTCGTGATGCTCTTCATATTGTGGTACTGTGGCATGCTTGTTTGAGTTCATCTTGATGCCCTAATCATCGTTCAAGAGTGCTAAATGTTATAAACTGCTGATAACTGTTAATATGTTAGCATATTTGTGAGGTGATATCTTTTTGCATGTTGATCCAAATGGAGTGTATGATATGTCAAAATGTTCATTGTGAAGTGCTCTACATGATGGTTGATGTAGCATTCATGTTAGGTGCTATATTGACATGTTTATCTCTGTTGCAAAAGTGCATATGGCTATTAAGTGCTAAAACTTGTTATGAGATGCTGATTTGTCTTTTTCTTATCTTTATGTGTAATTTTTGTTTGAGCTACATGTCAATATGTTTTAGAAGTACAATCATGCCATCTTTGCTGTAGTGTAATTAGTTTTCCATGTTATGCCTTGTGGTATTTGCAACAAGCTTGTAAATTAGCCTTCTCGCTATTGGCTGATTTCTATGACTTGTTGAAAATTGCTAAATCTGAAACTGTTATAACCTCATGTCATGTTTACTTGATGCCCCACTCAAATACATTCTTGTTTTGGGATGCGCAATGATCATGTCTTGTTGTCCATGTTATGCTCTATCCATCCATGTCCTTGTTTGCCATTATAGCCTGTTGTAGCTTGTTTATTTCATGCTCACAAGTTGCTATAAAATGTTTCTGTCAGCATGTTATCAGCAAGTTCAATTTTGCCATGTGAATAGCTAGTGTTCTATGAATCCTATGACCATATTCTTGCCATGAGTAGCTTCATAAACATGTCTTCTTGATGTTGGTTATATTCACTTGCCATGATATGCTTTGAGATGACTTGCACAAGCTTGCAAACATGACTACTTGTCGTTGTTGCTGCCATGTCTAGTTTATTTCACAAGGTCTGTGAAACTGTTATCTCTTGCAATCTTGCCATGATGTTTTGAGCATGTTCTAGTGATGTTTTGTATTAGCTCTTTGGTCATGCTTGTAGTGCTGGACATGTACATTCTTTCCATGCCCTTTGTTGCCATGAAATGTTATTGTATCATGTTGTTTTGATGTCAACTAAGTGCCATGTTGCTGATTTTGGATAGCTTGTTGTTATATCTTGTTTCATGTGTATGTGTTGAACCATTGCTCCGTTTTGAGCGTGTCCTATATGAAACTTGTGTGTTTTTGCATGTAGATGCATAATAACATGTTGAATACCTGTTTGGAATGTGTTTGCATGTTGTTTGGATGCATCTTGCATCGTTGCCATGCTTGTCTTGTTTTGCTCATATCTTCTAGGCCGTAGCTCCGAATTAAATAAACTTCATATGTAATTTGACTAGAATTTCGAGTAGATCATCATGGTGCATGTTAACTTGCTGTTTAACAACTTTAAGTTAAGGTTTGTTTAGTTCTAGACTGATAACCCACAAGTGTAGGGGATCAGTTGTACCCTCTTTCGATAAGTAAGAGTGTCGAACCCAACGAGGAGATAAATGTAGAACAACTATTCCCTCAAGTTCTATCGACCACCGATACAACTCTACGCACGCTTGACGCTTACTTTACCTAGAACAAGTATGAAACTAGAAGTACTTTGTAGTTTTTGTTGGATATGTTTGGGAGAATATAAAGAACACGTAAATAAACTAGGGGCTTTTAAGATACAGAAACAATAAAGTTAGTGATAGCGAGTGTGGAAAAGTGGTGGTAGGAGTTGCGAAATTGCCCCTAAGCAGTTGACTACGTTACTAGACCGATAGCAAGTTTTATATGGGAGAGGCCACTGCTAGCATGTCATCCCTTACTTGGAATTCTATGCACTTATGATTGGAACTATTAGCAAGCATCCGCAACCACTAACGTTCATTAAGGTAAAACCCAACCATAGCATTAAGATATATTGGTCCCCCTTCAATCTCGCATGCATCAACTTCTACGCTAGGTTGAAGCTTCTGTCACTCTTGCCCTCCAATACGTAGTCCTATCAACATACAACTAACCCTATGGTGTGATCCACGCGCACTCTCATATGATGGGCACAAAAGGACAGCAACATAACCACAAGCAATTTAAATCAATCATAGCAATTCACCAATCACCGATAGGACAACGGAAATCTACTCAGACATCATAGGATGGCAACACATCATTGGATAATAATATGAAGCATAAAGCACCATGTTCAAGTAGAGGGTACAACGGGTTGCGGGAGAGTGGACCGCTGTAGATAGATGGGGGAAGGTGATGGAGATGTTTGTGAAGATGACAGAGGTGTTGATGTAGATCGCCGTCACACGATGATGGCCCCGGTGGCACTCCGGTGCCATCGGAAGCGAGGGGGAGAGAGCCCCCCTTCTTCTTCTTCTTCCTTCACCTTCTCCCTAGGTGGGAGAAGCGTTTCCCCTCTGGTCCATGGCCTCTATGGCGGCGGAGGGGCGAGAGCCCCTCCGAGATTGGATCTGTCTCTATGTCTCTCTCTGTTTCTGCGTTCCCAAATTCTGGCCCTTCACCGTTTCTTATATTCCCGGAGATCCGTAACTCGGATTGGGCTGATTTTTTGACACGATTTTTATCCGGATATTAGCTTTCTTGTGGCGAAAGAAGGGCATCAACCGCCTTACGGAGTGTCCACGAGGGCCCAGGGCGCGCCTGCTCCTGGTGGGCGCGCCCCCCTGCCTCGTGGCCCAATCGGGCATCGTCTCATGTTGGTTCCGCTTCCCAAAATTCACATATATTCCAAAAAAATCTCCGTCCATTTTTATTCCGTTTGGACTCTGTTTGATATGGATATTCTGTGAAACAAGGAACATGCAACAAACAGGAACTGGCACTGGGCACTGGATCAATATGTTAGTCCCAAAATATGGTCTAAAAAGTTGCCAAAAGTATATGAAAGTTGTAGAATATTGGCATGGAACAATCAAAAATTATAGATATGACGGAGAAGTATGAGCATCCCCAAGCTTAATTCTTGCTCGTCCTCGAGTAGGTAAATGATAAAAAATATAAGTTTTGATGTGGAATGCTACCTAGCATAATCTTGATCATATAATCTAATCATGGCATGAATATTAAGACACGAGTGATTCAAAGCAATAGTCTATCATTTGACATAAAAAAAATTAATACTCAGGCTTCCCAACAAACAATAAAGTCTTTCAAAACATCAATGCTAAAGAACGCTATCCCTACAAAATCATATAGTCTTTTATGCTCCGTTTCCTTAACACAAGGTACCCCTCGTGCCTATCCTGGTGTCAGCCAAGCAGTTGTTTTCATACTTTACTTTTTCGAACTTTTTCAACTCTTCACGCAAGACATGAGCGTGAGCCATGGACATAGCACTATGGGTGGAATAGAAGGTGGTAGTAGACAAAAGTAGGGAGAAAGTCTCACATCTACTAGGTGTATCGATGGGCTATGGAGATGCCCATCAATAGATATCAATGTGAGTGAGTAGGGATTGCCGTGTAATGGATGCACTAGAGCGATAAGTGTATGAAAGCTCAAAAGAAAACTAGTGGGTGTGCATCAACTTGCATGCTCATGAAGACCTAGGGCATTTGAGGAAGCCCATCGTTGGAATATACAAGCCAAGTTCTATAATGAAAATTCCCACTAGTATATGGAAGTGACAACATAGGAGACTCTCTATCATGAAGATCATGGTGCTACTTTGAAGCACAAGTGGGGAAAAAAGATAGTAGCATTGTCCCTTTTTTTTTCTTTTTTTTGGGCCTTCCTTTTTTTATTTGGCCTTTCTTTTTTCCTTTTCTTTTGGCCTTTCTTTTTTTCTTTTTTTTCAAGGGACAATTCTCTAATAATGATGATCATCACACTTCTATTTACTTACAACTCGATACTAGAACAAAAATATGACTCTATATGAATGCCTCCGGCGGTGTACTGGGATGTGCAATGATCTAGCATAGCAATGACATCAAAAAAATGGACAAGCCATGGAAACATCATGCTAGCTATCTTACGATCATGCAAGGCAATCTGACAATGATGGTGCGTGTCATAATAAACGGGACGGTGGAGTTACATGGCAATATATCTCGGAATGGCTACGGAAATGCCATAATAGGTAGGTATGGTGGCTGTTTTGAGGAAGGTATATGGTGGGTGTATGGTACCGGCGAAAGTTGTGCGGTACAAGAGAGGCTAGCAATGGTGGAAGGGTGAGAGTGCGTATAATCCATGGACTCAACATTAGTCATAAAGAACTCACATACTTATTGTGAAAAATCTATTAGCCCTCGAAGCAAAAATACTATGACGCATGCTCCTAAGGGGGAGGTTGGTAGGAGTTAACCATCGCGCGCCCCCGACCTTCACGCAAAGATAAACAATCAAAATACAATGCGCGCCAATTTGGTTACATAATTAGGAGACCATATGTGCATGCTTCGGGAATCACAAACCTTAACAACAATATTTTTACTAGACCACAATCATTCACTAGTACCTCCCACATATTAGCATCTCTATGCCGCAAAACTATTGCAAGGAATCAAACATATCATATTCAGCGATCTAAAAGTTTATGTAGAATTTTATGACTAACCATGAGAATGACCAATTCCTGTCAACTCTCTAAATATATATAAGTGAAGCAAGAGAGTTTTAATTCTTTCTACAAAAGTTATGCCCACGCTCTAACAATTATAAGTGAAGCAAAAGAGCATTCTACAAATGGCGGTTTTCTATGTGAAGAGAAACAGGCAATCCAAACTTCAAATGATATAAGTGAAGCACATGAAGCATTCTATAAAGCCATACTCAAAAGATATAAGTGAAGTGCATAGAGCATTCTATAAATCAACCAAGGACTATCTCATACCAGCATGGTGAATTTATTAAAAGAAAAAGAAAAAACACACGACGCTCCAAGAGTTTACGTATATCATGTGAATGAAACGAATCCGAAAACATACCGATACTTGTTGAAGAAAGATGGGATGCCTTCTGAGGTATCCCCAAGCTTAGACGCTTGAGTCTCCTTGAATATTTACTTGGGGTGCCTTGGGCATCCCCAAGCTTGAGCTCTTGCCTCTCCTCCTTCTCCTCGCACCGAGACCTTCTCGATCTTCGAACACTTCATCCACACAAAACTTAACCGAATTTTTAGTGGCGGGGTTAGTGCATATGATCAATTAAATCCCATCATGTACTTCTCTAACATTATTGTGTAATTATAAACAAATATTACCTACTGTATGCTCTCACAATTCTATGGCCCCAAGTCAAGGAGGCATCAACAAGAATTCAAACATATGCAAATAATGAAGCTATAACAGCAATCTATGAAAACAGGACAGTCTGTAGTAATCTGAACATTAACCATACTTATGTAACCCTAAAAATTATGGCTAAATTAGGAAAAATCAACAATTTGTATAGGAAGACGTTGCAAAAAGTTTCAGATCCTTTCGATGTTCCAGCAAAAAATGTAAAATCGCACACTACAGCCAAAGTTTCTGTTTTTGCACCGCACAAACCAACAAGCAGTTTAATCATTCTAAAGGAAACTCTTGGCACATTATTTTTATAATACAATGACATTGTACAAGGGGATAATTATTTTAATTGAAAAGTTTCTGTAATTCAATATTTACAAAGTTTCCATGGGCATGAACAAAGTTCAAGGAGCTCCCCCATTTCAACGGTGCTCGTCCTTCTTAGGGCCTGTTTGGGACTGCTCTACTCCTTAAAATTCAGCTCTGCTCCGGAAAACACAAGCCAAACAGGGGTAGCTCCACGATATGCTGCTCCGCAAAAAACTAGAATCTGTGGTACAACTCCTAATTTTTTATGAAGCTCTTCAAGGGGTGCTCCAAAAAACTCTAGAAGCTGGAGTTGGGTGGAAATTACCCACCACTGCCACCAGTAAGTGGATACCCCTTCGTTTCTTCGCCCTCAACCAATCAAATAGATTCTTTCCACCAAATTTCTCATTCGTGAAGCTGGAGCTAGATGGAAGCCGAACATTCTCTTTGGTAGTGCTACAACTTCTAGTTGAAACTGCTCCAAAGTGAATTTAGTGGTGCGAAACTGATTTTTGTGAAGCATAGCAGTCCCAAACAAGCTCTTACTTTCACTTTTCTTTTTGAAAAAGTTTTAGGTTCCCCTCTTTATTTTTTTGTTTTTAAACTTTATAAAAGCACACAACAGAAATAAATAACTCTCTAAAACTTCCGGGTTGTCTCCCTGGCAGCGCTTTCTTTCAAGCCATTAAGCTAGGCATATAGTGCTCAAGTAATGGATCCACCCGGATCCCAAGGTATATCAAAGCCAATTTTAATTAGCAATGATTTGGCATTTAGTAGTGAGCACAAAGTGATATGTGTCATGCAAAAACGAAGTCTAACTCTCTTTCTATGCAAAGGCATGTCATAAAAGAACAATACATGCACACATAGTAAAGGCCAATGCATAGTATAAGCAGTTTCTTGCAATTGTATCATGTTGGAAACATAGAGAGGCGGAGATGTAGTTCCTCTCTCATAATAATTGCAATTAGGAGCAGCAAGCACATGCATATTATATTCATCAAAATCATCATGTGTAACAGAAAAAGGCAACCCATCAATATAATCCTTAATAAGTGCAAACTTCTCCGATATAGTGTAGTTAGGAGAATTCAAAATGATAATAGGACTATCATGTGTGGGTGCAATAGCAACTATCTCATGTTTAACATAAGAAACTATAGCAAGTTCATCTCCATAGGCATAATTCATATTGGCATCTTGGCCACAAGCATAGCAAGCATCATCAAAAAGGGATATTTCAAAAGAATCAACGGGATCATAACAATCATCATAGCATTCATCCTTCGGTAAGCACTAAGGGAAATTAAACAATGTATGAGATAAAGAGTTACTCTCATTAGAAGGTGGGCATGGGTGATCAATCTGCTCTTCCTCCTTTTGTTCTTCGCTCTCCTCCTCATCTTTTTCATCCAATGAGCTCACAATGTCATTAAATTATTCTACCATAGACTCCTGCAAAATATTAGTCTCTTCTTGGACAGCGGAGTAGTCCTCAATATATGGTTTAACATAGGCATTAGAAGCATAATTATCATAAAAATATTTAAATGTGGCAAAAATTTTAGATTTGTGAAGAGTAGCATCATACTTTTCAATCAAAGAAGCAATTTCATAAGCACCCTTAAAAGCAAAAAATTCTTCAATTTGTTGAACATCATAGTAACTATAAACACCCTTAGCATACGAAGATATGATTCCATTATCACTAAACTCACATTGGTAGGGAAGGTGTTTTTTAGGGTCTTTAGAACAACAAGTAAAATCATATATTTCACATAAATTCCAAGCATAGCATTGCAAACGATGAATTTGATCCAGTAAAAGTTTCCCTACTTGAGATAAGCGGTGTCGAACATAACAAGCATGCTCATCTAAAGATTTTCCCTCAACTAAGCTAGTTGGGGTTTCAGCCCGAGCACCTAGGGATCGAAGATGATCCAAGTAATAAGCTTCGGTAGTGTGATAGATTTTGAGTGGTTCTTCAACCATCGGTTCAGCAGGTACCACCAATTTTTTTTGGTATTTTGCGTTTCCTACCCATAACTAAAGATAGAAAACAACTTAGAACAGCAAATAAAATCTACTTAGTGATAAAGCAAACAAGCACACACGAGAATATTCACCCCACGCTATTGCTCCCCGGCAACGATGCCAGAAAAAGGTCTTGATAACCCACAAGTGTAGGGGATCAGTTGTAGCCTCTTTCATTAAGTAAGAGTGTTGAACCCAATGAGGAGCTAAAGGTAGAACAACTATTCCCTCAAGTTCTATCGACCACCGATACAACTCTGTGCACGCTTGACGTTTACTTTACCTAGAACAAGTATGAAACTAGAAGTACTTTGTAGTTTTTGTAGGATAGGTTTGCAAGAATATAAAGAACACGTAAATAAAACTAGGGGCTGTTAAGATAAAGAAACAATAAAGTTAGTGATAGCGAGTGTGGAAAAGTGGTGGTAGGAGTTGCGAAATTGCCCCTAAGTAATTGAGTACGTTACTAGACCGATAGCAAGTTTTATGTGGGAGAGGGCACTGCTAGCATGTCATCCCTTACTTGGAATTCTATGCACTTATGATTGGAACTAGTAGCAAGCATCCGCAACTACTAACGTTCATTAAGGTAAAACCCAACCATAGCATTAAGATATATTGGTCCCCCTTCAATCCCGTATGCATCAATTTCTACGCTAGGTTGAAGCTTTTGTCACTCTTGCCCTCCAATACGTAATCCTATCAACATACAACTAACCCTATGGTGTCATCCACGTGTGCACTCATATGATGGGCACCAAAGGACAGCAACATAACCACAAGAAATTTAAATCAATCATAGCAATTCACCAATCACCGATAGGACAACGAAAATCTACTTAGACATCATAGGATGGCAACACATCATTGGATAATAATATGAAGCATAAAGCACCATGTTAGAGTAGAGGGTACAGCGGGTTGTGGGAGAGTGGACCGTTGTAGATAGATGGGGGAAGGTGATGGAGATGTTGGTGAAGATGACGGAGGTGTTGGTGTAGATCGCCGTCACACGATGATGGCCCCGGTGGCACTCCGGTGCCACCGAAAGCGAGGGGGAGAGAGCCCCCCTCCTTGTTCTTCTTCCTTGACCTTCTCCCTAGGTGGGAGAAGGGTTTCCCCTCTGGTCCATGGCCTCTATGGCTGCGAAGGGGCGAGAGCCCCTTTGAGATTGGATCTGTCTCTCTGTCTCTCTCTGTTTCTGCGTTCCCAAATTCTGGCCCTTCATCGTTTCTTATATTCCTGGAGATCTGTAACTCAGATTGGGCTGATTTTTTGACACAATTTTTATCCGGATATTAGCTTTCTTGTGGCGAAAGAAGGGCATCAACCGCCTTACGGAGTGGCCACGAGGGCCCAGGGCGCACCTGCCCCTGGTGGGCGCGCCCCCTGCCTCGTGGCCCACTCGAGCATCGTCTCATGTTGGTTCTGCTTCCCAAAATTCACATATATTCCAAAAAAAATCTCTGTCCGTTTTTATTCCGTTTGGACTCCATTTGATATGGATATTCTGCGAAACAAAAAACATGCAACAAAGAGGAACTGGCACTAGGCACTGGATCAATATGTTAGTCCCAAAAAATAGTATAAAAAGTTGCCAAAAGTATATGAAAGTTGTAGAATATTGGCATGGAACAATCAAAAATTATAGATACGACGGAGAAGTATCATGGACCAATTTCGAAATGTGCATATGAGGACTTACCGGAATTGTTGTACGTTGTTTCCGGCCTCATTTAAATTTGTTGGGTTGTGTTGTTCCTGTATGCATCATCCATTGCCATGTTTTGCATCATATAGACTTGTCTTGTATCATACTTGGTTGAGCGTCTTGTCATGTTCTTGAGTGGTGTGTTTACCGTGTTGTGTGCTTCTTCTCGCTAGTTCATATTTCGTTGCGATTATGAGGATTCGTTCGACTACACTTGGTTCGTCTTCGTGGGTTCTTCTTCGTCTTCTTCATGGACTCGTTCTTCTTCCTTGTGGGATCTCAAGCAAGATGACCATCCCCTTGGATATCATTTCTATCATTGCCATGCTAGTTGTCTCGATGCTATTGTTATATGTTGCGCTACCCATCATTTATTGTCAGCCTCGCTCCTTGTTGCCATGAAACCTCTAACCTTTGAGACCTTCCCAGCAAACAGTTGTTTGGCTATGTTACCCGCTCGCTCAGCCCCTCTTATAGCGTTGTTAGTTGTAGGTGAAGATGAAGATTGCTCCATGTTGGAACTTGTTGTTGGAATATCACTATATCTATAACTATAATTAACACACATATGTACTTGGCAATGAGTGGAAGGCTTGGCCTTTTGCTCGGTGTTTTGTTCCACTCATGCCGCCTTAGGAGCCGATAAACCGGCGTTATGTTCCTTGATTTTGCATTCCTAACGCGGTTGGGTATATGGGGACCCCTTGACAGTTCGTCTTTGAATAAAACTCCACCAGGAAGGCCCAACTTTGGTTTTAATTTGCAACATAATAAAACCTTAATTAATTAATTGCATAGGGAGTTAGCGCTACCCGAGGATTCTTCTACATACAGGGGGGCCAGTGCTGATGGTGTTGGTCCCAAACGGGGAGACTGCGGGGCCACCACGGGGAAACTCAAGGTATCTGGCTCCCGTAGGATCGCCCATCTGGTCGTGGCCTGAGACGAGATACGCGCGGCTACTATCAGGGTGTCGGCACGCCGGGAGGTCTTGCTGGACTTGTTTTACCATTGTCGAAATGTCTTGTGCACCGGGATTTCGAGCCTGATCGGATTGTCCCTAAGATAAGGGGTAATACTTTTACTTCTGCTGATCGTGAGAGCTTGTGATGGGCTAAGTTGGGGCACCCCTGCAGGGTTATGATCTTTCGAAAGCCGTGCCCGTGGTTATGTGGCAGATTGGAATTTGTTAATGTCCGGTTGTAGAAAACTTGACAGAGGATCCGAAGTAAAATACACGAACCGCGTGAGTAACCGTGACCGTCTCTTTTCACTTTGAGAAGAGAACACGGTGGGGTTATGTTTGACTCGTAGGTAGTACAGGATCTTTAGCGATCATTACTAGTTTGCGACCATTTGCATAGATGCTCATCTTATTCTTGTACTCGTAAGTTAGCCACCATATATATGCTTATCCGCTGCTGCAACCTCACCACTAAACCTCTCCATACCCATTAAGCTTTGCTAGTCTTGTTACCCATGGTTATGGGATTGCTGAGTCCTCGTGGCTCACGGTTACTACAACACCAGTTGCTGGTGCAGGTTTCCGATGACTTGGCGTGAGAGCGATGTTACCTTTTGTTGGAGTTCTGTCTTCTTCTTCTTCGTCAGTCTTGGGCTAGGTTCCTGGTCGGCAGCCTGGGATAGAAGGATGGATATCGTTGTGCTTTTCATGTTTGCATCTGTAGTCGGATGCCTTGTATTGATGTTGTTGTATTCATGTGACTTGTATGATTTGTATGTATCCCCATGTATTTATGTAATGGTACAATGTAATGATATCCATCTTGCTAAGCGCCCGAAATGCGGTTGTGCCCCAATCACGAGGTGTTCACGTGATTGGAATAGAATTGCATCTTGGGCCTAACAAGTTGGTATCAGAGCCTTGACCGACCATAGGAGCCCCCTTGATTGATCGTAGTTTGGCCGTTGTCGAGTCTAGAAGAAAACTATTTTTGAGTCTAGTTATATCGGAGAGTAGGAATTATTTTTACTCCTCAGCCCCTTCGTCGCTCTGGTGAGGAATCTTGATGTAGGTGTTTTGAATTACTCCTCTTCCCCTTCAAATTTTTTTTAGGATCACGTGGTTAGTTTTCCAATCGTTGCGATGTCTGCTCTTCTCATCTAGTGCATCTCTCGTCAAGTCGATTTGACCCTCCTCGTCTTTTGCTTCAATCCTGGGTTCTTTCCAACCGATGTTGTTTCCCCTTCCGAAGTTGTCTTTCTTTTTCCCACCCGCCCACCCTTTTTCTTCTCGGAGCCGGAGTCCTCAATCGAGTATCCATCTTACGCGTGTGAATCATTTGCATTCTTTCCTCAGTTATTTCAACCGGTGAATTCTCCTCTCGTTCGAGATTCTTCATATCTTTTCTTTCCGGTGGATTCAATTCAAATTTTCGGTGTTGATCTTATTCTTTTCCATTGCTCAAGTGTTTTTCCCCTTGCTCGTTCACCTCTCGCTAATTAATTATTCCAGAGTTCTGAAGACATCTCAGGAGATTCGTCTGTGTTCCAAATTAATTCGAGGTTGTCACCTCATTCGAGTTTTTCAATCATTTCGGGTGCATCGTTTCTCACTCGAATAATCCTTTTCAATGGTGTTTTCTCTTCGGTGGGCTCATAACCCACATGTCTTTTCCCAAGATCTTACCTGACTCTTCTAATTTCCCGGAGTATTCCCAAATTCTTTTAAAGTATGACGTAAGTATGGATTCCAGCCGTCATAGCCCTTCTTCAAGATCGCTTTCAAAATATTTCGTGTTGATTCGACCTTCCTCGTTTCTTTTCCGGAGTATCTGAACAATTTTGGTGGTGTTCCTCGTTGTCATTTGAAGACCGAAGCAGAGTTTCTCTTAAATCATGTCCGTTCTCTCAAAGATTCGTGATGCTAGCTCGATGTTATCCTCTTACTTTGTTCTGATCGTGTTAAATTCTTTTTTAACCATCCGGGGTACTTCATGAATTCTTTTCTTTGTGTTCCTCCGAAGGCCATCATTTCAGAAGATTTCTTCGTTCTCAGTTTTCAACTTCGTCCTCCAAATATTCTTCATTGATGCCTCTTCGTCGTCTCCACATTCTTTCGGTGCTTTGATCAAGCATTCTTAAACCGTTCGCGATCTCTTCGTTCTCTTATATTTATTTTCCTCGAGCACTTTATTTGTTTTCTAATTCTTCCGGCGATTCCTTCTCTTTTTCTTCGCTCATTTTCAATTCTTCCCGGTGGTTCGTTCCTTTTCTTCACTCGACTTCAATTCTTACGGTGGTTCGCTCAAGAATTCTTTTCCGGTGTTATCATATAAATCCATTCATTTTTATTCCAATCCTACCGGTGTTTCATGAAGACTTTCTCAAGTTTTGCGATATATCCCTCTTTATGCAATTTCAACGCAAATAAGTGGTGTGCAAATCCATTGCTTTCATCAATTTAATGGATGAAGGATGAGCATACCATAATTCTTATTCAGTCTCGTCAAGTTGATTCATTCCTTCCTTCGAAGTTTATTCTTGAGGAATAAATTCTAGTTCCAAGTGCCTTAATCTTTTCTTTTCCGGAGTTCAAGTTTACTCGGCAATCTCGTCGGAACCCCGTCTAAATCTTCGCAAGGACTTACTCTTATTTTGATTCTTTCATCCTTCATCATCCTTTCGTTAGCGGAGTTCTTCATGCTGGTTCATCGCGATTCAAATCATTCTTCAAGGGTTCATCAAATTCTTTTGGATCAAGCGCAAGCATTATTCTTTTGCGTCTCGAGATGCAAATAATTCTCTGTATTCTTTTCAAGTGGAGTTGTGCATTTCTTCCTTCATCTCATCTCTTCTATTTTTGGTAGTGGCGGAAATTCACCTCATGTTTCGGGATGATTTCCATAAGTCCACTTAAAGCTTAATCTTTTGTTATTCATTTTCTAAACAACTCCGTTCAAGCCTTTCTCTTGAAGATGCTCTTTCAAATTCATTCATGGTAAAAGTTGTCATCTTCTTCTCCGTTATTTTCCTGGTTGTGGCAGAGAGAAACTGGTATGAACTCGACTTGTTCTATTTTTGTAAATAGGTTTAACCTAGTATCCATGATTCAGCCCATTATGATTAAACATGTTTGCAATGACAATTAGAGATTATAGTTTCACATGCCATGCATAAGTAGCTAAGAGGTGATAATAATTTATCTTGGATATCAACATTGCGTTAAAATGATTGTGATGTAGTATGATGATATGGTATCCTCCTCTGAACGTTCGAGTGGCTTGACTTGGCACATGTTTATGCATGTAGTTGAATCAAAACAAACATAGCCTCTATGATATTTATGTTCATGGTGTTCATATCCTACTCATGCGGGTGTCCACCAACTCTTTCAAATTGTTCCAGAGGCATTGTATTGTTTCTCCCGTCAAGTAAATTCCATCTTCTTGAGGTTATGTCATATCCCTTCCATTTTCAGCCGGAGTGCTACCCAAATTCCTTCATTCAAATTCCTTTCTATCTCTTTTTAACCAGAGTGGTTTTGAATTCATTCTTGTTCCTTCAACTCTTGTTTCATATCCTTCAACCTTTTGGTTCTCGTCGTATCCCATGTTCTTTTTTGTCTAACGAAGTGGTTGCAACTTCGTTCTCCTCCGTCATGTTCATTCTTTCAAACTGTTCAATCTCTCAAGGTTCTTTGGCTTCACTCTTTTGTTCGAGAAGACCTTTGTTCTTCCTTTTTCCCTTCTGTCTCGTTCATAAGATCTCGGGACGAGATCTCTTGTAAGTAGGGGAGTGTTGTGACACCCCGAGACCGGTGCGCCAGGTGTCAGCCAGTTATTCGTTGTCTTTGCCATGTCATCTGCTCGCGTGTTGCATTTTGCCATGTCATCATGTGTGTTGCATCCTCATGTTTTCTAAGCTTGCATCCGTCCGAGTCTCCTCGTCATTTCCATTGTCCTTTCTGAGCCCAGACACACTTGCACGCGCCCGCAGCACCTCCGAATATTTATTTTATAAGTGGCCGGAAAGTGTTCTCGGAATGGGATGAAACTTGGCATGTGGTCTTATTATAGTGTAGACAGACCGCCTGCCAAATTTCGTCGAATTTGGAGTTCGTTTCATAGCCCAACCGTTAAACTATAGCGGCACTAGTAGTCGGTTAAACATCGAACGTTTCGGTGTGCAAAACGCGTGCCGGGCCGCACTTCATATCTCTCTTCTCATCCCGAGGCCTCCAACACAGCCCACCACAGCCCACCTAGGCCATCCTAACCTCCCCTGCGATCGGATCCGTCGGATCGCGGTCGGAAGGCTTCGAAGCACCCCAAAACCCCTCAAACCCTAACCCCTGCCTATTTAAACCCCCCCTAACCAGCCATTTTTGGGCCTAAACCAACCCCTAGCCCTTCTCCCACCTCCAGCTGCCGCATCTTCCTTGAAATCCGCGCCATCCACCCCAGATCTGCCACTTGTCGCCGTGAAATCCAACCAGCCGCCGGAGCCACGCCTTCGGCCAATGGCACACCGCCACTTGTCCCCGCCCAGCCACTCTCTGCATGCCATGTGGCATCTCCACGTCCGCAGCGCCTCCTCCAGCCTCCATGTGACGCCCGAAGACCGACGTCCCAGAAGATTCCAGAGATTCCAGATGTTCCAGGTTCTCCCGTGTGTTTCTTTTGTGCTTATGTTATTTATTTTCGCTTTGCATCATGTCATCATGCCATCATGTCTTTAACCTTTTGCATCTCAACTTAAATAAATCGTGTGGATCTTCGATCCATTTAAATCGAGGGAAGAGTGACTTCTCTTTATAACATATCCTCCTAATATTTATGGAGCTATTAAAAAAAATATTCCAATTGTTTGGAGTTAACCCAAACACACTTGCAATTATTCTCCAGACCTCTTTTGCTTCAAGTTTCACCCCTTACCTTGTCTATAATTCTTTTTTCGTTTTATCGAGGTTCCTCCAAAAATTCGAACATTTTTGGACACTTCAAAAATCAAGTCTTAGTTCAAACCCATTTGAATTAAATTCAAATAAGTTTGAATTATATCTCGATCTTGCCATTTCTATTTTTCTCGGACCGTGCTCATTTTTAGGAGCCCGAGAAAAATAACCTCATGTGCAACTTTTTCCCTAACCCCCCTCTTTCCTTCTTCCTTCTCTTTTCCTGTTTTCTGCTAAAAAGATAAAAAGGAAGAGCCAGCCGAACTGGGGCCATCTGGGCACCCAGTCGCGGCCTCCTTTTGGCCCAGGCATCCCTAAGGCCGATGCGGCCTCCCACCAGCCGGCCTACTAGGCCCAGCTGAGCCTCCTCACCAACCCTAGCGACGACCGCTCCTCACCCCTCGCTCCCCGCTCCCTCTTCCAGCGTCGCAGCCTTCCTTCCCGATTCCCCCGAGCCTCTCCTCTCGATCTCCCTCTCCCTCTCGTCACCCCGTGCTGCCTCTCCTCATATCGCGCCGCGCCCCTCCTCTCCAGCGCCTGATACGTCCAAAACGTATCTATAATTTCTGCTTGCTCCATGCCACTTTTGGGTGATATTGCTATGATATTTATACACTTCCATACACATTTGATTATATTTGGACTAACCTACTAATCCAGTGCACCCCAGTGCCAGTTTCTGTTTTTGGCTGTTTTTGTATTTCAGGTTTTCACATTACGAGAACTGCCAGGAAAAATCCAGAAAAATTATATAAAAAATCAGCGTTCCAGAACCTACCTTGCGCCCGAAGGACAGCCGGGCGGGGCCACCAGGGCCCCAGGCGCCCAGGCGGCGCGCCCCCCCTGGGCCACGCCGGGGGGGCGCCTGGGCCCCCCGAGCCCCGTCTGGTGCCCCCCTTTGGCATATATTTAGAGCGTCCTTCGAAACCCTCGGGACGGGAACTCTTTTTCGCGATCTCATCTCTGTTCCGCCGCCGCCGCCGCTTCCAAGATCGGGAGCACCAGGAGAACTCTTCCCGGCACCCTGCCGGAGGGGAGGATCACCATCGGGAGCCTCTCCACCACCATGGACGCCTCCCGGATGAGTTGTGAGTAGTCTCCCTTGGACCATGAGTCCATGACCAGTAGCTATGTGATGTTCTCCTCCCGTTCTTGTGCTTCACTAATTAGTCCTCGTGAGCTGCCCTACATGATCGAGGCACATATGTAATCCTTATGCTGTTGCTATGATAAGTTTGCTGGGATCCGATGGATTATGAGATTATGTTCAGATTGTGATTGAGTAATATATTTGATCTACTTATTTTATATTTATGTTCATAAGTAATTCTTGCATGTTCTCCGTTGTTATTTATTGCTTTGGCCAAGTAATAGGTTGTGACTCCAAGAGGGAACGTTATGCTCGATTGTGGGTTCATGCCCCTCGATGACTAGCTTGAGTGACAGAAACATGAGTCTAGGGGATGTGTTGTTGCCACAAGGGGGAAAACAACGGTGCTTGTGCCCGCGGGTGCAAGGATTGTTTACTTTACGCAAAGTTCTTTTAATGCAGTTGTCTGTTGCATTGAGTTTACACTATGGGTGGGACTCGCAACTTAATACCAGCGAGATGTTCTGGATAGATATCTCAAGGTGGATGATTAGTAGTAGATATTGATGGATTTCGGTCTACTTACTTTGGCGTACCGCCCATGCTTTGAACCTCAACCTTTCTTGCAATGTAGTTAGCATTGGTTTGCGTTCGTGGTCCTGTCAATTGCCCAGCTGTAATTCGTTTACCTCACATAGTTGTTTTATCGTCTTTTGGGAGAGAGACATCACTAGTGAACATCATGAGACTCCGGTCCATATTACCATCATTGATCACATCCGCTATTTACTTTTCACTTTTATTTACTATTGCAAATATTATCTATCACTACTATCATTTGCGTTTAATCCTTTGTGAACTACAAGGCCGGAGGGATTGACAACCTCTCTGTACTCGTTGGGAGCAAAGTTATTTGTATCTGTGTGCAGGTCGACGTTGATAGCTAATATCTGGCGCCATTAGCAGTTGACACCTACTTGTTGAACCTAGGAGTCTCTGGGGATTCGATCCTTGGCATCTTTGCTAAGGGAAAAACTTCCACAACACTGCATCTCACACCTTCCACTTGGGGTAACCAATGAGGGGTTTGAGGCCCATCAAGGAGTTTTTCTGGCGCCGTTGCCGGGGACTCCACTCTTCAGGATAGGGGAGTTGCATGTTATCTTTTACCTTTGCTTTTTAGAATTGTTAGTTTACCTTCCAGTTTTGCGTTAGTACCTTTTTATCGAAAATCACAAAAATAGTTATCTTGCTTGCTTACTACTATGGGTTCCACCGAGAACACCAAGTTGTGTGACTTCACTAGTCACAACAACGATGACTTTATCAGCACACCTATCACTACACCTGCCACTTCAGCACCTTCATATGAAATTAAACCTGCTTTACTGAACTTAGTTATGAAAGATCAATTCTCCGGTGCTGGAGATGATGCTGCTTTACACTTAAACAACTTTGTTGAACTTTGTGATATGCAAAAGTACCAAGAAATAGATGGTAATATTGTTAAGCTTAAGCTTTTTCCTTTCTCCTTGAGAGGAGGAGCTAAAATTTGGTTTCAGTCTTTGCCTAGAAATAGCATAGATTCATGGGACAAGTGCAAAGATGCTTTTATCGGAAAATACTATCCACCTGCTAAAATTATCCAACTTAGAAGTAACATAATGAATTTTAAACAATTGGATAATGAACACGTTGCCCAAGCTTGGGAACGTATGAAATCTCTTATCAAGAACTGCCCTACTCATGGTTTGACTACTTGGATGGTTATCCAAACTTTTTATGCAGGCTTGAACTTTACCTCGCGGAACTTGTTAGATTCGGCCGCGGGAGGAACTTTTATGTCAACTACACTTGGTGCTGCCACGAAGCTTGTCGATGAGATGATGACCAACTATTCCCAATGGCACACCGAACGCGCTCCAACAGGTAGGAAGGTAAACTCTGTCGAGGAGATTTCCTCCCTTAATGAAAAAGTTGACTTGATCATGTCTCTACTTTCGAAGCAATCCTCTGTTGATCCTCGTGATGTTCCTTTAAATTCTTTGATTGCTCAAGAACAAGTAGATGTGAACTTTATCTCTAGAAAAAATTTTAATAACAATGCTTATAGGAGTAACTTTGGTAACAATCCTAGACCGTTCCCCACTAATTCTTATGGGAACAACAATGCTTATCCTAGTACCAAGAACTCCACTACTGAACTAGAGACTATGCTTAAAGATTTCATCACTACCCAAAAAGCCTTTAATAAGAGTGTAGAAGAAAAACTACATAAACTAGATGATCTTTCTTTTAAGGTAGACCATTTAGCCAATGAGGTAAAATTGCTTAAAATTAAAACTTCTCCTCTTGAGGAGAGGGAAGTCACTCCTATAAATGCTATTCAAGTGCAAATTAATGAAAACATTAGGATGATGGCTAAACTTAAAGAGAGATGGGCTAGAGAAAGGGAGGAAAAAGATAGAATTAAGAGCCTTCCTACCCACCACACTGTTGCTACTATCCAAGTTGTTGAGGATATCCAAACTCTTAGCACCCAATGTACTCCTGGTCCCATTGGACCTATTAATGGTGATGCTATGACTATAGAAACTACCAAACAAGTGAACCTTAAGGACACCACTACCACTTTACTTGATGCTCGTGACCTTGATTTTGATAATTGCACTCTTACCGAAGTTATTGATTTCCTTCACAAGATGTCTAGAGATCCCCGCACTAGCACGCTTAACCTTGCCTTCACAGAGCATATCACTAATGCTCTCATCAAAGCTAGGGAGGAGAAACTTAGAGTAGAAGCCTCCATACCTAGAAAGCTAGAAGATGGTTGGGATCCTATGATTAAAATTAAGATAAACAACTTCTCATGCTATGCTTTATGTGATGTTGGAGCTAGTACCTCTGTTATGCCCAAAAGAATATATGATATGCTTAAATTGAAACCTTATGATTCTTGTTCTTTTGGTGTTCGTCTCGTTGATTCTTCCATAAAGAAACCTTTGGGGAGGATCGACGATGTTCTTATCGTTGTCAATGATAATTATGTTCCCGTTGATTTTACTATTATGAATATTGAATGTGATCCTTCTTGTCCAATTATTTTGGGACGTCCCTTTTTACGCACCGTTGGTGCTATCATTGACATGAAAGAGGGTAATATAAAATTTCAGTTTCCTCTCAAGAAAGGGATGGAACACTTCCCTCGAAAGAAGGTCAAGTTACCTTTTGAGTCCATTGTATGGGCTAGCTATTGTTTTACTCTTGATACAACTTGATCTATATGCATTATGCCTAGCTTAAAGGCATAAAAGAAAGCGCTTTTGGGAGGCAGCCCACATGAATAAATTTTTATTTTGCTTTTGTTGCGTCTTGATGTTGTTTACTACAGTAGCATCATCATTGTATCTTTGCTTTTCATATTTGTGCCAAGTATAGCCTCTGATTGCTAGAAAGTTCAAAAGTTGTGAGGTGCTGTCCAGGAAACAGATTCTGTCCTTGGATAGAAAAATTCGTATAAAATCACCAGTTCATCTTTTTGGTCTGAATTTTTTCGACAGCGTTATCTATATAATTTTCTTTCGTGCATCTGTTCTGAGTTTTTTGATTTGAGTTGCAGAAGTACCCCGAACAAATCAATTACTACCTGCTGTTCTGTTTTTCACAGATTCTGTCATGTTTTGCCTTTCCTTCATTTTGCAAACCTAGAGCTTGCTTTTTCTTTGCAAAAACCTTTTGGCAATCTTGAGAAACAGTAGAACTTCAAGAATATCTTTATTTCCAGCATGTGCAATTATTTTATTAAGGGTACTAACCTCGCTAATCAGATTATGATGAGTTATGTATGAAGGGAGTTTTCAAGTGTGCGAGGGAAGATGATAAAAAGATTCAGGAGTGTCAAGCGCTCAAGCTTGGGGATGCCCCCGTGCACCCCCAAGAAATATTCAAGGAGACTCAAGCGTCTAAGCTTGGGGATGCCCCCGTGCATCCCCTTCTCCATCAACATTATCAGTTTGTCTTTCGTTCCGCTATATTTTTATCACTTCATGTGTTATGTGCTATGCTTGGAGCGTCTTGTTTTTAGTTTCCTTTTTAGTTTTTCATAACGAGTCGGAACTCAGCGTTCTTTATGTGGGAGAGAAACACGCTCCACTTCTACCTAGAACATAACATAGAATTTTCATGTCTATCTTTGCTGTGTGTATTCTTTGTCTTTTAATAGCTACTATCATGCTCTGCTCTTAGTATTCATGCTTATCTTTTCAAAGAGCTTTTGTTTAGTTGGTTGCTTGAACTCTCTTTAATCACCATGCTCACCTTATTAAGAGAGTTTGCTTCCGTTGCATTGGTTAATATGTCTATGATAAAGATGCTACTTGCATGATGGCGCTTAGTAGTTCAGGTTTTCTTATGGTTAATCTCAAATAGCTGGGGGGGTTCCCAATGTGTTATTGGAGTACCAACATGATTTGTTTGCCTATGATGTGGTATGGTTTAGTAATATCTTCCTTCGAGAATTTAATTTGATTGACTTGGCGTATGATCACGCATATTTAAGACTGTAAACAAAGTCTGTCAAGCCTTGATGATCTTTTATTTCTGAGTAGCGATATAACTACCATGCCTGATTCAATGTTGCTTTGTCGCTCTGCATGATTATGACCGTCATTGCTCTCTTAGTTGGTCGCTCCCAGTCTTTTGCTAACCTCCACTTGTACTAAGCGAACTAACTTTGCAATACATAGCTCATGGGAAAGTAGCTTAAAAACTATTGTGGTAAAGAATATGTTGCCTATGTATCTTATTTCTTATAAGTTGCTTGCTGAGCGGTAACCATGTTTCTGGGGACGCCATCAACTGTTACACTTTTGTTGAATATCATGTGAGTTGCTATGCATGTTCGTCTTGTCTGAAGTAAGGGTGATTTGCCATGGGTTGAATGAGTATGCATATTGTTAGAGAAGAACATTGGGCCGCCAACCAAAGCCATGTATCATGGCGGAAGTTTTAGCTTGGACATTAATCCTCAATCTCTTATGAGAATATGCTTATGCATTAAAGGGGAGTGATACGTCTCAAACGTATCTACTTTTCCAAACACTTTTGATATTGTTTTGGCCTCATTCTTGCATGATTTGGACTAAACTAACCCGGACTGACGCTGTTTTCAGCAGAGCTGCCTATATGGTTTATTTGTGTGCAAGAAAACGGATTTTTAAGCATCTCAGAAAAATCCACGAAAAATCAGAGAAAATCCACGCACCCGAAGGAACCAAATACCAGAAGTGGGGCCAGAGGGGGGCCAGGGGATGCCCAGGCGCCCTGTGGGCGCCCCCCCCCCCCTGGGCCGCGCCGGGGGGGCGCCTGGGTGGGGCCCACACCCCCTGGTGCCCTACTTTAGCCCGTATTTTTCCTCCCGACGCAGAAACCCCAGATCGGAAGTTCTTTCGCAGTTTTTCATCGCGGAGCCGCCGCCACCCTCTGTTCTTCCTCGGGAGGGCTAATCTGGAGGCTGATTTGGCCTCCGGAGAGGGGAGATCGTCGCCATCGTCATCATCACCACTTCATCATCCCTCCATGACTTCCCCCTTCATGTGTGAGTAATTCCCCTGCTGTAGGCGAAGGGGATGGTAGGGATTGGATGAGTTAGATCATGTAATAGTTCGTCAGATTGTTGGGGGCATGTTGCCTATCATCTAGTATGGTGTTTATCATCTTTGCTACAACTTGTTATTCTTAATGCTTGCCACTTAGGGCCCGAGTGCCATGATTTCAGATCTGAACCATATGTGTTTGCATGAATATATTTGTGTTCGTGATCCTATCTATGAGTTGTATGCACCTGTTACGGTTCGGAACCGGCGATCCCAAAAGTGACAGCTTGGGACACCAAAGGGGATGGTCCGTAGTTTGAGGATTACATGTATCCATTGAATTCATTGCTTTGTTCCGGTGCTCTTTGACAGGAGCACCTTAATATCCATTAGTTCCTTCTGGCCCCGTTCGTAGCGGGATGGTAGGACAAAAGATGTTGTGCAAGTTCTTATTGCAAGCACGTACAACTACCTACGGGATACATGCCTAATGTTTGATATTTTCCTAGATGATCATTACTTTTCCGTGTGCCGTGCCCCAAGTTAGAATCTATCTCATCCATACAGCGCCCAACCATCCATCTCCCTAGCCTACAGTATTTTAAACCTTGCTTGTTACTAGTCGCTACTTTTGCTATTTACTTTGCTATCTACTGTTACTATTTACTTTTACTATTACTATCATCACTATCATATCACTGTTACCACTTATCTTTTGTTGCAAGTAAGTATATTTCAGGTGCGGTTGAATTGACAACTCAACTGTTAAAGCTTATAAATACTCTTTGGCTCCCCGTGTGTCGAATCAATAAATTGGGTTATTCTTACCCGCGAAGACTATCTCGATCCCTTACGGTTGAGGGTTATCAAGTACCGTTTTCTGGCGCCGTTGCCGGGGAGCATAGCAATATTTACAAGTCTACTTGAGGTATTCTACCTGCTGCACTTTATTCATTATGGGTAAGAAAGGAGACCCCAAGGTTCCGATCTTACTATCCACTACAAGAAGAGGTACTGCTCTGAGCACTAGTGCTACGCTTGATTCACCTTCTATTATGAGTAAGTTTGCCTCACCACCACCACATGATGCTCCTACTGAATCTGTTACTATGACTGATACTCTTGATGATGCTTCTACTACTTTTGATGATGATATTAGTTCGCTTGGTTATGCTCTTGAGAAACAAATTGCTGCTGCTGCTGAAAAATATGGAATTGAACTTCCTGTTGCTCGCTACCCTATTGGTGAAACTTATGATTATCCTGATTTGAGTAAACTTAAAGAGAGGCTCCTTGATGATGATTACTATATGCTTGATGAAGATCTATGCAGGGAATTGACAGAGTTTGCTGGCTCTGAACCTGAAGTTATTAAGAAAATATTTGAAAAACACTCTTTGAAAAACAAAACCGTTCCTAATCCTGAGTTTGCTACATCTCCTATATGCATTGATGATCCTGATTTTGATTTCTCTGTTGATCTTTCACTTATACCTATGGTTGAAGCTGACCCCTTTTATGGCAGAGAAAATGATGATGCTATTGCACACCTAACTAAACTTGGTGAGCTAGGTAGCCTGTTTACCACAGATGAGAAGATACGATACTTTTATGTGACCAAGCTTCTTCCTTTCTCGTTGAAGGAAGGTGCTAAAGCATGGTATGATTCACTCCCATGCGGTTCTATTAAGAGTCCTCAGGACTTAGCTCACTCTTTTGTTGATAAGAACTTTCCTGCTCACATGCAACATGATGCTTTACAAAGAATTTGTAACTTTAAACAGTTGCAGGATGAGTCCCTCCCTAAAGCTTGGGGGAGGTACTGCGGTCTGATTCGGGCTAGACCAGGACATGAAATCCCTAAGAATGAATTAATCGATATATTCTATGCTGGTCTAACTGATGAATCCAGGTCCTATTTGGACAGTTGTGCTGGTTGTGTTTTCAGGAAAAGAACACCGGACGATGCGGAAGATCTAATGGGAAGGATTGCCAAAAACCATGAAGATTGGTCCATCCCTGAACCACCTCCACCAACAAAGAAGAGGGGCATGTTTGTTCTAAGCCCCGAGGATATGCGAGAAGCAAAGAAGTCTATTAAAGAGAAAGGTATTAAAGCTGAAGACGTGAAGAATCTACCCCCTATTGAGAAGCTGTGTGAGCCTACCACTCACCCTCCTATGGTAGAGGTACATTCTCTTTTAGATTTCAACGCAAGTGACATCCCTCATGGTAAGCCTCCTGATCAATGTTTAGATGAGTTTGATAATTTTATTATGAAACAGAATCATTTTAATGAGAGGATAGAAAGTCAGTTGCATGATAATTCCCTTGCTATCAAAAAGTTGCTTGATGTTTTAGATAGAACAGTTAATGATGTTCAATGTCTTGTGAAGCAATTTCATATGGTTCAAACTCAGCTTGATCAAATTTCTAATGTGCAAAGAGATTTGCTTGCTAACAATGCCAAACAAGATAAATTGCAGGCTTTTGGGATTAAGACCCGAGGAGGAACTAGTACTCAAGATCCTCTTTATCCAGAGGGGCACCCGAAGAGAATCGAGCAAGATTCTCAAATGCAGGAAGAAGAAATTGTTGTCTCTCCAAATAAGAAGAAGAAACATAAAGAGACTGACAATTCTAATGATCCTATTGCAGATGAAGAGCCAGCTATTGATCCCAATAGTGTATCTATTTCCGATGCTGAGACTGAAGACGGTGCTGAACCTGAAGGTAATGATAATGAGAAAAACGATCCGCCTGAAGTTCGAGAAGAAGAAGCACCTGACAAACGTAAGAGGTACACTAAAGAAGACTTCATCGCAAGAAAACATGGGAAGGAGAGAGAACCATGGGTACAGAAACCCATGCCCTTTCCAAGTAAGTCCATCAAATCTAAAGAAGAAGAGCATTATAATAAGTTTTGTGAATGGATTAAACCTCTTTTTCTTCAAATCCCTTTGACTGATGCTATTAAGTTACTTCCTTATTCAAAATATATGAAAGATATTGTCACTAACAAAATAAAAGTTCCTAATGATGCAATATATACTATGCTTGCTAACTATTCTTTCAGTGAAAAGATTCCTGAGAAGCTCGGTGATCCAGGTATACCCACCATTCCTTGCTCCATAAAGAATAATTATGTCAAAACTGCTTTATGTGATCTTGGAGCGGGAGTGAGTGTTATGCCTCTCTCTCTTTACGAGAGGCTCTGTTTAGAGAAACTAATTCCTACAGATATCTCCCTTCAGATGGCTGACAAGTCAACCGTTGTTCCGATAGGTATTTGTGAGGATGTTCCCGTAGAAGTTGCTAATTGTTTAATTCTTACTGATTTTGTTGTGCTTGACATGCCCGAGGATGGGAGCATGTCCATTATTCTTGGTAGACCTTTTCTTAACACCGCAGGTGCTATTATTGATTGCAACAAAGGTAAGGTTACTTTCCATGTGAATGATAAAGAACACACGGTATATTTTCCGAAGAAGACCGACTGGAGGCATGCCCTCAACTCTATAGAAAATATCGAGACCGTGAAAATTGGAAAATGGGACTGTCCACTACATGTACCTCACAAATACAAAACTATCATGGTAGGGACAATGTCCATCAAGGTAAAAGTTCAGTGATTACTTCGTAGGAGGTGAGACTTCTTGCTCTATATATCGCTTGTTTGTTGGTAAGACTTGATCAACCTTACTAGTGAACGTGTTTTATATGGATAAAAAGTTGAGCTTGCTATGTTTTCATTTTGTTTTTAGTGTTGTCCTACTTGCTGTACCAAGTATCTATGTTTTTGAAGCTTCACAACACTACTAACTGCTTCAAGTTTTCAGAGAGTTTCGCAGCTTTTTGAACTTCGAAAAAATTTCAACAGTGAAGTTTTCAGAAAATTCCAGAAAAATTATATTAAAAATTTCCACAACGGGAGAGACCCGGAAAGTCCTGGGGCCAGCCAGGGGGGGCACCAGTGGCCCAGGCGGCCAGTTGGCGCGGCCCAGCCCCTGGCCGCGCCCACAGGGCGCCTGTGGCCCACGGGACCCCCCTCCAGGTACTTCTTCTTCCCCTCTCTCTCTCTTTTTCCAGAAACCCGAGTTCTGGTCTTGTTCTTGCTGTTCTTCTTGTTCTTGGAGGCGATTCTTCGATCTCTCTCTACGGCCCATCATTTGAGCTGAAATTTTGAGCAAATACTCCCTGGTATGTGACTCCTCCACCCCTCCAATTAGATTTTTGATTGGTGGCCTCATTTGTGAGTATTTAGTAGTTCTTGGTGCTGTAGAGATGAGCTTGCATGCATGTGTAGAAAGTTATTTTCCAAGTTTTGATGCAAGTTTATGCCTTGGGCAAGTGAGTTGAGTAGTTTGCCTTAGCTCACTTTGTTTTAATCCTCGTTTTTGTAAATTGTAAAAAATTTCAGAAATGAGTTTGTTAGGAAGGGCAAAAGGATGGCTTGAGAAGAGGAGGCACCCCACACCCTGATAATACTTATTTAAGCTTTGACCTTGCTACTATGAAAAGGCATAAGTTTGTTACCATGGGTTCTGAGCTTGATAACCTTGTTTATATCTTGCGTTTCGGAACTACCACGGAACGCGAGATCCGTCTACCTGCACCTCTTTTGTTTTCTTTTTCTCGCAGGAACGGATGGTCCTTTGATGTTGTCCAGTTCGATGAGTTCATGGTCCAGCATCAGTTCCATAACCCCATGGAGGGGGTTGTGCCCGACGAGGAGAGGCACGGTGAGATACCACATTTTCAGGAAGAGACCGCCACCGAGTTTGGTGAAGGGTCTTCCTCTGTTTGGCGCTCAGAACCTTCCTCGTGGGAGACTCCGAGGAGTTCGGTGTACGCGCCAGCATCCTTCTACGACACTTGGTCTCACCACCATACCCCTGGAGCAGGAGGCTCCTGGGGGCAGTAGCTGCTACCAACTTAGGCCAAAAGCCTAAGCTTGGGGGAGTACGTGCCCTTCTCACTTTTCCATTGTATTATCCGTTTTATTCACTTTGATCTTTTCAAAGTTTTTGCCCGTTCTTCTTTATTTCTCTCTTTGCAAAAACAACAAAAAGATTTTCTCTTTCTTTTGCTTTTATTCAACTTTTGAAAAATCTAAAAGGATTTCCTTTTTCTCTTTAGTTTGCTTTGTTTTCATAGATCAGCTCGAGTCCGTGATGGCATTTGATTATATTTCCTACATTTGATCGTGCAAGTGACAAGCAGTAATGACGAAGATCGACTGGAAGGAAGCAACAAGGAAGACCGGTATGAACTCTTATTGTTTCTACTTTTGTACATATGCCTGTACTTATGATCTAGAGACCAGCTTGTAGTGACATAGTGCTATGTTTACAATGCTCTTCCAGTGGTTCATGCTTTCCTTGTGGCTAGTCTCGAATAACTAGAGTATATAATGTGTTATTGAAATGATCTACATGCATTGCACTGTTCATAGTCTGGTATACTAAGGTGGTATTTCCCTTTAGAGAATTTTTGGATTGACTTGGCACATGCTTACACATGTTTAAGACTAAAAAGTCTACTTTGCCTTGATGATCTTTGAGTTTTAGAATAGTTATATCACTTTCATGCCCGATTCAATGTTGCTTTGTCGCTCTGCATGATTATGACCGTTATTGCTCTTTAGTTGGTCGCTTCCCAGTCTTTTGCTAAACCTCCACCCGTACTAAGCGGAATGACTGCTTGTGCATCCAAAACCTTTAAACCTGTTATGCCATATCAGTCCACTATACCTTCCTATACATGGTATTTACCTGCCATTCCTAACGAAGACTTTCATGTACCATCTCGAAATTATTCAAAAGCATTTCCCTTTTTGTGCCTATGTTTTAGCTCATGAGGAAGTAGTAGTTAATTCATGATCTCTTTAAGTTGGACAAGTTTCACCCCTGGATTGCATGTATAATGTGCAAACCCCTTATATGAAAAGGAACTGGCATTGAGTGCGCCCGGCTCGAAAAGATAATACAACAAACAAACCCTCCTTCACGCTTTGTTCATGAGGAATGAGAAAACTTTGGCAGTGATAAACAAAGGAGATTAAGAGGATGTGATCATCCTCATGCGGGAGCCGTTCCTCGAGACTTGTCTAGTTTAAAAAGTGACTGAGTTATCTGCTAGCATTCATTAACGAAATATGCACCTCTCAAAACATATTTACTTCTGTTTTTAAAACCAAGAGCTCTGGTACATGTTTAGTTTTTGTTTCCAATCACGGGTCTTCAACTTTGCCAACAAAAGCCACGGTTCGAGAGTCTCACCTTCTTTCTTCAAAGCACTGACTAGGAGAGCATAATTGTCATTCTGAGTGTAATGTGCATTGTCCCAAAGTATTACATTGTCTTCTGCATACTTGTGATATGATTTATTCTGAAATTCTCAGTTCTAGTCTCCTTTAAAACTCTGGAGGAGTCTCTGCATTTATGTTTTGCTTCACTCATGGAGGCTAGCGAGATACCACCCTAATATGCTCAAGCTATGTGCAATGTGATCTTGTCTTGATTTTCAGTAATATATTATTTACTTTTAGGTATTTGTGACTGGTCACTTGAAAGAAGGATTGCTCCTTGCATTGTCCTCATAAGTACTGTTTTAATACTTGCTGAACTCTTTTCGTAGTACATGCTTATATACATCTAATGAAGCAAAAGAGTTTGTCAAAGTTTTCTTTGTCGCGTCCAGTTCGTTGAACTGAATTGCTTGAGGACAAGCAATATGCTAAGCTTGGGGGAGTTGATACGTCTCAAACGTATCTACTTTTCCAAACACTTTTGATATTGTTTTGGCCTCATTCTTGCATGATTTGGACTAAACTAACCCGGACTGACGCTGTTTTCAGCAGAGCTGCCTGTATGGTTTATTTGTGTGCAGGAAAACGGATTTTTAAGCATCTCAGAAAAATCCACGAAAAATCAGAGAAAATCCACGCACCTGAAGGAACCAAATACCAGAAGTGGGGCCAGAGGGGGGCCAGGGGATGCCCAGGCGCCCTGTGGGCGCCCCCCCCCCCTGCTGGGCCGTGCCGGGGGGGCGCCTGGGTGGGGCCCACACCCCCTGGTGCCCTACTTTAGCCCATATTTTTTCCTCCCGACGCAGAAACCCCAGATCAGAAGTTCTTTCGCAGTTTTTCGTCGCGGAGCCGCCGCCACCCTCTGTTCTTCCTCGGGAGGGCTAATCTGGAGGCTGATTTGGCCTCCGGAGAGGGGAGATCGTCGCCATCGTCATCATCATCACCACTTCATCATCCCTCCATGACTTCCCCCTTCATGTGTGAGTAATTCCCCTGCTGTAGGCGAAGGGGATGGTAGGGATTGGATGAGTTAGATCATGTAATAGTTTGTCAGATTGTTGGGGGCATGTTGCCTATCATCTAGTATGGTGTTTATCATCTTTGCTACAACTTGTTATTCTTAATGCTTGACACTTAGGGCCCGAGTGCCATGATTTCAGATCTGAACCATATGTGTTTGCATAAATATATATTTGTGTTCGTGATCCTATCTATGAGTTGTATGCACCTGTTACGGTTCGGAGCCGGCGATCCCAAAAGTGACAGCTTGGGACACCAAAGGGGATGGTCCGTAGTTTGAGGATTACATGTATCCATTGAGTTCATTGCTTTGTTCCGGTGCTCTTTGACAGGAGCACCTTAATATCCATTAGTTCCTTCTAGCCCCGTTCATAGCGGGATGGTAGGACAAAAGATGTTGTGCAAGTTCTTATTGCAAGCACGTACAACTACCTACGGGATACATGCCTAATGTTTGATATTTGCCTAGATGATCATTACTTTTCCGTGTGCCGTGCCCCAAGTTAGAATCTATCTCATCCATGCAGCGCCCAACCATCCATCTCCCTAGCCTACAGTATTTTAAACCTTGCTTGTTACTAGTCGCTACTTTTGCTATTTACTTTGCTATCTACTGTTACTATTTACTTTTACTATTACTATCATCACTATCATATCACTGTTACCACTTATCTTTTGTTGCAAGTAAGTACATTTCAGGTGCGGTTGAATTGACAACTCAACTGTTAAAGCTTATAAATACTCTTTGGCTCCCCGTGTGTCGAATCAATAAATTGGGTTATTCTTACCCGCGAAGACTATCTCGATCCCTTACGGTTGAGGGTTATCAGGGAGTCCATCATCTATTTTCTATGTTGTCCCGGTATGGATGTCCTCAAGTTGAGATCTATCAAAAACGAGAAATCAAATGCGATTTATCTCCTTGGACCTTTGTACAGGTGGCATAGAGTTACCCCTTTGTGACACTTGGTTGAAACATATGTAATGCAATGATAACCCATGGAAATCCGAGCTAATTAGGACAAGGTGCGAGCACTATTGGTATTCGATGCATGAGGCTTGCAACTTATAGGATGTCTTATGCATGACACATATGAAGGACTACTACCGTTGACAAAATTGCTTCTATGTTTTCAAAATAAAAAGCTCTAGCACATAACCATTCTTTTACTTTTTGAGTCTCCACCTTCTTTCTTCAAGCACCAACTACTGAGAGCATGATTGTCATTCTGAGTGTAATGTGCATTGTCCCAAAGTAGCATTGTCTTTTGCATGATTGTGATATCGTTTATTTTGAAAACATTGTATCTAGTCATCACTTAAACCTTGAAGGTGCCCCTGCATTTATGTTTTGCTTCACTAAAGGGGGCAAGCTAGATATCACTTTATCATATTTGCACATCATGTTCATTGCAAATCTTTTTGATGTTTCAGTTTCATATTGTAAAACTTTCAGTCATTTGTGATTTTCTCATGAGGCAACTTAATTACTATAGAATCATTGTCTCAGTAAGCTTTTGTCATATGACTATAAAAAGTCCTATATGGTTAATAGCATGTCACCACAAAAATTATTCTTGTTATCATTTACCTACTCGAGGACGAGCAGGAATTAAGCTTGGGGATGTTGATACGTCCAAAACGTATCTATAATTTCTGCTTGCTCCATGCCACTTTTGGGTGATATTGCTATGATATTTATACACTTCCATACACTTTTGATCATATTTGGACTAACCTACTAATCCAGTGCACCCCAGTGCCAGTTTCTGTTTTCGGCTGTTTTTGTATTTCAGGTTTTCACATTACGAGAACTGCCAGGAAAAATCCAGAAAAATTATATAAAAAATCAGCGTTCCAGAACCTACCTTGCGCCCGAAGGACAGCCGGGGGGCCACCAGGGCCCCAGGCGCCCTGGCGGCGCCCCCCCCCCCCTGGGCCGCGCCGGGGGGGCGCCTGGGCCCCCCGAGCCTCGTCTGGTGCCCCCCTTTGGCATATATTTAGAGCGTCCTTCGAAACCCTCGGGACAGGAACTCTTTTTCGCGATCTCATCTCTGTTCTGCCGCCGCCGCTTCCAAGATCGGGAGCACCAGGAGAACTCTTCCCGGCACCCTGCCGGAGGGGAGGATCACCATCGGGAGCCTCTCCACCACCATGGACGCCTCCCGGATGAGTTGTGAGTAGTCTCCCTTGGACCATGAGTCCATGACCAGTAGCTATGTGATGTTCTCCTCCCGTTCTTGTGCTTCACTAATTAGTCCTCGTGAGCTGCCCTACATGATCGAGGCACATATGTAATCCTTATGCTGTTGCTATGATGAGTTTGCTGGGATCCGATGGATTATGAGATTATGTTCAGATTGTGATTGAGTAATATATTTGATCTACCTCTTTTATATTTATGTTCATAAGTAATTCTTGCATGTTCTCCGTTGTTATTTATTGCTTTGGCCAAGTAATAGGTAGTGACTCCAAGAGGGAACGTTATGCTCGATTGTGGGTTCATGCCCCTCGATGACTAGCTTGAGTGACAGAAACATGAGTCTAGGGGATGTGTTGTTGCCACAAGGGGGAAAACAACGGTGCTTGTGCCCGCGGGTGCAAGGATTGTTTACTTTACGCAAAGTTCTTTTAATGCAGTTGTCTGTTGCATTGAGTTTACACTATGGGTGGGACTCGCAACTTAATACCAGCGAGATGTTCTGGATAGATATCTCAAGGTGGATGATTAGTAGTAGATATTGATGGATTTCGGTCTACTTACTTTGGCGTACCGCCCATGCTTTGAACCTCAACCTTTCTTGCAATGTAGTCAGCATTGGTTTGGGTTCGTGGTCCTGTCAATTGCCCAGCTGTAATTCGTTTACCTCACATAGTTGTTTTATCGTCTTTTGGGAGAGAGAGATCACTAGTGAACATCATGAGACTCCGGTCCATATTGCCATCATTGATCACATCCGCTATTTACTTTTTGCTTCTATTTACTATTGCAAACATTATCTATCACTACTATCATTTGTGTTTAATCCTTTGTGAACTACAAGGCCGGAGGGATTGACAACCTCTCTGTACTCGTTGGGAGCAAAGTTATTTGTATCTGTGTGCAGGTCCACGTTGATTGCTAATATCTGGCGCCGTTAGCAGTTGACACCTACTTGTTGAACCTAGGAGTCTCTGGGGATTCGATCCTTGGCATCTTTGCTAAGGGAAAAACTTCCACAACACTGCATCTCACACCTTCCACTTGGGGTAACCAACGAGGGGTTAGAGGCCCATCAGCGCCGCGCGCCCGCGCCCCCTCCTCGTCCAGTGCGCCGCCCGGCCTCGTCCAGTGAGCCGCGCAGCCAGCCTCCGCCGCGGAGCGCTCCTGCCAGCGCCATGGCGATCCCGCCCCCGCGCCTCTGCCTACGCCTCGCCTCCCCGAGGCCCAGCCATGTCGCCGGCGCGGTCGACCTCTTCGCCACGTCATTCCCGCTGCACCGGCCTCCCTTCCTCCCCTGCTGCACGTCCCCGACGCCGTCCTTCTTTGAGCCGCTGCTCGGCCAAGCTCCTACAACCAAGAGCTCGTGCTGCCTCCATGCACCTCCGGTGGTCTCTCATCGTAGAGCCGTGCAAGTCCCTCGTTCATCAAGATGGCCAAGTCCGGGGACAACAAACGTGTACCACTACCTCCCACGACACCGCGTCGACGACCTTCAAGTTCGACTACACGGTTTCCACGAGTACCACGACGGCCCTTGCGCCAAGTACCAATACCGTCGCCCCGAAGGCGTCCGATGCCGCGACAAGTACCACGACACGATAACGGGAACGGCTACATAACGTGTACCTCTATGGAACGACTACTTCCCTCTACAAACGTGTACCACGACTCGCGAGAACGACTACTTCCCCTACGTCCCTCGACGACTCGAAACCCTCCGAGAACGAGCGCTTCGAAGTTATAACCCCGAGACGATGACCCGTGGACAAATGCTTGTGGTTGTATGAGATGTTTCCCTTGTGTGCACCGTGTCATTTCGTCCTTTGTCATGCTCCTCGGTTGCCTCGTCGTCGACCCTTGGGAACCCGGTGACGGGATCACCCCGCCTTTCATCTTGTTCGACTCGCTCACGCCACCTTTTCTTTTGCACCGGTCTCTCAACGAGTTACCGGAACCGAGATGTTGCCGTTGCATCATTTTCGGATCGTTGCCGTGGCACCCTTTCTTTCCACCACGGTGACAATACTTCATATCTCTTCATGTTAACTTTACTAAAATTGCATAAACTTGATCATGTCATCCGCATCATGTTAACAACATAACAATGTGTTAATTTTTGTTGCTTAAAATTGCTAAACATGCACATGGGGTTTTTCCCGGAATTGTTGTTGTTATTTCCGGCCTCATTAAAACTTGCCTAAATAGGTAGTTTGCTCTTGCTTCACCTCTTGCCATGTTAACAAACATTTAATCTTGTCTTGTAAATAAACGAGAGTCAATTAAATAATTAAAATGTGGTGTTTCGTCAATATGTAACTCGTTGCACATTGAGCTCCACTTAACTTGTAGTGTTGTTTGTGCACTTTGCCATGACATGCATATTTAAACCAGACATGCATCATACTTGTCTGTGCATAGTATGTCATGTTTATGCTTGTGTGTTTACCGTGTTGCTTGTTTCTTTCTGGTTTGCTTCCCTCGTTAGCTTCGGATTTGTTCCGGAGTTGTGAGGTTCTGTTCGACTACTTCATGGATCCGTTCTTCTCCCTTGCGGAATCCCAGGCAAGATGATCATACCCTTGGATACCTTTACTACAATTTCCATGCTTAGTGTCTCGATGCTATCGTTATATGTCGCGCTACCCATCTTTATTGTCAGCCTCTCCTTGTTGCCATGAAACCTCTAACCTTTGAAACCTTCCTAGCAAAACCAATGTTTGGCTATGTTACCCGCTTGCTCAGCCCCTCTTATAGCGTTGTTAGTTGCAGGTGAAGATGAAGTTCGTTCCAGGAGGGAACTTGTTGTTGGTATAACACAATATATATTATTATTATTAACACACCTATATACTGGGCATGGGTGGAAGGCTTGGCCTTTTGCTCGGTGTTTTGTTCCACTCATGCCACCTTAGGCGCCGATAAACCGGCATTATGTTCCTTGATTTTGCGTTCCTTATACGATGGGTGGATGGGGACCCCTTGACAGTTCGTCTTTGAATAAAACTCCTCCAGCAAGGCCCAACATTGGTTTTAGTTTGCTCATAATAACAACTTAATTAATTAATTAAATTGCATAGGGAGTTAGCGCTACCCGAGGATTCTTTCTACATAGCAGGGGGCCAGTGCTGATGGTGTTGGTCCCAAACGGGGGTTCTGCGGGGCCACCACGGGGAAACTCGAGGTTTGGTTTTACTCGTACTATCACCCATCCGGTCATGGCCTGAGACGAGATACGCGCGGCTACTATCAGGGTGTCGACACACCGGGAGGTCTTGCTGGACTTGTTTTACCATTGTCAAATGTCTTGTGCACCGGGATGCCGAGCCTGATCGGATTTCCCTAAGATAAGGGGTGATGATATTATATTTATCACTTCAGCTAATCGTGAGAGCTTGTGATGGGCTAAGTTGGGACACCCCTGCAGGGTTATAATCTTTCGAAAGCCATGCCCGCGGTTATGTGGCAGATTGGAATTTGTTAATGTCCGGTTGTAGAAAACTTGACAGAGGATCCGAAGTAAAACACACAACTGTGTGAGTAACCGTGACTGTCTCTTTTTATTTTGAGAAGAGAACATGGTGGGGTTATGTTTGACTCGCAGGTGGTTCAGGATCTTTAGCGATCACTATTAGTTTGCGACCGTTTGCGTAGATGCTCATCTTATTCTTGTACTCGTAAGTTAGCCACCATATTATGCTTAGCCGCTGCTGCAACCTCACCACTTTACCTCTTCCTACCCTTAAAGCTTTGCTAGTCTTGTTACCCATGGTTATGGGATTGCTGAGTCCTCGTGGCTCACAGATACTACAACACCAGATGCAGGTTCAGCCGAGAATGATGCAGGAGCTGGTTCAAGTACTTCACTGGGAGCTCAATGAAGAGCGTGGCCGTATGCTTGTGACGTTTTCGACGATCAGTAGTGGTTTCTGCTAGGGGCGATTCAGACCTGTGGCTTTTATGCTTTTGGTATCTTTCTTTTGGATCTTCACCCGTAGTCGGGTTGTGATGTTTTGAATGATGTTTTGCTTATGTAATGTATTGTGTGAAGTGGCGAGTGTAAGCCAACTATCTCCTTTTGCAATTTCATCCCTATTTTTACATGAGTCGTGCAAAGATACCAAACTTGAGATCATTCCAGAATGGGCTTATACCTTTAAGTCGTGCCTCGACACGTAGGAGGTATAGTCCCATCCTGGGCATTACACTCCAGCGCCGCCGCGCACCCGCCAAGGCCTGGGGCAGGCCTGCCAAGCCCATCGGAGCCTGGGGCACCCCGCTCCCGAGCCCACAGCTCCGCCGCCGCCGCCCGAACTCCCCCGCACGCCTCCTTGCAGTTCCCCCGCGCCGCTCCTCGCTCTGTCTAGCCGGCAAGCCGCCGCCTAGATCCCGCAGCTCTGCCCCGTCGGCGTCCCGCTCTCGCCGGACCAACCCTGCCGCCTCGCCTCCGGCCCGGATCCGGTGGGATCCGACCGGATCCGTGCCGCCCCGCTCGCCGCCCTGTGCCTACATCACCGGACCGCCCGTGCCCCTCGTCGGCCACGTTCTCCGACCAGATTTGGGGTCGGCAAGGCCGGATCCGCCCCATGTCACCTGCCACGACCCCGCCAGAGCGTCCGCTGCTCGCCGGAGGTCCTACGTCGACGTCCTCGTCGCCGGAAGCCACCAGGCCTCCTCTGTCTGCGTCGCGTCCGGACGTGTCCGAAGGAGTCGGACATGTCCGAGCCCCCCCCCCCCTCTACCCGTGCCATTGCCACGTGGGCCCAGCCACCGGGCATGTCCGGTTGGGCCTAGACATGTCCGCCCCGGGAGGTAGTTGTTTTTTCGTCTAAGTCCTGAGAAACTCATATTATGATGCATACTTTGTGGTGTTGTATCTTTTTGTGTGGTGATCCAAATGAAGCATGTGATATGCCCAGATGTTCGTCTCGTGATGCTCTTCATATTGTTGTACTGGGGCATGCTTGTTTGAGTTCATCTTGATGCCCTAATCATCATCGCAAGAGTGATAAATGTTATAAACTGCTGAAACTGTCATTATGTTAGCATGTTTGTGAGGTGACATATTTTTGCATGTTGATCCAAATGGAGTGTATGATATGTCAAAATGTTCATTGTGAAGTGCTCTACATGATGGTTGCTGTAGCATTCATGTTAGGTGCTATATTGCCTTGTTTACCTCTGTTGCAAAAGTGCATGTGGCTGTTAAGTGCTGAAACTTGTTACGAGATGTTGATTTGTCTTTTTCTTATCTTTATGTGTAATTTTTGTTTGAGCTACATGTCAATATGTTTTAGAAGCACAATCATGCCATCTTTGCTGTAGTGTAATTAGTTTTCCATGTTATGCGTTGTGGTATTTGCAACAAGCTTATAAAGTACCCTTCTCATTGTTGGCTGATTTCTATGACTTGTTGAAAACTGCTAAGTCTGAAACTGTTATAACCTGATGCCATGTTTGCTTGATGCCCCACTCAAATCCATTCTTGTTTTGGGATGCCCAATGATCATGTCTTGTTGTCCATGTTATGCTCTATCCATTCATGTCCTTTTTTGCCATTATAGCCTGTTGTAGCTTGTTTATTTCTTGCTCTCAAGTTGCTATAAAATGTTTCTGTCAGCCTGTTATCAGCAAGTTCAGTTTTGCCATGTGAATAGCTAGTGTTCTATGCATCCTATGACCATATTATTGGCATGAGTAGCTTCATAAACATGTCTTCTTGTTGTTGGTTATATTCACTTGTCATGATATGCTTTGAGATGACTTGCACAAGCTTCCATACATGCCTACTTGTCGTTGTTGTTGCCATGTCTAGTTTATTTCACTAAGTCTATGAAACTATTATCTTTTGCAATCTTGCCATGATGTTTTTGTTGGGGAACGTAGTATTTTTAAAATTTTCCTGCGATCACGCAAGATCTATCTACCAGATGCATAGCAACGAGAGGGGAGAGTGTGTCTACGTACCCTCGTAGACCGGGAGCGGAAGCGTCAAGTGACGCGGTTGATGTTGTCGAACTTCTTCGCGATCCAACCGATCAAGCACCGAACGTACGGCACCTCCGCGTTCAGCACACATTCAGCTTGATGACGTCCCATGAGCTCTTGATCCAGTTGAGCTTCACGGGAGAGTTTCGTCAGCACGACGGCGTGGTGACGGATATGATGTGTTCACCGGCGCAGGGCTTCTCCTAAGCTCCGCGACGGTACGACCGAGGTGTGATTCTGTGGAGGGGGGCACCGCACACGGCTAAAACAATTCAACTTGTGTGTCTTTGGGTGCCCCCCTGCCCCTGTATATAAAGGAGCAAGGGAGGAGGGCCGGCCAACCTCTCCTGGTGCGGCTAGGAAGGGACTCCTACTAGGAATAGGATTGCAATCCTATTCCTAGTAGGATTTACCGAAAGGAAGAAGGGGGAAAGGAATAGGAGAGGTGGCGCCCCCCCAATCCTAGTCCAACTAGGATTCCTAGGTGGGGGCGCCGGCCAGCCCTATGGGCTGCCTCTCTCTCACCCTTTAGGCCCACTATGGACCATCCCCTCTCGTAGGGGGTTCCGGTAACCCCCTCCGGCATTTCCGATAAATCCGAAACTTTTCCGGTATACTTCCGGTGTCCGAATATAGCCGTCCAATATATCAATCTTTATGTCTCGGACATTCCAAGACTCCTCGTCATGTCCGTGATCTCATCCGGGACTCCGAACTACCTTCGGTACATCAATACACATAAACTCATAATACCGATCGTCATCAAACGTTAAGCGTGCGGACCCTACGGGTTCGAGAACTATGTAGACATGACCGAGACTCATCTCCGGTCAATAACCAATAGCGGAACCTGGATGTTCATATTGGCTCCTACACATTCTACGAAGATCTTTTATCGGTCAGAACCGCATAACAACATACGTTGTTCCTTTTGTCAAACGGTATGTTACTTGCCCGAGATTCGATCGTCGGTATCTTTATACCTAGTTCAATCTCGTTACCGGCAAGTCTCTTTACTCGTTCTGTAACACGTCATCTCGTGACTAACTCATTAGTCTTTTGCTTGCAAGGCTTATTATGTTGTGTGTTACCGAGAGGGCCCAGAGATACCTCTTCGACACTCGGAGTGACAAATCCTAATCTTGATCTATGCCAACACCACGAATACTTTCGGAGACACCTGTAGAGCATCTTTATGATCACCCAGTTACGTTGTGACGTTTGATAGCACACAAGGTGTTCCTACGGTATTCGGGAGTTGCATAATCTCATAGTCATAGGAACATGTATAAGTCATGAAGAAAGCAATAGCAGTTAAACTAAACGATCATAGTGCTATGCTAACGGATGGGTCTTGTCCATCACATCATTATCCTAATGATGTGATCCCGTTGATCAAATGACAACTCAAGTCTATGGCTAGGAAACATAACCATCTTTGATCAATGAGCTAGTCTAGTAGAGGCATACTAGGGACATACTGTTTTGTCTATGTATTCACACATGTATTAAGTTTCCGGTTAATACAATTCTAGCATGAATAATAAACATTTATCATGATATAAGGAAATAAATAATAACTTTATTATTGCCTCTAGGGCATATTTCCTTCAGTCTCCCACTTGCACTAGAGTCAATAATCTAGCTCACATCGCCATGTGATTTAATACCGATAGTTCATATCGTTATGTGAATAACACCCATAGTTCACATCACCATGTGACCAATACCCAAAGGGTTTACTAGAGTAAATAATCTAGTTCACATTGCTATGTGATTAATACCCAAGAGTAATAAGGTGTGATCATGTTTTGCTTGTGAGAGAAGTTTAGTCAACGGGTCTGTCACATTCAGATCCGTATGTATTTCGCAAATTTCTATGTCTACAATGCTCTGCATAGAGATACTCTAGCTAATTGCTCCCACTTTCAATATGCATCCAGATTGATACTTTAGAGTCATCTGGATTTAGTGTTAAAGCTTGCATCGGGGTAACCCTTTACGACGAACTCTTTATCACCTCCATAATCGAGAAACATTTCCTTAGTCATCCAATTACTAAGGATAATTTTGACCGCTGTAAAGTGATCTACTCCTGGATCACTATTGTACCTCCCTGTCAAACTCATGGCAAGGTACACAACGTGTTTTGTACACAGCATGGCATACTTTATAGAACCTATGGCTGAGGCATAGGGAATGACTTTCATTCTCTCTATATTTTTCTGCAGTGGTCGGGCATTGAGTCTTACTCAACTTTATACCTTGTAAAACAGGCAAGAACCCTTTCTTTGACTGATCCATTTTGAACTTTTTCAAAATCTTATCAAGGTATGCACTTATCGAAAGTCTTATCAGTCGTCTTGATCTATCTCTATAGATCTTGATGCCTAATATGTAAGCAGCTTCATCAAGGTCTTTCTTTTGAAAAAAAAATTCCTTTATGCTTTCTAGAAAATTCTACATCATTTCCGATCGACAATATGTTATTCACATATACTTATCAGAAAGGTTGTAGTGCTCCCACTCACTTCTTATAAATACAGGCTTCTCCAAAAGTCTGTATAAAACCATATGCTTTGATCACCTCATCAAAGCGTATATTCCAACTCCGAGATGCTTGCACCAGTCCATAGATGGATCGCTGGAGCTTGCATACTTTGTTAGCACCTTTTGGATCGACAAAACCTTCTGGTTGCATCATATACAATTCTTCTTTAAGATATCCATTCAGGAATGCAGTTTTGACATCCATTTGCCAGATTTCATAAAATGCGGCAATTGCTAACATGATTCGGACAGACTTAAGCATCGCTACAGGTGAGAAAGTCTCATCGTAGTCAACTCCTTGAACTTGTCGAAAACCTTTCGCAACAAGTCGAGCTTTGTGAACAGTAATATTACCATCTGCGTCGGTCTTCCTCTTGAAGATCCATTTATTTTCGATGGCTTGCCGATCATCGGGCAAGTCAACCAAAGTCCACACTTTGTTCTCATACATGGATCCCATCTCAGATTTCATGGCTTCAAGCCATTTTGCGGAATCTGGGCTCATCATCGCTTCCTCATAGTTCGTAGGTTCATCATGGTCTAGTAACATGATTTCTAGAACTGGGTTGTCGTACCACTCTGGTGCGGAACGTACTCTGGTTGATCTACGACGTTCAGCAGAAACTTGATCCTGAAGTTTCATGATCATTATCATTAACTTCCTCACTAATTGGTGTAGGAATCACTGGAACAATTTCCTGTGATGTACCACTTTCCAATCCGGGAGAAGGTACAATTACCTCATCAAGTTCTACTTTCCTCCCAGTCACTTCTTTCGAGAGAAACTCCTTCTCTAGAAAGGATCCATTTTTAGCAACGAATATCTTGCCTTCGGATCTGTGATAGAAGGTGTACCCAACAGTCTCTTTTGGGTATCCTATGAAGATTTACTTCTCCGGTTTGGGTTCGAGCTTATCATGTTGAAACTTTTTCACATAGGTATCGCAGTCCCAAACTTTAAGAAACAACAACTTTGGTTTCTTGCCAAACCACAGTTCTTAAGGCGTTGTCTCAACGGATTCAGATGAGGCCCTTATTTAACGTGAATGCAGCTGTCTCTAATGCATGACCCAAAACGATAGTGGTAAATCGGTAAGAGACATCATAGATCGCACCATATCCAATAAAGTACGGTTACGATGTTCGGACACACCATTATGATGTGGTGTTCCGGGTGGCGTGAGTTGTGAAACTATTCCACATTGTTTCAAATGAAGACCAAACTCGTAACTCAAATATTCTCCTCCACGATCAGATCGTAGGAACTTTATTTTCTTGTTACGATGATTCTCTACTTCACTCCGAAATTCTTTGAACTTTTCAAATGTTTCAGACTTGTGTTTCATTAAGTAGATATACCCATATCTGCTTAAATCATCAGTGAAGGTCAGAAAATAACGATACCTGCCGCGTGCTTCAACACTCATTGGTCCGCATACATCAGTATGTATGATTTCCAACAAATATGTTGCTCGCTCCATAGTTCCGGAGAACGGAGTTTTAGTCATCTTGCCCATGAGGCATGGTTCGCAAGCACCAAGTGATTCATAATCAAGCGATTCCAAAAGTCCATCATTATGGAGTTTCTTCATGCGTTTTTACACCAATATGACCTAAACGGCAGTGCCACAAATAAGTTGCACTATCATTATTAACCTTGCATCGTTTGGCTTCAATATTATGAATATGTGTATCACACGATCGAGATCCAACAAACTATTTTCATTGGGTGTATGACCATAGAAGGTTTTATTCATGTAAACGGAACAACAATTATTCTCTAACTTACATGAATAACCGTATTGCAATAAACATGATCAAATCATATTCATGCTCAACACAAACACCAAATAACACTTATTTAGGTTCAACACTAATCCCGAAAGTATAGGGAGTGTGCGATGATGATCATATCAGTCTTGGAACTGCTTCCAATACACATCGTCACTTCATCCTTTAACTAGTTTATGTTCATTATGCAACTCCCATTTCGAGTTACTACTTTTTAGCAACTAAACCAATATCAAATACCGAGGGGTTGCTATGAACACTAGTAAAATACACATTAAGAATCTGTATATCAAATATACTTTTGTTCACTTTGCCATCCTCCTTATCCGCCAAGTATCTAGGGCAGTTCCACTTTTAGTGACCATTTCCTTTGCAGTATAAGCACTTGTTTCAGGCTTGAGTTTAGCTTTGGGTTTCTTCACAGGAGTGACAACTTGCTTGTCATTCTTCTTGAAGTTCCCCTTCTATCCCTTTGCCTTTTACTTGAAACAGGTGGTCTTGTTAATCATCAACACTTGATGCCCTTTCTTGATTTCTACCTTCGCCGATTTCAGCATCGCGAAGAGCTCGGGAATTACTTTCGTCATCCCTTGCATATTATAGTTCATCACGAAGTTCTACTAACTTGGTGATAGTGACTAGAGAATTTTGTCAATTACTATCTTATCTGAAAGATTAACTCCCACTTGATTCAAGCAATTGCAGTACCCAGACAATCTGAGCACATGCTCACTGGTTGAGCTATTCTCCTCCATCTTGTAGGCAAAGTACTGTCAGAAGTTTTATACCTCTCGACACGGGCATGAGTATGAAATACTAATTTCAACTCTTGGAACATCTTATATGCTCCATGGCGTTCAAAACGTTTTTGAAGTCCCGGTTCTAAGCCGTAAAGCATGGTGTACTTAAACTATCAAGTAGTCATCATATCGAGCTTTTGTCAAAACGTTCATAACGTCTACATCTGCTCCTGCAATAGGTCTGTCACCTAGCGGTGCATCAAGGACATAATTCTTCTGTGCAGCAATGAGGATAATCCTCAGATCACGGAACAATTCCGCATCATTGCTACTAACATCTTTCAACTTGGTTTTCTCTAGGAACATATGAAAAATAAACGGGGAGCAACATCGCGAGCTATTGATCTACAACATAGATATGCTAATACTACCAGGACTAAGTTCATGATAAATTAAAGTTCAATTAATCATATTACTTAAGAACTCCCACTTAGATAGACATCCCTCCAGTCATCTAAATGATCACGTGATCCAAATCAACTAAACCATGTCCGATCATCACGTGAGATGGAGTAGTTTCAATGGTGAACATCTTATGTTGATCATATCTACTATATGATTCACGCTCGACCTTTCGGTCTCCAGTGTTCCGAGGCCATATCTGTATATGCTAGGCTCGTCAAGTTTAACCCGAGTATTCTGCGTGTGCAAAACTGGCTTACACCCGTTGTATTTGAACGTAGAGCTTATCACACCCGATCATCACGTGGTGTCTCGGCACGACGAACTTTCGCAACGGTGCATACTCAGGGAGAACACTTATACCTTGAAATTTAGTAAGGGATCATCTTATAATGCTACCGTCGTCCTAAGCAAAATAAGAAGCATAATAAGATAAACATCACATGCAATCAAAATATGTGACATGATATGGCCATCATCATCTTGTGCTTTTGATCTCTATCTCCAAAGCACCGTCATGATCACCTTCGTCACCGGCTTGACACCTTGATCTTTATCGTAGCATCGTTGTCGTCTCGCCAACTATTGCTTCTACGACTATCGCTACCGCTTAGTGATAAAGTAAAGCAATTACATGGCGATTGCATTTCATACAATAAAGCGACAACCATATGGCTCCTGCCAGTTGCCGATAACTTTACAAAACATGATCATCTCATACAAAACCGTATAACTCATCATGTCTTGACCATATCACATCACAACATACCCTGCAAAAACAAGTTAGACGTCCTCTACTTTGTTTGTTGCAAGTTTTACGTGGCTGCTACGGGCTTAGCAAGAACCGTTCTTACCTACGCATACAAAACCACAACGATGTTTCGTCAAGTATGTGCTGTTTTAACCTTCACAAGGATCGGGCGTAGCCACACTTCATTCAGCTAAAGTGAGAGAGACAGACACCCGCCAGTCACCTTTAAGCAACGAGTGCTCGTAACGGTGAAACCAGTCTCGCGTAAGCGTACGCGTAATGTCGGTCCGGGCTGCTTCATCTCACAATACCGCCGAAGCAAAGTATGACATGCTGGTAAGCATTATGACTAGTATCGTCCACAATCTCATTGTGTTCTACTCGTGCATATCATCTACGCATAGACCTGGCTCTGATGCGACTGTTGGGAAACGTAGTATTTTTAAAATTTTCCTGCGATCACGCAAGATCTATCTACCAGATGCATAGCAACGAGAGGGGAGAGTGTGTCTACGTACCCTCGTTGACCGGGAGCGGAAGCGTCAAGTAACGCGGTTGATGTTGTCGAACTTCTTCGCGACCAACCGATCAAGCACCGAACGTACGGCACCTCCGCGTTCAGCACACGTTCAGCTTGATGACGTCCCACGAGCTCTTGATCCAGTTGAGCTTCACGGGAGAGTTTCGTCAGCACGACGGCGTGGTGACGGATATGATGTGTTCACCGGCGCAGGGCTTCTCCTAAGCTCCGCGACGGTACGACCGAGGTGTGATTCTGTGGAGGGGGGCACCGCACACGGCTAAAACAATTCAACTTGTGTGTCTTTGGGTGCCCCCCTGCCCCTGTATATAAAGGAGCAAGGGAGGAGGGCCGGCCAACCTCTCCTGGTGCGGCTAGGAAGGGACTCCTACTAGGAATAGGATTGCAATCCTATTCCTAGTAGGATTTACCGAAAGGAAGAAGGGGGGGAAGGAATAGGAGAGGTGGCGCCCCCCCAATCCTAGTCCAACTAGGATTCCTAGGTGGGGGCGCCGGCCAGCCCTATGGGCTGCCTCTCTCTCACCCTTTAGGCCCACTATGGACCATCCCCTCTCGTAGGGGGTTCCGGTAACCCCCTCCGGCATTCCCGATAAATCCGAAACTTTTCCGGTATACTTCCGGTGTCCGAATATAGCCGTCCAATATATCAATCTTTATGTCTCGGACATTCCGAGACTCCTCGTCATGTCCGTGATCTCATCCGGGAGTCCGAACTACCTTCGGTACATCAATACACATAAACTCATAATATCGATCGTCATCAAACGTTAAGCGTGCGGACCCTACGGGTTCGAGAACTATGTAGACATGACCGAGACTCATCTCCGGTCAATAACCAATAGCAGAACCTGGATGTTCATATTGGCTCCTACACATTCTACGAAGATCTTTTATCGGTCAGAACCGCATAACAACATACGTTGTTCCTTTTGTCAAACGGTATGTTACTTGCCCGAGATTCGATCGTCGGTATCTTTATACCTAGTTCAATCTCGTTACCGGCAAGTCTCTTTACTCGTTCCGTAACACATCATCTCGTGACTAACTCATTAGTCTTTTGCTTGCAAGGCTTATTATGATGTGTGTTACCGAGAGGGCCCAGAGATACCTCTTCGACACTCGGAGTGACAAATCCTAATCTTGATCTATGCCAACACCACGAATACTTTCGGAGACACCTGTAGAGCATCTTTATGATCACCCAGTTATGTTGTGACGTTTGATAGCACACAAGCTGTTCCTACGGTATTCGGGAGTTGCATAATCTCATAGTCATAGGAACATGTATAAGTCATGAAGAAAGCAATAGCAGTTAAACTAAACGATCATAGTGCTATGCTAACGGATGGGTCTTGTCCATCACATCATTATCCTAATGATGTGATCCCGTTGATCAAATGACAACTCATGTCTATGGCTAGGAAACATAACCATCTTTGATCAATGAGCTAGTCTAGTAGAGGCATACTAGGGACATACTGTTTTGTCTATGTATTCACACATGTATTAAGTTTCCGGTTAATACAATTCTAGCATGAATAATAAACATTTATCATGATATAAGGAAATAAATAATAACTGTATTATTGCCTCTAGGGCATATTTCCTTCAGTTTTGAGCATGTTCTAGTGGTGTTTTGTATTAGCTCTTTGGTCATGCCTGTAGTGCTGTACATGTACATTCTTTCCATGCCCTTTGTTGCCATGAAATGTTATTGTATCATGTTGTTTTGATGTCAACTAAGTGCCATGTTGCTGATTTTGGACAGCTTGTTGTTATATCTTGTTTCATGTGTATGTGTTGAACCGTTGCTCCGTTTTGAGAGTTTCCTATATGAAACTTGTGTGTTTTTGCATGTAGATGCATAATAACATGTTGAATACCTGTTTGGAATGTGTTTGCTTGTTGTTCGGATGCATCTTGCATCGTTGCCATGCTTGTCTTGTTTTGCTCATATCTTCTAGGCCGTAGCTTCGAATTAAATAAACTTCATATGTAACTTGACTAGAATTTCGAGTAGATCATCATGGTGCATGATAACTTGCTGTTTAACAACTTTAAGTTAAGGTTTGTTTAGTTCTGGACCAATTTCGAAATGTGCATATGAGGACTTACCGGAATTGTTGTACGTTGTTTCCGGCCTCATTTAAACTTGTTGGGTTGTGTTGTTCTTGTATGCATCATCACTTGCCATGTTTTGCATCAGATAGACTTGTCTTGTGTCATAGTTGGTTCAGCGTCTTGTCATGTTCTTGAGTGGTGTGTTTACCGTTTTGTGTGCTTCTTCTCGCTAGTTCATATTCCATTGCGATCGTGAGGATTCGTTCGACTACACTTGGTTCGTCTTCGTGGCTTCTTATTCGTCTTCTTCATGGACTCATTCTTTTTCCTTGCGGGATCTCAAGCAAGATGACCATCCCCTTGGATCTCAGTTCTATCATTGCCATGCTAGTTGTCTCGATGCTATCGTTATATGCCGTGCTACCCATCATTTATTGTCAGCCTCTCTCCTTCTTGCCATGAAACCTCTAACCTTTGAGATCTTCCCAGCAAACCGTTGTTTGGCTATGTTACCCGCTCGCTCAGACCCTCTTATAGTGTTGTTAGTTGCAGGTGAAGATGAAGATTGCTCCATGTTGGAACTTGTTGTTGGAATATAACAATATGTATAACTATAATTAACACACATATATGCTTGGCAATGAGTGGAAGGCTTGGCCTTTTGCTCTGTGTTTTGTTCCACTCATGCCGCCTTAGGAGCCGATAAACCGGCGTTATGTTCCTTAATTTTGCGTTCCTAACGCGGTTGGGTATATGGGGACCCCTTGACAGTTCGTCTTTGAATAAAACTCCTCCAGCAAGGCCCTACTTTGGTTTTAATTTGCAACATAATAAAAACTTAATTAATTAATCGCATAGGGAGTTAGCGTTGCCCAAGGATTCTTCTACATACAGGAGGGCCAATGCTGATGGTGTTGGTCCCAAATGGGGAGACTGCGAGGCCGCCACGGGGAAACTCGAGGTATCTGGCTCCCGTAGGATCGCCCATCCGGTCGTGGCCTGAGACGAGATACGCGGCTACTATCAGGGTGTCGGCACGCCGGGATGTCTTGCTGGACTTGTTTTACCATTGTCGAAATGTCTTGTGCACCGGGATTCCAAGCCTGATCGGATTGTCCCTAAGATAAGGGGTAATACTTTTACTTCTGCTGATCGTGATAGCTTGTGATGGGCTAAGTTGGGACACCCCTGCAGGGTTATGACCTTTCGAAAGCTGTGCCCGCGGTTATGTGGCAGATTGGAATTTGTTAATGTCCGGTTGTAGAAAACTTGACAGAGGGTCCGAAGTAAAATACACGAACCCCGTGAGTAACCGTGACCGTCTCTTTTCACTTTGAGAAGAGAACGCGTTGGGGTTATGTTTGACTCTTAGGTAGTACAGGATCTTTAGTGATCATTACTAGTTTGCGACCGTTTGCGTAGATGCTCATCTTATTCTCGTACTCGTAAGTTAGCCAACATATATATGCTTAGCCGTTGCTGCAACCTCACCACTAAACCTCTCCATACCCATGAAGCTTTGCTAGTCTTGTTACCCATGGTTATGGGATTGCTGAGTCCTCATGGCTCACAGCTACTACAACACCAGTTGCAGGTGCAGGTTTCCGATGACTTGATGTGAGAGCGATGTTACCTTTTGTTGGAGTTAGGTCTTCTTCTTCTTCGTCAGTCTTGGGCTATCTTCCTGGTCGGCAGCCTGGGATAGCAGGATGGATTTCGTTGTGCTTTTCATGTTTGCATCCGTTGTCGGATGCCTTGTATTGATGTTGTTGTATACATGTGACTTCTATGATTTGTATGTATCCCTGTGTATTTATGTAATGCTACAATGTAATGATATCCATCTTGCTAAGCGCCTGAAATGCGGTTGTGCCCCAATCACGAGGTGTTCACGTGATCGGGATAGAATTGCACCTTGGGCCTGACACTCTAGCTACTTCGCTCTTTGCTAGGTGAACCTCGGTTGGGGGGGAGGGGCATGCATTCATAGCTTAGGATTCCGTTCGTGCCGACACGAGGGTGGGGGTAGGGGCAAGCAATATTGTGCACTTTGCGAGATAGGTGTGCCACATCGAAGTCGCATTTGGTATTTGAAAATCAAACCACCCTTTTCATACATAAATTTGGTCCACATGCAAGTGTGTTCGTGTTTTGACCCTCTCCCGCGTCATTTTTCGCTAAATTTACTATCATTAGACAAGTCGGATGACGCAATAGACACGGTTCGCTCAAACTAACCGCGTGCCACGCCGGTGCCCCTGTCACGCACACCTATCTGCCCGCCCAATGTACACATCCGCACAGTACATTGGGCTCCACGAGGCTCCCTCTCTCAAAAATATTTGCCCGCCTCGAGAGTTTTTCTGTTTCATAACACACGGTTGTTATCTCCGGACCGTGTGCTATGTTTCTTGTTCCCAATCCCGCCTACATCCCTAGAAAATATCTACCCGCCTTGAGGGTTTTTCTATTTCATAACACACGGTTGTTATCTCCGGACCGTGTGCGACGTTTCTTGTTCCCAATCCCGCCTGCATCCCTAGAAAATATCTGCCCGCCTTGAGGGTTTTTCTGTTTCATAACACACGGTTGTTATCTCTGGACCGTGTGCAACGCATTATCATCAAAATTTTCAATACCCCCGGCATTTCACTCCCGCGTAGTAAAATTTTCAATACCCGCGTCATTTCCTCAAACACCCCCCCTCCACACACACACACACACACACACACACACCAAAACCTCCTCGGGCGTGCGCGCGCACACACACACCCTCCCTCGCTCGAAACCCTAGCAAGGTCCCCACCGCCACTTCCACTGCCACAAGGTCTCCATTGTCAACATCTGCCGGTTTCCCGTGTAGCATACCCACCGATCTCCATACCCAGGCCGCCCTGAGTTTCTTAGATGACGCCTGCCAAATGCCCACTTTCCCATAGATCCCCATCCCCATCCCCGTCCCCAACTCCAGAGCGTCGCAGCCTAAGCCCAGTTACGCTTCCCGTGGAGCTCGAGGAGCGACTCGGCCAAAAGAGGTGTATCGCGGTCTCTTCGCCCGACGTCGCCTAGGAAGCTGACGACCATTACTGGCGGCAGGCACTCAAGCAGTGGGCTAGAGTATGCGGGCATGTCTCGGCCGCCGGCTATGACATCGAGGTCATCGACGGCAACGGCTCGAGGCGAGATATGTCAGAGGTTAAGTGGCCCACCCCCAACCCCTCGGGTCCAACCGCCGTCGATCTCATCCATGGCCCCGCCGCTGATCTCCTCTGGCTTGCTGTTAATAATTTGCCATCTTAGATCGCCATCGAGCCCCTTTTGTCATTTCTAAAGGGCACGTTCTGCGCCCTGGCTTGGGATCCACAGCTTCCAAGTCAAACCTCATGGACGGCGACCACGAGGAGGGAACCCTCTCCTGCTCATCCAAGGAGAAAGAGCCCATCTACTCTTCCAAGGGGAAAGCGCCCATCTGCGACATCAGGGAGGGCACCCTACAGCCGTGCTCTTATAGTCGTGCTCTTCCAAGGGGAAGGAGCCCATCTGCGACAACATGGAGCGCATCCAGGGTCCATACTCTTCCCGTGTGAACAAGCCCATCTATGAAAAGTGAGGAAACCCATGATTTGTTTTGTCGTGCCTCTTCACAGGGGGAAACCCATGATTTGTTTTGTCGGGTCCCTTTTGTAGTGTAGTGAGAATATGTCCAGTTTTAATTGCTATATCTGGTTGTTTGCAGTATGCCTTGTTTATTTCAGTTGTTCACAATGTGATGCTCTATATGTCCAATTATTTACTATGCAGTACATTTCATCAATCCAGTTTTAAACATACCGATAGGAATGCATATATTTGCTTGTTGTTAAGCCTGTTATAGCTAGCATATTCCTCTTTTAAAGTTTTTTGATTGTTCGATTATTTGTAGTTAGCATATGTCCAGTTTCAAATGCTATCTTTGGTTGTTCGTAGTATGCCTTGTTTATTCCAGTTATTCACAATGTGATGTTCTATATGTGCAAGTATGAACTGTGTAGTTCAATTTCATCAGTACCAGTTTCAACAATACCACTATGAATGACTACATTTGCTTGCCACATCTTGTAGTTAACATGCATTTTCATTTGTATTTAACAATAACCAGTGTACTTAGACTGGCACAATACTAGTTTGAATGACTATGTTTGCATGTTGTCAAATGTTAGGCATGTTGCGGTTAACACACATTTCCACTCGTTTTTCTTTGCTAGCGTGCTTAAACCTGCACACTAAAGCTATCTTTTGGAGATTATTTTGTCTGCCATGGATAATTTTGGTTGATGTTTAGCCTGTTGTGCTTAATATGCTTCTCGATGTACCTACACAGGACAATTTTGGGAACGACTGTTGTTTTCCATCGAGGTTAGTTTCATCCCATGGCTTATATCTGGTCATTGTTCTGGATATCGGTAGCTGGTACCATATAGGCCGGGGGCTGATAAGGGACTAATCGGTGAATCGGACTTTTAACTGAATATATCTGCAACACATTTATCGTTAGGTTAACTAGGGCCATATGTAATATATCTGAGGCTACATAGCAACATGTACTGTACTTATGTCTAAATATGCAATCCTAGGCTACATAGAAACAAGGAAGAGTATTACATTTATGTTATAATGATATCTAGATATACGTAGAAGAGCGGCAGCAACAACAACAACAACATCATCATCAACAACAACAACAACAACAACAACAACAACAACAACAACAACAACAACAACAACAACAACAACAACAACAACAACAACAACAACAACAACAACCCTGTTTGGATACTCTACTTAGCTAGAGGTTAGAGTTAGCTTCTAGCTCATGACTAACCCTGAACTAACTCCATCCAAAGAGTTGTTCGGATGGCAGGGCTAGATTGACAATAAATGCACTAGGAGAACTAACTCCAATTAGCACCTCTTGGGTTGGATGGTTTTTTTGGGTGGGTTATAGATGCAACTAGCTCAAACTATCCCTCATGATGCCACTAGCATGAACTAGCTCAAACTGACTGTAACCCATGGATACAACAGCAGTTAATCAGCCGATAATTTGTAAGAATGCATTAAACTCCTTCCGGCCCATAATATAAGATGTTAATTCATCTAATATGTGAGTATATTGGATGTTATAAGATACTCCCTCCGTTCCTAAATATGTGTCTTCTTATAGATTTCAAATGGACTACCACATACGGATGTATATAGACATATTTTAGAGTGTAGATTCACTCATTTTGCTCCGTATGTAGTCACTTGTTGAAATCGCTAGAAAGACAAATATTTAGGAACAGAGGGAGTATTATAAAAGAGTATTGTACTACATCATTGTGCAATTGTTGTTTAGCTTCTAATATTAACTTGGTGCTTTTAGGTACATATGTCATTGGTAAAGATCCGCGCTTCGACCCTTTCTGTGTATGGGGCAATGAGATATCGATGAACCAGCATCAAGTGAGGAAGCTGATAAAGATTGTTAGTAAAATGGGTCCAAAGATGTCAATTAAACTATTTGTTTACACTTTATCCAACACAACAGTGAACTGCAAGATGGTAAGTAAGAACTCTGCAGCCTTCTTTTTACTGCCCATAATGAGTTGTGTTAGATGACAATGTCTGAATCTTTTTCCTTGCAGTGGTTGCCAAAGCAGTTTACTCAAGATTACCTCTCAAACTACATGATTGGTGGGCATGCAAAGGTTAAAGTATTTCTACCAGAACACGATGATTATCTAGATGTTTTCATGAAGACCGTGAAGGATGGGCAGTCGGCCATCACAAGGGGTTGGACTAGAGTCGTGCGTGCCTTCTGCATGGAGGAGGGCACAATATGGGCATTCCGCTTCACCTTGTTCAGCAACCAAAATGTATTTCACCTATTTCTTTACCGTCTTTAATAGTACAAGTATACAACTATGGTTCATCATTCTTTATTTGGTTCTTATGTAATTCTTGAACATATGTACTTATGAATGGAATAATGCATTGGTTGTTTGAACCTGGTGGATATGAATAAAGATGTAGCATACATCCAGATTCAAATTCAAATCCGGTACAATTTGAAATAGCAGCAATTAAATTACGGCGAAATTACGCTCTCCAGGTTGTTACGGCACACACGATTGGTAAAACACAAACGTTTGCGATATACACCATAATCCGAGACGAGTCACAGAGAGGAAACGTGTGCAAGCATGCACGCGGTTGCCATTTGCAAAGCGTGTGCGATGTCAGACAATATCACAAATGGTGCGAGCAAACTAAACGTTTCTGTTAGTTGCCTTATCGTACACGATTCACAACCATGAACTGTTTTTTATGAAGTATGCATCATAAATGTTGCACCATAGAATAGCGTGTGCGATAGTTGTCATGTACGACGATGTTATGATGGTCCGACATTTCGTAATCCTGTCCGACACTCATACGACGATTAGCTAATCTTCTTAATTAGTTATCCCATACGGTTTGGGAAAAGCGAATGTGTGTGATTGTATGCTTATCATACACGTTCTATAATAGTGAACCAATTGGGATGGGTCGCGCATCGTAAACGTAGCACCATAGAGTACCGAATGCGATGGCAATGCGAGCACAAACGAGTAGGAGTACTGTAGGGTCCCTATCCCTGACGGTTTCTGGGTCGTGTGGGAAGGACCCCCCTATCACCGTCACTCACTAGGCGACGGTTCCAAATGTCGTCGCGAAAAGGGGTTAAAAATCATTTGTATAGCACCGACGCGTATTAGTGAGTCATCTATTTCTATTGTGTGCTTTTATAAAGTTTAAAAAAAAGGGGAACCTAAAACTTTTTTCAAAAAGAAAAGTGAAAGTGAGAAAGTCGAGCATTCTTAAAGTGGGAGCTAGCCTTGAACTTTGTTCATGCCCATGGAAACTTTGTGAATCTCGATTACAGAAACTTTTCAACAAAAATAATTATCCCCTTGTATAAATCCATTGTATTATAAAAATAATGTGCCAAGATTTGCCTTTAGGATGATTAGATTGCTTGTTTAGTTTGTGCGGTGCAAAAACAGAAACTTTGGCTGTAGTGTGTGATTTTACATTTTTTGCTGGAAAGTCAAACGCTTCTGAAACTTTTTAGACAGTACTTCTATAAAAAAAATTGTCCTAATTTTTCAGAATTTTAGAGGTACAGAAGTATGGTTAATGTTCAGATTACTACAGACTGTCCTGCTTTCATAGATTGTTGTTATAGTTTCATTATTTGCTTATGTTTGAAATCTTGTTGAGCCTCCATTGACTTGGGGCCATAGAATTCTGATAGCATAAAGTGGGAAATGTTTGATTATAATTATACAATAATGTTAGAGCAGTACATAATGGGATTTGATGTTATATGTACTAACCCCTCTAATAAAAAAGTTTTGTTAAGTTTTGTGTGGATGAAGTGTTCGAAGATCGAGGAGGTATTGATATGAGAAGAATGAGGAGAGGCAAGAGCTCAAGCTTGGGGATGCCCGAGGCACCCCCAAGTAAATAATCAAGGAGACTCAAGCGTCTAAGCTTGGGGATGCCCCAGAAGGCATCCCGTCTTTATTCGACAATTATCGGTATGTTTCGGTTTTTGTTTTGTTCACATGATACGCGTAAATCTTGGAGCATCGTGTGCTTTTTCTTTTTCTTTTAATAATGCACCATGCTGGTATGAGATAGTCCTTGGTTGATTTATATAATGCTCTTTGCACTTCACTTATATCTTTTGAGTATGGCTTTATAGAATGCTTCATGTGCTTCACTTATATCATTTGAAGTTTGGATTGCATGTTTCTCTACATTTAAAAAACCGTCATTTGAAGAATGTTCTTTTGCTTTATTTATATTTGTTAGAGCATGGTCATATGTTTTGTAGAAAGAATTAGAACTCTCTTGCTTCACTTATATCTATTTAGAGAGTTGACAGGAATTGGTCATTCACATGGTTAGTCATAAATCCTACATAAAACTTGTAGATTGCTTAATATGATATGTTTGATTCCTTGCAATAGTTTTGCGACATAGAGATTCTAATATGTGGGAGGTACTAGTGAATGATTGTGGTTTAGTAATAATATTGGTGTTAAGGTTTGTGATTCCCGTAGCATGCATGTATGGTCTCCTAACTATGTAACCAAATTGGCGCGCATTGTATTTTAATTGTTTATCTTTGTGTGAAGGTCGGGGGCGCGCGATGGTTAACTCCTACCAACCTCCCCCCTAGGACCATGCTTCATAGTATTTTGCTTCGAGGGCTAATAGATTTTTCGCAATATGTATACGAGTTCTTTATGACTAATGTTGAGTCCATGGATTATACGCACTCTCACCCTTCCACCTTGCTAGCCACTCTAGTACCGCGCAACTTTCGCCGATGCATCAAACCACCTTATACCCTTCCTCAAAACAGCCACCATACCTACCTATTATGGCATTTCCATAGCCATTTCGAGATATATTGCCATGTAAGTCCATTGTTCCGTTTATTGTGACACGCACCATCATTGTCATATTGCTTTGCATGATCGTAAGATACCTAGCATGATGTTTTCATGGCTTGTCTGTTTTTGATGTCATTGCTATGCTAGATCATTGCACATCCGGTACACCGCTGGGGGCATTCATATAGAGTCATACTTTGTTCTAGTATCGAGTTGTAATATCGAGTTGCAAGTAAATAAAAGTGTGATGATCATCATTATTAGAACATTGTCCCATGTGAGATTATAAATAAAAGTGGCTAATGAAGACCAAATAAATAAAAGAGGCCAAAGAAGCCCACAAAAAAAGAGGCCAAAGAAGCCCACAAAAAAAGAGGCCAAAGAGCCCAAAAAATGAGAGAAAAAGAGAGAAGGTACATTGTTACTATCCTTTTACCACGCTTGTGCTTCAGAGTAGCACCATGTTCTTCATGATAGAGAGTCTCCTATGTTGTCACTTTCATATACTAGTGGGAATTATTCATTATAGAACTTGGCTTGTATATTCCAACGATGGGCTTCCTCAAATGCCCTAGGTCTTCATGAGCAAGCAAGTTAGATACACACCCACTAGTTTTCTTTTGAGCTTTCATACACTTTTAGCTCTAGTGCATCTGTTACATGGCAATCCCTACTCACTCTCATTGATATCAATTGATGGACATCTCCATAGTCCGTTGATTTACCCAGCTAATGTGAGACTTTCTCCCTCATGCTGTCTATCACCACCTTCTATTCCACCCATAGTGCTATGTCCATGGCTCACGCTCATGTATTGCGTGAAGAGTTGAATTTTTTTTTTGAAAAGGTAAAGTATGAAAACAATTGCTTGGCTGACACCGGGATGGGCATGATGGGTACCTTGTGTTAAGAAAAGTGAGCATAAAAGACTATATGATTTTGTAGGGATAACGTTTTTTAGCATTGATATTTTGAAAGACTTGATTGTTTGTTGGGATGCCCGAGTATTAAATTCTATTATGTCAAATGATAGACTATTGCTTTGAGTCACTCGTGTCTTAATATTCATGCCATGATTAGATTACATGATCAAGATTATGCTAGGTAGCATTCCACATCAAAAATTATCTTTTTTATCATTTACCTACTCGAGGACGGGCAGGAATTAAACTTGGGGATGCTGATACGTCTCCGTCATATCTATAATTTTTTATTGTTCCATGCCAATATTCTACAACTTTTACATACTTTTGGCAACTTTTTATACTATTTTTGGGACTAACATATTGATCCAGTTCCCAATGCATGTTCCTGTTTGTTGCATATTTTTTGTTTCGCAAAAAATCCATATCAAACGGAGTCCAAACGAGGTAAAAACTTACGGAGATTTTTTTGGAATATATGTGATTTTTGGGAAGAAGAATCAATGTGGAGCGATGCCCGAGGGGCCCACAAGGACGGAGGGCACGCCCAGGGGGGTGGGGGCGCCCCTGACCCTTGTGGTCACTCCGTAAGGCGGTTGGTGTTGTTCTTTCGCTGCAAGAAAGCCAATATCCAGACAAAAATCATGTTAAAATTTCAGCCCAATCGGAGTTACGGATCTCCGGGAATTTAAGAAACGGTGAAAGGCCAGAATCTGGGAGCGCAAAAACAGAGGGAGAGAGAGATAGATCCAATTTCGAAGGGGCTCCCGCCCCTCCGCCGCCATGGAGGCCATGGACCAGAGGGGAAACCCTCCTCCCATCTAGGGGGAGGTCAAGGAAGAAGAATAAGGAGGGGGCTCTCTCCCCCTCTCTCCCGATGGCGCCGGAACGTCGTCGGGGCCATCATTATGTGACAGCGATCTACACCAACACCTCCATCATCTTCACCAACATCTTCATCACCTCCCCCATCTATCTACAGCGGTCCACTCTCCCGCAACCCATTGTACCCTCTACTTAAACATGGTGCTTTATGCTTCATATTATTATCCAATGATGTGTTGCCATCCTATGATGTCTGAGTAGATTTTCTTGTCCTGTCAGTAATTGGTGAATTACTATGATTGGTTTAATTTGCTTGTGGTTATGTTGTTGTCCTTTGGTGCCCATCAAATGAGCGTGCGCGTGGATCACACCATAGGGTTAGTTGTATGTTGATAGGACTATATATTGGAGGGCAAGAGTGACAGAAGCTTCAACCTAGCATAGAAATTGATGCATACGAGATTGAAGGGGGGCCAATATATCTTAATGCTATGGTTGGGTTTCACCTTAATGAACGTTAGTACTTGTGGATGCTTGCTAATAGTTCCAATCATAAGTGCATAGAATTCCAAGTCAGAGATGACATGCTAGGAGTGTCCTTTCCCACATAAAACTTGTTATTGGTCTAGTAACGTAGTCAATTTCTTAGGGACAATTTCGCAACTCCTACCACCACTTTTCCACACTCGCTATACTAACTTTATTGCCTCTTTACCTAAATAGCCCTTAGTTTTTATTTACGTGCTCTTTATACTCTTGCAAACCTATCCCACAACACCTACAAAGTACTTCTAATTTCATACTTGTTCTAGGTAAAGCAAACGTTAAGCATGTGTAGAGTTGTGTCAGTGGTCAATAGAACTTGAGGGAATATTTTTTTCTACCTTTAGCTCCTCGTTGGGTTCGAAACTCTTACTTATCGAAAGAGGCTACAATTGATCCCCAATACTTGTGGGTTATCACTCGGCCGCTCGGGTTCTATCCTCTGTGGGTTGTAGCTTTGGGTTGGGACAAATCATCGCATATGCTAAAAATGTATTTTCCCGGGTATTATCGGTGTCGTTGCAATAAACATTTGTGTTTGCTGCCCGGGCTTGGGCACAGGCGCGCGACAGATCATACATCAAGTATCAATGCTTGATACAACATGAGACACAGAAACCGCTCTTCGTGAGATCAAGGAGCAAAACACTAGCATCATATACTAAGCATTTAGGATAGCATGTAAAGTATCAACAACACTAGCAACAAGGACATGTTATGCATCAGAATAGAACTATCAGAACAACAACAATAGCAAAACCTAATGCAAGAGTAAGAGAGAAGAGAATGTGCGATATCTGGATGATCAAGGGGGTTTTGCTTGCCTGGAAGCTCTGCGGGGGAGGATGAGTCGTCCACATCGTAGTCGAACTAGGGGTCGCCGGCAGTCTGAGGTATCTACCATAGAGAAGAGGGGGAAGAAACAATAAACATAATGCAAACAGACGCAACGCAGTGCAAGACATGACAAAAAGAATTGCTAGAGATGATCTAAAGCAGTACTACGCAATACTGGCAAAGGGGGGAACATTCGGGAATGTTTTCCCAGTGTTAGGCATTTTCAGTCAGATAAACCGGAGGGGGAGGTTGCATGTTCGCTATGTTAGGGGCACGTGATAGACTAATGGAGGGCATATTTGGAATCATCACATTTTCCCGAGCATCCTTCATATATAAATTATTTTCGTCAGAGTTATAGTTTAATTTATATGATCTTCCAAAGATTTAAACATGTTTTTGGATTTTGTGGAATTAATACTATTTCGAAATAAAAGAATAAATTTCTATGGGTACACATAGAGTGTACCCAGAGAGGTGCATATGTGGCTGACGGTGGGCCTAGTTGACTGGGTCAACTGCGCAGTCAACATAGGCTGACTCGTAGACCAGTGCCCGGTTAGCAGGCTGACTAGGCCAACCTTATCCGCTGGAACAATGGACAGGGCCCACCCGTCAGTGACTCTGGCTAATCACTGCTTAAAACTAATTATTTGAATTAATTAGTTAGCAGGGCCCACATGTGAGTGACTAATTAAATTAATCTGTTTTAGTTAACGTTTTGATTAATCTGTAGGTGGGGCCCTGGGTTAGTGTGGTTAGTAACTAACCCTGCGGGGTCCACTTGTTAGTGGCCCACTGGGGGCCTCCAGCGGCCGGTGCGCGTGGGTGGTCGCCGACGTCCACTCGGGATGGCGGAGATGGTCGGAACTTCGTCGGAATCATCCATGGAGTGGCGTGCCGAACCGTGGTCGCAGTTTGGCTCGGGAGGGGCTGTAGTGCACCGGTGATGAGGCCGCGGATGTCGGAGCACTAAGCTCATGGGGACGATGCGCGGGTAGGGGGCGACGTGGTCGGGTGGCAGCGGACGCGGGCTCGTGCGGTTGGGCGCGCGTGAGGCGTAGCCAGGACGCGGAACAGGGGCGTGAGCAGCCAGGGAGCCGGCGACCGTAGCGGGCGTGCACGGCGCGACGGGCGCGGCCAGAACCAAGGCATAGCGCGGCGGTAGCAGTAGTAGCGCAGCTGCTAGAACAGTTGTACGAGTGGCAACATAGCAACAACGAAGTCAGGGGCACGACCGGGCGCGGCGAGCAACAGAGGGGGCGAGGGGCGCGCAAGGGGGAGAGGGGACTGGCTAGGGTTCGGCCAGGGGAGCGGGGCTGGCTTATAGGCGAGGCAGCGCAGGCGGATGGGCGCCACGGAGCCGGTCGGTGCCGTGGCGGGCATCCGCCCTAGCCATGGGGGATGTGAACAGGTGGAAGGTGGGGGAGTGGCCGTCTGGGCTAGCTCGGATGGTTGGCCTAATAGGGGAGTTCCTTTTATTTATTTTTCTTGTTTTGCTTTTCACTTTTCCTTTTTATTTTATTTATTTTCTTTGTTGTTTTCTTTTTAGTTTTCCAATTTATTTTAATTTTATAAATTATATAAATAGTACCTAAATTAGTGATTCAAAATATCCCACTGCCACAAAAAGTTTGGCGACTAAATAATAAGTTTGCATTTTAATAATTTTAATAGTCATTTAATTAATCATTTTGCTGTTGTTTTAATTATTTTAGGACATCTAAATACTTTATTAAATGTTGATTTCTTCACCTATATTCTTTATTTGAACACTTTAGTTTTGATATTTGAAAACTTTAATTGTTTGACTTTATTTTTAAATTTTGATTTGTGAATTGATTTGAATCAACGCGAGAGTTAGCAGTAGTAAAAGTGATGACATGGCAACATTAACATGGGATTAGTAGCTTGATTATCGGGGTGTTACATCCATGTCCCTCTCATCTTTGATGATCAGGTTGTGAAGAATCACACAACATGTCATGATGTTGCTCAGGATTCGCTTGTCCCAAAAATGAGCAGGACCACGAACACTCGCAAACCTAGCTTGCAAAACCCCACAGGTTCTTTTAATATCTTTCCGGGCAGCCTCTTGGACCTTTGAAAATTCAACTTCCTTCCTAGTTTCGGGTTTTCTACTGGTCTTGATAAATGTAGACCAAGAAGGGTAAATACCATCAACAAGATAGTAGCCCTTTGTGCATTGATGCCCATTCACCGTGCAGTTGCAAGCAGGAGCATCACCACTAGCAAGTCTAGCCAACTAATGAGACCGATGCAACACATTGATTTCATTGAGAGTACCCGGCAAACCAAAGAAGCGATGTCAAATCCATAAATCCTTGGATGCAACGACCTCTAGCACAATTGTTGCATCACGGGACTTGCCACAATACTGCCTGTGCTATGCCTTCGCGCAGTTTTCCGAGTCCAATGCATGCAATCTGTGTTTCCTACCATGCCCGGCCAACCTCGTTTCTCATTTGTTGCCATCAACATTTTCGTGTCTTCCTCGTTGGGTGCCCGAAGATAGACATGACCAAAGACACATACAGTCACTTTGGCGAACCTACACACTGACTCAATTGTAGTATCTTCGCCAATGCGAAGATACTCATGGGCATAGTCATCGGGAATGCCATATGTAATCACCCGCATAACTACCGATACTTTTTAATATGTAGTAAAATCCTTCAAGCCCGCGGCGTTCCTCCTTTGGGGTCAAACATGGAGAATTGGCCTCGCAAGCTTCTACTATTTTTACGAAGACGGGTCGGCGCATTCAGTACCTTCTCCGTAAGAGGTGCGACAGATATGTAGGTGACACCGTGAAGTAGTCTTGCATGAGCATCATGTTCCCGAGATGGCGGTTGCGAGGGATGCAAAGATGATTGACGGTTGATCCTCGTCGTCTCCTTCTGTTCCTATCCTCAAGCTCCTTCACGGCCAGGACCACCACCACCATCTGCTACCGATTGTCATCGAGTAGCGTCTCTATGTTTGAGTCATCGGACGAAAGAATCCTCGAGCGAAAATTCCTTTCAAGGGCTCAAATCCATCTACAAATTGTAATAGAGCTCAAATGAATGGAAATCGTTCGCTAAATCAAACTAGAAGGGGTAGAAAAGCACTCACCGGCAGATTCGGGGGGACGGCGACTCAACGCGGTCGAGCTGGGGCGGTGGTGACTCGGGGGCGGCTGGGCGCGGTGGATCTGGGGCGACGGAGAAGCGGTGCGCTGAAATCGAAGGCCTCGGGTGGTTGCGGAATGGGGGTGGGAGGGAACGTGTGCTGGCTGAAATGTCCCTCCTGCCAACTAGTTTCACACTATACAGGGCACCGACGGGGCGAGGGGCATGTGCTTTCGCGGGTGGGGTGGGGGATTTACCGCGCCCCTCAAAAAATTTAAAGGCCCTGGGACGTTTAAGGTGTCTGTTCGGGCCGCTTTTTCCGCGCAAAATTGTAAAGTGGTGGTTATTTTGCAGTTTAGCATGATATAAGGGGTCCGCTACAGATGCTCTAAGGCCACCCGAGGGTGTAGGCTACATGAGCACAAGACCTCCTAGGGAAGTAGATTCCTGCACCGAATTCAAGGCCTACTTGTGTTAGGACTTTGGGAAAAACCTTATCTTGTTCCATCTCATCTTGATTTGGGTCAAAGATATCTATGTGTATCTTGTATTACATCTTGTGTGTTGATTTTTGTTCGGCTCCCTTATGATTCCTCTCGTTTCCCTCGTGCTTGTCATGTTCTTTCTCAAATCTACCTCCAATTCTTGAAGATCACACCATCATAAGCTATGCCCTACATCAAGGCTCCTTCGCAACGACTGGTCGGAGGGGAGACGAGTTGAAGAAGACATGAGAAGGAACGATCCAACAGCGACGGTGATCGTGCGAGAGGAAGAGGAGAACGACGAAGGAAAATAGGAAATGGGAGGTAGGTGCTCTGGCTGCTATGAGGATAAGATGTCATTCGTGTGAGGAATCACCCGAGTGAACGGGGGCTGATACTGGTTTGCTAAGGCACCCATGAGTGAAAATTAAGGCGACACATCCGACGGGCTGAAGTGCTCCCTCGAAATACTTAAAAATTGATGTCAACACAATGTTGTTTGAGAAAATTATTGGTGAAAGGGAAGTTTTTTTGGAATCGAACTAAAGCTTTATTTAATGTATGATGGTTACAGTCTGCCCATAGGCATTCAAGAAGAAAATTGGGGCTCTGCTCCAGCCAGCACTCCGTGCCCTCGGCCAAGCAAGCACGTTGTGCACACAAATGAGCCAAAGTATTAAACACCCTACTGACATGGTGAACCGAGAAAGGCACGCAATTGAGGACTATATCTTCTAGTTCTTGTAAGATGGGCGCTGCAACCGAGCAAGAGTTGTCGCGCGAGTTCCATTGGGTGATCAGCTCCATGCTATCGACCTTCATTATAGCATGTGACATCCCGCGAAGCTGAGCAAATATCACACCCTCCTGGAAGTCTAGAAGTTCGGTGATGAAAGGATCTGAAACTCCTGCCAGAGGCTTGCACCACGCCCCAATGAAGGATAAATGGGACCGGGCAACACCGCCAGCTCCGCCTGTTAGCGCATCTAGGAATACCAAACTAGTGTTGATGGAAATCCACCCCACATCGGGGGGTTTCCAGCCATGTCCCGCATGCGCCCTTGTTCGACGAATAGGTAGATCCAGCAAGGACAAAGTTTCATGGATCCATTTGAGCGCTTGGAATTGATCATATCCATCTTGATCATGAGTCCACTTGTTTCTGGAAGTCCATATAGCATGCATAATTGTGATGATCTTGCATCTAGTATCATCTGCGAACATGGGATCTAGCACAATATCACGCGCCCACATTTATGGATGCAACCTCGGTAGTTTGAGGTCGAAGCGATCCTTTGTCGCGATCCAAAATTTCTTTGCATGTGAACATGAAATTAGCACATGCATTAAGTCTTCATCCATTGCCTGATAAATGTCACAGTGTCCAAGTGGTTTGATATGCGATGTTTCAAGGTCAAGGAGTCTGGGAAGATGCCGCGGAGAACTCTCCACCAGAAAACCCTGACCTTCGGCACCACATGCATTTTCCAGAGTGCTGACCACAACTGTTTATTAGCTGATGATGAGTCTGTGGTCGTCCCGTCCTCTAGAGAGCTAAGCTCGTTTCGAGTCATTAGAGAGCGATACGCTGATTTTACAGTGTAGTTGCCAGACTTTTCCAGTGCCCACGCCAAAGTGTCTTCCCCTCCTGATCTATTCAAAGGTATGTTCAGAGTTGCCTCAGCATCCGAATGGAGAAAATTATGGCGGACAAGATCAACATTCCAATTTCTAGTATAATCGTCAATCAACTCCGATACGGTCTCGAGAGGGGCAACCCCTAGTCAGTCAATCGATTTCATAGTGATAGTGTTGGGCATCCAAGGGTCGTTCCATATTGAAACAGAAGAACCATCACCTACCTGACGGATTAGCCCAGCCTGTAAAGCTTTCCTTCCCACAATGACCGCTCTCCAGGTCGAAGAAGCCCGCTTGGGAATTGAGGCTTGGAGAAAGCTTGTGTGAGGGAAGTATTTACCTTTCAACACCCTTGCACAAAGTGAATTTGGATTAGTCAGGAGTCGCGAGCCTTGTTTGCCAAGCATAGCGAGATTAAAAACTTCAGGATCCCGAAAACCCAATCCACCCTTGATCTTTGGTTGTGTCAATTTATCCCATGCTAACCAGTGTAGGGATCTCTTGTCCAAAGAGTTTTCCCACCAATACTTGGCCATTGGCAAGGTGATAGTCTTGCACACTTTCTTTGTCAGCTCGAAACAACTCATAATGTAGGTTGGGATTCCCTGAGCAATATAATTCAGGAGAACCTCCCTTCCTGCACAGGCTAGGTTTCGTTCGGACCATCCACATATCTTGCTTCGTATACGTTCACTAATATGACTGAAAGTACCGCTTGTGATGAGTCCAACACCCGTGGGCAATCCGAAGCGTTCAGAGAACGCCTTGATACGTATCCAATGTATATATAATTTATGAAGTATTCATGCCATGTTTACAACAATTTTATATGATTTTTGTATGATTTGATTAGAATTAACCTGGACTGACGCTGTTTTCAGCAGAACTATCGTGGCGTCATTTTTTTTGCAGAAATAAAAGTTCTCGGAATGGGCTGAAAATTTACGGTGATTTTTTATGGACCAAAAGAGACCCCCTAAGTAAAAGAGTTGGGCCAGAAGAGTCCCAAGGCAACGACAAGGGCGGAGGGCGCCCACCCCCCTAGGGCGCGCCCCCGTGTCTTGTCGCTGCCTCGTGGACCCCTTGACGTGAAACCGACGCAAAAAATTCCTATATATATAGAAACCCCCAAAAAGAAACCTAGATCGGGAGTTCCACTGCCGCAAGCCTCTGTAGCCATGAAAAATCAATCGGGAGCCCGTTCTGGCACCCCACCGAAGGGGGAAACCATAACCGGTGGCCATCTTCATCATCCCGGCGGTGTACATGGCGAGGAGGGAGTATTTCACCCTCGGGGCTGAGGGTATGTACCAGTATCTACGTGTTTGATCTCTCTCTCTCTCCCTCTCTCTCTCTCTCTCTCTCTCGTGTTCTTGATTTGGTGCGATCTTGATGTACCGTGATCTTTGTTATTATAGTTTAATCATATGGTGTTTCTCCCCCTCTTTTAGCTTGTGATGAATTCAGTATTTTCCATTGAGGTTTTGTTATGTTGGATTGAATCTTTGGATGTGAGAGCACTTGATGTATGTCTTGCGATAGGATATCTGTGGTGATAATGGGATGCCCTATTCATCCACTTGATGTATGTCTTGGTTATCAACTTGCGGATTCCTGTGGTGACATTGGGGTAATCCATGCATAGGGGTTGAAACACGTTTTCATATTCCTTTCTTCGATAGAAATCTCTGGATACTCTTGGAGTTCTTTGTGTTGGATTGAATATTATGAATCTAAAATTGTGTGATGCACATCGTATAATTAGCCCACGAATACTTGTGGTGACATTGGAGTATCCAGGTGACATTAGCGTTGATTGATGTGTGTCACATGGTGTTATTCTAGTATGAACTCTAGGGACATTTCTGACACTTATAGGAATTGCCCAATAGATTGATTAGAAAGAATAACTTTGAGGTGGTTTCCTACCCTACAAGCAATTTCATCTTATGTTCTCCGCAATAGGAACTTTGGATTGATTCTTTGTTGCACGTTGAGGGATTTTTATATGATCCAATTATGTTATCATTGTTGAGAGAACTTGCACTAGTGAAATTATGAACCCTAGGCCTTGTTTCCAAGCATTGCAATACCGTTTTTGCTCACTTTTATCGTTAGTTACCTTGTTGTTTTTATATTTTCAGATTACAAAAACCTATATCTAGCATCCATATTACACTTGTATCACCATCTCTTCGCCGAACTAGTGCACCTATACAATTTACCATTGTATTGGGTATGTTGGGGACACAAGAGACTTTTTATTATTTGGTTGCATGTTTTTTTGAGAGAGACTATCTTCATCCTACGCCTCCCATGGTTTGATAAACCTTAGGTCATCCACTTGAGGAAAATTTGCTACTGTCCTACAAAAAAACTCTGCGCTTGGAGGCCCAACACGAGTCTACAGGAAGAAGGTTGCGTAGTAGACATCAAGCTCTTTTCTGGCGCCATTGTCGGGGAGGTGAGTGCTTGAAGGTATATCTTTAGATCTTGCAATCGAATCTTTTAGTTTCTTGTTTTATCTCTAGTTTAATCTATAAAATATAACTACCAAAAATGGAATTGAGGTTACCTCATATTATTCATCTCTATAATATCTTTCGTGAAAATGATGGAAAGGAAAATTGTGCTCAATTGTTAGAAGAAGAAGTCAATAAAATGTTTGGAACTAAATATTTGAATTATGAGCATGCTTGCAATGTTGTTATTATGAATTATTTGAATACCCATGATGCTAATGATATGCAAAGCCATAAGCTTGGGGATGCTATGTTTGACAAAGATGATATTTTTAGTTCTCCAAGTTTTGATGAGCAAATTTATTATGATGAAATAATGCCTCCTATTTATGATGATTATGATGATCACATGTATACTATAGAGAATAGTGATAACCATGAAACTTATCATCATGATTTTAATGCTCAAATTGATTATGCCAATCAAGTGTCACATGATAATTATTTTGTTGAGTTTGCTCCCACTACTATTCATGAGAATAAATTGCTTATGTGGAGAGTATTAAAATTTCTATGCTTATGGATCATGGAAATAATGTTTTATGTGATGGTTATATTTTTGAATTCATTCATGATGCTACTGAAAATTATTATGAGAGAGGAACATATACTTCTACCTATTGCAATAATATCACGTTTCTTCTCTATGTGTTGAAAGTTTTGAAGCTATGCTTCTTTTGCCTTGCTATGCTAGTTGAAAGTGGGTTAGACTTAAATTTGCTTGCAATGTGATTCATGATGCTCCCTTTTATATTTCAATTCTTATCTTCATGTGAGCATCATTGAAATCTTCATGCCTAGCTAAAAAAGCGTTAAATAAAAGCACTTGTTGGGAGACAACCCAATATTTATACCTACAGTTTTTGTGTGTTCACATGATTAAGCTAATTTATTAATCATGTTTTATAAATTTTATTTCAATAAAGTGCCAAGTAAAGCCTTTGGGATAGTGTGGATGATAGTTGACTAGATTCTGTGCAAAAAACAGAAACTTTTGCATCAAGTGTTGTAATTTCTGTGCTTCACTGGAACGTGATAAAATTCTGATTTTTTTTACATATCTTTGATATAAAAATTGTCTACATGGTCCTAAATTTTCAGAATTTTCAGAGGTGCAGAACTAGGATCAAAATTCAAATCTTTACAAACTGTTCTGTTTTTGACAGATTCTATTTTCAATGCATAGTTTACTTGTTTTAGTGTTTTCATAGCTTATATTAAGTGATATAAATTGTGGAAATGATAAGGTACAGTAGGTGTTGTGTGAGAAAAATTATGAATCTTGTCTTTGACATAACCCAAGTGAATGATTTGCTTCATTATACTAACGCATCTCACGAAGTTCCGTTAAGTTTTGTGTGATTGAAGTTTTCAAGTTTTGGGTAAGATATCGATATGAGGAGAATAAGGAGTGCAAAGACCCTAAGCTTGGGGATTCCCAAGGCACCCCAAGGTAATATTCAAGGAAGATCCAAGCAACTAAGCTTGCGGATTTCCCGAAGACATCACCTCTTTCGTCTTCAACATTATCGGTAATCTCACTTGGAGCTATATTTTTATTCGTCACATGATATGAGTTTTCCTTGGAGCATCATTTTATTTTGTTTTTATTTGCTTGCTGTTATTTAGAATAGTGTTTTTCATATTTTATTTCGATAAAATTGACAAGTATAGTCTTTATCGTGCTTATTTAGCAAGTATATATGTTGCTGTTTGAAAACAGAAAGTTTTCTATCATTGTCGGAATTCTTCTGGGTAGTACGAACGTGATAAAATCTTGAAAGTTTTACACAGTGAGCATGAATAAGTTCTTTGTAAAGTGGTACTTTTCATAATTTTTAGAGTCAGGGAAGTATGACCACAATTGCGCTCTTTACAGACTGTCCTATTTAGACAGATTGATGTTATGTTTACATATGTTTACGTGTTTAATGATTCTATTTGAGGATAGGAGTATTAAATATGCAGATGTATTTAGTATGCAATGTTAAATTATGTAGCGACCACGATCCGAATGGACCGAAGTCTCTGTGTTTCAGTGTCATCCCTGGATCGGTAATGATGACACACACAGTACTTGAAGGATTTATAACAGAGTGCAATCACACACTTATTACAACGAATGTCTCAAAAGAGAACTTATTACAAAAGTCTATGGCTTAAGGCCATCTAACAAAATAACAGCAGAAGGCTTGGAGGATAAGTGAGTCCATCAACTCCAACGGGAAAGCTGAGTGCATGACAAACGACCTAGAACATCTTACTCCTCGTCTGAAAAGTCTGCAACGTAACATGTTGCAGCCCGAAACGGGTCAGCACATGCAATATGCTGGCAAGATAACACAGAAGATGCAAATAACATAATAAAGGCTAACGCTATATGCATATTTGGCTGGTGGAGGCTCTAAGGTTAAAGTTTTTGCATAAAGCTAATTTTTCCCTACAACAAAGAAATAAATTTTATTTTAACTATCATGGTAGTTGAAACATCATTGAGAAGGTACCTCCAACTCAATCCCAAATAAAGTAGTCATCATTAACCCAACAAATTAATTTTAGAGTGATGAGATCAACCAATAATTCAAGTACCAGATACTCAAGATTGTCCATAACCGGGGACACGGCTAATCATGATCAGTTTGTACACTCTGTAGAGGTTTGTGCACTTTTCCCCACAAGACTCGATCTCCTCCGTTGGATTTCTCGCACTGCATGGTGTTTGAGAAACGGATGATCGAGACACAGTCTTTCAGAAGCATTTACTCTTTACCCCGGCTGGACCCGTACACCTACTTTCCCCTACATCTGCTAGTCCACCACTGAAAGAGCTCACACAACTTACTCATACTATGCCAGAGCCCATAATGGCATTGTGGCTGCACACGGAAGTTTCTAGCATGAATAGTTTTATGATCCCTTTGAGCCTGGGTGGCATTCAATAGGACAATCACACGGAACCCCGGGATTTCCTAGGACAACACTGGATTCTCTAGGTGCCCTGCAACCAATCCACCCAGATGTGTATTCAAGTAGCCACCTTAAGTTGAACCTTTAATTAACAACTCACATCTGTCATGGATTTCACTCAACCCAAACCACGTCTACGAGCATAGCATGGCAACCTAAGCATAACGTAGAAGTAACTCCCAAGGGTTTGAAAATAATGCAGGTAATAGGTTCTACCTCAATCTACTTCCCAGACCCACAAGTTAAGAGATATTACTCATGCAATGTGAGAGGGTTTGATCTAATGCATAAAAACTAGGTAATAAAGGGGTATGATCAAAGTGTTACTTGCCTTGTTGATGATTCGCAAAACCTAGAGACTCGTAGTAGCACGCTTCGTAGTCCGGGTATTCTATCGCAAGCAAACAATAGCATATATAAGTAATCAAGCAAAGATGCACAAACAGAACTCCAAATAAGAAGATCTAACCAGAAAGTTCAACTTAAGAACTCCGGTTTGCAAAAAGAATCAAATCAAACGAAGCAACGAAACTCAAACTGCGAAAGAAACAAGATCCGTTTACTAGATTGTTTTAAGGTCAAATTTTACAGTAACAAAACCTTGTTCAAGTTGGTTAAACGGAAAGAGCGCGTCGAGACGAAGATCTGGGATTTTGAATCACCTCATTCCGACTCTCGAGCGAAAAGAAAAACGAAAAACTAGATCAGGGCAGAAATCGCGATCGGAAATAATCGCGAATAAAAGCCCCGAAAAAGAAAACTGACGAACAGGCTAACGAACGAACGTTCGCTGTCTGTAACTAACAGGCGGACAGCATTCGTTAAAATGAACGTACGGACGAACATCCGCAAACTAACTAAACCGGAAAAAAAACGAATCGATCTGAAAGAAAAACAGATATAGGATTCTGAAAGAAAAACCGATTGGTTTTTAAAAAAACCGACGGCGACGGCGACGAGATCGGCGGCGGCGACTACCTCGGCGTACGGGTCCGGCGGCGGCGGCTCTGGCGACGGCGGCGGGGCGGCGGTGGCAGCACGGTGACGCGGCGGCGGCGGCGGCTCGGGCGCGCTAGGGTTTCGGCGCAGGCGGGCTGGCGGCTGGAGTTGGGCTGGCGGCAGGGGTCGGGCTGCGCTTATAAAGGGCCCGGCTAGGAGGAGTCCTAGTCGGTTACGGCCCAAAGGTCGGTTCACTTTTTTTATTAAACGAGTCCTAACGCACGAAAACGGACGAAATAAATACTAAACGGACTCCAAAAATTCGGAAATAAATTTTCACCGTCCTCTAATAATATTTAGGACAAAGAGAACATTTTTCCCGGACCTAAATGCAATTTAGAAAAACACGCATTTTTCCTATGCAAATAAAATCGCAAATAAATCCGAAAAAAAGAAGTGATTTTAACCTTTTTCCTCCAATATTTCTTTTATTTTGGAGAAGTCATATTATCTCCGCTCATATATTTTGTTTAGAAATATTTTTAGGGAGAGAAAAATAATTAAAACCAATGCGATCCTCGTACCGGTATTCGAGAAAACTCAAATACGAAAACGGTAGAATTCCCAACTCTCTCCGTAGGTCCTTGAGTTGCTTAGAATTTTCGAGGGTCGCCACACACAAAATGCAATAAAATATGCAATGCAATATGATCTATGTATAACATTCCATATTGAAAATTTGGGATGTTACAAACCTACCCCCCTTAGAATGAATCTCGCCCTCGAGATTCGGCTTGGCTAGAGAACGGGTGTGGGTGGTCTTTGCGTAGATCATCCTCTCGCTCCCAGGTGGCTTCTTCCTTGGTGTGGTGACTCCACTGAACTTTGCAAAACCTGATAACCTTACTGCGGGTGTCTCTACTCGAAAATTCGAGAATCTTGACGGGTTTCTCCTCGTAAGTCTGATCACTATCCAACTGAATTGACTCCAGGGGTACTGTATCTCTTAAAGGAATATCGGCCATCTCTGCATGACACTTCTTAAGCTGAGAAATGTGAAACACATCGTGCACTCCTGACAATCCTTCAGGTAACTCCAATTTGTAGGCAACCTCTCCCATGCGTTCCAAAACACGGTATGGTCCCACAAATCTCGGGGCTAACTTTCCCTTAACTCCGAAACGTTTAACTCCTCGCAGAGGCGACACTCTCAGGTATGCTATGTCTCCGATTTCATATACTACTTCCTTGCGCTTCGAGTCTGCATAACTCTTCTGCCTGGACTGAGCTACCTTCAGTCTATCTTGAATCAGCTTAACCTTCTCTTCTGACTCTTTGATCAGGTCTGGTCCAAACAACTGACGGTCTCCGACTTCGTCCCACATCAACAGTGTTCGGCATCTCCTTCCGTACAACGCTTCGAACGGTGCCATCTTCAAACTGGCCTGGTAACTGTTGTTGTACGAGAATTCTGCGTAGGGCAAGTTGTCATCCCAACTAGATCCATAATCTAGCGCACAAGCTCTCAACATGTCCTCTAGAATCTGAATGACTCTCTCGGTCTGTCCATCTGTCTGCGGGTGGAACGTTGTACTGAATTCCAACCTCGTTCCCAAAGTCTGGTGGAGCTGATGCCAAAACTTTGAGGTGAACTGTGTTCCTCTATCTGATACAATGGTCCTCGGAACTTCGTGCAGACATACGATCCTGGTCATGTATATCTTGGCCAACTTCGCACTGGTATACGTGGTTTTCACGGGGATAAAGTGGGCTACCTTGGTCAAGCGATCCACTACTACCCAGATTGAGTCATATCCTGATTTGGACCTGGGCAATCTGGTGATAAAATCCATGCTAAGCTTGTCCCACTTCCATTCGGGTATCGGCATAGGCTGTAGCAATCCTGCTGGCTTCTGATGTTCCACTTTTACTCTCTGGCATACATCACATACGGCTACATACTCGGCAATGTCCTTCTTCATTCCCGTCCACCAGAAACGTTCCTTCAAATCCAAATACATCTTAGTATTTCTGGGGTGTATCGAGTATGGCGAATCGTGTGCTTCCTGCAGTATCAACTTCTTGATCTCCGGGTTGTGGGGCACAGAGATTCGATCCTCAAACCACAAGGCGTCGTGTTCATCTTCACGAAATCCCTTGGCTTTTCCTTCACTCATCCTCTCCTTTATCTCGGTGATCTCTTTGTCCTCTTTCTGGGCTTCGCGTATCTTTCCCAGCAATATTGACTGAACCTCCAATGTTGCAACAAATCCTCTAGGAACTATCTCCAAACGAAGCTCCCTGAGATCTTCTGCTAACTCCTGTGGCAATCCCCCCTTTACTAGGGTATTTGCATAACCCTTCCGGCTCAAAGCGTCTGCAATGACATTGGCCTTTCCTGGGTGATAGTGCAGCTTCATATCATAATCCTTTATAAGCTCCAAGCATCTCCTCTGTCTGAGGTTCAGCTCCTTCTGAGTGAAAATGTACTTCAAACTCTTGTGATCCTTGTACACATCACAGCGATTTCCAATAAGAAAATGTCTCCAGGTTTTGAGCGTGTGCACCACAGCTGCTAACTCCAAATCGTGCGTCACATAATTCAACTTGTGCGGTCGCAGTTGACGGGATGCATAAGAAACAACTCTTCCATCCTGCATGAGTACTCCTCCAAGTCCTAAGCATGAAGCGTCGCAATACACTTGGAAATCCTTGCGTATATCTGGCAATATCAGGACTGGGGCTATCGTCAAACATTTCTTCAACTCCTGGAAACTTTCTTCGCACTCTTCAGTCCAATGGAACTTTGTGTCCTTCTTCAACAATGTCGTCATTGGCTTTGCAATCTTGGAGAAATTTTCTATGAATCTCCGGTAATATCCCGCAAGTCCAAGAAAACTACGGATCTCTCCAACTGAAGTGGGTGCCTACCACTCAGTGACTGCCTGCACTTTGACGGGGTCCACTGTTATACCTTCTCCTGATATAAGATGCCCTAAGAATCCAACATCCTTCAACCAAAACTCGCATTTACTAAACTTGGCGTATAAATGATGTTCTCTGAGCTTCTCCAGTACCAAACGCAAATGCTCCGTGTGTTCCTCTTCGTTCTTTGAGTACACCAAAATATCATCAATGAATACCACGTCAAACTTATCCAAGAACTCCATGAACGCCTTATTCATCATACTCATGAAATAGGCAGGGGCGTTAGTCAATCCAAATGACATAACCGTATACTCATATAGCCCATACTTTGTGGTGAAGGCTGTCTTGGGTATATCCTTCTCTCGGATTTTCAACTGATGGTATCCATATCGTAGATCAATCTTGGAGAATACTTTCGCTCCTTGAAGTTGGTCGAACAAATCATTGATCATCGGCAACGGGTACTTATTCTTAATCGTCACTTCATTCAGTGCACGATAATGAACGACCATTCTTAAATATCCATCCTTCTTCTCGACCAAAAGCACGGGGGCTCCCCACGGTGATGAACTTCGACGAATAAATCCTTTCTGCAATAACTCCTTAATCTACTTTTTGATCTCCTCCAGATCATTTGCTGGCATCCGATACGGTCTCTTTGATATTGGTCCGGTGCCAGGCAATAACTCTATCAAAAACTCAATATCCCTATCCGGTGGCATGCCTGGTAGCTCCTCTGGAAATACATCTGGGTAATCCTTTACTACAGGCACTTCCTCCTGAACAACACCCGTGAGATAATGTACTTGTGTCCTTATAGGCGAATGCCTTGATACATACTTGATCCTTTTTCCCTCTAGGTTGGTAAGCAAAATAGACTTACTGGCACAATCGATGTTTCCTCCATACATCGATAGCCAATCCATACCTAATATCACATCCAATCTGTGACACCCCGAGACCGGTGCGCCAGGTGTCAGCCAGTTATTCGTTGTCTTTGCCATGTCATCTGCTTGCGTGTTGCATCTTGCCATGTCATCATGTGTGTTGCATCATCATGTTTTCAAAACTTCCATCCGTCCGAGTCCGCCCGTCCTTTCCGTTGTCCGTTCTGAGCCCAGACACACTCACACCCGCCTGCGGTGCCTCCGAATATTTATTTTATGAGTGGCCGGAAAATGTTCTCGGAATGAGGTGAAACTTGTTGTGTGGTCTTATTATAGTGTAGACAGGACGCCTGCCAAATTTCATCGCATTCGGAGCTCGTTTGATAGCCCAACGATTAAATATAGCGTCACAAGTCGCCGGTTTAAACGTCGGACGTTTTAGGTCTCCGAAAACTCCCGTGGGCCTCTCTCCTCTCCTCTCATCTCAGCCCAAGGCCTTCTACACAGCCCACCTAAGTCACCTACCTCCCCCTTCCGCTCGGAGCCGCACGATCGAGATCGTACGGCTCGAAACGGATTAAAATCCCCTAAACCTAGCCTCCTACCCTATATAAACAACCCCCCCTTGCCTAATTTGGCACCCTAGCCTCCTCCACCTACCTCTAGCCCCTTCATCCTCCATTTCCGCGCCCAGCCACCTCCATCCCACCACTTGGCGCCGCCCAAACCTCCCTGCGCCGCCGCCACCTCAGCGCAGGGGCCCGCCCGTCAGCCTCCCGCACCCCCTCCTGCCTTCCCCGCCGCCGCAGGCCCTGCTGGCTCATCTAAGGCCTGGCGTGGGCCGCAACCGGGCCCGAGCCACCCCGCTCCTCGTGCCGTTCTGGATCGAGGGGAGGAGCCCCCGATCCCGAGCTCCCCTGCGCTGGACCTCCCCGCCGCCGTCGACCGGACGTCGCCGCCGCCCCGTGCCACTGGAGCCCCAGCGCCTCCGACCTCCCGCGCCAGTCTCCGGCGACCGGAGCCCCGTCCCCGTCGTCACCCTTCACTTGCAACCCCGAGCTGCTCTGCCCCGCCGCCAACTACCGCCAAGGGTCACCGTCGGTGATGTCCCGTGCCCTGAGCGCCGGAAATGGCTCCCTCGCCTCGTCCTCCACCAGATCTGGCCCTCCCCGCGTCGCCTCGGCACCTGCAGCATCCCCGTAGCCGCCGTTGACCAGCGCCGTAGCCATCGGCTTGCCCAGCCGCGCTCCTGTGGACGACGACCACGCGCCCGCTCGGGCCAGCCGCTGCCTGGGCCGGCCATCCTCCTCGCCCCCTCCTCTGGTCGGCCCAGCCTCGTGGGCACCTTGCCTCCCTGGCCCGACTCCACCGGCCCACCACTCCGGCCCGTCCCCAACCGGCCTGCCTCAGCCTCTCCTCCGACCTGGGCCTTGGCCCAATGTGAGCGCCCTCTAAACCTCGCATGTGCGCGTTTTAACTATCCTGCGCTCGTTGTTTTTTCCCTAGTCTAATTTCTGTTAAGTCCTTTTTCTGTGTTATTTTTTGTTGCATGTTTGCATAGTGATAACTTTGTGTGTACTTGTCGAAATTGAGTGAATGATATGTCAAAATGATCGTGGTGATGTGCTCTACACTTTGTTCCATTGTGCCATGCTTGTTTGACTTCATCTAGATGCTCTAATCTCTGTTGCAAAAGTGCTACTTGTTATAAACTTCTGCTACTTCTTATTTTGTTGCCACATTTGAGATATGATAACTTGGTGCATGTTTATCCAAATGATGCAAATGAGATGTCAAAATGTTCCTTGTGAAGTGTACTACGTGATGGTTGTTGTAGCATGCATGTTAGAGTTCAAATTGCCATGTTTATCTCTGTTGCAAAAGTGCATGTGGCTGTTAGGTTTTGTAACTTGTTACGAGATGCCTAGTTGAGGAGCTCGTTGTTATTGATGTGTTTGCCCCCATGTCACATGCCCATATGTTTTAGATTCCCCATCATGTGTTATTTGCTGTGGTGCAAATCATTTGCCATGTTATGCTTTAATATGACTTAAACATGCTCGCAAACATGCCATGCTAATGTTACTGTTTTAACACTTAGTGAAATTTCACTAAGTCTGGAATCTGTCATATCCTGATGCTATGTTTGCTTGATTCCCTAGGCAAATCCATGTTAGTTTTGGGGTGGTCATTGATCATTCCTTGTTGTATATGTTGTTGACTATCCATCCATGTCCTCACTTGCTCATTTGACTTGCTGTAGCTTATTTAATTCTTGCTCCCAAGTTGCTATAAAATATTACTGTCAGGTTTTTAACGTCATGTTGAATATGTTGTAGCTTGTTGCTATTGATCCATGCCTCCTATGGAGTTTCTCCAATGGAGTTGTTTGCTTTAGGATATGTCTACTTCATGTCCATGCTTCTTGTCACCATGTTTGAGTGATGTAGAGTATATATTTCTTGCTCCAAAGTTGCTATGTGGCTGTTAATTTCAGCTTTGCATTGTTTCTTGTTTCGAGTGTATGTATTGATCCGTTGCTCAGTTTTGGGTGTGCCTTATATGAAACTTGTGTGATTTTGCATGTAGAATCATACTATCATGTTGTTTTCATGTTTGGAGTATGTTTGCTTGATGGTTGGGTGCATCTTGCACCGTTGCCTTGCTTGTCTTGTTTTGCTCGTATCTTCTAGGCCGTAGCTCCGAATTAAATGAACTTTATATGAAACTTGACTAGAATTTTGTGTAGATCATCATGGTGCATGTTAACTTGCTGTTTAACAACTTTAACTTAAGGTTTGTTCAGATCTGGACTAATTTCAAACTATGCATATGGGGACTTACCGGATTTGTAATAGGTAGTTTCCGGCCTCATTTAAACTTGTTAACTTGTGTTGTTTTTCTGTGCTTCCTACCTTGCCATGTACTGCATCATATATAGACTTATCTTGCATCATACTTGCTTGAGCATATTGTCATGTTCTTGTGTTGTTTTCATGTGCTTCCTACCTTGCTATGTGTTGCTTCCTGTATAGACTTGTCTTGCATCATGCCTTGCCATGTATTGCATCATATATAAACTTGTGTTGTTTTTCTGTGCTTCCTACCTTGCCATGTATTGCTTCCTGTATAGACTTGTCTTGCATCATGCCTTGCCATGTATTGCATCACATATAAACTTGTGTTGTTTTTCTGTGCTTCCTACCTTGTCATGTTTTGCTTCCTGTATAGACTTGTTGTGCATCATATGTAGACTTGTTTTGCATCATACTTGGTTGAGCATATTGTCGTGTTCTTGTGTTGTGTGTTTACCGTATTGCTTGCTTCTTCTCGTTAGTGCTTGTTCCGTTGCGTTCGTGAGGATTCGTTCGTCTACCCGTGGTTCTTCTTCAAGGCTTCTTCTTCGTCTTCTTCACGGATCCGTTCTTCTTCCTTGCGGGATCTCAGGCAAGATGACCATACCCTTGGAAACCTTTACTATCATTGACATGCTTAGTTGTCTCGATGCTATCGTTACATGTCGCGCTACCCATCATTATTGTCAGCCCCTCTCCTTGTTGCCATGAACCTCTAACCTTTGAAACCTTCCTAGCAAAACCATTGTTTGGCTATGTTACCCGCTTGCTCAGCCCCTCTTATAGCGTTGTTAGTTGCAGGTGAAGATGAAGATCATTCCAGGTGGGAACTTGTTGTTGGAATATCACAATATCTATTATTATTATTAACACCCCTATATACTGGGCATGGGTGGAAGGCTTGGCCTTTTGCTCGGTGTTTTGTTCCACTCATGCCACCTTAGGCGCCGATAAACCGGCATTATGTTCCTTGATTTTGCGTTCCTTACACGGTTGGGTATATGGGGACCCCTTGACACTTCATCTTTGAATAAAACTCCTCCAGCAAGGCCCAACTTTGGTTTTAATTTGCTCATAATAACAACTTAATTAATTAATTAATTGCATAGGGAGTTAGCGCTACCCGTGGATTCTTTCTACATAGCAGGGGGCCAGTGTTGATGGTGTTGGTCCCAAACGGGGGTTCTGCGGGACCGCCACGGGGAAACTCGAGGTATCTGGTATAACCTGTAGAATCGCCCATCCGGTCGTGGCCTGAGACGAGATACGCGCGGCTACTATCAGGGTGTCGGCACGCCGGGAGGTCTTGTTGGACTTGTTTTACCATTGTCGAAATGTCTTGTGCACCGGGATGCCGAGCCTGATCGGATTTCCCTAATATAAGGGGTGATAATATTATATTTATCACTTTCAGCTAATCGTGAGAGCTTGTGATGGGCTAAGTTGGGACACCCCTGCAGGGTTACGATCTTTCGAAAGCCGTGCCCGCGGTTATGTGGCAGATTGGAATTTGTTAATGTCCGGTTCTAGAAAACTTGACAGAGGATCCGAGATAAAACACACAACTGTGTGAGTAACAGTGACTGTCTCTTTTCACTTTGAAAAGAGAACACGGTGGGGTTATGTTTGACTCGTAGGTAGTTCGGGATCTTTAGCGATCACTACTAGTTGCGACCGTTTGCGTAGATGCTCATCTTATTCTTGTACTCGTAAGTTAGCCACCATATATATTGCTTAGCCGCTGCTGCAACCTCACCACTTTACCTCTTCCTACCCATTAAGCTTTGATAGTCTTGTTACCCATGGTTATGGGATTGCTGAGTCCTCGTGGCTCACAGATACTACAACAACAGTTGTAGGTGCAGGTTTCCGATGTCTTGACGTGAGAGCGTTGATCGTTGTGTTGGAGTTCTTTCTTCTTCTTCTTCTTCTTCAGTCTTGGGTTAGGTTCCGGGTCGGCAGCCTGGGATAGCAGATGGATTGCGTTGTTCTTTTCATGTTTGCATCCGTAGTCGAATGCCTTGTATTGATGTTGTTGTATTCATGTGACTTGTATATATTGTTGTATCCCCCATGTATGTATGTAATGGTACGATGTAATTGTCGGTGTACTAAGGTAGGGGTACCTCAGTACCCCAACTTGTGCACGGGCAGTAGCAGCTCCCCGCGGTAAGGCTTACCACGTGCTCGTCGGAGACCTTTCTGATCCATATGAAACCATTCAAAAACAAAGTATACAAGACAGAAGATCAAGGCCCCGGCAAGTGGAGCTTGCCGGGAAGGCCGCCCCAGGCTCAAGATTACCTCACTAGCACAAGACCCTGGCAAGAGGAGCTTGCCAGGAAGACTAGAAGATTACGTTTCAGAAGACATGCCTCGGCGCAGCATGCGCCCCGGCAGGGCCCGGGGAGCGACAAGCTTCAGGGCCCGACAAGCTTCTCGGGCCGACAAGATCAAGACCCCGGCAAGGTGCTTGCCGGGGGAACTCGCACTGTGTGCCCGCGCTCCAGCTCATCGACCCACGCGTCGCCCTGGGGCCCTTCCAGGGACGAGTGGCGGATGGCTGTGCAGCCTGGGGGACACGGTGGCACTCCACGGTGACGAGGCTATCGCCGTGGCGAACGGAGACGCAAGGGCGGGCGCTTTTGTGGGGACCCCGACTCGCAAGTCGTGATCACCGAATGCACGTGTACAGTGATCCCGGAGATCAATGCTCACTGAACACACAAAAGCTGAATAACAAGAGTCTTACATCCTTACATGTCGTGTTACACAAATAGGACCATAATGGTCAAGCCTTGAGTATATCAACGCAGCGGAAAATCTTCAACAACAACATGGACCCATGCCATATGCCTTTAACCCTACAGGCATTCTGACTGGGAAGCGTCCTAGCTCGTATGCTCGTCACCGAGAAATCTTCATCATAACCTGTTCTCTCCTGCCTGGCCAATAAAATAACCAGTGGCAAGCCAATGAGTACATTGAATGTACTCGCAAGCAACCCAAGTGTGATAACAGAATACTTATGCAAGGCTCTACTGCTAGGTTGGCAGTTTTGCGAAAAGCTAGTTTTTCATGTGCAAGTATGATCAACATATAACAAGGATATGCATGTGTTTGTAACAAATATCAGGAGGTCACAGACATCATTTTCAAGGAAGAGTTGTAATCAACTCATGCTCAAGCTCATTGTGACTTCCTCACAATCACATCAACAATATCACTGAACCATGTTGACTTCATCAATATCACTGAACCATGTTGTTTCCTCACACTCACACCAGGTTTCGCAAACATTGGACGTAGCCCAAGAGCGGTTACCCAACTGTCCATGACCGTGGACACGGCTATTCGAATAGTTTGACACTCTGCAGAGGTTGCACACTTTACCCACAAGATCCGGGGAACTTCCGTGTCATCCACGACCCGCGGCACCTCAGGTACCCGGGGTAAGCACCCGATCACTACCTTTCCCTAGACGACACTAACATAGAGTCCACTCGATTGGTAGTAGCCCCGTGCCAAACATTTCACATCTCAAGATTGTGGAGACTCGCTCCGAATTCATCACATATCACAAGCACGGGGTACCAACGGTGTGTCCGGTGCCCTGTGAAAACAGTCATGGCCGCCTATCCAAGCACGACCCCGTCCCGAGAGTGACCTCATGTCACCCCCGTCACTAGTAATGCGGGTACCATGCTAGTATCGACCTAGGTAATCAATAATGCCCTTTTCCCATATAAGGGTAGAGTGGTTGCGCATGTAAGGTTGGAATAACGGTCGCAACTTAAACCAATCCGTTTTCAAAACAACACACACACTTGCCTCGGTACACCACTTCGTCATCAAGTGGTTACCCATCTCACCATCTCCCTCGGGCATAAATGGCACCCGACGGGGTTTTCGAAAAGTCTTTTGAAAGTATCCTGCCTCCGTCACCATGCATATACCCGTCCCATTTGCGTAGCCACTATTAAAGCATCCTAACTATTCCCACCCACATAGCCCTCATAGGAAGGTAGGGTCATGTTTGATGCAAGTATCAATAGTAAGTAACAATGGTAGCAACCAAAGTGGTTTCCACCTCAACATGATTCCGATGCATTGAGTAATAAGGTGCTATGAGACATGCATAAAAAGGTTTCTTGAACATGGTCAAAGGGCTGCTTGCCTTATTCTTCAGAGTCTCCAAATCTTCTGGTCCATCTCCGATTACTCCGTTTATTACGTCAACTAACGATGGAAACAATCATAATAAGCAACACAATCAAAGCAACAATAAAAGTGCTCTAAAAATTAGGAGTTGGACTTTTCTAGGATACCTCTGGTCATATTAGAAATGACCAAGGTGGTTTCATAGGTGTTGGATCAATAGGTAGTTGGGAACATTTCAATATGATGGAACCAAAGGGTTTATGGATTTGGAAGAAGTATACAGAAACATTTTCTTGAATGATGAGCAAAGGTACCCACCATCAAGTCATGATTTTAGAAGCATTTAGGAGTTGGTTTCACTGGATTTGGAATTGAAATGAATTTCCTAGGATTTTTCAAAGCTGATAAATAGGAAGAAATGGCTCATTATTTGGTGGGGTACAGAAACTATTATTAAAAATGTTCCAAAACTAAGTTTGGACATGACAAGCATCTAGGAACTTGAATCACTGCATTTGGATCCAAAATGAGCCCTCTGTGATTTTCTAAAGTTAATCACAAAAAGTGGAAAATGGGCATTTGATAAATGTTTGTATAGGAAAAGTTTCTGGAATAATGTGCATGTTGCACCATGTGATAGGGAATGATTTTAGAAGCTACCAGAAATTTGAATCATGCAATTTGGAGTTCATATGAATATTTGGGGCATTTTTGAAGTTGACTGGAAAAAGAAAATAAAAGGGAAAAGGGGTGGTATACCCTTATCTTGCGCTCAGGCGGGATATGGACGTGGGCCGGCCCAGTGGCATCAGCCGCGTGGGCGGGGGTGGTGACGCCGAAGGCGTCTTCTCCGGAGGGCGCTTTCGCCTGGGAGAAACGGCTCGCGCCTGGCCCGTTTCCACTTAAGCCGCTGGGCCCGTCGTTCGGGTCGCCGCCAGGTGGGCCCTTCGCCAACTGGCGGGACGGTCGTCCCCTACCTCACGCCTGAGGCAGAGGAACGACGGGGAGGCTCGGCCGGGCGGCGCTGGCGCCCGCCCCGACGGCTCCAGCCACCGGCGACGGCCCCCGACGCGCCGGAGGACGCAGCAGGGAGCCGCGAGCCCGTACGAGCGCTCAGCACCCGCGGAGAAGCCTGGGCCGCAGAGGGTTCTGGCGGCGGCCGGCTGCGAGATTCTGACCGCGGTGGTGGATAGGGGGTGCGGGAGAGAGAGAGAGAGAGAGACTCTAAGAGGATCAGGAGAGGGAGAGGGAATCGTTGGAGCCACGAGGGGGCTCGGGGCGGCCTATTTATAGGCGAACGCCGGTCCACCGAAGCGCCGTGCGCCGGCGAGGTCGTGGCCGTTGCTGCAGGCCACGGGGGGAGCAGAGAGCGTGTCTAGGGCGTTCCTGGAGTTGGTCCACTCCCAGAAGAAGAGAAAGGAGGAGCGGGGAGGCGTCAGAGGGGCCGCGCGTGTGAGGTTTTTCACTGGAGCTCGGGGTCGGCCGGTGCGCGTGCGGGCAGGGGGTGAAGGAGGAGGAGAGAGGAGGGGGCCGACAGCCCAGCGTGTTGAGGACGTCGAGGGGGCCTCGGGGGACACGGTCTCTCTGCCCAAGGCCGTCTGGAAGCCTCGGGAGGGCCGAGCTACAGTGCCTTGGTGCACTGTAGCGTGCTCCAGAGCACGCCTTTGGCCGGCATGGTCGTGCCTGTGCTAGCCTGGCCGTGTCCTCTTGTGTCCAACCGTGTCCAGTGGGTAGAGGGAGTAGTAAAGAAAGGGGGGCAGACTTGGATGCTCTAGGAGCCACTGGAGTGAGGAGAGAGGTGAAGGAGGAGAAGAAGGTGGCTGTCCACAAGGGTAAAAATGGGGTTTTTACCCTCCAATAATTGAGATAAGGCAGAGGAGAGTTACTGGAGGTAGAATAGGACTAGGGGAAGCTGTGGTAAGAACTTGAGGCCATGGAGAAAAGTAAAAAGGGTTCAACCACTTGTTTTGGTAAATGAACAGAAGGTGTTTGATCAGTGTTTGGTCAAGCAAATGACATCCACTTGACATGGGACTTAACAGGATCAAATGTCACATATAATTAGGCCCCTACACCAAATTTGAGCTCATTTGGGCAAAGTGGCCAATGTCACTTTGGTGAACCCTAGAAATGAACAGAAATGGTTTCACCATGTTTGAGTCAAACAAATCATCTCCCCTTGATGCACCACTTGGTGTAGCATCATCATTTGGGGTTATGAACATGCTCACAAAGTTTGAGGCTCCAGATAAAAAGTTGACAATGTAAAGTTGTTCAAATTTGAATTTGAACAGAAGTGGTTTTGGGGTGATCTGATCAAGTTGATCTTTTCCAAATCTTGTGCCATTTGGTCTAGATGCCTTATTAGGCCATTCTAGCATGTGCACAAAATTTGAGGGCATTTGGACAAGTTTGGCAATGTAGAGTTGCTCAAACTTCAAATATGGACAGAATGGTTTTGAAGGGGTTTGAGGAGGTTTTCTTGATCTTCAAGGCATGAGGCTTTGCAAGATCATCAAATATGTCATATATGACATGATAGAATTTCCCTGGAATTTTTGGAGAATATTTCCTTTGTAAATATTTCAAAAGCTTGAAATATCCAGAAAGGGTTTTGGAAGGATTTGTCCAATATTTTGAACATGACCATGTGTTGAAACTCTTATATATGGACAATATATTTCCTATGAGTTTCCCTGAATTTTGGCAAATATTTTTGAATTGTTTAAATAATTTTTCCCTATTAAAGACCATTTCTGGCCTTAAGAAAAAGCTTTTAAATAAAATATAAAAATAACTTTTAAAATTATACTTTTGTGGTTTCTGGGAGTCCTATATCTAATAGGATTCAAATAATCTTTTTCAAAGATTTTTCACACCCTAAATAAGGTACTTGCAGTGCAAACCTCAATTCAGGGGTTTTTGGAAAACTAATTTTAGAAAATACCATTTGGCCAAAATATTTTTATAGGAAAATTCTATACTGGTCTATACACATGGCATGATCATTGGGAAAAGGTTTTGGGTCAAGGAGATGAAGTATAAGAGTTGGAGGATTCATTTGATTTTTAGAGCACTAGCAAACAGCAAACAAAAGTCAAATCAAGCAAAGTCAACAACACTCAAAAGTTTTTGCAAATCCACATTTTTAACATGAAAATAAGCTTAAGCATGTGACATGAAAATCAGGGTGTGACAGACCTACCCCCCTTACAAGAATCTCGTCCCCGAGATTCCCAGACTAGGCGTGGAAAGAAAGGCGGAGTCTTGGATACGGGGTAGTCTTCACTTCTTCTTGTGGGTTCTGCTTCCGAGCGGTGCTCCTTGGAATCTTGAAGTGCTTGATGGTATGGCTTCTTGCTTGATGCCGTCCTTGATGGAGGTTGCTGAGGGGTCTCTTGCATAGGTTAGGTTGGGTTAGCTGCCAAAGGCTCGGTGATCGATGTCCTTGCGGGCATCGAGCTAGCTAGGAGGTAAGAAGTACTTCCAGAGTGGGGCTCGTGGAAGATTTGGTGCACGGAGGGTATCTCAGGTGGTAGATCTAGCTAGGGAGCCGTCTACCACATGACTTGCAGTGATCTCAAAAAGGGTCCAATGAACCTTAGTGCGAGTTTCCCCTTGACGTGGAAACGCTTGGTTCCCTTCAGAGGAGTTACCCGCAGGTACATGTGGTCCCCGATATGGAAACTCATGTTCCGACGGTGAGTGTTAGCATAGCCCTTTTGCCTTGACTTGGCTGCCTTCAAACGTTCTCTGACTAGTTGGACTTGCTCCTCCGCTGCGCGGAGAATATCCGGTCCAAAGACTAGCCTTACTCCAGTCTCTGACCAGTTGAGGGGTGTGCGGCATCTGCGTCCGTACAACACCTCAAATGGGGCCATCTGAAGGCTCGACTGGTAACTGTTGTTATAGGAGAACTCGGCCAAAAGGGAGACAATCCTCCCACTTGGCTACATATGCCAAGACACAGGCTCGGAGTCGTGACTTCGAGAATCTGATTGATTCGCTCAGTCTGACCTCCGGTCTGTGGGTGGAAAGCCGTGCTGAAAGATACTTGGTTCCCAAGGCTTCTCGGAACTTCTTCCAGAACCTTGAGGTGAACTGGGTTTCTCGATCCGACACAATCTCCTTGGGAAAAGCCGTGAAGACTTACGATTCGGTCGATGTAGAGAGCTGCCAGCCGGTTGCCATCATAAGGGGTCTTGTCAGGAATGAAATGGACTACCTTGGTCAAATGATCGACTATGACCCAGATAGAGTCATGTCCTCTATTCGACCTTGGTAATCCAGTGACGAAGTTCATTCCGTCTTTATCCCACTTCCACCCAGAAGCCTTGAGTGGTTGAAGCAATCCAGCGGGTCGCTGGTATTCAGCTTGACCCTTTTGGCACACACCACACTCTGCAACATAGGTTGCAAATCTCTCTTTCCATCTCGTGCCACCGGAATCGTGCCTTCAAGTCTTGATACAATCTTGGTGTGAGCGTTCCTCGACACGGAATTGCTCGACTCCTTTGAGAGGAGTGGTTTGCAGATACGCCCGGTCTTCAACGCGGAAGTCTTCTTCTTGATGACGGTGGTCGGTGTAGATCTTCCTTCTTGACAGGGCAGTCTTCAAAGGTCTTCCATCCAGCTGTCCGTCTCTTCTTGTCTTCGGGCAGACAAGTAGGCCATCAAATGATGATGTTACCCAACTTGTCCACTTACTCCATGAGGTCTAAGGGGTACACAAGGTAAGCTGGGGTATTGGTGGTGGTCTCGGAGGAGTATTGCAGAGGCCTTCCTGACTCTAAGTCAAGGCCCTGCGGTCAGAATCTGACCAGGTCGTGGCTCGGTGGGGCTTAAGGGTTTCAAGGATTCTAGTGAGTGAATGAACTTATATCATCTTATCCTTAAGCACAGTTTCTGAGATGCCAATAGCTCTATTCTAGTACTCCGAACGGAAAAGCATCTTCTCGCAGAGACCAACTTCAATCACCTCTCATAGCCATACATATCCTCATGATTCTCAAGAGACGGTCTCACAAATTATACTTGTCTAAGATCCTCAAATCCATATGCACGTCTACCTCTAAAATCCAAAGGTAGATCATACATGCTGCTGAGCTGAGACTAAACTCCATAATCCAAGCACTCAACCTATTCTTGCAAGGTTCAATATAATGCATCTCTATTCTAAGGAAACACGTCATATTCCACTCCAAGATTTGTTTCCTTCCTATGGATCAACTCCGATAGCCCGGTAATTACCATCAATCACCACATAATCCGACAATTCCTACAAATCCGATGTCTACGATGTTCCACAAGATCTTAAGTCCCTATGATCCCCAAATACTTGGAAGGACTATGCATCACGATAGTATGTCCACCAAATTCCCATCATCTGGGTCAAGTAAACTCCAAGATCATGACTATATAGATCCCTAAATCAACTCCGACAAATAATCCAATCTCCTAGGTTATCGTCCACCGAGAAGCATGATATCATAATCAGGATCATAGGCCTAAATCCAATCTTACTCCGAATCATGCAGACATATCCAGCATCTATAACAACCAGAATGACCTACATGAATCCAAGTCTCATGCCCAGCGGGCACTCCTACATGCTTTCCCAAAGTCATGATCCCACCAACATGAAAACCTCACAATCCATCAAGGTCTCAGATAATTCCTCGAAGTCACTGATATAAACCACCAAGTCATCTGTCCAATATCCTTGAACTGGTCTATCTATGGCATCATCAGACCTCGTGCTATATCAGGATGAAAATGTGCTCACTCATCGTGTCCACTAGCTCCTTTACGAACCCAGAGTTGTGCAAGGTTGCAAAGGTTTAACAGGTTCTCTCGCCTTACCATGAGTTAGGCACATGGTTAAGGATTCGTGCTGGAGGGTCTCGGGAAATCTCAAAGGGTCTAGGAATGGGGTTACTGGTCTGGAGGGTTAAGCATAACTCTACGGGGTTGCAATTGATCGTGAAGGTTGTAGCAGAAGTCTTCAGTGCCAGTTGGTTGTCGAGGTAGAATCCTTGGTGCATCTTGTCTTGCGGGTCTTCAATTGGGGAGAGAGAATAGAGGGAAGAAGCAACATAGAGGAGGGAAATACCAAAAAAAAAAGGGGGGGGGTATAATGAAAGAACAAACAACCACGTGTCGTAAAGGCCACGCACATACGTTAAGATAAGATAGGTGATATAGTCGCGTACATGCTGCCCAAGGCAAAAGTGCGACTTATATCGAAAACACAAACAGATAAGGACAAACAACACATGACATGGTTTCATATGAACTGCTACATAGACTCGACTTCGCATAAAGGGGTACACGACTCATCCTACCCTAGGGGGTTCTCGGATTGACAGTCGTGAGGAGGAAGGCCTTCAGTCTTCAGCTCTGGGGGTCTTCCGGTGGTTTGACAGATGACTGCTTGCTGGGGCACATCCTTCTGATATGCCCGAGCTCACCACACTCGTAACATGTGATGGAAGCAAAGAGGCTGTTATCCCGTCTTGGGTCTTGTTTCTGGTGGCCTGACGTGGATCCCTCATGACGTTGATATGGTAGTCTAGCCCTATGCCTTCTTCGCGAGGTCCGATGGCGAACTCCTTGAAGTTCTTCGATCTGTTGCTTCTGATTAGCAATGTAGACTTGTAGGGCAGTAATTTGTTGTTCCCGCTCGATTACCTTCTTCTTCTCGAGGCAGTGGAGATGCAGAAGCGAAGGGAAATCCTCGCGGGACTTGAGGAATTCTTCCGTGAGATTGCGCAGAAGATAGTCGGCTGTGTGGGCGAAGCGGGTCTGGAGCTTGAGGGTGGGGTCTTCATCTCCTGGGGGAAACATAGCCTGCGAGGAGGTTCCTGTTCCGCTTTTGCTGGGCAGGTAACAAGTAGCCCGACCTTCCTTCATTTCTGGGAGGAGATCTCGAAGGCGAAGAAGGGCCTCGTAGGCCACTTGTTGTATGGCCAGGTCCTCAGTGGGCATAGGTGGTCCGATAAAGAACCAGCCCTGAGGTGAGGTCTTGGCAGGTACAATCACTTTGGCATAGAATTTCGTCTTGAATTCACCATTGTCTAGTTCGTGCAGGGTGTACATTGGCTCCAAGGCATAGTGGCATTGTTGGAGGCAGTCCCTTAGGAGTGGTGGAAATCCGATCATGAGGAGTCTCGTGGGGGGCGACGGCCATCTACAAGGAGGTTAGAGAAGAGTCAATATGACAAGAGTTGCTACGACATGCGCAAAAGGTTGTCTCTGCTGAATAGTTCAGAAGGAGAAAGAAGTGGAATAAGTCTCGCAAGTGATTTGGAGGTCTCGGGGTCTAGCCCTTGTAGCTGGCGTTGACTTGATCTTCTCTTGTCTCTTTAATCATGACGATCCCTTGTGCCTCCTGGGGCATCAAAGGTACCAGGTAGGCAATCCATATGTAATGACAATAACAAGGCATAATGGAGGTCCAACATGTCGGTTCCGTTGATGAAAACATCGACACCAAGAGCGGGGGATGAAGAGAACCGTTTTCCTGCTCACTATAGTGAGGCGGACCAAATGGCAAGGTTCTCATCCACCGGTGGTTGCCGATACAACAACGGTAGTGACAAGATCACTCCATTAGCAATGCATATCATGATTTTTGCATAACCTATACCCTGGTCATCGTAGGCCAGGGTTGCACCATCTTCTGGGTCTTCATGTCCTTATCCATCGAGGATGTAACTTCCGTTGGCATCGTGGTGTCACCATCTTGCGTGCAAAAGCGGTGGGTGAGTGTTTGGCAAGGTGCACTCCACGAGGATTACGGGAAATCCGGTGGTCTGGGGCATAAGGGTTCTAGCAACCAAGGTTTTGAAGGGGAAAAGATCAAGTATAGCCTAGTTTTCGAAAACTGAGAAGGGAACAAAAATATAGATAGTTTTGAAAACTAGTAGTAGTTTTGAAAATAGCTTTACCCTAACTAACGACCATGCTAACTAAGGCTTCCTACAGTCAGGATGGCTCTGATACCAGCTCTGTGGGGACCCCGACTCGCAAGTCGTGATCACCGAATGCACGTGTACAGTGATCCCAGAGATCAATGCTCGCTGAACACACAAAAGCTGAATAACAAGAGTCTTACATCCTTACATGCCGTGTTACACAAATAGGACCATAATGGTCAAGCCTTGAGTATATCAACGCAGCGGAAAATCTTCAACAACAACATGGACCCATGCCATCTGCCTTTAACCCTACAGGCATTCTGACTGGGAAGCGTCCTAGCTCGCATGCTCGTCACCGAGAAATCTTCATCATAAACTGTTCTCTCCTGCCTGGCCAATAAAATAACCAGTGGCAAGCCAATGAGTACATTGAATGTACTCGCAAGCAACCCAAGTGTGATAACAGAATACTTATGCAAGGCTCTACTGCTAGGTTGGCAGTTTTTTGAAAAGCTAGTTTTTCATGTGCAAGTATGATCAACATATAACAAGGATATGCATGTGTCTGTAACAAATATCAGGAGGTCACAGACATCATTTTCAAGGAAGAGTTGTAATCAACTCATGCTCAAGCTCATTGTGACTTCCTCACAATCACATCAACAATATCACTGAACCATGTTGACTTCATCAATATCACTGAACCATGTTGTTTCCTCACACTCACACCAGGTTTCGCAAACATTGGACGTAGCCCAAGAGCGGTTACCCAACTGTCCATGACCGTGGACACGGCTATTCGAATAGTTTGACACTCTGCAGAGGTTGCACACTTTACCCACAAGATCCGGGGAACTTCCGTGTCATCCACGACCCGCGGCACCTCAGGTACCCGGGGTAAGCACCCGATCACTACCTTTCCCTAGACGACACTAACATAGAGTCCACTCGATTGGTAGCAGCCCCGTGCCAAACATTTCACATCTCAAGGTTGTGGAGACTCGCTCTGAATTCATCACATATCACAAGCACGGGGTACCAACGGTGTGTCCGGTGCCCTGTGAAAACAGTCATGGCCGCCTATCCAAGCACGACCCCGTCCCGAGAGTGACCTCATGTTACCCCCGTCACTAGTAATGCGGGCACCATGCTAGTATCGACCTAGGTAATCAATAATGCCCTTTTCCCATATAAGGGTAGAGTGGTTGCGCATGTAAGGTTGGAATAACGGTCGCAACTTAAACCAATCCGTTTTCAAAACAACACACACACTTGCCTCGGTACACCACTTCGTCATCAAGTGGTTACCCATCTCACCATCTCCCTCGGGCATAAATGGCACCCGACGGGGTTTTCGAAAAGTCTTTTGAAAGTATCCTGCCTCCGTCACCATGCATATACCCGTCCCATTTGCGTAGCCACTATTAAAGCATCCTAACTATTCCCACCCACATAGCCCTCATAGGAAGGTAGGGTCATGTTTGATGCAAGTATCAATAGTAAGTAACAATGGTAGCAACCAAAGTGGTTTCCACCTCAACATGATTCCGATGCATTGAGTAATAAGGTGCTATGAGACATGCATAAAAAGGTTTCTTGAACATGGTCAAAGGGCTGCTTGCCTTATTCTTCAGAGTCTCCAAATCTTCTGGTCCATCTCCGATTACTCCGTTTATTACGTCAACTAACGATGGAAACAATCATAATAAGCAACACAATCAAAGCAACAATAAAAGTGCTCTAAAAATTAGGAGTTGGACTTTTCTAGGATACCTCTGGTCATATTAGAAATGACCAAGGTGGTTTCATAGGTGTTGGATCAATAGGTAGTTGGGAACATTTCAATATGATGGAACCAAAGGGTTTATGGATTTGGAAGAAGTATACAGAAACATTTTCTTGAATGATGAGCAAAGGTACCCACCATCAAGTCATGATTTTAGAAGCATTTAGGAGTTGGTTTCACTGGATTTGGAATTGAAATGAATTTCCTAGGATTTTTCAAAGCTGATAAATAGGAAGAAATGGCTCATTATTTGGTGGGGTACAGAAACTATTATTAAAAATGTTCCAAAACTAAGTTTGGACATGACAAGCATCTAGGAACTTGAATCACTGCATTTGGATCCAAAATGAGCCCTCTGTGATTTTCTAAAGTTAATCACAGAAAGTGGAAAATGGGCATTTGATAAATGTTTGTATAGGAAAAGTTTCTGGAATAATGTGCATGTTGCACCATGTGATAGGGAATGATTTTAGAAGCTACCAGAAATTTGAATCATGCAATTTGGAGTTCATATGAATATTTGGGGCATTTTTGAAGTTGACTGGAAAAAGAAAATAAAAGGGAAAAGGGGTGTTATACCCTTATCTTGCGCTCAGGCGGGATATGGACGTGGGCCGGCCCAGCGGCATCAGCCGCGTGGGCGGGGGTGGTGACGCCGAAGGCGTCTTCTCCGGAGGGCGCTTTCGCCTGGGAGAAACGGCTCGCGCCTGGCCCGTTTCCACTTAAGCCGCTGGGCCCGTCGTTCGGGTCGCCGCCAGGTGGGCCCTTCGCCAACTGGCGGGACGGTCGTCCCCTACCTCACGCCTGAGGCAGAGGAACGACGGGGAGGCTCGGCCGGGCGGCGCTGGCGCCCGCCCCGACGGCTCCAGCCACCGGCGACGGCCCCCGACGCGCCGGAGGACGCAGCAGGGAGCCGCGAGCCCGTACGAGCGCTCAGCACCCGTGGAGAAGCCTGGGCCGCAGAGGGTTCTGGCGGCGGCCGGCTGCGAGATTCTGACCGCGGTGGTGGATAGGGGGTGCGGGAGAGAGAGAGAGAGACTCCAAGAGGATCAGGAGAGGGAGAGGGAACCGTTGGAGCCACGAGGGGGCTCGGGGGCGGCCTATTTATAGGCGAACGCCGGTCCACCGAAGCGCCGTGCGCCGGCGAGGTCGTGGCCGTTGCTGCAGGCCACGGGGGGAGCAGAGAGCGTGTCTAGGGCGTTCCTGGAGTTGGTCCACTCCCAGAAGAAGAGAAAGGAGGAGCGGGGAGGCGTCAGAGGGGCCGCGCGTGTGAGGTTTTTCACTGGAGCTTGGGGTCGGCCGGTGCGCGTGCGGGCAGGGGGTGAAGGAGGAGGAGAGAGGAGGGGGCCGACAGCCCAGCGTGTTGAGGACGTCGAGGGGGCCTCGGGGGACACGGTCTCTCTGCCCAAGGCCATCTGGAAGCCTCGGGAGGGCCGAGCTACAGTGCCTTGGTGCACTGTAGCGTGCTCCAGAGCACGCCTTTGGCCGGCATGGTCGTGCCTGTGCTAGCCTGGCCGTGTCCTCTTGTGTCCAACCGTGTCCAGTGGGTAGAGGGAGTAGTAAAGAAAGGGGGAGGCAGACTTGGATGCTCTAGGAGCCACTGGAGTGAGGAGAGAGGTGAAGGAGGAGAAGAAGGTGGCTGTCCACAAGGGTAAAAATGGGGTTTTTACCCTCCAATAATTGAGATAAGGCAGAGGAGAGTTACTGGAGGTAGAATAGGACTAGGGGAAGCTGTGGTAAGAACTTGAGGCCATGGAGAAAAGTAAAAAGGGTTCAACCACTTGTTTTGGTAAATGAACAGAAGGTGTTTGATCAGTGTTTGGTCAAGCAAATGACATCCACTTGACATGGGACTTAACAGGATCAAATGTCACATATAATTAGGCCCCTACACCAAATTTGAGCTCATTTGGGCAAAGTGGCCAATGTAACTTTGGTGAACCCTAGAAATGAACAGAAATGGTTTCACCATGTTTGAGTCTAGCAAATCATCTCCCCTTGATGCACCACTTGGTGTAGCATCATCATTTGGGGTTATGAACATGCTCACAAAGTTTGAGGCTCCAGATAAAAAGTTGACAATGTAAAGTTGTTCAAATTTGAATTTGAACAGAAGTGGTTTTGGGGTGATCTGATCAAGTTGCTCTTTTCCAAATCTTGTGCCATTTGGTCTAGATGCCTTATTAGGCCATTCTAGCATGTGCACAAAATTTGAGGGCATTTGGACAAGTTTGGCAATGTAGAGTTGCTCAAACTTCAAATATGGACAGAATGGTTTTGAAGGGGTTTGAGGAGGTTTTCTTGATCTTCAAGGCATGAGGCTTTGCAAGATCATCAAATATGTCATATATGACATGATAGAATTTCCCTGGAATTTTTGGAGAATATTTCCTTTGTAAATATTTCAAAAGCTTGAAATATCCAGAAAGGGTTTTGGAAGGATTTGTCCAATATTTTGAACATGACCATGTGTTGAAACTCTTATATATGGACAATATATGTCCTACGAGTTTCCCTGAATTTTGGCAAATATTTTTGAATTGTTTAAATAATTTTTCCCTATTAAAGACCATTTCTGTCCTTAAGAAAAAGCTTTTAAATAAAATATAAAAAAAACTTTTAAAATTATACTTTTGTGGTTTCTGGGAGTCCTATATCTAATAGGATTCAAATAAACTTTTTCAAAGATTTTTCACACCCTAAATAAGGTACTTGCAGTGCAAACCTCAATTCAGGGGTTTTTGGAAAACTAATTTTAGAAAATACCATTTGGCCAAAATATTTTTATAGGAAAATTCTATACTGGTCTATACACATGGCATGATCATTGGGAAAAGGTTTTGGGTCAAGGAGATGAAGTATAAGAGTTGGAGGATTCATTTGATTTTTAGAGCACTAGCAAACAGCAGACAAAAGTCAAATCAAGCAAAGTCAACAACACTCAAAAGTTTTTGCAAATCCACATTTTTAACATGAAAATAAGCTTAAGCATGTGACATGAAAATCAGGGTGTGACAGCTTTTGGGGTCGACGGCGACGGGCATTTAATGCTCTTGTCCCCCACTGTCAAAGTAGGTGATGACCACTGTTCATCCACTGTTCCTGCACTGTTACAACTACCACCAAAGTTACGTTTTTACCCTTTCTTCTACGTTGACACCTGTCGGTGACCCCTTGAGCTATAAAAGGAGGCCCATGCACAACGTAGAAAGGGTTGGGAACCTAGATCGCTCATTCACTCGGTGTAGCTAGCTCTTCAAGCTCCCGAGCTCCACACTCAATACAATCTAAGCAGGAGTAGGGTTTTACGCGTCTATCGCGGCCCGAACCTGGGTAAACTGCCTGCGTGAGCTCTACGATCTGCTCTTTGTGCTCCCTCCGCTCCCTTGCCGCACGAACAGGGGGCTCCGGTCCCATAGGTGCTCGTGGTGGACAGTTTCCCCCGACATCTTTGGCGCGCCAGGTAGGGGGCGTCGAGGTTGCGCGAATCTGATCCGGCGTTCACGCGGGCGCATCCTTCATCAACCTCTCCAGCCACATCAACTTCATCAGCAGCAACGGCATGGCCCCGAAGAAGAAGGCTTCGGAAGTCGGAGGCCCGTCTGCGTCTGTTCCACCGCCACCAGAACCAACGGTGGGTGGAGGAGACGCCGTCGGAAGGGTGGTCGCCGGCGAGGAGACTCGCGGCACCACCAAATCCAAGGACAAAGCGGACGACCGAGCCTCGGTGTCCGTAGATGCGCCACGTCCTTCTCAGCAGACGACAACCCAGCAGCACCGTGGTACAGGAGGTACCATCCGCCTGCTGGGGCAAGGGCAAACTGGAGGTTCGCGGGATGCTCCGGACCACCGTCCGGGCACGAGCAAGGTGCGGTCACCGGGGCGGGAAGCTGCTCCTTCTAACCCCGTTAGGAGTCCGAGCATATCCCGCTCCTCGCACCGCTCGCCCCCACTCCCCTCCTCTCCAGCAGAAGCGCTCGCAAGAGCGCACCTTCTCCTCGACTTCCCTCCAGCGGCAGACAAGGCCGAAGACTGGAGGGCAACAATCCAAAGCCTCATCGCCTTCGCCAATAACGACACGCCGCAGCAGCCGGCGACGTCGCGGCCGTGGCAAGTCAAGAAGACGAAGGCCGATGGCGACAAGACCGCCGGGGGTGCAACCACCGTGCACTCCCCGCCACGGAAGCAGAAGACGCCGCCCCGCCGGATTAACGTCGACGACGACTCCACGACGTCGTCGGATCCGCGGGCTCGTCGGGACCAGCGCCAGGTCCTCGACGACCGGCGACAAGAAGACGCTCGGACGACGATCGAGCGCCGCCGAGAAGCCCGGCGACAATCAGATCAGCGAGCTGGGACCGCTGTTGACACACACACGCCCGGTGAGCAAGGCGACTTGCCGTACGCGGCAGGTTGCCCTGCGTTCACCCGTGAGCTACGGCGTGTCCAGTGGCCCAGCATGAAGAACTTCAAGCCCGACGTACCGGAGAAGTACGACGGCAAGATGCACCCCTCAGAATTCCTCAGCATTTACACCATCGCGGTGCAGGCTGCCGGGGGGCGCGACGAGAAGATACTGGCGAACTACTTCCCGCTGGTGCTTAAGCCAAATGTCCGTTCTTGGCTTATGCACTTGCCGGAAGGCTCCATTTCTTCTTGGGCAGACCTTTTCCACCAGTTTGTTGGCGCCTTCACGGGCGGCCACAAACCCCACGGCCAGGAGAGCGATCTCCACATCTTGGCCCAGAAGGAAGGAGAACCCCTGCGCAAGTACATCCAGCGATTCAGCCGCGTGCAGCACAATATCCCTAACGTCCACCCTGCCGCGGTTATCAGCGCGTTCCACCAGAACGTGCGTAACCGCCGCATGCGTGAGGAGATGGCCATGACCAAGATACGGGATGTCAGCGAGCTTTATGCTTTAGCTGATAAGTGCGCGCGCGCCGAGGAGGGGAGGTGTGACGCCTGGGTAATTACGCTACAGTAATCCCTGCTAACGATGCCACGTCACCACTGATACTGTTGTTAATCTCGCGATGATTCAATCCCGTTCGAAATTTGAATTTCAAAATCAAGTCAAAACAATAAACGATTTTCAAATATTAAAACTAAAATGTTCGAGGGATGCCATATAATGCATAGGTATCTATGGCGGAGAAACTACATTTTTATAAAAGATTTAAGTGCACTTAAGTGACTAAAGCCGACGTACAAACGATTAAATAAGTGCCTTTCAAATATTATAAAATGCTAAACTATTTTGATCAGGAGTAAAACTTTGTGACTGTAGTTGGAATTGTAACTCTATTTTAGGTATGGGTTTTACTTTTTGTAAAACTATAAACTATTAAATAAATAAGAGAAAACAGAAAAGGAAAATGGAAAAGGAAAAGTCAAACTAAAAATAAAATAAAAAGGAGAAGAACCCCCCCCCCTGCTGGGCCGTGGCCCAGCCCCACCTAGGCCATCCGGCCCAACCGCCGCCCTCGCTCGCCTTAACTCCACCGCCACCACCCACGCCCCCACTACCCCACCCCGTCGCTCTCTCCCTCCCCTCGACTCTGGATCGAGATCGAGACTGACCCCGACCCCGCCGACGACGTTGCCGTCGCCCGAAGCCGCCCTGCCGGAGGACCTCGTCGGCCCTGGCCCTCGCCCTCGCGGCCCCGTACCTTCTTCCCCGACGCTGCCGCCTGGAGCCACCCCGCCGCCGTCGCTGCGTCCTCGTCCCGCTCCCCGTCGGACTGCGCCCGCCTCCCCGAGCTCTTCCACGCCGGAACGCCGCCGGCCACCACTACTCGGCCCCCCTCGTGAGCGCCCCCCCTCTCAGCTCGCCTCCCGGACGCCGTTTGCCGCCGCCCTGCTCCCTGGCCGGCCGCCGCCGCCGCCACGGCCAGTTGCCCCCCACGCCGGCTGCCTCCTCCCTCCCTCTGACCGCGCCGCCGCGTGCTGCCATTCGCGC
>LR738710.1:729918159-729967525 GCA_902687465.1 Secale cereale
ACCGCGCTCATCCACGGCCGCGGCCGAGTCCGCCCGTTCCCTGGCCGCCGGTGCCTCGCCGCCCGTGCTGGCCATGCCCAACTGGCCTCGCTCGCCAGCCACGCGCGCACCGCCGCCCCCCCTCCCCTCCGCGCCGGCGCACCCTCCCCGCGCCACTCGCCTACGCCGGCCGGTGGCCTCGCCGGAAGCCGCGCGCTCCGGCGCCCGCGTGTGCGCCACCGGGGCGGAGCCCCGATTAGCCCGGCACCTGCAGCCCCGTTAACCCGCCCCATCGAGGCCCTTGAGTCACTGGCCTACGGGCCCCCAGCCCCCTGTTTAAAAAAAAAGAAGTTAAAAAAAATAGATATAAAAATAATTAATAATAAATTAATTTGTTAACTTAATCAAAAGGTTTAGTTAAACAAATTAATTTGGTTAACTGTTAAGCAGTCAATGACAGTGGGGTCCATTAGATAATTAGGTGAATTAATTAATGTTATCTTCTGTTAATTAGTCTAGTCTATGACAGGTGGGTTCCACCTGTCAGGTTTGACCGGTCAACAGGTCAGTTGACCTGCTGACGTCATGGTGCAGTCATGATGACGTCATCAATCACTATTCTGGATAATGTTAGATTTAAATAAATAATTAATTCTAGAAAATGTTATAAACTTTAGAAAATCATATAAAATAATCCGTAACTCGGATGAAAATGTTTTATATATGAAAATCGCTCAGAACGACGAGACGAATCCGAATACGCGATCCGTTCGTCCGCCACACATCTCTATCATGCCGAACATGCAACATTCCCCTCCGTTTCATCTGCCCAAAAATGCCTAACACCGGGAATACTTCCCGGATGTTATTCCTCTTCGCCTGTATCACCGAGCACCGCGTTAGGTCACACGTAGCACCTCGTATTGCCTTGTTATGTTTTGTGATGCTATTGCTTGCTCTATTATTTATTTGTTTCCCCTTCGTTGCTTCTTTTCGGTAGACTCCGTTACCGCGATAGACCCCGAGACCGTTGATGCTTCGGTGATTCGACTACGGCTACGCTTCCGAAGATTCCTTTTGTCTGCAGAGCTTCCAGGCAAGCCCCCCCTTTGATCACCAGATATCGCCTATTCTTCTCTCTACTGCTTGCATTAGAGTAGTGTAGCATGTTACTGTTCGGTTACTCCTATTCTGCTGCATAGCCTGTCATTGTTGCTACAACTGTTGATACTTTACCTGCCATCCTAATGCTTAGTATAGGATGCTAGTATTCCATCAGTGGCCCTACATTCTTGTCCGTCTGCCATGCTATTCTATCAGGCCGTGATCACTTGGGTGGTGATCACGGGTATATACTATATACATACTTTACATACACATGATGATTATTCGGAGATGGGGGCTGAAGGGGCAGGTGGTCCCACACAGGTAGTGGTGGGCCTGGGTTCCCGACAGTCCCCTGATGGTTACTTTGTGGCGGAGCGACAGGGCAGGTTGCGACCACCTAGGAGACAGGTGGGCCTGGCCCTGGTCGTTGTCCGCGGTTATTTCATAATAACACGTTTAACGGGATCTTGGTATTTGATCTGAGTCTGGCCATTTGGTCTATACGCACTAACCAGCTACGTGGGAATAGTTATGGGTACTCGACGTCGTGGTATCAGCCGAAGCCTTCTTGACGTCAGCGGTTTAGCGGCGCGCGCCGGATTGGACTGGAAGCCTACTCTGGTATTAGGAGAGGCTAGGTCTGCTTACCGGCCGCCCTCGCAACGTGCAGGTGTGCATTGGGCGATGGGCCCAGACCCCTGTGTGCTTAGGACTTAGACCGACGTGCTGACCTCTCTGCTGTGCTTAGGTAGGGCTGCGACGTGTTGATCTTCCGAGGCCGGGCATGACCCTGGAAAGTGTGTCCGGCCAAATGGGATCAAGCGTGCTGGGTTATGTGGTGCACCCCTGCAGGGAAGTTAATCTATTCGAATAGCCGTGTCCCTCGGTAAAAGGACGACCCGGAGTTGTACTCGGACCTCATGACAACTAGAACTGGATACTTAATAAAACACACCCAGACAAGTTCCAGATATAACTCGGTGGTTGCTCTCTCACAGGGTGATGTGCGGGAGGATCGCCGGGTAGGATTATGCTTTACGATGTTACTTGGTGAACTCTTCTGCTACTCAAGATGGAGGCTGCCAGAAGCTTTGATAATTGTTACTATTCCATCTACTCCCTTCCACTGCTGCAAGATGGAGGCTGCGAGAAGCGAGGAAGCTTGTTACTTACCATCTACTCTCTTCTACTGCTGCAAGATGGAGGTTACCAGAAGCGTAGTCTTCGTTTGGAATAGCTATCCCCCTCTTATTCTGCTTTCTGCAGTCCAGTCCACATATATTCCCCCTTTACACAGATATCATTGCATTTGTAGTATAGATCCTTGCTTGCGAGTACTTTGGATGAGTACTCACGGTTGCTTTGCTCCCCCTTTTCCCCTTTATGTTCCTTCTTCTCGGATGATGCAACCAGGTGGTGGAGTCCAGGAGTCAGAGGATCCCGATGATGTTTCTACATGGAGTTCGGTTTCGAGGAGTAGTTAGGAGGTCCCAGGCAGGAGGCCTTGCCTTTTCGATCATTGATACTTTTGTGCTAGCCTTCTTAAGGCAAACTTGTTTAACTTATGTCTGTACTCAGATATTGTTGCTTCCGCTGACTCTTGTGTTTTCGAGCTTTTGTATTCGAGCCCTCGAGGCCCCTGGCTTGTAATATAAAGCTTGTATTATTTTAATTTGTGTCTAGAGTTGTGTTGTGATATCTTCCAGTGAGTCCTTGATCTTGGTCGTACACATTTGCGTGCATGATTAGTGTACGGACAAATCGGGGGCGTCACAGGAGGAGACTCCCCGGAGAGGATGCTGGCGCAGGGGGAAGCGACAGCGAGGATGCCGCCCCGGCAAAGAAGAGCCGGCGGCGGAACAATAGAAGAAAGAAGAACAAGGAAGTGCTTGTCGTCGAGAAGTCCGGCAAGGAGGCTCCCGCCAAGCAAGCACAGGCTGGCGGCTCCGGCAAGGAGCCTGCCCCTGTAGCGGCAGCCGACAAGCAGGACGGCTCCGACAAGCAATACTGCAAGATCCACCGCACCAAGGGCCACGACCTTTCCAACTGCAAACGCGTCGAGTACCTCGTCGAGCAGCAGAAAGCTGAGTACGAACGGCGCGACAAGGAGAAGGCCCAAGGTGGCGGAGGAGAGCCAAGCAAGAAGCGGCGATTCAATGGCCGGGGGGGACGCCGCGGCAAGGCCAAGCAGCGGCAAGGTGACCGACCTCCCCGGGGCCGCGACAAGGATGAAGACGACGACGACGATGACATGGAGGAAGAAGATAACAACGAGCAGGAGTTCCAGAAGGCCACGGAAGTCCTGTGCGTCGACGGCGGCGCCTCTCTGCATACTTCCCACCGCCAACTCAAGCAGTGGGTGCGGGAGGTAAATGCAGCTGAGCCGCCCGTGGAGTCGCGCAGGCTCCTCAAATGGTCCAGCACGCCCATCATTTTCGATCTTGAGGATCACCCTGACCGCACCACTGCGGTCGGGTGCTTGCCGATGTTGGTCTCACCAACCATCCGCAACCTCAAGGTCACCAAAATGTTGGTTGACGGTGGGGCCGGCCTGAACTTGATCTCCTCGGCTGTGATCAAGAAACTCCAGATCCCAGACGACGAGCTCGAAGAGACCGGGTCCTTCCAAGGAATAAACCCGGGGAGGAGCAAGCCGAAGGGCAAGATAACTCTGCCAGTGACCTTTGGCGGGGAGCTCAACTTCAGAACTGAGCGCATCACATTCGACGTCGTCGATATACCATTGCCATATAATGGGATACTCGGTCGTCCCGCCCTCGCCAAGTTCATGGCAGCTTCCCATTACGCCTACAACATACTCAAGATGCCAGGGCCGATAAGCGTCATCTCTGTCCCTGGCGACAAGAAAGATGCGCTTGTCTGCGCCGACAAGATATACCGGGATGCAGCAGCCGCAGCGGAGAAGGACACACTTGCCGCTGAAGCTCCCGGGGGGAAGAAGACGAAGACCAAGTCCGGCAAGTGCTCTGGGACCCACTCCGGCAACCGCACCTCTTCGGAGTGCTGCGCTGCCGTCGAGGACGTTCCATCGAGCTCCACCGGCAAGTGCAAGAAGGGGATGGCCGCTCCACCGGCAACCAAGAAGGTGTCCGCCAAGGAGGACGGCACTGGTGGTACCTTCACCATTAGTGCCACGCTCGACAGCAAATAGAAAAGCGCGCTCGTTGCCTTCCTGCGGGCGAATGTCGATGTGTTTGCCTGGCAACCATCTGACATCCCCGGTGTTCCCAGGAAGGTAATTGAGCACAAGCTTGCTGTTTGTCCTCATGTGCGGCCCGTCAAGCAGAAGGTCAGGAAGCAAGCCGTGGAGCGCCAAGAATTCATTGCCGAAGAAATCAAGAAACTAGAAGCAGCAGGCCTGGTTAGAGGCGTGATCCATCCCACGTGGTTAGCAAATCCAGTTGTCGTGCGTAAGGCCAACGGGAAGTGGAGACTGTGTATAGACTTCACCGATGTGAATAAAGCATGTCCCAAGGATCCATTTCCCTTGCCGCGCATTGACCAGATTGTTGACTCCACCGCCGGATGTGAGCTGCTCTCTTTCCTTGATGCGTATTCAGGCTACCACCAGATTTTCATGGCCAAAGAAGATGAAGAGAAGACTGCATTTATCACTCCATGCGGCACATATTGCTTCATACGCATGCCCTTTGGATTGAAGAATGCAGGCTCAACATTTGCAAGGGTGGTGCACACCGCTTTTGAGCCACAGATCCACAGGAACGTAGAAGCCTACATGGATGACATAGTGGTGAAGAGCAAGAGCAAAGATACCTTGATCCAAGACTTGGAAGAAACATTTCGGAACCTGCGCAAGATCCAGCTTAAGTTGAACCCCGAGAAGTGCGTCTTTGGAGTCCCCTCCGGCAAGCTTCTCGGGTTCTTTGTGTCCCAGAGGGGGATTGAGGCCAATCCCGACAAGATAAAAGCCATTGAGCAGATCGAAGCCCCGAAGCGCGTCAAGGATGTGAGGAGACTTGCAGGTTGTGTGGCTGCCCTCAGTAGGTTCATTTCAAAATCTGCAGAACGCGCCCTGCCTTTTTTCAAAATCTTGAAGAAGGCAGGTCCTATGAAATGGACTCCGGAAGCGGAGGCAGCGCTGCAGGATTTGAAAGGATACCTATCCTCCACTCCAATACTTGTCGCACCTAAGCCACAGGAGAAGTTGCTGCTGTACCTAGCGGCAACCAACCAGGTGGTTAGTGCTGCGTTAGTAGCGGAGAGGGAGGCCGACGAGGAGTCAGCACCACCGGCAAGCGAATTCAGCGACAAGCAGGGGGCTCCTCCGACAAGCTCTGGCCCCGACGAGGACAACTCTGCGCAGGAGCAAGGAGAAGTGCGGAAGAAGATGGTGCAGCGCCCAGTGTATTTTGTAAGTTCCCTCTTGTAGGGGGCTAGATCAAGATACTCTGGGGTGCAGAAGTTGCTTTTCGGCCTCCTCATGGCCTCGAGAAAGCTGCGCCATTACTTCCAAGCACACGAGATAACAGTGGTCACTCGCTTTCCATTGAAGAGGATATTGCATAATCCGGAAGCAACAGGCAGGATCGTCGAGTGGGCACTGGAGCTGTCGAGTTTTGGACTCAAGTTTGAAAGTACTTCAACCATACAGAGCCGAGCTTTGGCAGAATTCATAGCTGAATGGACCCCGACGCCCGATGAAGAAGTCCCAGAAACAAGCGCCCCCATACAAGAAGCGACAAGTGAATGGGTAATGTACTTTGATGGTGCCTTCTCGCTGCAAGGCGCCGGTGCCGGAGTGGTACTCATCGCGCCCACCGGAGAGCACCTCAAGTATGTTATCCAGATGCACTTTCCCAGGGAGCAAGCGACAAACAATACTGCTGAGTATGAAGGCTTCCTTGCCGGCCTCAGGATTGCGGCCGAACTTGGGATCAGAAAGCTAATTGTGCGGGGAGATTCTCAGTTGGTGGTCCGACAAGTTAACAAGAGTTACCAGAGCCCTTTGATGGAAGCTTATGTAGATGAAGTGAGGAAGCTTGAAGAACACTTTGAAGGTCTGCAAATGGAGCACGTTCCAAGAGCTCAGAATGACATTGCAGATGGCCTTTCAAAGTGTGCTGCGATGAAGTTACCTGTGGAACCGGGGACCTTCTTGCTCAAGCTGACTCAGCCATCCGTTACACCATCTATTGGGCAGCACAAGAAGAGAAAGTTGGTCTCCGGCGACTACTTGCTGGCGGATCTCCCCGGGGCTGCCGCCAAGGTCCCCAAGATCAACGATCAGAACGCTCAGGAACAGTTTGCTCCTGCAGATCCTAGGGTCTGTACAGTTGAAGCAAGCGTTCCCGACAAGCCTCGCCCCGGCGAGCTTGCCGGGGGACCATCAGCTCCGGCAGAACCAGAGGTTCTTGCCGTAGAAGTTGGGGTTCCCGCAGCGGCCCTCATGCCTTTAGTCCTTGCCGTTGAGCCTCGGGCTCCGGCATGGGCGCAGCAGATCGTCCGTTTTCTGCAAACTGGAGAACTTCCCGACGACCCAGAAGAGATAGAGAAGATAACCAGGCAGTCAAGTATGTACCAGTTCGTGGATAACGAACTGTACAGAAGAAGACTCAATGGTGTCAGGTTGAAGTGCATTCCCAGAGAAGATGGACAGAAGTTGTTGGTGGAGATACACGGAGGCATATGTGGCCACCACATTGGCGCAAGGGCACTTGCCGGGAAGGCGTTCCGGCAAGGGTTCTTTTGGCAAGAAGCCCTCCAAGATGCGACTGCACTAGTAACCAAGTGTGAAGCGTGCCAGTTCCATGCCAAGCAAATTCATCAGCCAGCTCAAGCTCTCCAGACGATCCCTTTGTCCTGGCCCTTCTCGGTCTGGGGGCTCGATATCCTCGGCCCCTTCCCTCGTGCTGTCGGGGGCTTTGAGTACTTGTACGTTGCAATCGACAAGTTCACAAAGTGGCCAGAAGTGGAGCCGGTGAGAAAGGTGACAGCACAGTCAGCGGTCAGGTTCTTCAGGTCGATTGTTTGCCGTTTCGGAATCCCTAACAGGATCATCACCGACAACGGTACACAATTTACTAGTCGCACCTTCATGCAATACGTCCAAGACCTTGGCGCCATGGTCTGTTTCGCTTCTGTTGCTCACCCGAGGAGCAATGGTCAAGCGGAGAGGGCCAATGCTGAAGTGCTGCGCGGACTCAAGACAAGGACCTTTGATAGGCTGCGCAAGTGCGGAAGAAACTGGATAGAGGAGCTACCGGCGGCCCTTTGGTCAATCAGAACGACACCAAGTCGAGCCACCGGACAGACACCCTTTGCCCTAGTCTATGGGGCAGAGGCAGTTCTCCCTACGGAACTCGTATACGGATCTCCTCGAGTGCTCGCTTATGATGAGCTCGAGCAAGAGCAACTGCGACAAGATGATGCATTGCTCCTCGAGGAGGAACGTCTCCAGGCTGCTGTACGAGCTGCTCGATACCAGCAAGCCTTGCGCCGCTACCATAGCCGCAAGGTTAAAGCCAGGAGTCTCGAGGAAGGCGACCTTGTTCTTCGGCGTGTTCAGTCCGCCAACAATTCCAACAAGTTGACGCCGAAGTGGGAAGGCCCTTATCGGGTGAGACAAGTCACAAGGCCCGGCGCTGTCCACCTTGAGACCGAAGAAGGCTTACCGGTGAGCAACTCCTGGAACATAGAGCATCTTCGCAAGTTTCACCCATAAGGCGCGGTTGCCGTGATCCGCTCCGGCAACCACCTTTTGTACGAGTTTTGCCGCTGTCGCATGTAATCCTTTGTACAAAGCCGGGCCCAGATCCCGTGCATCGGTAAAGCTTTTGCGTTTTGCACTATTTGCCTTCTCCATGCTTTTCTTCGTTATTTGCATGCATTGTTTGGCATCTTGTGCAACACAAGTACCCGGTAAGCATTACCACGCCGAAAGGCACCATACTTGTTTTCCCTCTTCTTCTTTTTTCCCTCTTGAGCAGAAGGACTGTTCCTCGCGCACAAGTTTGCCGGGGGGGAAGAAGGAGGAGGATGAACCAAGTGCTGTTCAAGAAAGAGGAGCCTTGTCGGGGAAACAAGCAATACACGAAAGCTAAGTTACCAGAATTTGAGCAGTTCAAATTTTAAAATCTTAGTTATCTTCCTTGAACAACCACACTTTGTATGGAAAACATGTGCGCGGAGGAACCTACCCGTGGCTAGCCGCACCCTTATCTTGTTTTCGAGTACGCTCAACGACTTAAGTGAGCTGCGACAACTGTCGCGCCCTTGCTTCGTTTTCGAGTTCGCTCAGCAAGCTAAGTGCGTTGCGACTAGCTGCGGCAAGGTTTCTTGTCGGTAAGCCCTTTGCCAGCAGGCTGCTCAGAGTCCGGCACTCAGCGCTCGCGGCAAGGGTCCCTTACCGGCAAGTCCCCTAGAAGCGTAGGGTCAAAAACATACAAAGTAAAGGACAAAAGCAAGGAAGATAGCACCGCATCCATTGATCAAAATAAGATAATATATTACAAGGGATAACTTGTCGCAATGACTAATAAGTTTATGTCCATGGCACACTATGCAGCAGCAAAAGAAACAAAGAAAAGGAGGCCTAATCCACGCGATCGCCCTCACGCCTGGAGATCTTGTTCACCTTGGCGATGATGTGGGCGACCTGCCCCTTCAGCGCCTCCATATCCGCGTCGGCCGGCAAGCTGCGGAGAACGTTGACGAGGTTTATACCAGGATTGCGGTATACTATCTTCGTCAGAACGCGCTCCAAGGTTCCCACGCAGAGTTGGCGCGACTCCTCGGCCAGCTGCGCGGGAAGCTTCTCCTGAAGACGAGCGAGCGCCGGCGCGACCTCTTTGAAGAAAAGACTGAGCTTGGCGCTGTGGGGGAGGTTTGGATCCGGAGAGTATATGAGGTGCTCCACGCTCATCGCCATCAGCTCCTTGTCGATGGCAGCGGCAGAAGCCACCAGGTCTTCGGTCCATACCTCGACAGTCCGGCGGAAGTTGCTGGCTGAGTTGGCGGCGCTCTCCACCAGGCCTCGCTCCTTGCGGACCTCCTCCTTCAGCTTGGTTTCCCGGTCTCGGACGGCGTCAAGAGAGTCCTTCAGTGTGGAGACCTTCAACTCCAGATCGGCAATTGAGTCCTTGGCGGCCTTGAGCTCGTCGCCCTGCTTGGAGAGGCGTACCTGAAGCTCGGAGTTAGTGTGGGCGTCTTTCTCGCACTCTAGGTTGAGCGCGGTGACCCTGTCCGTGCTCGCCTTCAGGTACTCCTCCAGCTACGCCACCCTAGCTTCAAGATCCCTCTTGGCGGTCTCCGCGGCGACTGCGGCCTCCTTCGCCTCCCTCAGGGCTTGCTCTCGGTTGGTGAGCTCTTCGTCGTGGGCGTCGAGCTACACCTTGCGCTGGTTGAGTGCTCCCTCGCGCCGGGACAGCTCTTCGCCGACTAGCCGCTGCTGCTTCTCGGCCTCTGCCTTCTCCAGAATGAACTCCTGCTGCTCTCCGGCGAGCCTCTCGCGCTCCTCCGCCAAGTCGCGGAGGGCCGCCTGGTTGGCGGCCCGGAGGTCAGCGGCGCGCTTCTCCAACTCTGCTGCGGTCTTGGCGGTAAGGGCCTCCCGAATTTCCAATTTTGCCTGCCTGGCCCGGTAAAGGGCCAGGAGCTGGCGAAGCAGTTTCTCCTCCTCGGACTCGTCGCTTCCGCCGGGCGCTTCGACAATCTTCAGCCCCGCGGAGGCAAGGACCTCTCCATCAAAGGCCTCTCCCTCCACGGGGGCTCGCGACGAGGATCCCCACGGCACCTGAATGAAGACGCCGTTGGGAGCCTCAAGGTAGAAGCCCGACTGCTCCTTTCCGGCGGAGGGGTCGGCGGTCGGTGCAGCGCTCGACGCTCGTGCCGCCTTCGGGCCGGCAGTGCGGTCGCCGTCCCCCTCCCCGGCCGCAGCGTCTGCGGTTGGAGCAGTCTCCTCCACGGCGGGCTCGTCGGCTCCCGCCATGCTATCAGTAGCAGTGACGTTGTCGTCGCCGCCGCCCGTCTCCTCCTCGACGGCGGCCTCCGTCTCCATCCGCTCCGGGGGAGGAGGATCTGATAGAAGAAGAAGAAGAGAAAAGTTCAAGCAAAAATCCAAAAAGACAAGTCCAAGAAGACGAAGTTACGAGACTTACCTTCACGGACTTCTTCGACGACCGGCTCCCTCGCCGGAGAGTCCTGCCTTGCCGGTAGAGTGGTGGCTCCTGCTGGCGGAGGGCCGCCCATGCCCTCCCTTGGCGGAGTGGCCACCCTTGTCGGGCTACCCGTCCTTGGCAGGGAGCCCGTCCTTGGCGGAACATCCTCCCTCGCCGGGGAGTTCGCCCTTGGCGGGGAGGGTGGAACCTGCTGCTCCTCGGGAGTGACCTCCGGTTGCTCCGGCGGCTGCGGCTCCGTTCCTGCACAAGACCGCAAAATGTTAGTACAAACAAAATCCGCAAGCACGCCCGACGAGCGGAAAAATCAAAGACCAGACTTACGCTGGGGGCTGCGCTGGGGGCTGCTCCTCGGAGCAGCGGTTGGATCCGGCAAGTCCGATGCCGGCGCGTCCCCTGTCGCCGCGACGGGCGAGTCGTCTTCGACCACAACCACGGGGACCTTGGCCCTCTTCGCCATCCGCTGGGCCAGGGTCCTGCAAGCAAATCAGAAACAAGATCAGAATCGTCAACGTAGGAATCAAGACAGAATCAAAGAAGATACAAAACTTCAAGCACTTACTCCTCTTCCTCGTCGTCGTCGCTGAGGACGGAGAAATCAAACTCCACCTGAGGCGCGTCCGCGCAAGGAGCCGGAGGAGAAGGCTCCCTCGGGCGCTTGGCGGTCCCCGGGGCTGGGGGCTGCGAAGACCCGGCCCCTGTGGACGCCGAGGCCCGGGGAGCAGGCGGAGCAGCTGCTCCGCTCTGAGAAGACCCTCCTCCACTTGGCGCTGACGTACGGGGCGCCTCCGCCGTAGCCTGTGCGCGGGTCGCCTCCGCCGCGGTTGGTGCGCCGGGCGCTCCCGTCGCGGCTTGGTTCCCCCGGGTAGCTCGCGCCGCCCGGCGAGCAGGTTGTTGTCGGGACGCCTGCGCCCTCGTCGTCGTCGTCGCCTTGTGGAGGCGCTTCAACGGAGATCGCCTAGGACTTGCCCGTGGCGGGGAGGTCTCCGAGGTCGAGGAGGCGGCGTCGTTGAGCCCCAGAGATCCACCGGAGTCCTCGCTGGCCCCGGCGTCCTCCTCCTCCTCCTCCTCGGCCGGCTCGCTGGGCCCAGCACCCCGCCCTGCGGCCGTGCTCCCTCCGGCGCCTCCGCTCCCTCCGGCACCTCTGCTTCCTCCGGCAACATCGCCCCTCGCGGCGGCCTCGCTCACGATCCCGGGGATCCCAGCATACCTCAGAGAGGGGACCCCGGCGAGCTCGTCGGGCGGAAGCTTAAGCAGCCTGCGGATCTCCGCCTCCTCTGCTTGGCACGACGCTTCCGCAGCCTCTGCCTCTTCAACTGTAAACCCGAACTCTCCTGCCGCTGCGGCTGCGGCGGCCTCTTCTACCCGGGAAGCAATATAAGCAATCTCCCGCTCAGTGGTGGCCCGGGTAAGACCCTTGATCTCCTCCTTGTTCTTCGGCACCTCCGCCAAGTTGTCGAAGAAGCTCATGATGGCATCCGGCGTGGGCACTATCCATGTGGGATCGACGCCGTGCAAGTCACATGCGGGCATCATTGCGCGCAAGGAGTCCCGGGCCGTGCTGTTGCATAGAGGAACCACTCCCCGGGGAGCTCTAAACCACTCCGGGTGGGCCGGGTCGTGCTTAAAAAGCTCCCGGACCATCCCCTTCAGCTCCAGCGACGTGAAGTTGAAGTTCAGTCCTGGGCGCAGTCTCATAATGTCCGCCGCATTGCCGTACTCCCATGCTGGCCTTTTCCTCTCCTGTAAAGGGGCAATGCGACGGCGGAGGAAGTCTGCCCCTACTTCTCCGATGGTCAACTTGGCTACCCGGAGACGAAGAATTCTGACGAGGGCGACGTTGAGCTTGATGTCGTCCGCGTCCAGATCGCTCCAGTCCCTGCCGCGCACTATGGCTGTTGTGCGCGGCGCAGTGAAAGGCTGCGGCTCGTCTTCCACTACCCAGCACCAATCCGCACGCCACTCCTCCCACTTGCCGCGGAGCTCCCCTTGTAGATAGGATTCCTTCTTGTTCAAGCGGAAGACCCAAGAGATACCCCCGGAGAGGGGAGCGCCGGCCTCTACTCTAGGCGTAAAGAAATGCCTAAAGAGCGCTACGTTTGGATAGATCCCTATGTAGTTTTCGCACAGATGTGCGAAAACCGCCATCGTAAGGATGGCGTTGGGGGTGAAGTCTAAGAGGTGGAGGTTGTATGTATTCATGATATCACAGAAAAATTCAGAGAATGGAGGACATAGGCCGCAGTGGAAGAAGACAGCGAAGAAGAAATACCCGCCGGGGTACAGATCCTTGGCGGCGGCGGGGTAAACTCTGGTCCGAGGATGCGCCTTGGTCTTCTTGGCCCAGAACGGGTAGTACTTGTTCCAGAGCTCCCGCGCGCCGAGCCTTGGCGCGAAGACGACATTCCTCTTCCGCAGGAGAGCAAGCTTCGCCGCCTGCTCGGATTTCTCTTTCTTGGCCTTCTCCGCCTTCGCCTTCTCGGTCTTCGGGGCCATGGCGGAGGCGGCGAGGGAAGGGGAGCGAGGAGTCCGGCGGCGCCGCAGATGCGAGAGACGGCGGAGGAGGTGTGGAGGCGGAGCGCAGAGGGGAATTTCTGGAGATGGAAGAAGCAATGAAGACGAAGTAAGGTAACGGCCCCTGCTTCCTCTGCTTTTAAGGGGGAAGTGGGGGACGCTCCGCATTTCCCATTAAAGAACGTGGCCACGATCTCTCCCACGACGCCGCAATCGACGCGTGCCGTTAGGGAGGGACGTGGCGGATGCGGAAGGGGATTCGGCGTGCCGTGGGCCGCGCGTGCCCGTGCACTGTTTTGGGCCTGGCCCAACGGCGCTCGGCACCGTGTGTGGCCCAGGCCCGGGGGCTCCTGTCGGTGTACTAAGGTAGGGGTACCTCAGTACCCCAACTTGTGCACGGGCAGTAGCAGCTCCCCGCGGTAAGGCTTACCACGTGCTCGTCGGAGACCTTTCTGATCCATATGAAGCCATTCAAAAACAAAGTATACAAGACAGAAGATCAAGGCCCCGGCAAGTGGAGCTTGCCGGGAAGGCCGCCCCAGGCTCAAGATTACCTCACTAGCACAAGACCCTGGCAAGAGGAGCTTGCCAGGAAGACTAGAAGATTACGTTTCAGAAGACATGCCTCGGCGCAGCATGCGCCCCGGCAGGGCCCGGGGAGCGACAAGCTTCAGGGCCCGACAAGCTTCTTGGCCCGACAAGATCAAGACCCCGGCAAGGTGCTTGCCGGGGGAACTCGCACTGTGTGCCCGCGCTCCCTAAATTTTGGCAAATATTTTTGAATTGTTTAAATAATTTTTCCCTATTAAAGACCATTTCTGGCCTTAAGAAAAAGCTTTTAAATAAAATATAAAAATAACTTTTAAAATTATACTTTTGTGGTTTTTCGGAGTCCTATATCTAATAGGATTCAAATAAACTTTTTCAAAGATTTTTCACACCCTAAATAAGGTACTTGCAGTGCAAACCTCAATTCAGGGGTTTTTGGAAAACTAATTTTAGAAAATACCATTTGGCCAAAATATTTTTATAGGAAAATTCTATACTGGTCTATACACATGGCATGATCATTGGGAAAAGGTTTTGGGTCAAGGAGATGAAGTATAAGAGTTGGAGGATTCATTTGATTTTTAGAGCACTAGCAAACAGCAGACAAAAGTCAAATCAAGCAAAGTCAACAACACTCGAAAGTTTTTGCAAATCCACATTTTTAACATGAAAATAAGCTTAAGCATGTGACATGAAAATCAGGGTGTGACTGTAGGGTAACGCAGCAGAAAATAAAATTTTTCGACCTACGCACCAGCCCAGGACCACTATGGAGACTGCATACAAGGTTTTGATCATATTCGTTACCGACTCGTAGCGCAGCGGAAGTAGAGTCGATGACGATCGACGGTGCAGATCCCCGCAGCTAGGATTTACAACCTCCCAACCGCGAGGATGTATACCCTCATCTTCTCCTCGGACAGCCCTCCGGGAGGCGGTCGCACAGTCTCCCGGACGGTGTCGCGGACAGCCCTTCGGGAGGACCTTCGAAACTCGAACGGTCACTCGGACAGCCCTTCGGGAGGACTCACAGAACTCAGACCGTCACTTGGACAGCCCTTCGGGAGGCACTCACGAACAGCCCCTCAGGGCACTAAGATCGAAACTACGACCTCTCTACAGAGTTGCACACATACGGTGTCATCTATCCGGCAGGGCTTCGCCGTCCAGAACTAGTTCCCACCGGAACCCAGACAGCCTTTCGGCTCTACGAAACTATTTCGTGGGAGGGAGAGAGAAGCCAGATCATTGCAATGGCATGTATGTGAGCAAGGGATGAAGGTTTGGGCAGCCCCTCACCTCCTATTTATAGGAAAACCAAGGGGTAGTGTGCCTCCACAAATACCCAAAGTGCCCATGCTTTATGTCATACATAAGGGCAAAATGGGGAGGCAAGTGGAGCACCAAATGGTGGAAGGAAGCCACATGGGGGCCCCCCCAAGGCCACCAACGAAATTGGCTGCCCTCTTGGGTGGCCCCACCACCTTCCAATCCATCCATGTCATCCCAAAAGATCTTGGGACAAAGCCCAAAATAATGGCTTTCCAAAAAGTAACCCAAAAAGCACTTTCACTATTCACGACGACATTTTTCGGCGTCCGTTCGAACTGAAAATATTCATGTGGGCTTAGAACATTTCCAGTACCCACCATAATAATTTTCAACGCGTTCTGGAACAATTCCAGTTTAGTGATTTTCATCTGCAAAAAGCATCTGAAGCGGTTCCGGCAGCTCCAGAACATTTCCGGTTTTCATCTCCGAAAATTCCAGAAAGTTTCCAGAATGATTCTGGCATCCTCCAAGAATTATCAGGCATGTGCCAAAACCAATTTGACTTTATGGTATCCTCTGAAACAACTTTTCAGTTTCACCGGAACTCATCCGGTGACCTCTCTTGTCGGAACTTTTCCGCTGTCTCCGAAAAACTTTTCCGGAAACTTTCTCTCAGACTCCCTGTCTAGTATTCAGCAGATAGATGACCCTTAAGCGTGTGACCCTATAGGTTCGGTGAAGTATAGACATGACCCGGAACCCCTTCCGATCAATGATCAACATCGGAGCCGTGGACACCCATATTGACCCCTATACCCACACGAATGAATATTCGAGTGAACCTCCAGTTGCCGTGAGCTATTCCTTTTGCTTCGTGATATGTCACAAACACCCGAGGTGAGATTTATTGCATCCCTGTGGGCAAACACTTTGTCCACTATGCAAGTTACCTCGTTACCGGTTTTGTTCTCTTTTCTCGTTTTCGTGTTCCGGCATCCCAGTGATCAAATCACCCTGTGTCTGGCCAGACGATGATGGATACCGTTACACCGAGAGGGCCCGAGTATACCTCTCCATCGCCGGAGGAGCAAATCCCAATCTTGAGCTATCTCGTTACTTGCCATACTTTTCCATGAACCCGTAAGCCGCCGTAATAGCCACCCATTTACGGATGACGTTTAACAAACCCCAAAGTTCATGAAGCAAGCATGAAGAAACTCGATACTCTCATGGTCTAAGGAATTATGCAAACATTAACTTCCTGTGTTATTAACCATAAACTTGTGACGAATGTATCTCATAGCATAACATCAATTTCGGGTCGATTCAACACAAATGTTCCTATAACATTGTGCCCTCAAAGTTGCTGGCATAGACATGCCCATGATTGGGAAAACATAATCATCATGCAACACTTGAGCTAGTCTTAGAGGCATGACTAGGAATACTTTTTACCGTTTATTATTCCACACGTGCACATGGGTTTTCCCCAGAGCCTTTATGGATATACGGGCTCGGGAACCATAGCAGTTATAGCATGGAACATAAACCTAATTATGAACAGTGAGATAAATAATAGAATTTATTATTGCCTCTAGGGCATATCTCCTACAGACTCCCACTTGTACTAGAGTCAATAATCTAGTCAATGCTAATGCACTTTACACCTATGACACATTGGTGTAAATATGCTTCGCTTGTGGTATAGCCTGATGTCCAACGGATCTGACGACTTCAGCTCCGTGTGTATCTTTGCATATCCTTCGCGTTTTCACGCCTTCACAAAATTCATATTTTGTGTGGACTTGGCTTTGTATGTATGCGAATCACAGGTCAAACCTGGATTCCTCAGACTGAGTTATGGAGCAACTACCTCAGTAGTGTCCCATTGACAAAAGCCATCTTGGAACCATACTAAGTTCATGAATGAACTATATGATTCAACATCTTCTTTGTCGCTTCAAAAGTGGCAACATACTTCGCCTTTGTTATAGAATTCGCCACAGTAACTTGTTTAGAACATTTTCCAACTAACTGTGCCACCACATTGTGTGTTACACAAAACCCTTAATTTAAATCGAAAATCGCACGGGGAAAAGATGAAGACTGTATCGATGTAACATTTTACAACGAACTCTTCATGATCTCCGCCTGCGAGAAAACATGTCATCAGTACTACTCGGGTACTACATGACATCTTTCACTGTTGTCCCATGATCAGTACTTTGATCACTTTGGTATCTATACTCACAACAGCTTGGGAGTATTGGACATATCTGGTTGTTTTACATACCATGGAATACATGATTAATCCAAACACAAGAGTGTGTGGAATCTCCATCATGTATTTTGCTCATCGGTGTTTTTGGGACACCGAGTCTTGCAAAAACTCTTTCCATGTGACTTCGGCAAGAATCACTCCTTGGCGTTTTATATGCTAAAAGGTTTTAGCATCTTGTCAATATGTATTCATTGCTTAGCCCCATTAGGTAAATCTATCTTCATAGATCATCATGCCTAATATCAAGGCTATTTAGCCTAAGCACTTCATCGAAAAACTATTTCCAAATGAAGTCCTAATTCGTGTCAAGAAATTTATTTCCAATTACCAATGTGTCAAGCACACAAGGTTTTTAGAAATATTATTGCGCTCCCACTTACTTTCTTTAATTACAAGCATCTTCGTTACCCATTGATGAAGTCAAAACCCCTTTTGACCATTTCATCAAAACACGAAGATTCCAACTCCATTTTGCTCTCTTCTGTCCATCGCTGGAACTCTGAAGTTTGCATACCTACTAGCATCCTCTGGATCGACAACCTACTTTGGACTGTATCACATACAAGTCCTAGGTTTCATTTCCATCAGATGGAAATCCTTTTGTCATCCATGTTTCATATCTCAAGATTGAAATATGTATTAATTGCTAGTTCAACCCGAACCGACTTTAAGCATCGCTACGATGAAACAACCTCATCGTAGTCAACTCCTTGAACTTGTTATTGCAACAAGTCGAGCTTTATGGATAATCATTTTTATCCGTATCAGTTTTAAGTTCCATAAATATTCGTTAGACTCTAAGTCTTCCGAAAGGTGTATCAAGGTTTTAATCTTGAATAACTTATATGGAAACTATCTCGGATTGTATTGGCATTTAGCCAATTCCGGAGTCAGGGCCCATCAACGCTTCCTTTGTGTATCATAGGTATACTGTTGTCCAACAACAATATCTCGTCTGCGCACCTGAGAGGTTTGCACGAGCCTTGCCTACGTGGTTCAGCTGCAAGTTCGACCGAAGTCCATACATTTTATTGTAGAGACTTCCGTATCAGTCGTAGTAGAAAACTCTGGAATTACTTCCAAGGTTCCTTTCCTTTGACCTGATGACGAAGATACTGTTATCTCGTCGAGTTTGCACTGTCCTCCCACTCACCCTTTTTGAAAGAACCATTCTCTTTAAAAGCATACCGTTTCGTGGCAAAACTATTTGCCTCGGTATTGTGAGGGAGGAATGCCCAATTGCTTGGGATAACCTACAAAGTAGCACTTGTCTGATTTGGAATAGGTTTGTAACCTTTTACACAAGCCCCATATTCCAAATGTTAAGAAAAGATACAACATGGTTGGACGTACCATACCATGGCTTCATTTCAACAGACCCGATGAAGCTCTTTTCAGTGTAAAAGCCGCAGTCTCTAAAGCATCACTATAAAAGGGATAATGGCAAATTTATTTATGTCATCTTTGATCTTACCATGTCATAAATGGTTTGATTACATCTTCACAGACTTTTCACTTTGCAGTGGTGTTCCGGGAAGTGCAAGTTATGAAACCCCTTTCACAACTCATCAGACATTCGCTAAACTTGTAACTCAAATATTCCTTTCTGCAATCGAATTGTAGAAACATAATTTTCTTGTTACAATAACTTCTACTTCATTTTTGAAAACCTTTCGAATGATTTCAAAAGATCCAGACTTACGTCTCATCAAGTAAATATCCATATATCTACTTGAGTCATTTCTGAAGATAGATAAATCCACTACTAACAACATTTATCGGACTACACACATCAAATGTATGATCACCAATAAGTTTGTTCCTCGTTCCTTATGGCCTGTGAACGGTATTTCAGTCACTTCTCTTTTTGGGGGAAAGTTGCAAGTGTCAGACGATTCAAAATCAAATGACTTCAAAATCCATCATAATGGAATTTTCCATGCGGGTTTCTCCAATGTGACCAAATGTAGTGCCACACTCGTGTGGTATTCTTTTAGTCTTGCGTCATTTAGCGTCAGTGTTATGGATGTATCATATTACCATCAATATTCATAACATACATCCCATCTTGGATGGAAGCATGGCCCTTCATGTTATTCATAATACTAAACAACAATTGTTGTTCTTATGAACAACTCTTTTGCAACAAACATTGTGCAATGGGCTAGAGTGTATGAAACTCTAAAATGAATTGTGAAAGTAAACACAGAGGTAATATATTATTATCAACATTCATAACATACATCTCATTCATAATGAAAGTATGGCCCTTATGTTGTTCATAACACCGAACATTAGAAGTTCTCTTATGAACAACCTTCTTGCAAGATACCTTATGCAATGGGCTAGAGTGTGTAAAACTCTAAATGAATTATGAAAATAAATACAGACGGTAATACACCCATGGAAGGTATAGTAACATTTACTATGTTCCCTGTGTATACCTAAACCTTATTCCTGGCTAGTCTCTTAGGCCATAGTAGTTCTTACATCGAGTTGCATCAGAATGCAATCGAGCGGGTATCTTTGTGATTAACTCACAATACCCAAGAATCATTGATTAACAATTTATTCATGATTCCCAAGGACTATATCTTTGACCAGCCTTCTATACATCAAAAACTTATATGACATTCATACATGAGCTGGATATTCCAGTCTTCTTTCTTTTTACCATTATACTTCTAACAGTTTAACTTTTAGTATTTCTCCTACTCTCAGAAGAGGCACCCAACTTAAGAGTGGCGTTAGCCCCGGACTTCCTAGGCGTGAAAGTCTTACTAACACCCTTCGGACACTTCCTTTCTCTTTAAGTTGTTGTTTTATTCACCTTTCATCATATGACAGGCGTTCTACTGGATCCCTCTCTTATCAGTCTAATGCATAGTAAACTCCTTTACTAATAGTTTGCAAACAAACACTGCTTTGGATATCACATATCTGTTAGCCTTTGTTTGTATCTGAAAATGATTTTCAGATTCCATGAATATCACATAACTATCCAAACTTTCGAAGTTCGGGTCTCATGGAAGCAAACGTATGCACTTGACTGAAAACGGAATTCTAGCTTTTGGATCGAAGGACGAGAGTCACATGATCCATAGCATTAGCGGGAGAATACCGAAAGCATGCGATAGGACAAAGTCCTTCTCGGCACTCTTGAGGACAATCCTCATATTACGTTACCAACCGTAAAGTTTTAACCAGATATTTAACAGCTATTCAATTTTAATAGGGAAGGTGGAAACGCGAGCCATTATTCTACAACTATTATGCAAAAAACACTTAGACAGTGTTCAAAATTAATTGCACTGAGAATTAAACCAGTTAATTCTGCAGTGCGCTCCCACTCAAATCAATATCTCTCATAATTGATTGTGAGTGATTCAAGATCCATATTACAATTCAACGCCAAGGATGTAACCATCTCAAGTGACGAGAATTGCAATCGGTAGGCCAACTTGCCAATCACATCTCCATGTGACTCTTGTTCATCTTTCGATGCGTGTGTTCCGAGCTCATGACTTTCATGCCTGAACGTCAAGACAACCAAGTGATCTCGCTGCGAGGTCTCAACTCACCCGCCTCACACATCCCTAATCGTTCGTACCCATGCATCCATGTGATACCCCGAAAAGTTAGGTGCCGTGACGGTGCTACACTTGGGAGAACACTAACTACTTGATATTTTTGTGAGAGATCACCCTAATAAAAGCGACTACCGCGCAATCAAGAAGGGTGCATCAAAGGGATAAACATCTCAGGCAATTCATAATTAGCATGATATGGTATAGCCCTTTCTGACGGAGAAGTCTTTCATTTCTTCGTCTTCGGCACTCGCGTCGGTGTTCACCTTCGCGAAGATTGCCACCACCTTGTCGATGCACCAGATAATATTGCTATCTCTATAGCTAATAAAATAAATGCATTACACAAGGTTGACACGCAGGTCATTTAAAGTGCAATCATATGGCTCCAGCCATCATGCCGAATCATGACACGCAGGTCATGTTAATTGATTTACATTATATAGCCATCTCATACATAATCAAATTATTATGAGCACTGCTATACCACATCATATGCACATGCAAACCCTCCTGCAAAACCAAGTTAGACGTCTCTAATCGGTTCATGCAAAAGTTTATCTTACGTGGCTTCTAAGGTTTCGAAACAAACCGAAGCTACCAACGTCCATCATCAAGCATGATAATTCAAGTCGCTAGATTAACTTTTGCGGGGTGTATGAAACACGAGATAATAAAATCTCGAGCCCCATACTGAACTTCGTCATACGCATGACCCCCGTGCAGATCATATCTGCATTGCCCTTTCGTCTGCGAAACATCCATCTTTCTTTGACTAAAGTGGAACCCAAAGAACTGTTAGCACTTCGTTGATCTGTCAATCAGCATACTCAGGAGTAGCATGAAAGGATCGCGGATTGCCAGAACTTTGTCAGATTCCACAATGCTGTCAAGATCAGGACTACGCAAATTTAAGGGAAGCAACAAGAACATCAGGTAACAGATTTCATCTGCTACCCGCACAAATAATTTTCAGTAATAGATCTTATCTACTACCTAATTATATTGTGCAACACCCATACATCTCCATGTATTCTAGATCGCAACCTGCATCTACGCATAGCACGGCTCATGATGCCACTGTAGGGTAACGCAGCAGAAAATAAAATTTTTCGACCTACGCACCAGCCCAGGACCACTATGGAGACTGCATACAAGGTTTTGATCATATTCGTTACCGACTCGTAGCGCAGCGGAAGTAGAGTCGATGACGATCGACGGTGCAGATCCCCGCAGCTAGGATTTACAACCTCCCAACCGCGAGGATGTATACCCTCATCTTCTCCTCGGACAGCCCTCCGGGAGGCGGTCGCACAGTCTCCCGGACGGTGTCGCGGACAGCCCTTCGGGAGGACCTTCGAAACTCGAACGGTCACTCGGACAGCCCTTCGGGAGGACTCACAGAACTCAGACCGTCACTTGGACAGCCCTTCGGGAGGCACTCACGAACAGCCCCTCAGGGCACTAAGATCGAAACTACGACCTCTCTACAGAGTTGCACACATACGGTGTCATCTATCCGGCAGGGCTTCGCCGTCCAGAACTAGTTCCCACCGGAACCCAGACAGCCTTTCGGCTCTACGAAACTATTTCGTGGGAGGGAGAGAGAAGCCAGATCATTGCAATGGCATGTATGTGAGCAAGGGATGAAGGTTTGGGCAGCCCCTCACCTCCTATTTATAGGAAAACCAAGGGGTAGTGTGCCTCCACAAATACCCAAAGTGCCCATGCTTTATGTCATACATAAGGGCAAAATGGGGAGGCAAGTGGAGCACCAAATGGTGGAAGGAAGCCACATGGGGGCCCCCCCAAGGCCACCAACGAAATTGGCTGCCCTCTTGGGTGGCCCCACCACCTTCCAATCCATCCATGTCATCCCAAAAGATCTTGGGACAAAGCCCAAAATAATGGCTTTCCAAAAAGTAACCCAAAAAGCACTTTCACTATTCACGACGACATTTTTCGGCGTCCGTTCGAACTGAAAATATTCATGTGGGCTTAGAACATTTCCAGTACCCACCATAATAATTTTCAACGCGTTCTGGAACAATTCCAGTTTAGTGATTTTCATCTGCAAAAAGCATCTGAAGCGGTTCCGGCAGCTCCAGAACATTTCCGGTTTTCATCTCCGAAAATTCCAGAAAGTTTCCAGAATGATTCTGGCATCCTCCAAGAATTATCAGGCATGTGCCAAAACCAATTTGACTTTATGGTATCCTCTGAAACAACTTTTCAGTTTCACCGGAACTCATCCGGTGACCTCTCTTGTCGGAACTTTTCCGCTGTCTCCGAAAAACTTTTCCGGAAACTTTCTCTCAGACTCCCTGTCTAGTATTCAGCAGATAGATGACCCTTAAGCGTGTGACCCTATAGGTTCGGTGAAGTATAGACATGACCCGGAACCCCTTCCGATCAATGATCAACATCGGAGCCGTGGACACCCATATTGACCCCTATACCCACACGAATGAATATTCGAGTGAACCTCCAGTTGCCGTGAGCTATTCCTTTTGCTTCGTGATATGTCACAAACACCCGAGGTGAGATTTATTGCATCCCTGTGGGCAAACACTTTGTCCACTATGCAAGTTACCTCGTTACCGGTTTTGTTCTCTTTTCTCGTTTTCGTGTTCCGGCATCCCAGTGATCAAATCACCCTGTGTCTGGCCAGACGATGATGGATACCGTTACACCGAGAGGGCCCGAGTATACCTCTCCATCGCCGGAGGAGCAAATCCCAATCTTGAGCTATCTCGTTACTTGCCATACTTTTCCATGAACCCGTAAGCCGCCGTAATAGCCACCCATTTACGGATGACGTTTAACAAACCCCAAAGTTCATGAAGCAAGCATGAAGAAACTCGATACTCTCATGGTCTAAGGAATTATGCAAACATTAACTTCCTGTGTTATTAACCATAAACTTGTGACGAATGTATCTCATAGCATAACATCAATTTCGGGTCGATTCAACACAAATGTTCCTATAACATTGTGCCCTCAAAGTTGCTGGCATAGACATGCCCATGATTGGGAAAACATAATCATCATGCAACACTTGAGCTAGTCTTAGAGGCATGACTAGGAATACTTTTTACCGTTTATTATTCCACACGTGCACATGGGTTTTCCCCAGAGCCTTTATGGATATACGGGCTCGGGAACCATAGCAGTTATAGCATGGAACATAAACCTAATTATGAACAGTGAGATAAATAATAGAATTTATTATTGCCTCTAGGGCATATCTCCTACAGTGACAGCTTTTGGGGTCGACGGCGACGGGCATTTAATGCTCTTGTCCCCCACTGTCAAAGTAGGTGATGACCACTGTTCATCCACTGTTCCCGCACTGTTCCCGCACTGTTACAACTACCACCAAAGTTACGTTTTTACCCTTTCTTCTACGTTGACACCTGTCGGTGACCCCTTGAGCTATAAAAGGAGGCCCATGCACAACGTAGAAAGGGTTCGGAACCTAGATCGCTCATTCACTCGGTGTAGCTAGCTCTTCAAGCTCCCGAGCTCCACACTCAATACAATCTAAGCAGGAGTAGGGATTTACGCGTCTATCGCGGCCCGAACCTGGGTAAACTGCCTGCGTGAGCTCTACGATCTGCTCTTTGTGCTCCCTCCGCTCCCTTGCCGCACGAACAAGGGGCTCCGGTCCCATAGGTGCTCGTGGTGGACAGTTTCCCCCGACATCTTTGGCGCGCCGGGTAGGGGGCGTCGAGGTTGCGCGAATCTGATCCGGCGTTCACGCGGGCGCATCCTTCATCAACCTCTCCAGCCACATCAACTTCATCAGCAGCAACGGCATGGCCCCGAAGAAGAAGGCTTCGGAGGTCGGAGGCCCATCTGCGTCTGTTCCACCGCCACCAGAACCAACAGTGGGTGGAGGAGACGCCGTCGGAAGGGTGGTCGCCAGCGAGGAGACTCGCGGCACCACCAAATCCAAGGACAAAGCGGACGACCGAGCCTCGGTGTCCGTAGATGCGCCACGTCCTTCTCAGCAGACGACAACCCAGCAGCGCCGTGGTACAGGAGGTACCATCCGCCTGCTGGGGCAAGGGCAAACCGGAGGTTCGCGGGATGCTCCGGACCACCGTCCGGGCACGAGCAAGGTGCGGTCACCGGGGCGGGAAGCTGCTCCTTCTAACCCCGTTAGGAGTCCGAGCATATCCCGCTCCTCGCACCGCTCGCCCCCACTCCCCTCCTCTCCAGCAGAAGCGCTCGCAAGAGCGCAACTGCTCCTCGACTTCCCTCCAGCGGCAGACAAGGCCGAAGACTGGAGGGCAACAATCCAAAGCCTCATCGCCTTCGCCAATAACGACACGCCGCAGCAGCCGGCGACGTCGCGGCCGTGGCAAGTCGAGAAGACGAAGGCCGATGGCGACAAGACTGCCGGGGGTGCAACCACCGTGCACTCCCCGCCGCGGAAGCAGAAGACGCCGCCCCGCCGGATTAACGTCGACGACGACTCCACGGCGTCGTCGGATCCGCGGGCTCGTCGGGACCAGCGCCAGGTCCTCGACGACCGGCGACAAGAAGACGCTCGGACGATGATCGAGCGCCGCCGAGAAGACCGGCGACAATCAGATCAGCGAGCTGGGACCGCTGTTGACACACACGCGCCCGGTGAGCCAGGCGACTTGTCGTACGTGGCAGGTTGCCCTGCGTTCACCCGTGAGCTACGGCGTGTCCAGTGGCCCAGCATGAAGAACTTCAAGCCCGACGTACCGGAGAAGTACGACGGCAAGACGCACCCCTCGGAATTCCTCAGCATTTACACCATCGCGGTGCAGGCTGCCGGGGGGCGCGACGAGAAGATACTGGCGAACTACTTCCCGCTGGTGCTTAAGCCAAATGTCCGTTCTTGGCTTATGCACTTGCCGGAAGGCTCCATTTCTTCTTGGGCAGACCTTTGCCACCAGTTTGTTGGCGCCTTCACGGGCGGCCACAAACCCCACGGCCAGGAGAGCGATCTCCACATCTTGGCCCAGAAGGAAGGAGAACCCCTGCGCAAGTACATCCAGCGATTCAGCCGCGTGCAGCACAATATCCCTAACGTCCACCCTGCCGCGGTTATCAGCGCGTTCCACCAGAACGTGCGTAACCGCCGCATGCGTGAGGAGATGGCCATGACCAAGATACGGGATGTCAGCGAGCTTTATGCTTTAGCTGATAAGTGCGCGCGCGCCGAGGAGGGGAGGAGACTCCCCGGAGAGGATGCTGGCGCAGGGGGAAGCGACAGCGAGGATGCCGCCCCGGCAAAGAAGAGCCGGCGGCGGAACAATAGAAGAAATAAGAACAAGGAAGTGCTTGCCGTCGAGAAGTCCGGCAAGGAGGCTCCCGCCAAGCAAGCACAGGCTGGCGGCTCCGGCAAGGAGCCTGCCCCTGTAGCGGCAGCCGACAAGCAGGACGGCTCCGACAAGCAATACTGCAAGATCCACCGCACCAAGGGCCACGACCTTTCCAACTGCAAACGCGTCGAGTACCTCGTCGAGCAGCAGAAAGCTGAGTACGAACGGCGCGACAAGGAGAAGGCCCAAGGTGGCGGAGGAGAGCCAAGCAAGAAGCGTCCATTCAATGGCCGGGGGGGACGCCGCGGCAAGGCCAAGCAGCGGCAAGGTGACCGACCTCCCCGGGGCCGCGACAAGGATGAAGACGACGACGACGATGACATGGAGGAAGAAGATAACAGCGAGCAGGAGTTCCAGAAGGCCACGGAAGTCCTGTGCGTCGACGGCGGCGCCTCTCTGCATACTTCCCACCGCCAACTCAAGCAGTGGGTGCGGGAGGTAAATGCAGCTGAGCCGCCCGTGGAGTCGCGCAGGCTCCTCAAATGGTCCAGCACGCCCATCATTTTCGATCTTGAGGATCACCCTGACCGCACCACTGCGGTCGGGTGCTTGCCGATGTTGGTCTCACCAACCATCCGCAACCTCAAGGTCACCAAAATGTTGGTTGACGGTGGGGCCGGCCTGAACTTGATCTCCTCGGCTGTGATCAAGAAACTCCAGATCCCAGACGACGAGCTCGAAGAGACCGGGTCCTTCCAAGGAATAAACCCGGGGAGGAGCAAGCCGAAGGGCAAGATAACTCTGCCAGTGACCTTTGGCGGGGAGCTCAACTTCAGAACTGAGCGCATCACATTCGACGTCGCCGATATACCATTGCCATATAATGGGATACTCGGTCGTCCCGCCCTCGCCAAGTTCATGGCAGCTTCCCATTACGCCTACAACATACTCAAGATGCCAGGGCCGATAAGCGTCATCTCTGTCCCTGGCGACAAGAAAGATGCGCTTGTCTGCGCCGACAAGATATACCGGGATGCAGTAGCCGCAGCGGAGAAGGACACACTTGCCGCTGAAGCTCCCGGGGGGAAGAAGACGAAGACCAAGTTCGGCAAGTGCTCTGGGACCCACTCCGGCAACCGCACCTCTTCGGAGTGCTGCGCTGCCGTCGAGGACGTTCCATCGAGCTCCACCGGCAAGTGCAAGAAGGGGATGGCCGCTCCACCGGCAACCAAGAAGGTGTCCGCCAAGGAGGACGGCACTGGTGGTACCTTCACCATTAGTGCCACGCTCGACAGCAAATAGGAAAGCGCGCTCGTTGCCTTCCTGCGGGCGAATGTCGATGTGTTTGCCTCGCAACCATCTGACATCCCCGGTGTTCCCAGGAAGGTAATTGAGCACAAGCTTGCTGTTTGTCCTCATGCGCGGCCCGTCAAGCAGAAGGTCAGGAAGCAAGCCGTGGAGCGCCAAGAATTCATTGCCGAAGAAATCAAGAAACTAGAAGCAGCAGGCCTGGTTAGAGGCGTGATCCATCCCACGTGGTTAACAAATCCAGTTGTCGTGCGTAAGGCCAACGGGAAGTGGAGACTGTGTATAGACTTCACCGATGTGAATAAAGCATGTCCCAAGGATCCATTTCCCTTGCCGCGCATTGACCAGATTGTTGACTCCACCGCCGGATGTGAGCTGCTCTCTTTCCTTGATGCGTATTCAGGCTACCACCAGATTTTCATGGCCAAAGAAGATGAAGAGAAGACTGCATTTATCACTCCATGCGGCACATATTGCTTCATACGCATGCCCTTTGGATTGAAGAATGCAGGCTCAACATTTGCAAGGGTGGTGCACACCGCTTTTGAGCCACAGATCCACAGGAACGTAGAAGCCTACATGGATGACATAGTGGTGAAGAGCAAGAGCAAAGATACCTTGATCCAAGACTTGGAAGAAACATTTCGGAACCTGCGCAAGATCCAGCTTAAGTTGAACCCCGAGAAGTGCGTCTTTGGAGTCCCCTCCGGCAAGCTTCTCGGGTTCTTTGTGTCCCAGAGGGGGATTGAGGCCAATCCCGACAAGATGAAAGCCATCGAGCAGATCGAAGCGTGGCATAGTGTCCATTCTTCCCGCACTTGAAATAGGTAACGTGGCTCAAATCCCTCTTGGCAGGTTTGGATGGAGTAGAGTAGTTCTGATTATTGTTTGCTCCATTCCCATTCCCATTCCCATTCTTGGAGCCATTGTGGTTGTGAGAACTTCCTCCAGTGTGGGTGTGGCTTCCATGGTTATGGGTGTATCCTCCCGAATTCGGGGTGAATCGGGGCTTCTGCTGGGCTCCAGAATTATTCCTTCGTTGTCCATACTTCCTCTTGCGGCTCTCAATCTGCTGCTGCTTCCCTTCAATCATAAGAGCCTTATCTACCAACTCCTGGTAGTTGTTGAAGGTTTCCACCATCAACTGTACGCTCATCTCATCATTTAGCCCTTCCATAAACCTCTCCTGTTTAGCGGCATCTGTGGCCACATCATCTAGGGCATAACGAGATAGGGTACTAAACTCATCTACATACAGAGCCACAGTATGATTTCCTTGGCGCAAGTTGTGAAACTCCCGCTTCTTCATACTCATAGCTCCAGTTGAGACATGGGCAGTCTAAAAAGCTTGCTGAAACTGATCCCAAGTGACATTGGCTATGGGAAAGTGGATGTGTAATTCTCCCACCATGCTGCTGCTGGTCCAGCCAACTGATGTGCGGCAAATCGCACCTTCTCAGCATCCGTGCAATTGGCGGTGGTCAAATCCCTTCCAATCTTGCGTAGCCAATCATCAGCAACTATTGGTTCAATGCTGCTAGCAAACACCGATGGTTGCAACCTTAAGAAACGTGTCAGGTTGTCCACGGGTGGTGGTGGTGGAGGATTGTTGTTGTTCTGCTTGTTCTGAGTGTTCTGGACAAGAAGTTGCATCAAAGTGTTCTGCTGCTGAATCAACTGAGTGAGCTCAGGGGCAAACTGGAATCCGGGCTCACGTCTCGGAGGCATCTGATGGGTGTAGAGGGAAGAGATTAGAATAGAAATGAGGTCTAAGGGGAAATCACTACCCATATGCACATGAGACAAACACAATCATATCACACCAATCAATTTCAAACAAGGGCTTACAAAGATCTAACTAACATTACAAAAGTGCTCTAAATACAACTTTGTGGTGGGGAAACTACTAGTCATAGGGTGGTCATCTAGAAATTTTGATCGGCGGAAGATTCAATGATGTCTGCTCTAGCTTCATCTTCATAGTCTTCATCATCACTATCATCGGGGTCTGAGTCCGTGTCGTTGATGATGCTGTAGTCTTCAGAACGAATCTCCTTGGGTTCTTCTTCCTCTTCTTCTCCTCCAGGGGCTGGATCTCCCATGAATACTCCTAGCTTCCTTGTCAAATCATCATTCGTCTCCACAAGTATCATCATCTCCTCCTTGTATCCGTCACGAGTAGACTTGAGTTCCTGTTCTAGCTCCAAGTTCCTGGTTAGTGCCTTCTTCAAATCTATCATCCCTGTGCACATCTGGTGCTCCTGTCGACGAATGTGCTGGTTTAACTCCTGGATGAACGCTGCAATGGACTTGTCCTTCCGGGTGCTGATCATGTCCCAACGCTCATCTCGGCGTCCACAAATCTGGTAGATAGTGCCCTTCAGCTCCTGCTTGTATACTTCTCCGATCCTTCCCATAGTGATGTGGGCTGACATACTCTTGCTTAGGCTCCAGGTTGGTGCATCAAAAGAAAACTCTATTGGCTCAGTGGATGGTGCGAAGGTTCTCCCAGGAATTTGAACTTGAATACTCCATCGCTCCTCTTCTGGTAATGTGGTTGTGTAGGTCCCGGTGAAACTTGGTATTCCTATGTTCAGGTACCTAGTGACTTCCTTCAATTGTCGTCCAAATGGTGTGTCTTCTTCTGGTTGAGTGAACTTGTTCCTTGGGTCCACCATCCTAAAGAGTAGAAAATGGAGAGGAGTCAGAAATGAGTAGAGAAGAGTGACCTAGGGTTTATCTTAGTGGTCGCGTCCTATAGTCAGCGTGTGCTTTGATACCATCTTGTATCGACCACGATCCGAATGGACCAAAGTCTCTGTGTTTCAGTGTCATCCCTGGACCGGTAATGCTGACACACACAGTACTTGACTTATTTATAACAGAGTGGCAATCACACACTTATTACAACGAATGTCTCAAAAGAGAACTTATTATAAAAGTCTATGGCTTAAGGCCAACTAACAAAATAACAGCGGAAGGCTTGCAAGATAAGTGATTCCATCAACTCCAACGGCATAGTTGAGTGCATGACAAACGACCTAGAACGTCTTACTCCTCGTCTGAAAAGTCTGCAACGTAACATGTTGCAGCCCGAAACAGGTCAACACATGGAATATGCTGGCAAGATAACACAGAAGATGCAAGTAACAGAATAAAGGCTAACACTATATGCATATTTGGCTCGTGGAGGCTCTAAGGTTAAAGTTTTTGCATAAAGCCAATTTTTCCCTACAACAAAGGAATACATTTTATTTTAACTATCATGGTAGTTGAAACATCATTGAGAAGGTACCTCCAACTCAATCCCAATTAAAGTAGTCATCATTAACCCAACAAATTAATTTTAGAGTGATGAGATCAACCAATAATTCAAGTACCAGATACTCAAGATTGTCCATAACCAGGGACATGGCTAATAATGATCAGTTTGTACACTCTGCAGAGGTTTGTGCACTTTTCCCCACAAGACTCGGTCTCCTTCGTTGGATTTCTCGCACTGCATAATGTTCGAGAAACAGATGACCGAGACACAGTCTTTCAGAAGCATTTACTCTTTACCCCGGATGGACCCGTACACCTACTTTCCCCTACATCTACTAGTCCACCACTGAAAGAGCTCACACAACTTACTCATACTATGCCAGAGCCCATAATGGCATTGTGACTGCACACGGAAGTTTCTAGCACGAATAGTTTTACGATCCCTTTGAGCCTGGGTGGCATTCCATAGGACAATCACACGGAACCCCGGGATTTCCTAGGACAACACTGGATTCTCCAGGTGGCCTGCAACCAATCCACCCAGATGTGTATTCAAGTAGCCACCTTAAGTTGAACCATTAATTAACAACTCACATCTGTCATGGATTTCACTCAACCCAAACCACGTCTACGAGCATAGCATGGCAACCTAAGCATAACATAGAAGTAACTCCCAAGGGTTTGCAAATAATGCAGGTAATAGGTTCTACCTCAATCTACTTCCCAGACCCACAAGTTAAGAGATCCTACTCATTAAATGTGTGAGGGTTTGATCTAATGCATAAAAACTGGGTAATAAAGGGGTATGATCAAAGTGTTACTTGCCTTGTTGATGATTCGCAAAACCTAGAGACTCGTAGTAGCATGCTTCGCAGTCCGGGTATTCTATCGCAAGCAAACAATAGCATACATAAGCAATCAAGCAAAGATGCACAAATAAAACTCCAAATAAGAAGATCTAACCAGAAAGTTCAACTTAAGAACTCCGGTTTGCAAAAAGAATCAAATCAAACGGAGCAACGAAACTCAAACTGCGAAAGAAACAAGATCTGTTTACTAGATTGTTCTAAGATCAAATTTTTACAGTAACAAAACCTTGTTCAAGTTGGTTAAACGGAAAGAGGGCGTCGAGACGAAGATCTAGGATTTTGAATCACCTGATTCCGATTCTCGAGCGAAAAGAAAAACGAAAAACAAGATCAGAGCAGAAATCGCGATCGAAAATAATCGCGGATAAAAGCCTCGAATTAGAAAACTGACGAACATGCTAACAAACAAACGTTCGATGTCTGTAACTAACGGGCGGACAGCGTTCGTTAAAATGAACGTACGGACGAACGTCCGCAAACTAACTAAACCAAAAAAACCGAACCGATCTGAAAAAAAACAGATTTAGGGTTCCGAAAGAAAAACCGATCGGTTTTTAAAAAATGACGGCGACGGTGACGAGATCGGCGGCGGCGGCTACCTCGGCGAACGGGTCCGGCGGCGGCGGCTCAGGCGACGGCGGTGGCGGCACGGCGGTGGCGCGGCGACGCGACGACGCGGGGCGGCGACGACTGCGCGAGCGGCTGCGGCGGCGACTGCGCGAGCGGCTGCGGCGGCTCGGGCGTGCTAGGGTTTCGGCGCGGGCGGGCTGGCGGCTGGAGTTGGGCTGGCGGTGGGGGTCGGGCTGCGCTTATAAAGGGCCCGGCTAGGAGGAGTCCTAGTCGGTTACGGCCCAAAGGTCGGTTCACTTTTTTTTAAACGAGTCCTAACGCACGAAAACGGGCGAAAGAAATACTAAACGGACTCAAAAAATTCTGAAATAAATTTTCACCGTCCTCTAATAATATTTAGGACAAAGTGAACACTTTTTCCGGACCTAAATGCAATTTTGAAAAACGCGCATTTTTCCTATGCAAATAAAATTGTAAATAAATCCGAAAAAAATCAAAAGTGATTTTAACCTTTTTCCTCCAATATTTCTTTTATTTTGGAGAAGTCATATTTTTAGGGAGAGAAAAATAATTAAAACCAACGCGATCCTCGTACCAGTATTCGAGAAAACTCAAATACGAAAACGGTAGAATTCCCAACTCTCTCCGTAGGTCCTTGAGTTGCTTAGAATTTTCGAGGGTCGCCACGCACAAAATGCAATAAAATATGCAATGCAATATGATCTATGTATAACATTCCAAATTGAAAATTTGGTATGTTACAAATTATAATTTTAGTGATTTTCTACAGTAGAGAATGATAAGGTTTTGCAAGGATTTATACTAACTTATCTCACGAGTTCTTGTTGAGTTTTGTGTGCATGAAGTTTTTAAGATTTCGGGAAATTATGATATGAGAGGAATTAAGGAGACACAAAAGCTCAAGCTTGGGGATGCCCAAGGGATCCCTAATTAATATTTCAAGAAGTCTCAAGCAGCTAAGCTTGGGGATGCCCCGGTTGGCATCCCACCTTTCTTCTTCAACAATGACCGGTCAGTTTGGTTGAACCTAAGTTTTTGCATCTTCACATGATATGTGCTATCCTTGGAGTGTCATTTTATTTTGTTTTGCTTGTTGTTTGAATAAAGTACTTAAGATCTAAAATTTTATTTATGAGAGAGAGTCTTCACATAGCTACTTAATTATTTGACTGGTCATTGATCTTCACTTATATCTTTTTGGAGTAGGTTGTCATTTACTCTTGTGCTTCACTTATATCCTATGAGTAAATGGTTGATTGAATTGAATATCATAAATCTGAAATTATATATGTTTCATATGCTTATCCCATGGGGAGTAAAGACTTCACATATAAGAAGTATAGGCGGTGAATTTATTGAAAGTTAGCAAACATAGTATTGATCACTTGAACAATTCATGAGAGAATATTGAAGGAAGAGAGATTTCACATATAAATATACTATCTTGGACATCGTCTATGATTGTGAGACCCATTAATATTTTCAAACTTGAGCAAATTAGTTGAAGTTGGACAAGGAAGACAACATAATGAGTTATGCTTGGGTATATTTGTATAGAAGTTATATGATTATGGATCCTCCAACATGTGGTGATTGCTTTTTAGAATCTTTTGCTAGCCAAAATTTGTGTACTAAGCAGGAATACTGCTTGTGCATCCAAAATCCTTGAACCAAGTTTCTTCCATGAGTGTCCACCATATCTACCTATATGCGGTATTTACCTGCCGTTCCAAGTAAATTTGCATGTGCCAAACTCTAAACCTTCGAATAATAATATGTTTTGTATGCCCGAATCACTCATGTAGCGACTGGGGGCTGTCAGTATCTTCCATGTTAGGTGGGTTATTCTCACGATGAGTGTTTATTCACTTATCATTCACGAGAGAGTGGCTGGTAATTGGGATGCCCAGTCCTATGATCAAAAGATCAATTTTTTTCTTTCAAATAGTTAAACACCCCCCGGAAAGTTTTTGGTATGGACGGTACCCGTTGTTTTAGATCAATCGTGGAGTGTGATTGTTGGTGGAGGGGGAGTAAAAAAAATACCATTCTGATTGGGAACCGCCTATAATGTGTCTAGAATGGAAGATAGTGAGAAATCTCGGTCTTTACGTTGACACTGAAAGCGTACTTCCCAAAATTATATTCATCTCTATTTTAGAAGCTTCGAGCTCTGCCACCTCTGCAAATCCCTGCTTCCATCTGCGAAGGGCCTATCTTTTACTTTTATGCAAGAGTCACTAGTATTCCTTCTCATTCCAACCTACTCTTTAGTTGGCAAGCATCATGTGATGGGGAAAGATCTAAGCATATATGGCCATTCAAATATATTTGATCATGCCTTATTATTGTTGACAATTATCTATATGATAAATAAGTTGGGAGGCGAAACATTGAGCCCCTATATTTCTCTATGTTCAATGGATGCTATTTGTTCTAAAAACTAGATGATACCCCGCGCGTTGCTGCGGGAACTTGTGCTGCTATAAGGAGGGGGTTTATCGAGTAAAAAGTAGTGAGACCATTAAAGGGGTGTATAAATAAATATATGTTTGTTTGAACCTTTGATAGAATTATATGAGGAGTCAGCAAAATTACTATAAGGTTTTAGGGCATTGTTTTGTTGTATTAAAATTAATTAACAACTAATATCATTCTGGCCTTTATGGTCATTCCTTGTGTAAGATCCAAATAGAGTGTTTAAAAAGAAGATAAACAAAAGAGTTGGGCGCCACTTTAATAGACTCCTATGATTACAAAATGGCAACCAATGGACTCTCTTTATCTCATAATGTTCATGGTTGAAGAAACGGGCAAGATAAACCAAGTCATGAACGGCTTATTAATTTGAGATGACCAATCCATATATTCCCGGAATCAATCAATAGTAACTTGCTCGCAGAAATAATCCATAGATCTATTGTCTTCAGTATTGGACAACACATGTAGGTAAACAACCTGAAATGATACTCTATTCAGAAAAAAGTGACGGGCCTTTTTTCACCTAGGAAGTATTCTAGCATGGTACATGATACTTACCAGTTCTAGCATGGTACATGATACTTAGCAAATTAACTTGTTCGCAACTGATTTTGATGCAAATATAAGAGAACAATGGCATACTTCAACACAACAATTAGTACAAAAAGCTGCAAAGCAAATGTTTCTGTGATGTGCCATATATGAACTCAATATACCATCCTGGTAGTATTTTTGCAAAAGAAAGAGAACATCATGTCCCTGAATATGCAGATACAAATAGTAACCTGGTACGTAAACATATATAAATTAGTAGCCTAAAACCAGATCGATGATAATTAGTAACTGAAATCAGTTATATATATTCACGTGCACTGTAGTTCATTTAAGGGAATCCTACAGAATAGGTGAGCAAAAACATACCAAGATTCAGGCTGGACATGATGGATGATAGGATGATTTTCCTTTGCACGCACTGTTGTACAGTTCCACAGGATAATCTCATATATGTTCCACCTGAAGATATTGAAGAGACAACCGTGCTTACTAATAAAAACAATACCAATAAACATCAATACATCATCAAGACTGAAGCAGTAGTGTCTTCGACTTTCCATTGAAACCGAACTAAGACCTATGATTAATCTTTAATAATGCAAAAAAAGAGAACGGAGAATGGAGAACCTGTCACCAATTCACCACAAATCGAGCCATTGTCTGTCGGCCACGCATTTTCCTGGACAACGGTGTTTGAGGCGTGGACAACCCTGCCAAAGTTTTCTCTGAGGTGCGAGTGCGATAGAGCACGCCTTCACCCACAACCATGGGGAACGACCCGGGAGGAGACATCGCAGTGGAAGCGAAAATACTCGCTGTGGTTGTAGAAACAACAGCAAGTCGAGTTGCATCTTTTCTCGATCTGGTGCTAGAAGTGGGGAAAGAAGAGCGTTGGGAGGAGGGAGGCCCTCCTCGATGCTGCCCCGCGGCGGCGCTGTAGGGACAGCTTGATGGGTCGCTCTCCTCTGTGCGTCCTACACAGGCAGGAAACGAGAGACCATCAGACCATCACTTCGTCGTTCGATTGGATCTCCCCTTTTCTTGTTTGCTTTTGGTGGAGTGGATGATTGACAGGAAGGACAAACTACACGTGAGATCTATCTTACATCAGACTGCAGGTGAATTTGGTCGCTGTACTTCGGAATGGATCGACAATGGACAGTAGATCACACAAGGGGATTAATAGACAAGGAAACTACCAGAGAACGAAGAGACGAAGAAGGGAATTAATAGCTGAGCAAACTGCCGGAGAATTAAGAGACGGAGAAGGAACAGACAGAAGTATTAATCTAGTGGGGAGATAAAAAGAATAGGCCTTATTACGGATACAAAACTTGGTCTTCATTATCGATCAATTCACGCCCGAGGAGGTGGACGTGCTGTACGTGGGGAATGCATGAGTGTGACGTGGTTGCATTGCTGATGTGTACATGTTGCATGTCAATATAGGATGATGTGGCACATTGCTGATGTGGATAGTATGCATGGTGAGAGAATATGTAGTAGTGGGGAGCAACTTCTTAAGAATGTTAGATATGCTTTGAGTGGTAGCAATCATGGAAGACTATATGATAGTTGAGTATGTGGAATTTTCTAAATTAAAGCTCTTACATAGACCCTTCCTGAAAATAAGATGAATTGCAATTTTTTTACGACCGAGAACCTAGTTTGTTAGTTTTCAAGAAAGTTTATGATATATGCTTTAACATGTGAATAGCTTGCTACTTGATCATGAGAAGTTTTATGAGATGAGCTAATGTTTATGATATATAATGATGCTAGAAAAAGTGATTGAAATTATCATTTATCAAACTTGTGCACTTGCTAGCATTCACACTTCATAAATTATTTATTTTATCATTTACCTACTCGAGGACGAGCGGGAATCAAGCTTGGAGATTTTGATACGTCTCCAACGTATCTATAATTTATGAAGTATTCATGCCATGTTTACAACAATTTTATATGATTTTGGTATTATTTGATTAGAACTAACCCGGACTGACATTGTTTTCAGTAGAACTACAGTGGTGCCGTTTTTTGTGCAGAAATAAAAGTTATCGGAATGGGCTGAAAATTTACGATGATTTTCTATGGACCAAAAGAAACCCCCGAAGCAAAAGAGTTGGGCCACAAGAGTATCCAGGCAACGACAAGGGTGGAGGGCGCGCCCCATGTCTTGCCACTGCCTCGTGGACCCTCTTGACGTGAAACCGACGCCAACAATTCCTATAAATATAGAAACCCCCAAAAAGAAACCTAAATCGGGAGTTCCGCCACCGCAAACCTCTATAGCCACGAAAAACCAATCGGGAGCCCGTTCTGGCACCCTGCCAGAGGGGGAAACCATCACCGATGGCCATCTTTATCATCCCGGCGGTCTCCATGACGAGGAGGGAGTACTTCACCCTCTGGGTTGAGGGTATGTACCATAGCTATGTGTTTGATCTCTCTCTCTCTCTCTCTCTCTCTCTCTCTCTCTCGTGTTCTTGATTTGGCACTATCTTGATGTACCGCGAGCTTTGTCACTATAGTTGAATCATATGGTGTTTCTCCCCCTCTCTACCTTGTGATGAATTAAGTCTTTTCCATTGAGGTTTTGCTATGTCGGATTGAATCTTTGGATGTGAGAGCACTTGATGTATGTCTTGCGATAGGATATGCGTGATGATTATGGGATGTTCTATTGATACACTTGATGTACGTCTTGGTTATCAACTTGCGGATTCCCGTGGTGACATTGGGGTAATCTGTGCATAGGGGTTGGAACACATTTTCATATTCCTTTATTTGATAGAAATATGTGGATACTCTTGAAGTTCTTTGTGTTGGATTGAATATTACGAATCTTAATTTGTGTGATGCACATTGTATAATTAGACCACGGATACTTGTGGTAACATTGGAGTATCTAGGTGACATTAAGGTTGATTGACGTGTGTCACGTGGTGTTATTCTAGTACGAACTCTAGGGTTGTTTGTGACACTAATAAGAATAGCCCAATAGATTGATCAAAAAGAATAACTTTGAGGTGGTTTCGTACCCTACAAGCAATTTCATATTATGTTCTCCATGATAGGAACTTTGGAGTGATTCTTTGTTGCATGTTGAGGGATTGCTATATGATCCAATTATGTTACAATTGTTGAGAGAACTTGCACTAGTGAAAGAATGAACCCTAGGCCTTGTTTCCAAGCATTGCAATACCGTTTTTGCTCACTTTTATCATTAATTACCTTGCTATTTTTATATTTTCATATTACAAAAACCTATATCTAGCATCCATATTACACTTGTATCACCATCTCTTCGCCGAACTAGTGCACCTATACAATTTACCATTGTATTGGGTGTGTTGGGGACACAAGAGACTTTTTATTATTTGGTTGCGGGGTTGTTTGAGAGAGACTATCTTCATCCTACGCCCTCCATGGATTGTTAAACCTTAGGTCATCCAGTTGAGGGAAATTTGCTACTGTCCTATAAAACTCTGCGCTTGGAATCCCAACATGAGTCTATAAGAAGAAGGTTGCGTAGTAGACATCACGCCTCAACTGAAATTCCGAGAGCTTGTTTGAGGGTCTCTCGAAGGGGCTGCTCTGTATTGCCACTAAAGAAGATGGAGCTCTTCTCGCGGTTCACTCCCTGACCCGAGCAAGTAGCATAAATATGATGGATCACATTGAGCTAACCTGCACTCTAGGTGTTAGCTTTGAGGAAAATGAGACCGTCGTCAACAAATAAGAGGTGACTAACCCATGGTGCATGAACACTCACCCGAATCCCTTTGTCAGTGCGCGCACCACCAAAATTAATAAGCATTGAGGTGAGTCCTTGGGCACATACAATAAAGAGATATGTAGAAACTGGACAACCTTGTCGCATCCCTCTGGAAGGGCTAAAATACGGCAGCAACTCTCCATTAACCTTAATGTTGAATCGTACCGATGTCACACATTTCATTATTAGGCTGATAAAACTATCATCGAAGCCCAACTTAGCCATCATGGCTTCGAGATAATGCCATTCCACGCGGTCGTATGCATTGAGCATATCAAGTTTAATAGCGCAACTGTAGTTCTTGCCTTTCTTCCTTCTTCTGATAGCGTGAATACACTCATAAGCCACTAGAACATTATCTGTGATTAAGCGACCCAGTGCAAAAGCACTCTGTTCTTCCCCAATTACATCATCAAGGATGAGACGAGCACGGTTGGCCACTGTTTTGACGGTGATTTTGTATAAAACAGGGCACAAGGCGATTGGTCTATACTGTGAGATTCTTTGTGGATGTCGGACTTTAGGAATCAGAGTAATTCCCATGTCATTCAGACCCAAAGGTAGCTCCCCTCCATTCAAAAAACTCAGGATAGCCAAAGTGATGACCTCCCCAACGACATCCCAATGTCGTTGGTAAAAAACAGTAGTGAATCCATCCACACCGGGCGCTTTGGATGGCGCCATCTCGAACAATGCAGTCTTTACCTCAGTCGTTATATACTTCTTCTTGAGCATATGATTCATATCAGCGGTTACCCGTGGTTGGACGCATTGCAACAGCTCCTCCATCAGACTGTAACCCTATGATTGGTACATTGCATGGTAGAAGTTTGTGATTTCCTCTTTCACCTCAACTGGATCGCTACTTGCGTGGCCATCAGCCCGTTCCAATGAGGTGATACGGTTGGTCCTCTTGCGCTGCCTTGCCTGTGCGTGAAAATATCCCGTATTCTGGTCGCCAACACGCAACCACATCGCCCGAGACCTCTGCTTGAGCAAAATCTCCTCTTGCCGGAGGGCCTCCCGCAATTGTGAGGTGACAACATTCTCTTTATCGTTTGTATCGCGAGCTACCTCTATAGTTCGAAGACGCTCAAGTCGTTTCTAAAGTTTGTGAGCTCTTCGTTCCATGTTTCCAAACTCTTGATTTCCCCATGATCCAAGTTCGCTCTGGATCATGGAAAGGGCATCAACAATGCCTTGTAATCCTCTCTGGCCTGCTCCCGTTTGCCACATATTCCGCACCTTTTCATCATAGTCGACATGTAACTGCCATACATTTTCATACCGGAAAGATTGGTTCGCGCGGGGCCAACTCGTCGTTGTCGTAGATCGACACTCAACCAGGAGAAAGAAGTGATCCGATTCTATGTTGCTGATGTGTTTGACACTTGGGAATTCAAACAGTTGAAGGAATTCGGCATTGACAAAGACCCTTTCTAGTCTTGCTTTCACGTTCATGTTCCCCTGCTGTTTGTTATCCCATGTGAAAGGGACACCGTGCCACCCCAAGTCCTGGAGTGCGCAATCCGAAATTGCCTCATGGAAGGCACGCATTTGTGCTTCCGGTCTTGCATTCACACTAAAATGCTCGTCCGCATGTAGGGTTTCATTGAAATCGCCCATACATATCCATGCCCTATGCGTAACAGCAAAAAGAGTACGGAGAAACCGCTAACTGTGGTAGCGATTCTCCAGACGTGGCTCGCCATAGAAGCAAGTGAAGTGCCAACTTTTATTATTCTGTTTGACCCTCACATCAACATGAGACTTGCTAAAAATCTCCAAACTAACATCGACATCTTTTGACCAAAAGAGAACGATACCTCCACTTAAACCGTCACTGTCGACGGCGAAACAACCAGACAAACCTAAAGTGTTCTTCAAATCTTCAACACGTTTCCCATTGATCTTTATCTCCATGACGAAAAGCAGGGTAGGACCTTCTTGCTTCACTACCTTGCGAAGCTCTCGAACTATCCTAGGGTTCCCAAGCCTCGACAGTTCCAGCTCATGGCATTCATTGGCTCAGGCAAGGTTGACTCGCAGATGCTGCCAATGATTCAGACGATGGTGGGGTGGGCCTTTTCTTATTTGGTTCCCTCTCAGGGAAAGTATCATTCAGGTTATCCGTATCTTGAGCTGTTGGAGTGGGCATGCCCTCCCCGTCAATCTTGTTGGTGTTTACCTCGCCATGCTCTGTGATTGCCAGCGGTAGTGGCACCACTTTGCGATACACCTGGGTTGACAGTGGCCCACCTTTGCGCTCTTGGTGCGCCGGGGTTTTGACAGGAGATGTCACCTCCGGCCATCCCTTCTGCTGGGAGCTCGACGACTGGGATTCCCTTGTGCTCTGCTGCTTATCGTTCCTATCCCTCGCCGGGTTCTCTCAAGAGTTTGCTTTCCTGCGATCTTTCGGCGCCCATAGAGAGGCGCTAAACGGGAGATCACCCTTCTCGTCCCTAGTCCTAGGAGTCGAACATAATAGGTCTGAGTGACCCAACCGACCACATGAGAAGCATAAGTGTGGTATATGTTCATATTCAATGTCATAGCGATCCGTACTCTTCCTCCTTTCTGAGTTGATCAAAATCCATATGCGGAGAGGCTTTTGTACCTCAATAGTTACCCTTGCTCGTAAGAAGCCTCCCACATGATCAATCTGGACAACGGAAGCAGTCTTGTCGATCTGCTTAGCTATTGCCGGGCCTCGGGTATCATTCCTCATATTATAGGGTACATTCACTACCCATGTCTAAACTGGCAACTTATCGAATTTGAGTTCAGAAGGTTGTGTATGTTCCTCAAACTCTTTCAGGATGACTGCATGCTTGCTGATGTGCCATGGAGACCCTTCCCAAACCCGATCTCGTTCGTATTTTGTGTCATATTTTGACCGTAGATTTGGCTAGCAAAATATAAGTATATGTCACAAAGCCTATATTATTGGATTCATATTCGAAAAAGGTTTTGAATGATATTATTCTTGTGGTATATAATTTACTTTTAAAAGTTTAATCAAAGGTCAAAATTTGACCTAAAATACAAGCGACTACGAAACCAGGACAGGGCTAGTAGGAGTACTGCAGTACTACCACAATATTATATTGTGGAAAATGGGAGAACCACCAATTGCGACTCGAGAATCTTTCCGCATTCATCTCCAACATATCTTCCTCCGGTCTCTAGCGCCTCCACTATCCCCTTCCTGCAGTGTCTGTGAACTCGAGAGACCGAGCTAGGAAAGTTGCCGTGTGAGACCCGAGAGTCAGGGAGATATGTCTGGGATGGGTCAGGACTGGGAGCCGATAGTGGTGCGGAAGAGGGCGCAGACCGCCGGGGACAAGAAGGACGAAAAGGCCGTCAACGCTGCCCGCCGCTCCGGCGCCGAGATCGACACCACCAAGAAGTGTAGGTGTCTGATTGGGTCGATCCTTGTAGCCGTGTTGCTGTCCGATTTACTGGATGCGGTTTTCCCTCGCTGATTCTGTGGATTTCTTGCTAATCCTCCTGGCTTGGAGATGCTCTAGATTTGTTTTTCCTTTTCTTTTTCGGTTTGCTTTTTATGGGTTTTATATGTTTAATAAATAACGCGATTTGTTTGCTATTCTTTCTGCCATAAAACAGCTCGCTGTGTAGAGTATCACGGTTTCTTGTTTTGCTTTCTCGGTTTTCCATTGATCCAGTTTCGCTTGCAGACAACGCTGGAACGAACAAGGCTGCATCTAGCGGAACTTCCCTCAACACCAAGCGGCTCGACGACGACACCGAGAACCTTTCCCGTGAGCAACAGTCACTCTCTCGCTATGTGCTTATTCTTCCATTGCGAATGGTGTGCTACCGTGTAGAAATTTGATTCGTTCATACATGGCGTAGCTGGGTTGTTCCGGAAAAAAGTTCTCTTTATGAACTAGATGCTGAAGCTGTTGGTTGTCCTGACTCTTTCACATATTCTACTTTGTAGCTCATGAAAGCATCTGTTTAGTTTAGGAAACTTCTCCATGCTACTGCAGCATATGTTTGGATGAAATTAGTTTTTGATGTTAAGTGAGCAGTTGATATCAACTGGCACCTGTAGCAGCTTGGTGGGAACATCAAGTACCAGACTGATATATCCTTGTTAATATTGCTGCTGGAAAAACTTCACTTCCTAATTATGTGCTGATGATGTTGTGTTAGTCTGTTAACTGTCCTGATTTCTGAATGCCCCTTGTTGCAAAGCCCCTGCAGTTGTTTGATGCCAACTGTTTTTCCCTCATGAAAAGAATGCACATGGAACATACTCTACCTATAGCTAATTGGAAATCACGCTTCAGTTTAGGAAATTCTTCAGCTGTATTATCACACTTCACTTTATTGGATGGCATTGGTTTTGATGTTTCATCTGTATGAATTCTGGTAACAAATGACACTTGTAACTAATGTTCTAATAGTCTTTGAGATTCACAGGTTCTTAAATATTTACCCAAAAATGTTATATGTTGTTTTACAGATCCTTCTTTTCCGAGTGCACCTGTGAATGTTGTGAGGTTTAGAATCATTCTTATATGTTTGTATGAGCACCCTTAATCTTATTAGGGGTTAACCAGAATGCGGCTCAGTTACTTCATGTTCTTTTTTTTGAAATGACAGTTACTTCATGGGTTGGTTCCATTTGTGGGGTTATATATAATTGTACTAGTTAGATCATTTTTCTTAAGGCATACCTAAGGACTAAGGTGTCAGGGCGCCCTCAGATGGCATGGTGTCTAGCTCGCCTTTGGCACCTTTGAAAGGCGGCTGTATCTTCGCGTAGGCACACATGGGGGCGCCGTCTGCTAAATTAGACGCCATGGACAGAGCAACTGGGAGGGGGGGGGGGGGGGGTGTCAGTTCGTCTCCTTCCGGCATCGACCTTCTCTGCTTCCAGTCGCATGTGACTCTCTCGCTCTTTCTTCCCCCGCCCTCTTGTTCTGTCGTGTCATGTGTCACCCTGTTGTGCACTTGTGCTCCTTGATTTAGGAATTCCTAGTGCTCTGCTTGCATTTGTGATTCTGATTTGTAGTGCTATGCATATGCTCCGACATGAATCTGTTGTATTGCTCTTCGATTTATGATGTGACTTATAAGGTGTGTAACAGTGTATGTTCACTAAATGCTACTCTATTCTGCTGCCCATAGAAGTTCAAAACTGTAAGGCATTGCCTCGCCTTACGCTTTAACGCTTAAAAGACGAGGTGCCCCCAGTGCCTCGCCTTGCCTTACTGCCTTATAAAAATATGATTTAGATGATGAAATGAGATTTTTCACCATTTATAATATTTTTGAAACACAAACTTCATCTAAGATGTGCATAAAGTCTCCATCATCACCTTTTTATAAAAAAGTCATGTGACATGGAATGGCTACCACCGAAGGTGAGCAATTGTATGTTTGATCGGTCACCTAGATGGGTAGCTCCACAATCATCCTTTATTTGTGAAATAAACACGAGTTAAGGCTTCCAAGCCTGTAATTTAGCAGCTCTAGCTTACTGCTCCTGAACTTAGGGAATGCCCTACATTTCTATTACTTCTTTCCCCATCTAATCTGGCTCTACCTGTGTCTGGTTTGGCTTATTCGTAATTGATACTGTTCCATTTTGTGCTGAAATGTGGTAAAAACAAAACTTGCTCATATAATTTTTGTTGCCTATGAGTTGGCCACTCGGGGTCTCACATGGATTGGACTTGGGGATGGAATGAGGAGACAAGCTGGTTCGAAGTGATTTCTGTGGGAGGCCAGTCCATTGTATAGAATGGCAATCCCTTCGTAATATCTCTGAGATCGGCAGGGGCTGAGTGTGTGATATTTCAAAAGCCAGAAAAGCACCTCCAGTGGTGCTTTTGCTCCTATGGTTATGAACTAATAAACCACCATGCTTTTTTCAACCCCCTAAATAAGCTACTCCCTCTGTCCCATAATGTAAGACGTTTTTTGACACTAGTCTAGTGTCAAAAAACGTCTTACATTATGGGACGGACGGAGTAGCTGTTTGCTTGGGAACAAAATGCCAAAGCCCAATCCCAACCAAACACCCCTTTAACCTTGGGAACCATAGGATTAAAACTAGTACAGACTGTGTGCCTGAAATTGCCTTACCTGTGTGCAGATATTCGGTCATCAGATTTGTCAGTTCTATTAAGAAAACCACACATTTTTGGTGATCGAATTGGCTCACAAAGTAGGTTGCCGCTTGGGCCTTCTTAATTTCTTGGAAAATTTTCATTTTCCTGCAGGAATTCACCCGTTTCATGTACAATATAATTCAACGCTCCTATGAATCATGGCTTTCCTATCAGTCATGATTTTTTGGCTATCAGTCAGAATTTCTAAATTTCTGTTCTGTAATATTGTGCTTTCTTAACGAGGTTTTTTGTTTGTTTGTCGACGCCGGGTATATTTACGCAGATAGAGTTTCACATACAGATCTGATTTTGTTTTCCCTAGTCTCACCCCAAGATGCTTGAAATTCCAACAGTCAAGCTTTCCCTGCTTGTTTTGTGTGCCAATCCCTAATCCCTTGTGCTCTCTTCTGATGCTAGATGAGCGTGTTTCAAGTGACCTGAAGAAAAACCTTATGCAAGCAAGGCTGGATAAGAAGATGACCCAGGCACAACTTGCTCAGGTATCTAGTTGAATATCAAGATTTTAGAACTTGCAGAGTTCTTCCTGAGTAAAAAAGCTTGTCACCTTCTAATTTAACATACACTATTACCTCAATCTAAGAGTGTGATGTGCTGTAACAGATGATCAATGAGAAGCCACAGGTGATCCAGGAGTACGAGTCGGGCAAGGCGATTCCGAACAATCAGATAATTGGAAAGCTCGAGAGGGCACTTGGAGCTAAGCTGCGTAGCAAGAAGTAATGCCTTGAAGTAGCCAAGCCCTGTCTGTTTGCCTTACACTACATTTGCTAGGTCCTAAAAGCTCTTACAGGCTGTTCCTCTTGGTTGATACTGAATAACCATGCCACAGAACGACTTTATGTATCATTATGTTCTCGTGTTCTAAAATGTGTCGTCATATGTCCCAGTGTAAGAGCTGCATTTAACATGCAGACTGACATGACAATCTGTGTGGTTTATGCGTGGTGTTTGTTACTGGCCTTTGCTAATAAAAGTGTATCGTGAGGTAATTACACAAAACCATTACATTTGGGCCAACAAATTACCGCCATTCCCGCAAAAACAAAAACAAATTACCGCCATAATTGAGGAAAATCATACAAAACCACCACTTTTAAAACCTGTGAGTAGCAGAGGGCATCAATCTTGAGTAAGGTCGTTATAATAGCCAAACAGATTGTGGCCTTGCCTGTTTGGCTGATGTGGCATGCCTATGTGTACATTTTGCTCAGGTGGACATGGGGCCATTGCCAGCCCCCAATCTTCTTCCTCTTCGTCTCACTCATTCCTCATTGAACCCCTACCACTAATGTTTCATTTTGCCCTTACCGCCTGCTCTTCTCTCTCCCACACCACTTTCTCCTGCTACTCCAGTTGCTAGTGAGAGGACTGAGTTAAGTATGAAGTCATGTCTAAAACCTTATGCATACTTAAGTATGAAGATATCAAGCACGGAGAAGCGAGGAAGGAAGCCCAAGGTTTGGAAAGTGGAGAAAGGAGACAAAGGGGAGGGGAAAGAATGCCAAAGTCAGGCGGCCGGACAATCCGACCACTATCCGGCCATGCCCTCACTGTTCGGCCAAACGTCCAGGCAAATACCCGAGGACACCCATGAGCTCAAAAACGTAGTTGGACTACAGCCAGACCGTCCGGACACCTGTGCCTTGCTCGGGCTGATTTCGGCTGGACTGTCCGACCGACTGCTTATGTGTAGGAATTTGGCCTTTCGGCTTTGTAATTCTCTCTCCGACCTACCCTTCGTACTTAGAGTATAACAATTCGTACCTCTTGCATTTTCTAGAGTTAGCAAAGCATATTAGAACTACTTGAGAGAGCTTTTGGTGCAGAGCACCCTAGAGTGATCACCATGGCCTTGGCTCCATTGCCAACGGGAACGCGCATCATACATATAATGGTGAATATTCTCCTTTACATGTGTCTACTTGACAGTTGATGGTATGCTACTTGACCTCCCTACCATTTGCCCCTATAGGTTTGAGCCGAATTACGAACGTGCAATGGAGGAGGTCATGCACAAGATAGCGCCTACACCATCCACGTGCAAAGCATAGAAGCATATAAGGGACCGTGAAGACGAAGGAATAAAGCGTGAAGATGGCTCTACGGAGGCCAAGCGAGGAAACCCAGAAACTTCTGGCCCTGTGAACTTCCGGTACATTCCGGAACTTCCTCCTCCCTAGTGAGAAGCTATGCGATATCTCTAGATATCCCTGAAGCTGGTCGAAACCTGTCAAAAGCTTTTGGCTGACCCCTGAACTTCCAACCCCTTCCTACGTGTAGTGACATTGGGCCATGGTCCATGTATCTTCCCTTCCCACGAAGCTTAGCTCATCTACCTCCCACAAGTGGGATTCCTCCAACTTGGAGAAGAACCTTGCATGGTTGTGAAGGCCTCCGAAGGGAGTACAATCCGTGTGATTATGAAGACCCCCACATCCTTTGGATTGGGGAAGAACTATCTCCCAAGCACTACCTTGCATCCTTTATCTCATTTGTTGCTCTTGGGTCTAAATGCACCTCTTGTATTGGATTGAGATTTGAGGAGTACTTCGTGTGAATCTTGTCCAGTTTGTGTTTGCTCTTTTGTTTTCCCCATGTGTTCTTTGTGAATTCACTCCAATTCGTGAAGATCATGCCACCATAGGTTTGGTCCTACATCAGCTTTGCTCATCTATATCTTCTCCATTCAAGACCAAGGCCCCCTTTAGTAAAAGAATCCCAATGGATTACTAAGACCTCCATCTATCCTAGAGATTTGGAGGAAGATCTATCTCTCAAGACCTCAGTTCTCGATAGATACTTGGTATGAACTACCTAGCTACTTGTTCCTTTTGTTGATTGTGGACCTAGTAGTGTCTCTTTTCTTGGATGCTTGAAGAGCACATGTGTGATGTGGATCATGTTCCTATAGTGATTTCCCTCGTGTTTGTTTAGTTCTTTGTGTTCTTCCTCTTGTTCACCTCCAAATTGTGAAGATTGGGCACAGTTAGGGCTTTGCCCTATGTCATTTGGTATCATGACTTTGGTTGCCACAATTTGGAGCCCCAGCCCTTCATCCTTCTAGCCTAATTTTGTTTGTTCTTACGCAATTTGAATATAAGTCCCCACAAAAATAGCCTCACCCAATTTCTTCCAGTTTGTTGTGTTTCATGAGATTTTGTTGGTTTTAATCTATGGATCCGATGTGCTACACGTAGATCTAGCCTCCTTTTCTTGATCCAACTTTTATCAATTTATCCCCAAAAGTTTTCTTTCTTCTTCCAATTTTCAAGTGCCATTTTCTCCCAAATTTGGCGTTTGACCTGCCTAGAGTCTAGACAAGTTACCTCACGTCCGGTTTGGCCCTCTTGCCGAGCATCTTCGTCGGTTTGCCGCTACCTGGTTCCCGTCTGGCAACGACTTGAGAACCTCCTGGGTTCCAATGACCACCGCCAACGAATTCATCAACAACAACGATCATCTCTGCCCTTTAGAAACCGACACCATAAGCAAGGTAGGTTACCTCCGACCTTGACGAAGGTATCCATTTTGTCAACCACTATTTTATCTTGACATTGTACTTGATAGCCCCACCATTCTTTGCGTATACCTACCTATTGGGATTGGCTATTTGAGAATTGACGGGCTTCGTTAACTTTTTCATCACGGTGATAGCTTTGCATTATTGATACGTCTCCGTCGTATTTATAATTTTTTATCGTTCCATGCCAATATTATTTGACTTTTACATACTTTTGGCAACAATTTATATGATTTATTTGGACTAACTTATTGATCCAGCGCCCAGTGCCAGTTCCTGTCCGTTCCATGTTTTTGTTTCGCAGAAAATCCATATCAAACGAAGTCCAAATGCGATAAAAATTTACGGAGAATTATTTTGGAATATATGTGATTTTTGGGACTTGGAATCAATGCAAACGGGGGCCCACAGTGACCACAACCCACCAGGGCGTGACAGGGGGTGCCCGGCGCGCCCATGTATCTTATGCCCTCCTCGAACGTCGGTTGGGGCCCTTCTTATGGCTCAAGAAAGCTAATTTATGGAAGAAATCGTGTTAAAATTTCTGCGCAATCGTAGGTACGGATCACCGGAAATTTAAGAAACGGTGAAGGGCCAGATCTGGGGAACGCGAAACAGAAGATGACAGAGAGATAGATCCAATCTCAAAGGGGCTCTCGCCCCTCTGCCGCCATGGAGGCCATGGACGAGAGGGGGAACCCTCCTCCCATCTAGGGGGGAGGCCAAGGAAGAAGAAGAAGGAGGGGCTCTCTCTCCCCCTCTCCCGGTGGTGCCGGAGTGCCGCCGGGGCTAGGACCGTGACGACGATCCATATCAACAATCTTGCTACCGTCAACACCAACTTTCTCCCCCTCTATGTAGAGGTGTAACCTCTCTATTCCCACTGTAATTCTCTACTTAAACATGGTGCTCAACACTACATACTATTATCCAATGATATGTGGTTATCCTATGATGTTTGAGTAGACCCGTTCTGTCCTATGGCATAATCGTGATCTTGGTTGGTATAATTGTATATTTTATTTTGGTGCTGTCCTACGGTGCCCTCCATTCTCCCGCAAACGTGAGCGCCCCCCCCCCCCCCCC
>LR738710.1:729967600-729978662 GCA_902687465.1 Secale cereale
GGGGGTATGACGTATGGGAGTAAAGAGGACTTGATACTTAATGCTATGGTTGGGTTTCACGACCTTAATGATCTTTAGTAGTTGCGAATGCTTGCTAGAGTTCTAATTATAAGTGCATATGATCCAAGTACAGAAAGTGTGTTAGCTCATGCCTCTCCCTCATAATAAAATTGCAAGAATTATTACCGGTACTTTTTATCGATTGCCTAGGGACAAATCATTCTCTTGTGTTACAAAAAGCTTGCTACTACACTACTTTTATTGTCTTGCAATTTATTTCGAGTTTTGTTCCCGCTAAGTACTTCTAGTTTTATCCTTGTTTTAGATAAATCAAATATTAAGTGTGCGTAGAGTTGTATCGGTGGTCGATAGAACTTGAGGGAATATTTGTTATACCTTTAGCTCCTCGTTGGGTTCGACACTCTTACTTATCGAAAACGGCTACAAACGCCCCCTACACTTGTGGGTTATCAAGACCTTATTCTGGCGCCGCTGCCGGGGAGCAATAGCGTGGGGTGAATATTCTCGTGTGTGCTTGTTTGCTTTATCACTAAGTATATTTTAATTATTGTTCCAAGTTGTTCTCTATCTTTAGTTACGGATATGGAACACGAAACACCAAAAAAATTAGTTGTACTTGCTACTCATGGAGATGGGGAACTGTTGGGGAACGTAGTATTTTAAAATTTTCCTACGATCACGCAAGATCTATCTACCAGATGCATAGCAACGAGAGGGAAGAGTGTGTCTACGTACCCTCGTAGACCGGGAGCGGAAGCGTCAAGTGACGCGGTTGATGTTGTCGAACTACTTCGCGATCCAACCGATCAAGCACCGAACGTACGGCACCTCCGCGTTCAGCACACGTTCAGCTTGATGACGTCCCACGAGCTCTTGATCCAGTTGAGCTTCACGGGAGAGTTTCATCAGCACGACGGCGTGGTGACGGATATGATGTGTTCACCGGCGCAGGGCTTCGCCTAAGCTCCGCGACGGTATGACCGAGGTGTGATTCTGTGGAGGGGGGCACCGCACACGGCTAAAACAATTCAACTTGTGTGTCTTTGGGTGCCCCCCTGCCCCCGTATATAAAGGAGCAGGGGAGGGAGGCCGGCCGGCCCTTCCTGGTGCGGCTAGGGAAGGAGTCCTACTAGGAATAGGATTGCAATCCTATTCCTAGTAGGATTCACCGAAAGGAAGAAGGGGGAAAGGAATAGGAGAGGTGGCGCCCCCCAATCCTAGTCCAACTAGGAACCCTAGGTGGGGGCGCCGGCCAGCCCTATGGGCTGCCTCTCTCTTTCCCTTTAGGCCCACTATGGACCATCCCCTCTCGTAGGGGGTTCCGGTAACCCCCTCCGGCATTCCCGATAAATCCGAAACTTTTCCGGTATACTTCCGGTGTCCGAATATAGCCGTCCAATATATCAATCTTTATGTCTCAGACATTCCGAGACTCCTCGTCATGTCCGTGATCTCATCCGGGACTCCGAACTACCTTCGGTACATCAATACTCATAAACTCATAATACCGATCGTCATCAAACGTTAAGCGTGCGGACCCTACGGGTTCGAGAACTATGTAGACATGACCGAGACTCATCTCCGGTCAATAACCAATAGCGGAACCTGGATGTTCATATTGGCTCCTACATATCCTACGAAGATCTTTTATCGGTCAGAACCGCATAACTACATACGTTGTTCCTTTTGTCAAACGGTATGTTACTTGCCCGAGATTCGATCGTCGGTATCTCTATACCTAGTTCAATCTCGTTACTGGCAAGTCTCTTTACTCGTTCCGTAACACATCATCTCGTGACTAACTTATTAATCCTTTTGCTTGCAAGGCTTATTATGATGTGTGTTACCGAGAGGGTCCAGAGATACCTCTCCGACACTCGGAGTGACAAATCCTAATCTTGATCTATGCCAACACCACGAATACTTTCGGAGACACCTGTAGAGCATCTTTATGATCACCCAGTTACGTTGTGACGTTTGATAGCACACAAGGTGTTCCTACGGTATTCGGGAGTTGCATAATCTCATAGTCATAGGAACATGTATAAGTTATGAAGAAAGCAATAGCAGTTAAACTAAACGATCATAGTGCTATGCTAACGGATGGGTCTTGTCCATCACATCATTCTCCTAATGATGTGATCCCGTTGATCAAATGACAACTCATGTCTATGGCTAGGAAACATAACCATCTTTGATCAATGAGCTAGTCTAGTAGAGGCATACTAGGGACATACTGTTTTGTCTATGTATCCACACATGTACTAAGTTTCCGGTTAATACAATTCTAGCATGAATAAAAGACATTTATCATGATATAAGGAAATACAAATAACATCTTTATTATTGCCTCTAGGGCATATTTCCTTCAGTCTCCCACTTGAACTAGAGTCAATAATCTAGATTACAAAGTGATGATCCTCACACCCATGGAGTCTTGGTGCTGATCATGTTTTGCCCGTGGAAGAGGCTTAGTTAACGGGTCTGCAACATTCAGATCCGTATGTATTTTGCAAATCTCTATCTCTCCCTCCTTGACTAGATCGCGGATGGAATTGAAGCGTCTTTTGATGTGCTTTGTTCTCTTGTGAAACCTGGATTCCTTCGCCAAGGCTATGGCTCCAGTGTTGTCACAAAAGATTTTCATTGGACCCGATGCACTAGGTACTACACCTAGATCGGATATGAACTCCTTCATCCAGACTCCTTCATTTGCTGCTTCCGAAGCAGCTATGTATTCCGCTTCACACGTAGATCCCGCCACGATGCTCTGCTTGGAACTGCACCAGCTGACAGCTCCACCGTTCAATAAAAATACATATCCGGTTTGTGACTTTGAGTCATCCGGATCAGTGTCAAAGCTAGAATCGACGTAACCGTTTACGACAAGCTCTTTGTCACCTCCATATACGAGAAACATATCCTTTGTTCTTTTCAGATACTTTAGGATGTTTTTGACCGCTGTCCAGTGATCCACTCCTGGATTACTTTGGTACCTCCCTGCTAGACTTATAGCAAGGCACACATCAGGTCTGGTACACAGCATTGCATACATGATAGATCCTATGGCTGAGGCATAGGGAATGACTTTCATTTTCTCTCTATCTTCTGCAGTGGTCGGGCATTGAGTCTTACTCAACTTCATACCTTGTAAAACAGGCAAGAACCCTTTCTTTGACTGATCCATTTTGAACTTTTTCAAAATCTTATCAAGGTATGTGCTTTGTGAAAGTCCAATTAAGCGTCTTGATCTATCTCTATAGATCTTGATACCTAATATATAAGCAGCTTCACCGAGGTCTTTCATTGAAAAACTTTTATTCAAGTATCCTTTTATGCTATCTAGAAATTCTATATCATTTCCAATCAACAATATGTCATCTACATATAATATTAGAAATGCTACAGAGCTCCCACTCACTTTCTTGTAAATACAGGCTTCTCCAAAAGTCTGTATAAAACCATATGCTTTGATCACCTCATCAAAGCGTATATTCCAACTCCGAGATGCTTGCACCAGTCCATAGATGGATCGCTGGAGCTTGCATACTTTGTTAGCACCTTTTGGATCGACAAAACCTTCTGGTTGAATCATATACAACTCTTCTTTGAGATATCCATTTAGGAATGCAGTTTTGACATCCATTTGCCAGATTTCATAATCATAAAATGCGGCAATTGCTAACATGATTCGGACAGACTTAAGCATCGCTACAGGTGAGAAAGTCTCATCGTAGTCAACTCCTTGAACTTGTCGAAAACCTTTCGCAACAAGTCGAGCTTTGTAAACAGTAATATTATCGTCTGCGTCGGTCTTCCTCTTGAAGATCCATTTATTTTCGATGGCCTGCCGATCATCGGGCAAGTCAACCAAAGTCCATACTTTGTTCTCATACATGGATCCCATCTCAGATTTCATGGCTTCAAGCCATTTTGCGGAATCTGGGCTCATCATCGCTTCCTCATAGTTCGTAGGTTCATCATGGTCTAGTAACATGATTTCCAGAACTGGGTTGCCGTACCACTCTGGTGCGGAACGTACTCTGGTTGATCTACGACGTTCAGCAGAAACTTGACCCGAAGTTTCATGATCATTATCATTAACTTCCTCACTAATTGGTGTAGGAATCACTGGAACAATTTCCTGTGATGTACTACTTTCCAATCCGGGAGAAGGTACAATTACCTCATCAAGTTCTACTTTCCTCCCACTCACTTCTTTCGAGAGAAACTCTTTTTCTAGAAAGGATCCGTTCTTAGCAACGAATATTTTGCCTTCGGATCTGTGATAGAAGGTGTACCCAACAGTCTCTTTTGGGTATCCTATGAAGACACATTTTTCCGACTTGGGATCGAGCTTATCAGGTTGAAGTGTTTTCACATAAGCATCGCAGCCCCAAATTTTAAGAAACGACAACTTTGGTTTCTTGCCAAACCATAGTTCATAAGGTGTCGTATCAACGGATTTAGATGGTGCCCTATTTAACGTGAATGCAGCTGTCTCTAAAGCATAACCCCAAAATGATAGTGGCAAATCGGTAAGAGACATCATAGATCGCACCATATCTAATAAAGTACGGTTACGACGTTCGGACACACCATTACGCTGTGGTGTTCCAGGTGGCGTGAGTTGTGAAACTATTCCACATTGTTTCAAATGAAGACCAAACTCGTAACTCAAATATTCTCCTCCACGATCAGATCGTAGGAACTTTATTTTCTTGTTACGATGATTCTCTACTTCACTCTGAAATTTTTTGAACTTTTCAAATGTTTCAGACTTGTGCTTCATTAAGTAGATATACCCATATCTGCTCAAATCATCAGTGAAGGTCAGAAAATAACGATACCCGCTGCGAGCATCAACACTCATTGGGCCACATACATCAGTATGTATGATTTCCAACAAATCTGTTGCTCACTCCATAGTTCCGGAGAACGGAGTTTTAGTCATCTTGCCCATGAGGCATGGTTCGCAAGCACCAAGTGATTCATAATCAAGTGATTCCAAAAGTCCATCTTTATGGAGTTTCTTCATGCGTTTTACACCAATATGACCTAAACGGCAGTGCCACAAATAAGTTGCACTATCATTATTAACCTTGCATCTTTTGGTTTCAATATTATGAATATGTGTATCACTACAATCGAGATCCAATAAGAATAGACCACTCTTTAAGGGTGCATGACCATAAAAGATATTATTCATCAAAATGGAACAACCATTATTCTCTGATTTAAATGAATAACCGTCTCGCAATAAACAAGATCCAGATATAATGTTCATGCTCAACGCTGGCACCAAATAACAATTATTTAGGTCTAAAATTAATCCCGAAGGTAGATGTAGAGGTAGCGTGCCGACGGCGATCACATCGACTTTGGAACCGTTTCCCACGCGCATCGTCACCTCGTCCTTAGCTAATCTTCGTTTAATCCGTAGTCCCTGTTTCGAGTTACAAATATTAGCAACCGAACCGGTATCAAATACCCAGGTACTACTACGAGCATTAGTAAGGTACACATCAATAACATGTATATCACATATACCTTTGTTCATCTTGCCATCCTTCTTATCCGCCAAATACTTGGGGCAGTTCCGCTTCCAGTGTCCAGTCCCCTTGCAGTAGAAGCACTCAGTTTCAGGCTTGGTTCCATACTTGAGGTTTTCTGTGAGAGTAGCAACAATCTTGCTATTCTCCTTGAAAATCCCTTCCTTGCCCTTTTTCTTGAAACTAGTGGTATTGTTAACCATCAACTTTTGATGCTCCTTTTTGATTTCTACCTCCGCAGCTGTGAGCATAGCGAAGAGCTCGGGAATTGTCTTTTATATCCCTTGCATATTATAGTTCATCACGAAGCCATTATAGCTTGGTGGCAGTGATTGAAGAATTCTATCAGTAACACTACTCTCATCAACTTGGCAACCAAGTTGAGTCATATGATTGTAGTGCCCATACATTGTGAGCAAGTGTTCACTGATAGAACTATTCTCCTCCATCTTGCAGCTGTAGAACTTATTGGAAATCTTATATTTCTCAATCCGGGCATTTGCTTGAAATATTAACTTCAACTCCTGGAACATCTCATATGCTCCATGACGTTCAAAACGTCGTTGAAGTCCCGGTTCTAAGCCGTAAAGCATGGCACACTAAACTATCGTGTAGTCATCAGACCGCGACTGCCAGACGTTCAAAGCGTCTGCATCAGCGGAAGGGGGCTTGTCACCTAGCGGTGCTTCAAGGACATAATTCTTCTGTGCAGCAATGAGGATAATCCTCAGGTTACGGACCCAGTCCGTGTAATTGCTACCATCATCTTTCAACTTAGCTTTCTCTAGGAATGCATTAAAATTCAAAGGAACGGTAGCACGGGCCATTGATCTACAACGACATAGATATGCAAAAACTATCAGGACTAAGTTCATGATAAATTAAAGTTCAATTTAATCATATTAATTTAAAGAACTCCCACTTAGATAGACATCCCTCTGGTCATCCAAATGATCACGTGATCCAAATCAACTAAACCATGTCCGATCATCACGTGAGATGGAGTAGTTTTCAATGGTGAACATCTTATGTTGATCATATCTACTATATGATTCACGCTCGACCTTTCGGTCTCCAGTGTTCCAAGGCCATATCTGTATATGCTAGGCTCGTCAAGTTTAACCCGAGTATTCTGCGTGTGCAAAACTGGCTTACACCCGTTGTATTTGAACGTAGAGCTTATCACACCCGATCATCACGTGGTGTCTCGGCACGACGAACTTTCGCAACGGTGCATACTCAGGGAGAACACTTATACCTTTAAATTTAGTAAGGGATCATCTTATAATGCTACCGTCGTTCTAAGCAAAATAAGAAGCATAATAAGATAAACATCACATGCAATCAAAAAATGTGACATGATATGGCCATCATCATCTTGTGCTTTTTGATCTCCATCTCCAAAGCACCGTCATGATCACCTTCGTCACCGGCGCGACACCTTGATCTCCATCGTAGCATCGTTGTCGTCTCGCCAAATATTGTTTCCTCAACTATCGCTACCGCTTAGTGATAAAGTAAAGCAATTACATGGCGATTGCATTTCATACAATAAAGCGACAACCATATGGCTCCTGCCAGTTGCCGATAACTTTACAAAACATGATCATCTCATACAAAATCGTATAACTCATCATGTCTTGACCATATCACATCACAACATGCCCTGCAAAAACAAGTTAGACGTCCTCTACTTTGTTGTTGCAAGTTTTACGTGGCTGCTACGGGCTTAGCAAGAACCGTTCTTACCTACGCATACAAAACCACAACGATGTTTCGTCAAGTATGTGCTGTTTTAACCTTCACAAGGACCGGGCGTAGCCACACTTGATTCAGCTAAAGTGAGAGAGACAGACACCCGCCAGTCACCTTTAAGCAACGAGTGCTCGTAACGGTGAAACCAGTCTCGCGTAAGCGTACGCGTAATGTCGGTCCGGGCCGCTTCATCTCACAATACCGCCGAAGCAAAGTATGACATGCTGGTAAGCAGTATGACTAGTATCGCCCACAACTCATTGTGTTCTACTCGTGCATATCATCTACGCATAGACCTGGCTCTGATACCACTGTTGGGGAACGTAGTATTTTAAAATTTTCCTACGATCACGCAAGATCTATCTACCAGATGCATAGCAACGAGAGGGAAGAGTGTGTCTACGTACCCTCGTAGACCGGGAGCGGAAGCGTCAAGTGACGCGGTTGATGTTGTCGAACTACTTCGCGATCCAACCGATCAAGCACCGAACGTACGGCACCTCCGCGTTCAGCACACGTTCAGCTTGATGACGTCCCACGAGCTCTTGATCCAGTTGAGCTTCACGGGAGAGTTTCGTCAGCACGACGGCGTGGTGACGGATATGATGTGTTCACCAGCGCAGGGCTTCGCCTAAGCTCCGCGACGGTATGACCGAGGTGTGATTCTGTGGAGGGGGGCACCGCACACGGCTAAAACAATTCAACTTGTGTGTCTTTGGGTGCCCCCCTGCCCCCGTATATAAAGGATCAGGGGAGGGAGGCCGGCCGGCCCTTCCTGGTGCGGCTAGGGAAGGAGTCCTACTAGGAATAGGATTGCAATCCTATTCCTAGTAGGATTCACCGAAAGGAAGAAGGGGGAAAGGAATAGGAGAGGTGCCCCCCCCCCCAATCCTAGTCCAACTAGGAACCCTAGGTGGGGGCGCCGGCCAGCCCTATGGGCTGCCTCTCTCTTTCCCTTTAGGCCCACTATGGACCATCCCCTCTCGTAGGGGGTTCCGGTAACCCCCTCCGGCATTCCCGATAAATCCGAAACTTTTCCGATATACTTCCGGTGTCCGAATATAGCCGTCCAATATATCAGTCTTTATGTCTCGGACATTCCGAGACTCCTCGTCATGTCCGTGATCTCATCCGGGACTCCGAACTACCTTCGGTACATCAATACTCATAAACTCATAATACCGATCGTCATCAAACGTTAAGCGTGCGGACCCTACGGGTTCGAGAACTATGTAGACATGACCGAGACTCATCTCCGGTCAATAACCAATAGCGGAACCTGGATGTTCATATTGGCTCCTACATATCCTACGAAGATCTTTTATCGGTCAGAACCACATAACTACATACGTTGTTCCTTTTGTCAAACGGTATGTTACTTGCCCGAGATTCGATCGTCGGTATCTCTATACCTAGTTCAATCTCGTTACTGGCAAGTCTCTTTACTCGTTCCGTAACACATCATCTCGTGACTAACTTATTAGTCCTTTTGCTTGCAAGGCTTATTATGATGTGTGTTACCGAGAGGGCCCAGAGATACCTCTCCGACACTCGGAGTGACAAATCCTAATCTTGATCTATGCCAACACCACGAATACTTTCGGAGACACCTGTAGAGCATCTTTATGATCACCCAGTTACATTGTGACGTTTGATAGCACACAAGGTGTTCCTACGGTATTCGGGAGTTGCATAATCTCATAGTCATAGGAACATGTATAAGTTATGAAGAAAGCAATAGCAGTTAAACTAAACGATCATAGTGCTATGCTAACGGATGGGTCTTGTCCATCACATCATTCTCCTAATGATGTGATCCCATTGATCAAATGACAACTCATGTCTATGGCTAGGAAACATAACCATCTTTGATCAATGAGCTAGTCTAGTAGAGGCATACTAGGGACATATTGTTTTGTCTATGTATCCACACATGTACTAAGTTTCCGGTTAATACAATTCTAGCATGAATAAAAGACATTTATCATGATATAAGGAAATACAAATAACATCTTTATTATTGCCTCTAGGGCATATTTCCTTCAGGAACCTCCTAAAACCCTTGATGCTCGTTATGTGGAAAATATTAATACTACTTTGATAATCCTGAGAAAACCCCATTCAACATGATAATGGGTCTAACGTTGGATCAACATGAATACTTTAGGGATTACCGCTTGACACAAAAGGGGAAACTTTTATGGGATCAACTTCATCTGTTGCATTGGTATGCTTGGAGTCTATGCGTGGAATATGATTTTACTTGTTGCTCTAGGATGAAGGCTCCACACCTTCCCTTTTCATGTGAATTTAATGATAATGAAACCTTACCTTCCTATGCTAAAAGGTGTATATGATTACTATGATGTGGAATGAATAGAAGAATTTGTTCCTTTTAAGGGTGCTTATGAAATTGAATCTATGTTTGAAAAGTATGATTATGATGATGATTCAAGTTATATATCTGAAATTTTTGCTATCCTTAAATATTTCTACGATAATTATAAGTACAATTATGATATTGATGCATTTATCGAGAGAGTCTCCGATGTCCAAGAAGAGACCAATATTTTGCAGGAGTCTATGGAAGAAGAAATTGATGACATTGTCATCCCATTGGATGAAAAAGATGAGGAGGAGAGCGAAGAACAAAAGGAGGAAGAGCGGATTGATCACCCTGAAGGAAATATGCCCTAGAGGCAATAATAAAGATGTTATTTGTATTTCCTTATATCATGATAAATGTCTTTTATTCATGCTAGAATTGAATTAACCGGAAATTTAGTACATGTGTGAATACATAGACAAAACAGTATGTCCCTAGTATGCCTCTACTAGACTAGCTTATTGATCAAAGATGGTTATGTTTCCTAGCCATAGACATGAGTTGTCATTTGATCAACGGGATCACATCATTAGGAGAATGATGTGATGGACAAGACCCATCCGTTAGCTTAGCACTATGATCGTTTAGTTTTACTGTTATTGCTTTCTTCATGACTTATACATGTTCCTATGACTGTGAAATTATGCAACTACCCGAATACCGGAGGAACACCTTGTGTGCTATCAAACGTCGCAATGTAACTGGGTGATCATAAAGATGCTCTACAGGTGTCTCCGAAAGTGTTCGTGGTGTTGGCATATATCAAGAATAGGATTTGTCACTCCGAGTGTCGGAGAGGTATCTCTGGGCCCTCTCGGTAATACACATCATAATAAGCCTTGCAAGAAAATGACTAATGAGTTAGTCACGAGATGATGTATTATGGAACGAGTAAAGAGACTTGTCGGGAACGAGATTGAACTAGGTATTGAGATACCGACGATCGAATCTCGGGCAAGTAACATACCGATGACAAAGGGAACAACGTATGTTGTTATGCGGTTTGACCGATAAAGATCTTCGTAGAATATGTAGGAGCCAATACGACCATCCAGGTTCCGCTATTGGTTATTGTCCAAAGATGAGTCTCGGTCATGTCTACATAGTTCTCGAACCCGTAGGGTCCACACGCTTAACGTTTGATGACGATCGGTATTATGAGTTTATGAGTTTTGATGTACCGAAGGTAGTTCGGAGTCCCGGATGAGATCACGGACATGACGATGAGTCTCGGAATGTCCGAGACGTAAAGATTGATATATTGGACGACTATATTCGGACACCGGAAGTGTTCCATAAAGTTTCGGAATTAACCGGAGTGCTGGGGGGTTACCGAACCCCCCCCCCC
>LR738710.1:729978772-730020853 GCA_902687465.1 Secale cereale
CCCCCCCCCCGGGGAAGCTATCGGCCTTAATGGGCCATGGGAGAAAGAGAGAAGGAGGGCCAGGGCTGGGCCGCGTGCCCCCACCCCTTGGTCCGAATTGGACAAGGAAGGAGGGGGGCCGGCGCCCCTTTCCTTCTCCTTCTCCCTCTCCTTCCTTCCCCCTTCTCCCTCTTGGTGATTCCTACTAGGAATAGGATTGCAATCCTATTCCTAGTAGGATTGCTCCTCCTAGGCGCACCAATAGGGGCCGGCCGGCCTCCCCCTTGCTCCTTTATATACGGGGGCAGGGGGCACCCTAGAACACACAAGTTGATCTCTCCAACCGTGTGCGGTGCCCCCCTCCACAGAAACACACCTCGGTCATACCGTTGCAGTGCTTAGGCGAAGCCCTGTGCCGGTAGCTACATCATATCCGTCACCACGCCGTCGTGCTGACGAAACTCTTCCGTGAAGCTCAACTGGATCAAGAGCTCGTGGGACGTCATCAAGCTGAACGTGTGATGAACGCGGAGGTGCCGTACGTTTGGCGCTTGATCGGTTGAATCGCGAAGAAGTTCGACTACATCAACCGCGTCACTGGACGCTTCCGCTTTCGGTCTACAAGGGTACGTAGACACACTCTTCCCCTTGTTGCTATGCATCTGGTAGATAGATCTTGCGTGATCGTAGGAAAATTTTGAAAATACTACGTTCCCCAGCACACCCGTGCCCACCTTCTAATGTATGTGGACCAATGAGTGTTGAAGCTCGCGGCGGGTATCGTTATTTTCCGACCTTCACTGATGATTTGAGCAGATATGGGTATATCTACTTAATGAAACACAAGTCTGGAACATTTGAAAAGTTCAAAGAATTTCAGAGTGAAGTGGAGAATCTTCGTAACAAGAAAATAAAGTTTCTACGATCTGATCGTGGAGGCGAATATTTGAGTTACGAGTTTGGTCTTCATTTGAAACAAGGTGGAATAGTTTCACAACTCACGCCACCCGGAACACCACAGCGTAATGGTGTGTCCGAACGTCGTAACCCTACTTTATTGGATATGGTGCGGTCTATGATTTCTCTTACCGATTTACCACTATCGTTTTGGGGTTATGCTTTAGAGACAGCTGCATTCACGTTAAATAGGGCACCATCTAAATCCATTGAGACGACGCCTAATGAACTATGGTTTGGCAAGAAACCAAAGTTGTCGTTTCTTAAAGTTTGGGGCTGCGAAGCTTATGTGAAAAAGCTTCAACCTGATAAGCTCGAACCCAAGTCGGAGAAATGTGTCTTTATAGGATACCCAAAGGAGACAGTTGGGTACACCTTCTATCACAGATCCGAAGGCAAGATATTCGTTGCTAAGAATGGATCCTTTCTAGAGAAGGAGTTTCTCTCGAAAGAAGTGAGTGGGAGGAAAGTAGAACTTGATGAGGTAATTGTACCTTCTCTCGAATTGGAAAGTAGTACATCACAGAAACTAGTTCCAGTGATTCCTACACCAATTAGTGAGGAAGCTAATGATGATGATCATGAAACTTCAGATCAAGTTTCTACTGAACGTCGTAGATCAACCAGAGTACGTTCCGCACCAGAGTGGTACGGCAACCCAGTTCTGGAAGTCATGTTACTAGACCATGATGAACCTACGAACTATGTGTAGGAGATATGCCCTAGAGGCAATAATAAATGCTATTATTTATCTCCAAGTTCATAATTATGTTTATGTTCCATGCTATAACTGTTGTGGTTCCCGAGCCCGTATATCCATAAAGGCTCTGGGGAAAACCCATGTGCACGTGTAGAATAATAAACGGTAAAATGTATTCCTAGTCATGCCTCTAAGAATAGCTCAAGTGTTGCATGATGATTATGTTTTCCCAATCATGGGCATGTCTATGCCAACAACTTTGAGGGCACAATGTTAAGAGAACATTTGTGTTGAATCGACCCGGATTGATGTTATGCTATGAGATTCATTCATCACAAGTTAATGGTAAATAACACGGAGATGGTTAACGTTTGCATGATTCCTTAGACCATGAGAGCATCGAGTTTCTTCATGCTTGCTTCATGAACTTTGGGGTTTGTTAAACGTCATCCGTAAATGGGTGGCTATTACGGCGGCTTACGGGTTCATGGAAAAGTATGTCAAGTAACTTGATAGCTCAAGATTGGGATTTTCTCCTCCGACGATGGAGAGATATCTCTGGGCCCTCTCGGTGTTACGGTATCCATCATCGTCTGGCCAGACACAGTGTGATTTGATCACAGGGATGCCGGAACACGGAAACAAGAAAAGAGAACAATACCGGTAACGAGGTAACTAGCATAGTGGATAAGTTGTTGATCCACGGGAATGCTAACATGTCTCACCTCGGGTATTTGTAACATATCACGAAGCAACAGGAATAGCACACGGCAACTGGAGGTTCACTCGAATATTCATTCGTGTGGGTATAGGGGTCAATATGGGTGTCCACGGCTCCGATGTTGATCATTGATCAGAAAGGGTTCCGGTCATGTCTATACTTCACCGAACCTATAGGGTCACACGCTTAAGGGTCATCTATCTGCTGAATACTAGACAAGGAGTCTGAGAGAAAAACACCGGAAAAGTTTCGGACAACGGAAAAGGTTCCGCGGAGAGAGGTCATCGGATGAGTTTCGATGAAACTGAAAAGTTGTTTCAGGGGATACCATTAAGTCAAATTGGTTTCGCCACATGCCTGATAATTCTTAAAGGGTGCCAGAATCATTCTGGAAGCTTTCTGGAATTTTCCGGGATAATAACCGGATATGCTCCGGAGCTGTCGGAACCACTTCAGATGCTTTTTGCAGATGAAAATCACTAAACCGGAATTGTTTCGGAACACGTTGAAAATCATTTTGGTGGGTACTAGAAATGTTCTAAGCCCACATAAATATTTTCTGTTCGAACGGACGCTGAAAAATGTCGTCGTGAATAGTGAAAATACTTTTTGGGATATTTATGGAAAGCCACCTTTTGGGGCTTTTCCCAAAAGGCTTCTAGAAGGACTTGGGGATCAAGGAACCCCCTTTGAGGGGCCCCCATGAAGGTGGGACGTTGGAGTGTGCAGCTCCTCCATGGGGCTCCACTTGTCATCCCTTTATGCCTTTTATACCCTTTGTGTGTGACATAAAGTGGGGGCACTTTTGGTATTTCAGAATACCCATCCTACCCCTTGGTTTCCCTATAAAGAGGAGGTGAGGGGGCTGCCCAAACCTCATCCCTTCTCACATACAAGTGCCATGCAATGATCTGGCTTCTTCTCTCCCTCCCACGAAAAGAGTTTCGTAGAGCCGTAAGGCTGTGTGGGTTCCGGCAGGAACTAGTTCTGGACGGTGAAGCCGTGCCAGATAGATGACACCGTATGTGTGCAACTCTATAGAGAGATCATAATTTCGGTCTTAGTTCATGAGTGCCTCCCGAAGGGCTGTCAGTGTGACCATCCGAGTTTTGAAGGTCCTCACGAAGGGCTATCCGAGTGACCGTTCGAGTTCCGAAGGTCCTCCCGAAGGGCTGTCTGCGACACCGTCCGGGGGGCTGTTCGACCGCCTCTCGGAGGGATGTCTGAGGAGAAGATGAGGGTATACATCCTCGCGGTTGGTAGGTTGTAAATCCTAGCTGCGGGGATCTGCACCGCCGATCGTCATCGACTCTACTTCCCGCTGCGCTACGAATCGGTAACGAAAAGGACCAAACCATGTATGCAGTCTCCATAGTGGTCCTGGGCTGGTGCGTAGGTTGGAAATTTTTTGTTTTCTGCTGCGTTCCCCTATAGTGGCATCATGGGCCGTGCTATGCGTAGATGCAGGTTGCGATCTAGAATACATGGAGATGTATGGGTGTTGCACAATATAATTAGGTAGTAGATGAGTTCTATTACTGAAAATTATTTGTGCGAGTAGCAGATGAAATCTATTACCCGATGTTCTTATTGCTTCCCTTAAGTTTGCGTAGTCCTGATCTTGACAGCATTGTGGAATTTGACAAAGTTCTGGCAATCCGCGATCCTTTCATGCTGCTCCTGAGCATGCTGATTGACAGATCAACGAAGTGCTAACAGTTCTTTGGGTTCCACTTTAGTAAAAGAAAGATGGATGTTTCGTAGACTAAAGGGCAATACAGATATGATCTGCATGGGGATCATGAGTATGACGAAGTTCAGTGTGGGGCTCGAGATTTTATTATCTCGTGTTTCATACACCCGATAAGTTAATCTAGCGCTTGAATTATCATACTTGATGATGGCCGTTGGTAACTTCGGTTTGTTTCGAAACCTTAGAAGCCACGTAAAATAAGTTTTTGCATGAACCGATTAGAGACGTCTAACTTGGTTTTGCAGGAGGGTTTGCATGTGCATATGATGTGGTATAGCAGTGCTCATAATAATTTGATTATGTATGAGATGTCTATATGATGTAAATTGATTAACATGACCTGCGTGTCATGATTTGGCATGATGGCTGGAGCCATATGATTGCACTTCAAATGACCTGCGTGTCAACCTTGTGCAATGCATTATTTTTTTAGCTAAAGAGATAGCAATATTATCTGGTGCATCGACAAGGTGGTGGCAATCTTGGCGAAGGTGAACACCGACGCGAATGCCAAAGACGAAGAAATGAAAGACTTCTCCGTCAGAAAGGGCTATACCATATCATGCTATTATGAATTGCCTGAGATGTTTATCCCTTTTGATGCACCCTTTTTTGATTGCGCGGTAGTTGCTTTTTATTAGGGTGATCTCTCACAAAAATATCAAGTAGTTAGTGTTCTCCCAAGTGTAGCACCATCACGACACCTAACTTTTCGGGGTGCGCCGTGTCACATGGGTACGAACGATTAGGGATGTGTGAGGCGGGTGAGTTGAGACCTCACAGTGAGATCACCTGGTTGACTTGACGTTCAGGCATGACCGTCATGAACTCGGAACACTCGCATCGAAAGATGAACAAGAGTCACATGGAGATGTGATTGGCAAGTTGGCCTACCGGTTGAGATTTTCGTCATGAGTGGTGTTACACCTATGGCGAACAATTGAAATACGGATCTTGAATCACTCACAATGAATTATGAGAGATATTGATTTGAGTGGGAGCGCGCTCTAGAATTAACTTGTTTAAATTCTCGGTGCAATTAATTATGGTCACTCTCTAAGTGTTATATGCATAGTAGTTGTAGAATAATGGCTCGCGTTTCCACCTTCCCTGTTAGAATTGAATAGCTATTAAATATCTGGTTAAAACTTTATGATTGGTAACGTAATGTGAGGATTGTCCTCAAAAGCGCCGAGAAGGACTTTGTCCTATCGCATACTTTCGGTATTCTCTCACTTATGCTATGGATCATGTGACTCTCGTCCTTCGATCCAAAAGCTAGAATTCCGTTTCAGTCAAGTGCGATATGTTTGCTTCCATGAGACCCGAAGTTCAAAAGTTTGGATAGTTATGTGATATTCATGGAATCTGAAAATCATTTTCAGAGACAGACAAAGGCTAAAAGATATGAGATATCCAAAGCAATGTTTGTTTGCAAACTATTAGTAAAGGAGTTTACTATGCATTAGACTGATAAGAGAGGAATCGAGAAGAACGCCTATCATATGATGAAAGGTGAATCAAACAACAACTTAAAGAGATAGGAAGTGTCCGAAGGGTGTTAGTGAAACTTTCACGCCTAGGAAGTCCGGGGCTAACGCCACTCTTAGGTTGAGTGCTTCTTCTCAGAGTAGGAGAAATATTGAAAGTTAAACTGTTAGAAGTATAAAGGCAAAAAGAATGAAGACTAGAATATCCAGCTCATATGTATGAATGTCATACGAGTTATTGATGTATAGAAGGCTGGTCAGAAGAAATAGTTCTTGGGAATTATGATTAAACTTGTTAATCGCTAATGAGTTTATCACAAAGATACCCGCTCGATTGCATTCTGTTGCGAATCCATACAAGAACTACTACCGCCTGAAAGATTGGTCAGGAATGAGGTTTAGATACACACATGGAACATAGTAAATGTTACTATATCTTCCATCGGTGTATTACCCTATGTATTTATTTTCATAAAACATTTTAGAGTTTTATACACTCTAGCCCATTGCATAAAGTATCTTGCAAGAAGGTTGTTCATAAGAGAACTTTTGATGTTCGATGTTATGAATAACAGAAGAGCCATACTTTCATTGTGAATGAGATGTATGTTATGAATAATGATATTAATATATTACCTCTATGTTTACTTTCATAATTCATTTTAGAGTTTTTTTGCACTCTAGCCCATTGCACAATGTTTGTTGCAAAAGAGTTGTTCATAAAAACAAAAATTGTTGTTAAGTATTATGAATAACATGAAGGGCCATGCTTCCATCCAAGATGGGATGTATGTTATGAATATTGATGTTAAAATGATACATCCATAACGCTGACGCTAAATGTCGCAAGACTATGAGAATACCACACATGTGTGGCACTGCATTTGGTCACATTGGAGAAACCCGCATGGAAAATTCCATTATGATGGATTTTGAAGCCGTTTGATTATGAATCATCTGACACTTGCAACTTTCCTCCGAAAAGTGAAGTGACTGAAATACCGTTCACATGCCATAAGGAACGAGCAACAAACTTATTGGTTATCATACATTTTGATGTGTGTAGTTCAATATATGTTGTTGCAAGTGGTGGGTTTATTTATCTTCAGAAATGACTCAAGTAGATATATGGATATTTACTTGATGAGACGTAAGTCTGGATCTTTTGAAATCATTCGAAAGGTTTAAAAAAATGAAGTAGAAGTTATTGTAACAAAAAAATTATGTTTCTGCAATTTGATTGCACAAAGGAATATTTGAGTTACATGTTTAGCAAATGTCTAATGAGTTGTGAAAGGGGTTTCATAACTTGCACCTCCCGGAACACCACTACAAGTGAAAAGTCCGTGGAGATGTAATCTAACCATTTATGACATGGTAAGGTCAAAGAAGACATAAATAAAATTGCCATTATCCCTTTTAAAGTGATGCTTTAGAGAATGCGGCTTTTACACTGAAAAGAGCTACATTGGGTCTGTTGAAATGAAGCCATGGTATGGTACGCCCAACCATGTTATATCTTTTCTTAACATTTGGAATATGGGGCTTGTGTAAAAGGTTACAAACCTATTCCAAATCAGACAAGTGCTACTTTGTAGGTTATACCAAAATGTTGGGTATTCCTCCCTCACTATACCGAGGCAAATAGTATTGCCGCGAAACGGTGTACTTTTAAAGAGAATGGTTCTTTCAAAAAGGTGAGTGGGAGAATAGTGCAACTCGATGAGATAAACAGTATCTTCGTCATCAGATCAAAGGAGAGAGACATTGGAAGTAATTCCAGAGTTTCCTACTATGACTGATACAGAAGTCTCTACAATAAAATGTATGAACTTCGGTCGAACTTGCAGCTGAACCACGTAGGCAAGGCTCGTGCAAACCTCTCTGGTGCGCAAATGAGATATTGTTGTTAGACAACATTATACCTATGATACACAAGGAAGCGTTGATGGGCCCTGACTCCGGAATTGGCTAAATACCAATGCAACCCGAGTTAGTTTCCATATAAGTGATTCAAGATTAAAACCTTGATACACCTTTCAGAAGACTTAGAGTCTAACGAATATTTATGGAACTTAAAACTGATATGGAGAAAAATGTTTTATCCATAAAGCTCGACTTGTTGAAATAACAAGTTCAAGAGTTTACTACGATGAAGTTGTTTTCATCGTAGGGATGCTTAAAGTCGGTTCGGGTTGAACTAGCAATTAATACATATTTCAATCATGAGATATGAAACATGGATGACAATAGGATTTCCATCTGATGGAAATGAAACCAAGAACTTGCATGTGTTACAGTCCAAGGCATTTTGTCTATCCAGAGGATGCTAGTAAGGGTGCAAACTTCAGAGTTCCAGCGATGGACAGAAGAGAGCAAAATGGAGTTGGAATCTTCGTGCTTTAATGAAATGGTCAAAGGGGTTTGACTTCATCAATGGGTAACGAAGATGCTTGTAATTCAAGAAAGTAAGTGGGAACGTAATAATATTTCTAAAAACCTTGTGTGCTTGACACATTGTTAATTGGAAATAAATTTCTTGACACGAATTAGGACTTCATTTGAAAATAGTTTTTCGATGAAGTGCTTAGGCTAAATAGCCTCAATATTAGGCATAATGATCTATGGAGATAGATTTACCTAATAGGGCTAAGAAATAAATACATATTGACAAGATGCTAAAACCGTTTAGCACTAAGAACGACAAGGAGTGATTCTTGCCAAAGTCACATGGAAAGAGTTTTTGCAAGAATCAGTGTCCAAAACACTGGTGAGCAAAATACATGATGCAGATTCCACACACTTTTGTGTTTGGATTAATCAGGTATTCCATGGTATGTAAAACAACCAGATATGTCCGATACTCCCAAGGTGTTGCGGGTATGGATACTAAAGTGATGAAAGTACTGATCATGGGACAATAGTGAAAGATGTCATTAAGTACTACAGTAAGTACTGATGATATGTTTTCTCGCAAGCAGATATCGTGAAGAGTTCGTTGTAAAATGTTACATCGATACAGCCTTCATCTTTTCTCCATGCGATTTTCGATTTAAGTTAAGGGTTTTGTGTAATACACAATATGGTGGCACGGTAGTTGGAAATTGTTCCCAACAGGATACTGTGGCGAATTCTATAACAAATGACTAAGAAAGTTGACGCTTTAGAAGCGACAAACAAGATGTTGAATCATATAGTTCATTCATGAACTTAGTATGGTTCCAAGATGGCTTTTGTCTATGGGACACTTCTGCAGGTAGTTTCTCCATAACTCAGTCTGAGGAATACAGGTTCGACCTGTGATTCACATACATAAAAGCCAAGTCCGCACAAAATATGAATTTTGTGAAAGCATGAAAATGCGAGGATATGCAGAGATAGACACGGAGCTGAAGTTGTCGGATCCATTGGACATCAGGCTATGCCACAAGCGAAGCATATTTACACCGATGTGCCACAGATGTGAAGTGCATTAGCATTAAACTAGATTATTGACTCTAGTGCAAGTGGGATTCTGTAGGAGATATGCCCTAGAGGCAATAATAAATGATATTATTTATCTCCAAGTTCATAATTATGTTTATGTTCCATGCTATAACTGATGTGGTTCCCGAGCCCGTATATCCATAAAGGCGCTGGGGAAAATCCATGTGCATGTGTGGAATAATAAACAGTAAAATGTATTTCTAGTCATGCCTCTAAGACTAGCTCAAGTGTTGCATGATGATTATGTTTTCCCAATCATGGGCATGTCTATGCCAGCAACTTTGAGGGCACAATGTTAAGAGAACATTTGTGTTGAATCGACCTGGATTGATGTTATGCTATGAGATTCATTCATCACAAGTTAATGGTAAATAACACAGAGATGGTTAACGTTTGCATGATTCCTTAGACCATGAGAGTATCGAGTTTCTTCATGCTTGCTTCATGAACTTTGGGTTTTGTTAAACGTCATCCGTAAATGGGTGGCTATTACGGGTTCATGGAAAAGTATGTCAAGTAACTCGATAGCTCAAGATTGGGATTTGCTCCTCCGACGATGGAGAGATATCTCTAGGCCCTCTCGGTGTTACGGTATCCATCATCGTCTGGCCAGACACAGTGTGATTTGATCACAAGGATGCCGGAACACGGAAACGAGAAAAGAGAACAATACCGGTAACGAGGTAACTAGCATATTGGAAATGTTGTTGATCCACGGGAATGCCAACATGTCTCACCTCGGGTATTTGTAACATAGCATGAAGCAATAGGAATAGCACACGGCAACTGGAGGTTCACTCGAATATTCATTCGTGTGGGTATAGGGGTCAATATGGGTGTCCACGGCTCCGATGTTGATCATTGATCAGAAAGGGTTCCGGTCATGTCTATAATTCACCAAACCTATAGGGTCACACGCTTAAGGGTCATCTATCTGCTGAATACTAGACAAGGAGTCTGAGAGAAAAACACCGGAAAAGTTTCGGACAGCGGAAAAGGTTCCGCAGAGAGAGGTCATCGGATGAGTTTCGATGAAACTGAAAAGTTGTTTCAGGGGATACCATTAAGTCAAATTGGTTTCGGCACATGCCTGATAATTCTTGGAGGGTGCTAGAATCATTCTGGAAGCTTTCCGGAATTTTACGGGATAATAACCGGATATGCTCCGGAGCTGCCGGAACCACTTCAGATGCTTTTCACAGATGAAAATCACTAAACCGGAATTGTTTCAGAACGCGTTGAAAATCATTTTAGTGGGTACTAGAAATGTTCTAAGTCCACATAAATATTTTCAGTTCGAACGAACGCTGAAAAATGTCGTCGTGAATAATGAAAGTACTTTTTGGGATATTTATGGAAAGCCACCTTTTGGGGCTTTTCCCAAAAGGCTTCTAGAAGGACTTGGGGATCAAGGAACCCCCTTTGAGGGGGCCCCATGAAGGTGGGACGTTGGAGGGTGCAGCTCCTCCATGGGGCTCCACTTGTCATCCCTTTATGCCTTTTATACCCTTTGTGTGTGACATAAAGTGGGGGCACTTTTGGTATTTCAGAATACCCATCCTACCCCTTCGTTTCCCTATAAATAAGAGGTGAGGGGGCTTCCCAAACATCATACCTTCTCACATACAAGTGACATGCAATGATCTGGCTTCTTCTCTCCCTCCCACGAAAAGAGTTTCGTAGAGCCGTAAGGCTGTCTGGGTTCCGGCAGGAACTAGTTCTGGACGGCGAAGCCCTGTCGGATAGATGACACCGTATGTGTGCAACTCTGTAGAGAGATCGTAGTTCCGGTCTTAGTTCGTGAGTGCCTCCCGAAGGGCTGTCCATGTGACCGTCCGAGTTTTGAAGGTCCTCCCGAAGGGCTGTCCGAGTGACCGTTCGAGTTTCGAAGGTCCTCCTGAAGGTCTGTCCGCGACACCGTCCGGGGGGGCTGTTCGACCGCGTCCCGGAGGGCTGTTTGAGGAGTAGATGAGGGTATACATCCTCGCGGTTGGGAGGTTGTAAATCCTAGCTGCGGGGATCTGCACCGTCGATCGTCATCGACTCTACTTCGCGCTGCGCTACGAATCGGTAACGAAAAGGATCAAACCATGTATGCAGTCTCCATAGTGGTCCTGGGCTGGTGCATAGGTTGGAATTTTTTTGTTTTCTGCTGCGTTCCCCTACAGTGGCATCATGAGCCGTGCTATGCGTAGATGCAGGTTGCGATCTAGAATACATGGAGATAGGCATGGGCATTCGGTATAAACCGAATTTTCGGTTTCTACCGTTCGGTGTTTTTGGAAATTCGGTTAACAATCATGAAAACCGAAAAATGCATTAGAAAACAGCTAACCAATATTTCGGTTTACCGAATTATTCGGTTCGGTGTACGGTTTATACCGTATTGGCCGAACACGCAGAAAGAATTTTAGTTGCCTAGGGTCCTTCCACCTGCGCTCTTATATATAGCTGAGCTCATCGGCGCATTCTGTGTAGCCGGACGATGTGGGACTAAACTAACCGGCAACTCTACTTTTTTGTGTATGTGCATGTACGTGGAAACAGGCCACATCGCCCTAAAATACTAGGAAACACAAGCCCACGACAGATTGGGCCTTGCGTGGAGATGGACTGCTTTGGCCATGTGAAAAGTCCACTCGCTGTCGCAGGAAGCTACCTAGCGAGAGATTTTTCGTTCCCAGCCACACGACTGCATGAGCGCACAGGAGAAGCTCGGTTTCTTCGGTTAACCGTACCAAACAACCATACTTGCCGAATTAAATTCGGTTAGCAGGGGCAAAAACTGAATTTTTCTATGGCAGCACTAAAAACCGAAAATTCGGTATTTTCGGTTTCGGCTTCGGTTCGGTATTCGCTAGGTCGGTTTTTATGCCCACCCCTACATGGAGATGTATGGGTGTTGCACAATATAATTAGGTACTAGATGAGTTCTATTACTGAAAATTATTTGTGCGGGTAGCAGATGAAATCTATCACCCGATGTTCTTGTTGCTTCCCTTAAGTTTGCGTAGTCCTGATCTTGACAACATTGTGGAATTTGAGAAAGTTCTAGCAATCCGCGATCCTTTCATGCTGCTCCTGAGCATGCTGATTGACAGATCAACAAAGTGCTAACAGTTCTTTGGGTTACACTTTAGTAAAAGAAAGATGGATGTTTCGTAGACTAAAGGGCAATGCAGATATGATCTGCACGGGGATAATGTGTATGACGAAGTTCAGTGTGGGACTCGAGATTTTATTATCTCGTGTTTCATACACCCCGATAAGTTAATCTAGAGCTTGAATTATCATACTTGATGATGGCCGTTGGTAACTTCGGTTTGTCTCAAAACCTTAGAAGCCACGTAAAATAAGTTTTTGCATGAACCGATTAGAGACGTCTAACTTGGTTTTGCAGGAGGGTTTGCATGTGCATATGATGTGGTATAGCAGTGCTCATAATAATTTGATTATGTATGAGATGTCTATATGATGTAAATTGATTAACATGACCTGCGTGTCATGATTGGCATGATGGCTGGAGCCATATGATTGCACTTCAAATGACCTGCGTGTCAACCTTGTGTAATGCATTATTTTATTAGCTATAGAGATAGCAATATTATCTGGTGCATCGACAAGGTGGTGGCAATCTTGGCGAAGGTGAACACCGACGTGAATGCCAAAGACGAAGAAATGAAAGACTTCTCCGTCAGAAAGGGCTATACCATATCATGCTATTATGAATTGCCTGAGATGTTTATCCCTTTTGATGCACCATTTTTTGATTGCGCGGTAGTTGCTTTTTATTAGGGTGATCTCTCACAAAAATATCAAGTAGTTAGTGTTCTCCCAAGTGTAGCACCGTCACGGCACCTAACTTTTCGGGGTGCGCCGTGTCACACGGGTACGAACGATTAGGGATGTGTGAGGCGGGTGAGTTGATACCTCGCAGCGAGATCACTTGGTTGACTTCACGTTCAGGCATGACCATCATGAGCTTGGAACACTCGCATCGAAAGATGAACAAGAGTCACATAGAGATGTGATTGGCAAGTTGGCCTACCGGTTGGACAGCGGTCAAGAACATCCTGAAATACCTGAAAAGGACAAAGGATATGTTTCTCGTGTATGGAGGTGACAAAGAGCTCGTCGTAAACGGTTACGTTGATTCTAGCTTTGACACTGATCCGGATGACTCTAAGTCACAAACTGGATATGTATTTTTATTAAACCGTGGAGCTGTCAGTTGGTGCAGTTCCAAGCAAAGCGTCGTGGCGGGATCTACGTGTGAAGCAGAATACATAGCTGCTTCGGAAGCAGCAAATGAAGGAGTCTGGATGAAGGAGTTCATATCCGATCTAGGTGTAATACCTAGTGCATCGGGTCCAATGAAAATCTTTTGTGATAACATTGGAGCAATAGCCTTGGCGAAGGAATCCAGGTTTCACAAGAGAACAAAGCACATCAAAAGACGCTTCAATTGCATCCATGATCTAGTCAAGGAAGGAGACATAGAAATTTGCAAGATACATACGGATCTGAATGTTGCAGACCCATTGACTAAGCCTCTTCCACGGGCAAAACATGATCAGCACCAAGACTCCATGGGTGTTAGGGTCATTACTTTGTAATCTAGATTATTGACTCTAGTTCAAGTGGGACACTGAAGGAAATATGCCCTAGAGGCAATAATAAAGATGTTATTTGTATTTCCTTATATCATGATAAATGTCTTTTATTCATGCTAGAATTGTATTAACCGGAAACTTAGTACATGTGTGAATACATAGACAAAACAGTATGTCCCAAGTATTCATCTACTAGACTAGCTTATTGATCAAAGATGGTTATGTTTCCTAGCCATAGACATGAGTTGTCATTTGATAAACGGGATCACATCATTAGGAGAATGATGTGATGGACAAGACCCATCCATTAGCTTAGCACTATGATCGTTTAGTTTTACTGCTATTGCTTTCTTCATGACTTATACATGTTCCTATGACTATGAGATTATGCAACTACCCGAATATCGGAGGAACACCTTGTGTGCTATCAAACGTCACAACGTAACTGGGTGATCATAAAGATGCTCTACAGGTGTCTCCGAAAGTGTTCGTGGTGTTGGCATAGATCAAGAACACGATTTGTCACTCCGACTGTCAGAGAGGTATCTCTCGGCCCTCTCGGTAATACACATCATAATAAGCATTGCAAGCAAATGACTAATGAGTTAGTCACGAGATGATGTATTATGGAACAAGTAAAGAGATGATGGCTTCTCGCCCCTCGTTGGTTACCCCAAGTGGAAGGTTTGAGATGAAGTGTAGCGGAAGTTTTCCCTTGGCAAAGATACCAAGGATCGATTTCCCTGAGACTCCCAGTTTCAACAAGAAGGTGTCAACTGCTAACGGCGCCAGATATTAGCAATCAACGTGGACCTGCACACAGATACAAATAACTTTGCTCCCAATGAGTACAGAGAGGTTGTCAATCCCTCCGGCCTTGTCGTTTACAAAGGATTAAACGCAAGTGATAATAGTGATAGGTTTTGCTGCAATAGTAAGTAAAAACGGAAAGTAAATAGCAGATGTGATCAATGATGGTAATATGGACCGGAGTCTCATGATGTTCACTAGTGATGTCTCTCTCCCAAAAGACGATAAAACAGCTATGTGAGGTAAACGAATTACAGCTGGGCAATTGACAGGACCATGTGCGCAAACCAATGCTGACTATGTTGCAATAAAGGTAGAGGTTCAAAGCATGGGCGGTACGCCAAGGCAAGTAGACCGAAATCCATCTGCATCTACTACTAATCATCCACCTTGAGATATCTATCCAGAACATCTCGCTGGTATTAAGTTGCGAGTCCCACCCATAGTGTAAACTCAAAGCAACAGACAACTGCATTAAAAGAACTTTGTGTAAAGTAAACAGTCCTTGCACCCGCGGGCACAAGCACCGTTGTTTTCCCCCTTGTGGCAACAGCACATCCCCTAGACTCATGTTTCTGTCACTCAAGCTAGTCATCGAGGGGCATGAACCCACAATCGAGCATAACGTTCCCTCTTGGAGTCACTACCTACTACTTGGCCAAAGCAATAAATAGCAATGGAGAACATGCAAGAATTACTTACGAACATAAATATAAAAGAGGTGAATCAAATATATTACTCAAACACAATCTGAACATAATCTCACAATCCATCGGATCCCAGGAAACTCATCATAGCAACAGCATAAGGATTACATATGTGCCTCGATCGTGTAGGGCAGCTCACGAGGACTAATTAGTGAAGCACAAGAACGGGAGGAGAACATCACATAGCTACTGGTCATGGAACCATGGTCCAAGGGAGACTACTCACAACTCATCCGGGAGGCGTCCATGGTGGTGGAGAGGCTCCCGGTGGTGATCCTCCCCTCCGGCAGGGTGCCGGGAAGAGTTCTCCTGGTGCTCCCGATCTTGGAAGCACGGCGGCGGCGGAACAGAGATGAGATCGCGAAAAAGGGTTCCCGTCTCGAGGATTTCGGGAGACGATATAAATATATGCCAAAGGGGGGCATCAGCGGAGGCCTGGGGGGCCCAGGCGCCCCCCCCCCCCGGCGCGGCCAGGAGGGGGACCGCGCCACCAGGGCGCCTGGAGCCCTGGTGGCCCCCCTCCGGCTATACTTCGGGTGCCGGGAAGCTCCTGGAACGCTGATTTTTTATATAATTTTTCCGGGATTTTTCTGGCAGTTCTCGTAATGGGAAAACCTGAAATACAAAAACAACCGAAAACAGAAAGTGGCACTGGTGTGCACTGAGTTAATAGGTTAGTCCAAATATGATCAAAAGTGTATGGAAGTGTATAAATAACATAGCAATATCACCCAAAAGAGGCATGGAGCAAGCAGAAATTATAGATACGTTTTGGACGTATCAACATCCCCAAGCTTAATTCCTGCTCGTCCTCGAGTAGGTAATTATAACAAGAACAATTTCTGTGGTGACATGCTATTAACCATATAGGACTTTTTCATAGTCATATGACAAAAGCTTACTGAGACAATGAATCTATAGTAATTAAGTTGCCTCATGAGAAAATCACAAAGAAGTGAAAGTTTTACAATATGATACTGAAACATCAAATAGATTTGTAATGAGCATGGTGTGCAAATATGATAAAGTGATATCTCGCTTGCCCCCTTTAGTGAAGCAAAACATAAATGCAGGGGCACCTCCAAGGTTTAAGTGATGACTAGATACAATGATTTCAAAATAAACGATATCACAATCATGCAAAAGACAATGCTACTTTGGGACAATGCACATTACACTCAGAATGACAATCATGCTCTCAGTAGTTGGTGCTTTTAAAAGAAGGTGGAGACTCTCGAACCGTGGCTTTTGTTGGCAAGGTTGAAAACCCGTAGTCGGAAACAAAGACAAAACATGTACCAGAGCTCTTGGTTTTAAAAATAGAGGTAATAATTTTTTTTTAGATTATGCATGTTTCGTCAACGAATGCTAGCAGACAACTCAATCACTTCTTGAGATGGACAAGTTTCGAGAAACGGCTCCCGAATGAGGACGATCACATCCTCTTAATCTCCTTTGTTTATCACTGCCAAAGTTTTCTGATTTCTCATGAACAAAGCATGAATGAGGGTTTGTTTGTTATATTATTTTTTAGCCGGGTGCACTCAATGCCAGTTCCTTCTCGTATTATGGGTTTGCACATTATACATGCAATCCCGGGGTGAAGCTTGTCCAACTTAAAAAGATCATGAATTAACTACTACTTCCTCATGAACTTAAAACAGAGGCACAAAATAGGAATGCTTTTCTTTGAATAATTTCGAGATGGTACATGCAAGTCTCTGTTAGGAATGGCAGGTAAATACCATGTAGGAAGGTATGGTGGACTCATATGGCATAACTGGTTTAAAAGAATTTGGATGCACAAGCAGTCAGTCCGCTTAGTACAGGTGGAGGTTAGCAAAAGACTGGGAGCGACCAACTAAGAGAGCAATGACGGTCATAATCATGCAGAGCGACAAAGCAACATTGAATCAGGCATGGAAGTTTATATCGCTACTCAGAAACAAAAGATCATCAAGGCTTGACAGACTTTCTTTACAGTCTTAAATATGCGTGAGCATACGCCAAGTCAATCAAAGTAAATTCTCGAAGGAAGATATTACTAAACCATACCACATCATAGGCAAACAAATCATGTTGGTACTCCAATAACACATTGGAAACCCCCCAGCTATTTGAGACTAACCATAAGAAAACATGAACTACTAAGCACCATTATGCACGTAGCATCTTTATCATAGACATATCAACCAATGCAACGGAAGCAAACTCTCTTAATAAGATAAGCGTGATAACTAAAGAGAGTTCAAGCAACCAACTAAACAAACGCTCTTTAAAAAGATAAGCATGAAAACTAAGAGCTAAGCATGATATTAGCTATTGAAAGACAAAGAACACACACAGCAAAGATAGACATGAAAATTCTATGTTATGTTCTAGGTAGAAGTGGAGCGTGTTTCTCTCCCACATAAAGAAAGCTGAGTTCTGACTCTTTATGAAAAGCTAAAGAAAACTAAAAAGGAAACTAAAAGCAAGACGCTCCAAGCATAGCACATAACACATGAAGTGATAAAAACATAGTGGAACGAAAGACGAACTGATAATGTTGATGGAGAAGGGGATGCACGGGGGCATCCCCAAGCTTAGACGCTTGAGTCTCCTTGAATATTTCTTGGGGGTGCATGGGGCATCCCCAAGCTTGAGCGTTTGACACTCCTGGATCTTTTTATCATCTTCCCTCGCACACTTGAAAACTCCCTTCATACATAACTCATCATAATCTGATTAGAGAGGTCAGTACCCTTAATAAAATAATTGTTCCTTGCTGGAAATAAAGATATTCTTGAATGTCTACTGTTTCTCAAGATTTCCAAAAGGTTTTTGCAAAGAAAAAGCAAGCTCTAGGTTTGCAAAATGAAGGAAAGGCAAAACAGGAAAGAATCTGTGAAAAACAGAACAATAGGTAGTAAATGATTTTTTCCGGGCACTTCTGCAACTCTAATCAAAAAACTCAGAACAGACGCATGAAAGACAATTATATAGAGTACGCTGTAGAAAAAATTCAGACCAAAAAGATGATCTGGTGATTTTATACGAATTTTTCTATCCAAGGACAGAATCTGTTTCCTGGACAGCACGTCACAACTTTTGAACTTTCTTGCAATCAGAGGCTACACTTGGCACAAGGTTGAAAAGTAAAGATACAATGATGATGCTAGAGTAGTAACAAACATCAAGACCACTAAAACTGAAAGAACAAACTGAAAGCAAAGATAACAAGGGTTGTCTCCCTAGAGCTCTTTCTTATAGCCATAAAGATAGGCTTAAGACTTTAATGATGCTCTCGTAGGAATAAGAGTTGAAGAACAAAAGAGAGCATCAAGAAGCAAATACCAAACACATTTAATCCTAACATGCTTCCTATGCATAGGAATATTGCAATACAATAATTCATTGAAGCACAAAGCAATAAGCATAGGAAGACAAAACAAGTGCAGCTTCAAAACCTTCAACATAAAGAGAGGGAACTTCTTATTATTAAGATATTTAGAACCATGTCTCCCTCTCTCATTAAAAATTTCAGTGGCATCATGGATGAACTCAACAATATAACTATCACATAAGGCATTATTTCCATGATCCAAAAGCATAAAAGTGCCATTACTCTTCATATAAGCAAAATCTTTCTTATTAGGAATATTGAGAGTAAAGCAATCATAACCATCATGGTAATCATCATATATAGGAAGCAAAGTATCCTCAAAGTAAATTTTCTCTTCAAAAGTTGGGGCACTAAAAATATCATGTTCATCAAACGTGTCATCCCCATGCTTAGAGCTTTCTATGTCATTAGCAATATTGATATTCAAAGAAAGCATACTAATAACATCACCACCATCATGATTGTTATGCAAATAATAAAGTTCCATAGGTTTTTAATTTTCTCTTCAAACACATCATGTCTCAAAGCAAGGTAGAGCTTATAAAGCTCTCTCATATTTTTGTTGTTTTCCATTAAGCAAAACTAGTGAAAAGACATAAAGAAAACTGAAGGGTAAACTAACAAGACTAAAAAAAGAAAGATAAAAGATAGCGTGCAACTCCCCTATCTTGAAGAGTGGAGTCCCCGGCAACGGCGCCAGAAAACTTTGCTTGATGGCTTCTCGCCCCTCGTTGGTTACCCCAAGTGGAAGGTTTGAGATGCAGTGTAGCGGAAGTTTTCCCTTGGCAAAGATACCAAGGATCAATTTCCCTGAGACTCCCAGTTTCAACAAGAAGGTGTCAACTGCTAACGGCACCAGATATTAGCAATCAACGTGGACCTACACACAGATACAAATAACTTTGCTCCCAACGAGTATAGAGAGGTTGTCAATCCCTCCGGCCTTGTCGTTTACAAAGGATTAAACGCAAGTGATAATAGTGATAGGTTTTGCTGCAATAGTAAGTAAAAACGGAAAGTAAATAGCGGATGTGATCAATGATGGTAATATGGACCGGAATCTCATGATGTTCACTAGTGATGTCTCTCTCCCAAAAGATGATAAAACAGCTATGTGAGGTAAACGAATTATAGCTGGGCAATTGACAGGACCATGTGCGCAAACCAATGCTGACTATGTTGCAAGAAAGGTAGAGGTTCAAAGCATGGGCGGTACGCCAAGGCAAGTAGACAGAAATCCATCTGCATCTACTACTAATCATCCACCTTGAGATATCTATCCAGAACATCTCGCTGGTATTAAGTTGCGAGTCCCACCCATAGTGTAAACTCAAAGCAACACACAATTGCATTAAAAGAACTTTGCGTAAAGTAAACAGTCCTTGCACCCGCGGGCACAAGCACCGTTGTTTTCCCCCTTGTGGCAACAGCACATCCCCTAGACTCATGTTTCTGTCACTCAAGCTAGTCATCGAGGGGCATGAACCCACAATCGAGCATAACGTTCCCTCTTGGAGTCACTACCTACTACTTGGCCAAAGCAATAAATAGCAACGGAGAACATGCAAGAATTACTTACGAACATAAATATAAAAGAGGTGAATCAAATATATTACTCAAACACAATCTGAACATAATCTCACAATCCATCGGATCCCAGCAAACTCATCATAGCAACAGCATAAGGATTACATATGTGCCTCGATCATGTAGGGCTGTTCACGAGGACTAATTAGTGAAGCACAAGAACGGGAGGATAACATCACATAGCTACTGGTCATGGACCCATGGTCCAAGGGAGACTACTCACAACACATCTGGGAGGCGTCCATGGTGGTGGAGAGGCTCCCGGTGGTGATCCTCCCCTCCGGCAGGGTGCCGGGAAGAGTTCTCCTGGTGCTCCCGATCTTGGAAGCGCTGCGGCGGCGGAACAGAGATGAGATCGCGAAAAAGGGTTCCTGTCTCGAGGGTTTCGGGAGACGATATAAATATATGCCAAAGGGGGGCATCAGCGGAGGCCTGGGGGGCCCAGGCGCCCCCCCGGTGCGGCCAGGAGGGGGGCCGCGCCACCAGGGCGCCTGGAGCCCTGGTGGCCCCCCTCCGGCTGTACTTCGGGTGCCGGGAAGCTTCTAGAACGCTGATTTTTTATATAATTTTTCCGGGATTTTTCTGGCAGTTCTCGTATACTTCGGGTGCCGGGAAGCTTCTAGAACGCTGATTTTTTATATAATTTTTCCGGGATTTTTCTGATAGTTCTCGTATTGGGAAAACCTGAAATACAAAAACAGCCGAAAACAGAAACTGGCACTGGGGTGCACTGAGTTAATAGGTTAGTCCAAATATGATCAAAAGTGTATGGAAGTGTATAAATAACATAGCAATATCACCCAAAAGAGGCATGGAGCAAGCAGAAATTATAGATACGTTTTGGACGTATCAAGAGACTTGCCGGTAACGAGATTGAACTAGGTATTGAGATACCGACGATCGAATCTCGGGCAAGTAACATACCGATGACAAAGGGAACAACGTATGTTGTTATGCGGTTTGACCAATAAAGATCTTCGTAGAATATGTAGGAGCCAATATGAGCATCCAGGTTCCGCTATTGGTTATTGTCCGAAGATGAGTCTCGGTCATGTCTACATAGTTCTCGAACCCGTAGGGTCCGCACGCTTAACGTTTGATGACGATCGGTATTATGAGTTTATGAGTTTTGATGTACCGAAGGTAGTTCGGAGTCCCGGATGAGATCACGGACATGACGAGGATTCTCGGAATGTCCGAGACGTAAAGATTGATATATTGGACGACTATATTCGGACACCGGAAGTGTTCCGTAAAGTTTCGGAATTAACCGGAGTGCCAGGGGGGTTACCGGAACCCCCCCCCCCCGGGGGGGGAAGCTATGGGCCTTAATGGGCCATAGGAGAAAGATAGAAGGAGGGCCAGGGCTGGGCCGTGCTCCCCCCACCCCTTGGTCCGAATTGGACAAGGAAGGAAGGGGGCCGGCGCCCCTTTCCTTCTCCTTCTCTCTCTCCTTCCTTCCCCCCTTCTCCCTCTTGGTGATTCCTACTAGGAATAGGATTGCAATCCTATTCCTAGTAGGATTGCTCCTCCTAGGCGCACCAATAGGGGCCGGCCGGCCTCCCCCCTTGCTCCTTTATATACGGGGGCAGGGGGCACCCTAGAACACACAAGTTGATCTCGCCAACCGTGTGCGGTGCCCCCCTCCACAAAAACACACCTCAGTCATACTGTTGCAGTGCTTAGGCGAAGCCCTGCGCCGGTAGCTACATCATATCCGTCACCATGCCGTCGTGCTGACGAAACTCTCCCGTGAAGCTCAACTGGATCAAGAGCTCGTGTGACGTCATCAAGCTGAACGTGTGCTGAACGCGGAGGTGCCATACGTTCGGTGCTTGATCGGTTGAATCGCGAAGAAGTTCGACTACATCAACCGCGTCACTTGACGCTTCCGCTTTCGGTCTACAAGGGTACGTAGACACACTCTTCCCCTCGTTGCTATGCATCTGGTAGATAGATCTTGCGTGATCGTAGGAAAATTTTGAAAATACTACGTTCCCCAACACACCCATGCCCACCTTCTAATGAGAGTAACTCTTTATCCCATACATTGTTTAATTTCCCTTTGAGTTTACCGAAGGATGAATGTTATGATGATTGCCATCACCCCATTGATTCGTTTGAAATATCCCTTTTTGATGATGCTTGATATACTTGTGGCCAAGATGCCAATATGAATTATGCTTATGGAGATGAACTTGATGTAGTTCCTTATGTTAAACATGAAATTGTTGCTATTGCACCCACACATGATAGTCCAATTATCTTTTTGAATTCTCCAAGTACACTATATCGGAGAAGTTTGCACTTGTTAAGGATTACATTGATGGGTTGCTTTCTACAACTGCACATGATCTTTTTGATGAATATAATATGCATGTGCTTGCTGCTCCTACTTGCAATTATTATGAGAGAGGAACTACATCTCCACCTCTCTATGCTTTCAACACAACTAAATTGCAAGAAACTACTTATACTATGTATTGGCCTTTACTTGATGTGCATGAATTGTTTTTTATGACATGCCGATGCATAGGAAGAGAGTTAGACTTCGTTGTTGCATGACACATATCACTTTGTGCTCCTTACTAAATGCCAAATCATTGCTATTTAAAACTGGCTTTGATATACCTTGGGATCCGGGTGGATTCATTACTTGAGCACTACGTGCCTAGCTTAATGGCTTTAAAGAAAGCGCTGCCAGGGAGACAACCTGGAAGTTTTAGAGAGTCATTTATTTCTGTTGAGTTCTTTTATAAAGTTTTAAAAAAGAGGGGAACCTAAACTCCCCCCCTCCTCCTATATGCAGCAGTGTAACACCTCTTCTCCCCACTGTAATATCTACTTAAACATGGTGCTCAACGCTATATTATTATCCAATGATGTGTGGCTATCCTATGATGTTTGAGTAGATCCGTTTTGTCCTATGGGTTGATTGATGATTGTTGATTGGTTTGAGTTGTATGTTTTATTATTGGTGTTATCCTATGGTGCTCTCCGTGTCACGCAAGCATGAGGGATCATCGTTGTAGGGTGTTGCAATATGTTCATGATTCACTTATAGTGGGTTGCGTGAGTGACTGAAATACAAACCCAAGTAAGTGGGTTGTTGCGTATGGGAATAAAGAGGACTTGATACCTTATAATGCTATGGTTGGGTTTTACCTTAATGATCTTTAGTAGTTGCGGAAGCTTGCTAGAGTTCCAATCATAAGTGCATATGATCCAAGTAGAGAAAGTATGTTAGCTTATGCCTCTCCCTCATATAAAATTACAATAATGATTACCGGTCTAGTTATCGATTGCCTAGGGACAAATAACTTTCTTGTGACAAAAAGCTCTGTACTAAAACTAATTTAATTGTTTCTTTATCTAGACAGCCCCTAACTTTTATTTATGTGCTCTTTATTATCTTGCAAACTTATCCTATCACACCTACAAAGTACTTCTAGTTTTATACTTGTTCTAGGTAAAGCGAACGTCAAGCGTGCGTAGAGTTGTATCGGTGATCGATAGAACTTGAGAGAATATAACTTCTACCTTTAGCTCCTCGTTGGGTTCGACACTCTTACTTATCGAAATAGGCTACAATTGATCCCTTATACTTGTGGGTTATCATGGAGTTTTGAACCTGAAGGCACCCAGGGGTGCCTAGGCGCCCCCTGTAGGTGCCCAAAATGCCAGGGCGCCTAGGCAATCCAGGAACCTTCTGGAGCCCTCCTTTCCTTCAAACTTGCCCCCCAAAGTTGTGGAGCCACCATAGAAATTTCAGAATTTGTGTAGTTATGGGTTTTGGGGAAATTACAAAATGGTGGCGGGACTCGGATCAAAAAGTAACATCCCATATGAGGAGAGGCTCTCGTCCTCCACAGCCATGGCCACCAAAAATCAGTGGGGAAACCCTTCTCCCACCTAGGGAAGGGTAAGGAGAAAGGGGAAGTAGGCCCCCCCTACCCCATCTTCTCGGGGTGCTAAAACGCCGGCGGGGGAACCCTCATCACCACCATCATCTCCAAAACACATCCATCATCACCATGTCCACCAACAACCCCTTCAACATTTCCACCATGTTCCTCTCCTCCAGGTGAGAGTGACTTCTTGTGGGCACATGGGGTGGATCTTATATAGGTGATGGAAAATAATGTAATAGTGTAAAGATTTATTTAGTATTGACCTTTGGTGTTTGAGAAATAATGTTAGAATCACTTTGTTGTGTCCAATGTTTATTGCTAGGGCCGTATTAATATGATTTTAGCTCAGAACCATGTCTGTCTTTTGTGTTTTAATTCATGATCGTACGTGCAAGTCATATGCACCTGATTTAGTTTGAACCGGAGACCCTGAGTGTGACACAGCGGGGTATTAAAGGGGATGACTATAATTTGGGGATTACATGTATTCATGGAGTGTTAATGCATTTTTTTGTTGCCTTGTATGGTCAACTTAATTATCCTTAGTTTTCTTTATGGACACTCAAGCAATGGGAGTTGGACTACCGTAATGAAAGACAAGATTTTTAAGCACATTTCACTATTTAAGGAGTACATGTCTGCATTGTTCGAGATAATTCAGAAGTCATGCTACATCAATGCGCTATGTAATGATTTATTTTGCACGGGCAATACCCACCCTATGCCTACACTTTTCATCACTCCTTAATCTCTCTAAAATATTTTATATGTGGCAATTGTTGGGTATTTGCTGCTTGTTAGTGTGCTCTTTGTTACTCTGCTGCAACCTACACCAATCAATCAACTTGTTACTTACTAAGGTAGGCACTAAAAGTGCAAAGACAGTCTTGTGAGTGACACACATAACTTGAAAGAATAGTAAACATACCTTTAGCTCCCTCGGGGTTCGACAGTCATATACTTTCACATCCACATTGGAGAGTGCTACAATAAATGTCCGGACCGCGCGGTTCGGACACTTTATCCCCTCCAACGTCGTCCATCAAACGTCCGCGGACCGGTTTGCACACCCAAAATCTCGCAAACCGGAAGCAAATTGGGGGAAGTTTGTGGACGCCCGGACCTCCGCCGCGTAGGCGTCCGACACCTGTCCCACACAAATCCATATCTCTCTCTCTCTCTCTTCCCGCTCCAACCGCTATTCCGCTCTCCACATCGCATTCATCTCGCTCCGGGGCGAACATGCCCGGGCACTAACACATGTCGGTCGAACAACGCAGCATTCATACCGATGTGGCGGTCGAAGGGCCTGCTCCAGCCCACCGCCCGCACCACGTTAATGTCGTTTCAAACCAGACGTGACCGGACAGGTAACGGGATGGCTTCCTATCACATTCAAGCGGGCAAACCGTTCGGCCACCCGCCCCACATTCACGCCAGTGCGACGAATGGGTAGTCGTCGTTCTGCCTTCCCAACGCATTCAAGTCAGCGCTTCTCCTGCCCGAGCGCCCACTATTTAAATTGTGCCAGCCATGGCACAAATTCGCACCACCTTCGAGCCCCATCTCCCTCCGTTCGACCTCCACCGGCGCACAACTGCTTTCCTCCCTCCTCCTTCGATGGTCGTAGACACAACGACCAGGACCGCGGGCGTGTGGTGGAAGAAGCTCTCGCAGCGAGCTTGTGCATGACTTGTAAGTCGCGCGCCGCATTGAGGCGGGACTGCCTCCGAGCTCACTTGAAGGAGAGCTCGCGCGACAAGGATTGGAGGAGGCGTCCGACGAGGAACAGGTGCCCGCGATGGTCGTGTACATCATGGCATAGGCATATACACACTTCGACGATGTCATGGTGTAGGCATAGCAGCAGGAGCAAGCAGCACCGCCGGTCTCCGCTTTTCTAATGCAGCAGGAGGAGCAGTGGTATAACCTTCAGCTCCTTGAGCAGGACTGGCTCGCGGAGGGTAAGATCTTCAACGAGCTGACCATTGGTGCCATGGTCGTGGAGGATTCGGGCTTCGTCGATGAGCGGCAGAACTCTTTGAGTCCGTGTACAACACTCGCACCATCCGCCGTGAGCGGTGGCGGCTCCGCGTCAACGAGGCGGCATACGAGCTCTTGTTCGAGCAGATCGCGATAGAGGAGGACATGGATGTGGAGCAAGCGGTAGCAGGCGGGAATGCCGCAATTGTGAGCAGGTTGGTGTCGTTCATGCCGGGCCACAACCACAACGACCCAGTCGACCTCGCCTCCATCGGCTATGTCGGCGGCCAAGAGTTAATAAAAATAGCGTGTCCACTCTTATTTGATGCACCGGGTTGGATGGTCAGCTCCACTAAAACTGTTCACGGACACGTCCGAACGTTTTCGTGGGCCCGTTTTAATGGACGACATGTGTGCCCCAAGACCGGTGGCATGTTGAAAAAACACAAGAGGGGAGCAGCTTGTTTACGAGCAACGCTGCATCTACATAATTTTGTTAACCTGTAAACCACTCATATTTCTGTTTTCTACGAGAAAAACCAAAGGAGTCGATTTGTTCTAGTTGGAGCCGAGTCCCGGACTTCGAACAAAGAGTGGCCGTTTGTCATATCACGTGCACGCAAGGCATCATCCTTCAACCGAGTATCAAATGCAAGCATACAGCACCAGATGCTGCTCCCCTCTAACCGCAACCACCACCCGTTGTTCATTAGCGAAGCCTTTCAGAAGGCTAGATCCGTGGCGCACGTGACCAGCACGGAGGCCGCGCATAGACAACGGTAGATTTCATCATTTCAAGCCTCACCAGCCTGGATCGCATGAGCAATAAAACATCCTTAATTAGCCTGCTCCAGGGCCAATCAGAGCACGTACGTACGTTCTCCTAATACCGTTGTCCCGAGTTGTTTACCAATCCGATCCACATTCCACAGCGAGGCCTGCATGTGGCTATCAAGGAGAAAAGCTGCTGAAACCCAACCAAACCAGCCGCTCTTCATTAATCCCGCTGTCTTTTCATGCATTATTGGACTAGTTTATTCATCACAGCTGGGGTTTGCAGGCACCCACATCCAGCAGTTTTCATCTAGACCAATGATCACGTAGGTTTTCTTTTCTGTTATTTCAGATAGAACAAAAATGCTTTGTTTTCGCCCAGGGTTTCTGCATTCTTCAACCATGTTCCCGATGATTCTGACTGTCGAACACCAATCCAGCGATCTTCCACGGTGGATAATGAAGTCCCAGTACACAAGGCTACGCATCGTCAGATAACTACATTTGTGATCACCAGCAGTCTGTCAGTCAGCCAGTCAGTCACGCGGAGTACTGCTATGCAAGCAAAAGAAGTCGCGCGAGTGATGGAAAACTACCCTAAAATAAATAAAGACGAGACTTTTATGCAGTACTTCGTACTGAAAAGCGACATGCCAGTGAGCCACAAGCTAGAATTTCGTTGTTGCATTAGTTGGCCAGGCACGTACATCGTTCTACTAATTCAAAGTTCGCAACAGCAGTGCCTTTTATTTATGATGAGTTACAGCCAGCCAATTAACAACACAGCCAATCTTCTCTGCACCGTATTTGCCAATTTTTATTGCCGTCGGTAGGCTTGTTAAGACGTCACGCGCGACACCTAATCCGCATCATTTTCATGCGTGGTTTTCATGTTCGTGACTAGCTCGCTCGCTGATCACAGGCTTGTTTTTTAAAGTGAAAAAAAAATCATCACGTAAAGCTTTTCGTCATGATGCACGCCACACGGCCGATGGTTGTTTCCTGTCGCTAGCTTGCCCTCCTTTCTCGTGCTTGAAAACATGAATATGTTTATGCAGGCAAAGCAGGGAAATCTTCTCCCCAGGGAAAAAAAATGCGATCGAAATCTCGAAAGGGAAAAGCGGCAGCATCTTCACTGATGTGGCACTAATACTAGACTAATATAAAGTGAGAAAGAGGAGATTTGTGGAATCTTTCGAAAATTATATTGTTTATATGTTGTGTCTTCTTGTTTTTTCGAAAAGTATGTGCCTTCTTGTAGTATACGGAAAAGTTATGCTGGCCACACCTTTACACAACGTACAAACGAGGCCAAGTGGCCAATAGATGTATGGATCACAACACACTTTGCTGCTAACATACAACATATATGGTTAAACAACAGAACAAAAAGGGAAGAAAGGAGTTGGAGACACACAACTGCTATGGAGAAAGGAATCGAGCTTTGAGTGGCCGGGACACTTTCTCACCGGTGGCTTTCGTTTCGGAGTGCTAGCTTATTGGTGAAGCTGATGTACAATTGGAAATTTCTTTATGTTAATACTCTTTTTGTCAGAAAATACTTGTTATCAAAATGGACAAAAAAAAAGTATGTAAAACTAAAATACATCTAGATACATTCTTTTTTATTCAGTTTAATGACAAGTATTTCCGAACGGATGGAGTAGTAGTATAATCAGCTGTGAGCTTAAAGGTGCAGCCGAAGCACCAAAAACAGTAAATTAGCTCTTCACCAGCACTCCAGCAAACATGCTTATTTGGTACTCCTCCGTCCGGAAATACTTGTCATCAAAATAAATAAAAATTGTTGTATCTGTGCAAGAACTCATATGTCATGCCTCCCAATATGTCTTGGAGATCTTGTATGATACAATAATAAAAAATGGCTTTCAAATGACAAAATAAGAGCTGCAGATTTTTCACAAACATTAACAAGGGAAAATATCATATGAAAACCAACATTTGGTGAAAATCAATGAAAATCAGGCGAAAACGATGATTTAAAGTTTCAAAAAATACGGGGTGTTGAGAGAGTGATGTTCTATTGTCTTGCAAGATTTCACGTTCAAACACATTACGAGATGTGAGCTATCAAAAAAAATCTGCATTGAATAGTGCCAAACATTAACATCACTATTTATTGCTGAATTTGCCTTTTTCATAGCTCGCATTCCGTAATGTGTTTTTAACTTGAAATTTTACAAGATAATAAAGCATCATCCTCTTAACATCCAACAATTTTTCAGATTTTTCTGAAACCTTGAAACATGATTTTTACGAAGTTTTCTTTGAATGTTGGTCTCCATAAACCGATCGTTTGAAATCCACTTGCATCTGTTCACATGCACCTCAACGTACATGGTTGGGCCTGTAGTACGTCTGTACAGATACCCATTCTCAATCGTTGATGGCCAGAGGGGATTAATTTTCTACGGCACGGCGTCAACAAACCAGCTTGTCCTCCACCAGCCAGGCCTCAAAGACCAGATAGGCCTAATATAAAATTACCCGTTCATTGGACCTGATACGCGCCAGAATTAGACCACTGAACTACCACTGCCATTGTCATACCACTGGTGCTACAATATAGTAGGAGTATGTGCCATGACATCACAAAAATTTCTACCTAATCCCAAGGCTTAAACTAATCTGAGTACTCACACCGCAGAGGCATTCATTCTTCTACCTGCCCTAACACACTAATTACTATTCACAAATCACAATCAACGCCACCAGACATGAGCCAGGTAGGCTAGAACATGATCCTGCGGTCCAATCTGGATCCGACGGCCGAGATCAACGCGGTGGTCTTCTCCTGGAGCACGTGCACCACGTCCGCCATGGACGGCCTGAGCCCGGGGGCATCGCTGACGCACCGCATCGCGAGCTCCGCGACGACCGAAGCCTCGTCGGCGTTGTATTTGCCGGTAAGACTCCGGTCCATCACATCGGCCACGTTCCCCTCGCTGACCGTGGGGCACACCACCGCGGTAAGGCGGCGTCCGGTCTCGCGGCACACGGCCTCCCTCCCGGTCACCAGCTCGAGCAGCAGCACGCCGAAGCTGTACACGTCGCTCTCCTTGTTGGCCACGCCGGTGCGAAGGAGCTGGGGATCGACGTAGCCCGGGGAGCCCATGATGGCGCGCCCAGACGACCTGCCCCGACCCGCCGTGGCCGAGACGCCGGAGTGCGCGAATCCGAAGTCGCAGAGCTTGGCGTCCATGTTACCGTCGAGGAGGACGTTGGACGCCTTGATGTCGCCGTGGATGACAGCCGGGCTGCTTCCCTCGTGGAGGTACTCCAGCGCCGTGGCCACCTGGAACGCAATCGCCACGCGCCGCGACCACGGCAGCGGCGCGGCGCCGTCGCCGGCGTGGAGCCTCTGGTGGAGGTCGCCGTTGGGCGCGTACTCGAAGACGAGCACGCCCTCGTCCCGCTCGTCGCAGTAGCCGAGCAGGCGGACGATGTGCGGGTGGCGGAGGGAGAGCAGCACGTCGAGCTCCTGGCGGAAGGCGCGGTGGAGGCGCTCGCTGCTGCAGTGCACCTTGACGGCGGCGAGGCGGGCGGAGGAGAGCGAGGCGAGGTAGACGGTGCTGAAGCCGCCGTGGCCGATGACCCGGGACGAGAAGGCCCCCGTGGCGGACTCCACCTCGGCCCACGCCATCTGCCTGGCGGCGGTGCCGTCGGCCTCCTCCTCCTCCCACACCGCCGGCTCCGCGGCGACCCGCGAGCTGGCCGCGCCCGCCTCGCCGCGCTTCCGGACGTCGGCCCCGCGCCGGCTCACGCACGCGAACAGGCCGCACCCTTGAAACATTGTGCGCGCGGATGGATCGATCGGCTCTCCAAGTCCAAGTGAGGCGAGGAGTGGGAGTGGGGGGAGAATAGGTTCTCCTCTCGTCTCCTGCCCTTGCTTGGGTTTTGTTGCTGGTTCTTGGCGCTGCTGCCTTCCTGGATAAGCTGGTGCTGGTTGGACAGATGAGAGAAGAGAATCAATGGGCTCTCGCTGGCTCACTGGCGCCTTGTATGCTACGGGTCAAATGCATACCTGTGTATATATATGTCAGGCCGGTGGCTGGCTTGCTTTGCATCTTGTGTTCTTCTCGCGAGAGTGGGCCACACACCAAGCAAATCATTGCGCTGCATGACAAGGGAGAGGCGATTCTTTGAGGAGCAGTGGGGACGTACGTCATCAACATCTCCCTGACTCCCTCTAACTTTGTTTTCTTTTATATTTATATTTCGTTTTCTTTCCTACAGTGGGTCGTCCAACGTGTTCTTGACCCTGTTGCTTGAGGGGCTGGAAATGGTTATTTATTGACGATCGCTCTAAGTGGGAATGTTCATAGACGCGGCTAGCTAGCTCGGGTCCTACGTTATTTGATATTCAAGCTTTTTCGACGGGGTGGAGGATTTTAAACACGTTTCTAGTTGGAGTGCGCCGGTGGTACTCTGCTTTAAGCCCAATGCTCAATGCTAGCGGACTCAGGAGTGTCGGTTCGAGCGGACCTGACTGAAAAAGCCGTGTCAGTCTACTGTTGCCCGTGTTGACTGCAATGAGTTCGATTTGTTGCAGAGTTCAGTTGCACCGTTGCGAACATCTTACTGCATGGCCAGCAAAGCACCATTCTTTTTTGGGGGCAGCCTTTGAAAGATTTACAACAAAGTCTAACCCCGAATACACCCATACTGCACTGCGGGGTGTAGCACGTCCATACGCGGCAAGCGCATGACTAACTTTATTCTGCGTGCGACTAATAAGAGTAAATGAAATCTCCCTATGAACATCTTGTGCTAATCTCTTAATCTCCTCAAAGAGCACTCGGTACTGTGATCTATCTTTAGTACTCCCTTCGTTCTAAAATACTTGTCATCAAAATGGACAAAAAATGATGTATCTAGAATCAGAATACATCTAGATGCATCCCCTTTTATTCATTATGATGACAAGTATTTCCGGACGGAGAGTATGTGCTAGCAGCATAGGCACCGCTTCAGCACTATCCAGCTCCACCATAATGGGCAGGTTCGTCCCATGTAAGGCCAGCTCCAGGCCCTCTTTGCACGCGGCCAGCTCCGCCCGATACATGAGAATGACTAAAATCCTTTTTGTGACGGTCGATTTTATCTGAACTGCTGGATCTTGATCCAACGGATCTGCAGTCATCTTTCGCCTCAAACCCGACGCACAATGTTCATCTTCTTTCTCTGGCCGCCCTCTAGCCCAGGCCGAACCGCCAGCCTCCGCCGCCCGCGGCTGGCGGCGCTTCAGCGACCGCCTCGTTGCCCCGTCCTCCTTCTTTATAAAGGTGTGGGTCATCCCGAAAGTAATGTCTTAAATCATAGATTTTTTTTCTGATATGTGAAGCTAGGTGATATAAATTTAGCAACAATGTAATTAGCATAATCAACATACCATGGAGCATTACGAGAAGCATTTATGATAGCTAATTGTTCTTCGGGAAAGCTATCATCAATAGGAAGAGGGTCATCAAGAACATTTTCTAACCTAGACAAGTTGTCTGCAACGGGGTTCTCAGCTCACTTTCTATCAATAATATGCAAATCAAATTCTTGCAGCAAGAGAACCCATCTAACAAGTCTAGGTTTAGCATCCTTCTTTTCCATAAGGTATTTAATAGCAGCATGATCAGTGTGAACAGTTAATTTAGAATCAACGATATAAGATCTGAACTTATCACAGGCGAAAACAACTGCTAATAATTCTTTTACTAGCATAATGAATAACGTTCAATTTCTTATCAACTCGTTGTCCTAAAACAGCACCAACAGCATAATCACTCGCATCACACATAATTTCAAGGGGTAAATTCCAATCAGATGGTTGAACAATAGGTGCAGAAATCAAGGCTTTCTTAAGTATTTCAAATGCTTCTACACAATCATCATCAAAAACAAAAGGAACATCTTTTTGCAAGAGATAAGTAAGAGGCCTAGAAATTTTAGAGAAGTCTTTAATGAACCTCCTATAGAAACTAGCATGACCAAGAAAACATCTTATACCTTTAATATCTTTAGGACACATCATCTTTTCAATAGCGTCTACTTTAGATTTATCAACTTCAACACCTCTTTCAGAAATCTTATGCCCTAAGACAATACCTTCATTAACCATAAAGTGACACTTCTCCCAATTCAAGACGAGATTAATTTCTTCACACCTCTGCAAATCTTGATCAAGGTTGCTTAAACAATCATCAAAAGAAATTCTGTAAACGGAGAAATTATCCATGAAAACCTCAGCAATTTTTTCACAAAACTCAGAGAATATAGCAGTCATACATCTTTGAAAGGTAGCAGGTGCATTGCATAAACCGAAATGCATACGTCTATAAGAAAAAGTACCAAAAGGGCAAGTAAAAATGATCTTTTCTTGATCCTCTTTTGATACAGGTATTTGAGAGAAACCGGAATAACCATCTAGTAAGCAAAAATTTGTATGTTTGGATAGTCTTTCTAGCATTTGATCAATAAAAGGTAGAGGGTAATGAGTTTTTCTAGTAGCTTTGTTCAATTTGCGGAAATCAATTACCATTATATAACCAGTAACAATTCTTTATGGAAACAATTCATCCTTATCATTAGGAACAACAGTAATACCTCCCTTCTTAGAGACACAATGAACATGACTTACCCATCTACTATCGGCAATAGGATAAATTATACCCGCCTCCAGAAGCTTTAGTATTTCATTTCTTACCACTTCTTTCATCTTAGGATTTAACCGTCGTTGGTGATCAATAACTGGTTTAGCATCGGGTTCCATATCAATTTTGTGCTGACATAGAGTGGGACTAATGCCCTTAAGAACATCAAGAGTATATCCAATAGCAGCACGATGCTTCTTTAGAGTTTTCAATAATCTCTTTTCTTCATGCTCTGAAAGGTTAGCACTAATAATAACATGATATATCTTATTTTCATCAAGATAAGCATATTTTAAAGTATCAGGTAATTGTTTAAGCTCAAACACGGGATCACCCTTGGGTGGAGAGGATCCTCAAGGATTTCAACAGGCAAAATGTGTTTCAAAATAGGCCCTTGATTAAATAATATTTCATCTAATTCCCTTCGTTCATTCATAAACATATTATTTTCATGGTCTAGCAAATATTGTTCTAAAGGATCAGTAGGAGGCATGACAATAGAAGCAAGACCAAAAATTGCATCCTTACTAGGCAATTCTTTGTCACGGGGTTGTCTACTAAATTTAGAGAAATTAAAATCCTGAGACTCATCCCCAAAACTGACAGTAACAATTTCTTTCTCGTAGTCTATCTTAGCATTAACAATATTCAAGAAGGGTCTACCAAATATAATGGGGCAAAACTCATCTTGTGGACAACCAAGAACAAGAAAATTAGTAGGGTATTTTATTTTCCCACACAAGACTTCAACATCTCTAACAATCCCTATTGGTGATATAGTATCTCTATTAGCAAGCCTGATAGTAACATCAATTGCTTCTATTTCAGCAGGTGCAATTGCATTCATAATTTCTTTATATAGCATATAAGGAATTGCACTCACACTAGCACCAACATCACATAAGCCATGATAACAATGCTCTCCTACTTTACTGGAAACAACGTGCATGCCAACAACTGGTCTATGTTTATCTTTAATATCGGGTTTAGCAATTCTAGCAGCTTCACCAACGAAGTAAATAACATGCCCATCAATATTATCAACCAAGTGATCCTTAATCATAGCAACATTAGGTTCTACTCTAATTTGTTTAGGGGGTGTAGGTGTTCTAGCATAACTCTTACGAACCACAATTGAAGCTTTAGCATGATCCTTTATTCTAACAGGAAAAGGTGATTTCTCAATGCAAGCAGTAGGAACAATAGGATCAACATTATAAGTAATAGTTTCTTCTTCAACTTTATAGGTTCCACTACTTTCACTCCAATGGGAGGATGATATTTAAACCACTTCTCTTTAGGGTGATCAACTTGAGTAGCAAATGATTTGCAGAAAGAAGCTACTATCTCAGAGTCAAGTCCATATTTAGTGCTAAATTCATGAAAAACATCGGTATCCATAAAAGATTTAACACAATCAAACTTATGGTTTATACCTGACTCATTACCTTCATCGAGTTCTCAATCTTCAGAGTTGCGTTTAATTCTTTCTAATAAATCTCATTTGAATTCAACTGCCTTCTTCATAAAAGAACCGGTACAAGTATTGAGCATGGATTGATCATTACGAGAAAGTCGAGCATAAATTTTTTGAATAATAATTTCTCTTAAGAGCTCATGATTGGGGCATGAATATAACATTGACTTAAGTCTCCCTCAAGGCTGAGCGATACTTTCTCCTTCACGAGGGCAAAAATTATATATATATAATTCTGATCACGATGAACCAGATGCATAGGATAAAACTTCTGATGAAATTCCAATTTCAATCGGTTGTAGTTCCATGATCCAATATCATCTCATAACCTATACCGTGTCAATGACTTTCCTTTCAAATATAAAGGGGAGACCTTCTTCTTGGCATCATCCTCGGGCAAACCTGCAAGCTTAAATAATCCACAAACTTCATCCACATAGATTAGGTGCATATCGGCAGGGGCGATCTCACCGTCCGGGCACCCTGGGCACGTGCCAGGGCTCGAGTGCTGTGGATTTTTCGAGTAGCTGGAGTCACATTCGAGGAATACATACGATATAGGTGCAAAAATATAACAACTTATTTAATTGGGTTAGTTTGGGCGTCGCTTTTCCCCTTTGGACTACTCACACCAGAGCAGGACACCTAAGGCCCATCCACTAATTTATTTACATGGGACACGCTAGGGTAGTCAGATTGATCTCCAGCCTGCTGGCTGCATCGCTCGACTCGCCTGTTTGGATGCCTCGTACGTTGTTCGGCTGTGCGCCGCACCGCAAGACTGTGCCCGAGCAGTTTCGGCGTTGGAGATGGTTGCCGGCTAGGCGGACTGGTGGAGCACCGATGACCGAAAGACCACCAATTAGGCTACGATTCCACCAAGCAACGATCGGGATATGAAGTGGAAGCTCATGAGTCAAAGCGGCATCCCCTATGGTGGGAATTCCTCTCTAACGGATGGTGGCGCGTCCTCCTCATCATCAGCACTTCAGGGAGTTAGTCACGCGTGCAGCACCGGCAAGTGCCCAACCTGCGCAAGGTCATGGCCAGGAGGCAGCAAACTGACAAGGGCGAGGGCCAACAATGGCCGCGGCAAACGACTACTAGGTGAGTTATCCGACTCCAATTATGTTTGTTCAACTACATAATTGATCATACTATATATTAACACTAGTGTGTTGGCTGTTTGATAAATCAAAGTACATTTTAGTTTATAGCGTGCCCAGGCTTTGGCAATTCGCTAGCTCCGCCACTGCATATCGGGATGTAATGTTTCATCTCCTGCATAAGGATTAGCTAGCAGTTTCTCTATCATACTCGAAGAAATTTCATAATAAATATTTGTAGTGGGTGCAGTAGGTTGAGGAGTAACTCTTTGTTCTTCCGGTCGGGGTGAAGATACCCGAACAAGCCCCTCAAGGATTATTTTCCATAGTAACAAGTGACAGTAAATTTCAGCACATTATATAAATGTTTCCTTACCAATTTCCACTTACCGTAGGCAGTTCACTCCCCGGCAACGGCTCCAGAAAAGAGTCTTGATGACTCACAAGTATATGGGATATATCGTAGTCCTTTCGATAAATAAGAGTGTAGAACCCAACGAGGAGGAGAAGGAAATGGCAGGCGGTTTTCAGCAAGGTATTTTCTGCAAGCACTGAAATTATCGGTAATAGATAGTTATGTGATAAGATAATTCGTAACGAGTAACCAAAGTAACTAAGGTGCAGCAAGGTGGACCAATCTTTTTTGTAGCAAATGACAAGCATGGACGAACTCTTATGTAAAGCAAAATGCTTCCGAGGATACATGGGAATTGTTGTCAAGTTAGTTTTCATCATGCTCATATGATTCACGTTCGTTACTTTGATAATTTGATATGTGGACGAACCGGTGCTTGGGTGCTGCCCTTACTTGGACAAGCCTCCCACTTATGATTAACCCATCTCGCAAGCATCTGCAACTATGAAAGAAGAATTAAGATAAATCTAACCATAGCATGAAACATATGGATCCAAATCAGCCCCTTACGAAGCAACGCATAAACTAGGGTTTAAGCTTCTGTCACTTTAGCAACCCATTATCTACTTATTACTTCCCAATGTCTTCCCCTAGGCCCAAATAATGGTCAAGTGTCATGTAGTCGACGTTCACATGACACCACTAGAGGAAAGACAACATACATCTCATCAAAATATCGAACGAATACCAAATTCACATGATTACATATAACAAGACTTCTCTCATGTCCTCAGGAACAAAATTAACTACTCACAAAGCATATTCATGTTCACAATCAGAGGGGTATTGAATAGCATTAAGGATCTGAACATATGATCTTCCACCAAATAAACCAACTAGCATCAACTACAAGGAGTAATGAACACTACTAGCAACCCACATGTACCAATCTGAGGTTTTGAGACAAAGATCAGATACAAGAGATGAACTAGGGTTTGAGAGGAGATGGTGCTCTCCTCCGCGCCTCCTTCTTCGACAGCGCCGTCCATCCCCATTGCGCAACAACAGCTCCCTCGCCTCACCTGTGCATCGTCCACCGCCGTCGCCAACTGCTCTGGCCGGCCTCCTCCGCGCCCGGTCGTTGCCGGCGACCATGGCCAGCGTCGCGCCCCTGCCGTCTTCTTCGCCTCCTGCCACGAGCGCCGAGGATCCATCTACACCTCGCCGTGGGCCTCCGTCGCCTCCTCGGTGGCCTCTGCTTCCCTCGACGCCCGTCCGCCTGCGAGTCGTCGCCGCCTCGTCATCATCACAGGAGTACATCATGCCCGATGCCACACAACAGCCCACAGCCACGCTAGCAAAGCTCCAAGGCCGTCCCCGAAGGACATGGCTACGCCGAGTTTGTGTACCCACGTTGTGTGTTTTCTGCCACCAAGTACCAGGACGACAAGGACCGCCAAGTTCGTGTACCGCCGTCTCCGGAATCGACAAGTACCACGACGTCTTTGGGAGACCCGTGTACATCAAGTTCCACTACCACGAACGGTTACAGTGTTGTGGATCCGGCAAGTCCGAAGACCGCGTGGACGTGAATTACCTCTACTTACCACGACGGCTCTCGAAGGGTTCGAATTCGTCAAGTTCCACTACCGAAGACCCAAGTTCATCTACGTGTGTACCACTACCGTCGCCAAAGACCCGTGTAACGCAAGCGTCAAGTTCGACTACCTTCGTGTGACCCTCTACGCCCGACGTTGCGACAAGTACCCCTACCGACGACCCGAACGTCTATGGAATGTGAACGACTACTTCCACTACCCTCGCGAGAACGACTACTTCCCTCGACGCCCCGATCCACCCCGAACATACGCTTTAAAGGTATAACCCTGAGACGATGACCGTGAATGAATGCATGTGTTGTATGAGATGCACCCTTGTTTGCCTCAAGTCCGAATTGTCGGTGCACATTGCCCCTCTTTTGCCTTGCCACCGACATGTGGGAACCCGGTATCCGGGAGTACCCCACCATCTTGCTTGACTCGCTCACGCCACCCTTCTTTTGCACCGGTCTCTCCACGAGTTACCGGAATCGATATGTTGCCGTGGCATCATTTTTGGATTATTCGCCGTAGCACCCTTTCTTTCCACCACGGTGACAATTGCTTCTTCACATGCTCATGTCAACTTTTAACAAAAAATGCATAAAACTTGCATATGTCATCCGCATCATGATAACAACATTTAAGATGGTTAAACTTGTTGTTTGCTTAATAATTGCGAAATATGCACATGAGGATTTTCCGGAATTGTTGTTGTTATTTCCGGCCTCATTTAAAATGCCTAGATAGGTAGTTTCATTATGCTTCACCTCTTGCATGTTAAGAACATTTAAACTTGTTGGGTTCATAAACGAGAGCGAACTAAATAATTGAATGAGGTGTTCCGTTAGTATGCAACTTGTTACATATTGAGCTCCACTTAATTTGTAGTATTGTTTGTTGCACTTTCCCATGCCCATTTAATCTTGTCATGCATTATACTTAGTTGAGCATCATGCCGTGTTTCTGCTTGTGTGTTTACCATGTTGTTTGCTTCTTTCCGGTTGTGCTTCTTCTCATTAGTTCCGGTTTCGTTGCGATCGTGAGGATTCGTTCGACTACACTTGGTTCGTCTTTGTGGCTTCTTCTTCTTCATGGACTCGTTCTTCTTCCTAGCGGGATTTTAGTCAAGATGACCGTCACCTTGGATCTCATTACTATCATTGCTATGCTAGTTGTCTCGATGCTATCGCTATATGTCATGCTACACATCATTTGTTGTCAGCCTCTCATTGTTGTCATGAAACCTCTAACCTTTGACACCATCCCAGCAAACCGTTGTATCGCTATGTTACCGCTTGCTCAGCCCCTCTTATAACGTTGTTAGTTGCAGGTGAAGATGAAGATTGCTCCATGTCGGATCTTGGATATTTTGGGAATATCACAATATCTCGTAACTAAATTAATAGCACCTATATACTTGGCAATGGGTGGAAGGCTTGGCCTTTTGCTCGGTGTTTTTTTCCACTCATGCCGCCTTAAGAACCGATAAACCGGTGTTATGTTCCTTGATTTTGCATTCCTAACGCGGTTGGGTATATGAGGACCCCTTGACAGTTCGCTTGAAATAAAACTCCTCCAACAAGGCCCAACTTTGGTTTTATCATTTGCCTAATAACTAAAAAACTTGCATAGGGACTTTTCGGACCCCGAGGACTTAATTTACAACCCGGGCCAGTGCTCCTCATGAATGTTGGTCCAAAATGGCAGTAGCCGGGGCCACCAAAGGTGTGCCAGCCGGAAACTTAGCCAATCCGGACGTGGCCTGAGACGAGATACGCACGGCTACTATCAGGGTGTCGGCACGCCGGGAGGTCTTGCTGGACTTGTTTTACCATTATCGAAATGTATTGTGCACCGGGATTCTGAGTCTGATCGGGTTGTCCCTAAGATAAGGGGGTTTTACCTCTGCTGATCGTGATAGCTTGTGATGGGCTAAGTTGGGACACCCCTGCAGGGTTATGATCTTTTGAAATTCGTGCCCGCGGTTATGTGGTAGATTGGTATTTATTAATGTCCCGTTGTAGAAAACTTGACGGAGGATCCAAAATAAAATACACCAACCGCGTGAGTAACCGTGACCGTCTCTTTTCATTTTGAGAAGAGAACACGGTGGGGTTATGTTTGACTCGTAGGTAGTTCAGGATCATTTAGCGATCATTACTAGTTTGCGACCGTTTGCGTAGATGCTCATCTTATTCTTGTACTCGTAAGTTAGCCACCACATAATGCTTAGCCGCTGCTGAAACCTCACCACTTAACCTCTCCATACCTATTAAGCTTTGCTAGTCTTGATACCCATGGGTATGGGATTGCAGAGTCCTCGTGCCTCACAGATACTACAATCTTGCTAGTCTTGATACCCATGGGTATGGGATTGCTGAGTCCTCATGGCTCACGGATACTATTAAAGTTGCAGGTGCAGGTTTCCGATGACTTGACGTGAGCGCATTGATTACTTGTGTTGGAGTTCTTTCTTCTTCTTCGTTGTCAATCTTGGATTAGGTTTCTGGTCGGCAGCCTGGGATATCAGGATGGATGTCGTTGTGCTTTTCGTGTTTTCATCCGTAGTCGGATGTCTTGTGTATAATGTGTTGTATTCATGTGGAATTGTATGATATGTATGTATCCCCATCTACTTATGTAATGGTACGATGTAATGATATCCATCTTGCCAAGTGATGGCTTCTCGCCCCTCGTTGGTTACCCCAAGTGGAAGGTTTGAGATGCAGTGTAGCGGAAGTTTTCCCTTGGCAATACCAAGGATTGATTTCCCTGAGACTCCCAGTTTCAACAAGAAGGTGTCAACTGCTAACGGCGCCAGATATTAGCAATCAACGTGGACCTGCACACAGATACAAATAACTTTGCTCCCAACGAGTACAGAGAGGTTGTCAATCCCTCCGGCCTTGTCGTTTACAAAGGATCAACGCAAGTGATAATAGTGATAGGTATTGCTGCAATAGTAAGTAAAAACGGAAAGTAAATAGCGGATGTGATCAATGATGGTAATATGGACCGGAGTCTCATGATGTTCACTAGTGATGTCTCTCTCCCAAATGACGATAAAACAGCTATGTGAGGTAAACGAATTACAGCTGGGCAATTGACAGGACCATGTGCGCAAACCAATGCTGACTAAGTTGCAAGAAAGGTAGAGGTTCAAAGCATGGGCGGTACGCCAAGGCAAGTAGACAGAAATCCATCTGCATCTACTACTAATCATCCACCTTGAGATATCTATCCAGAACATCTCGCTGGTATTAAGTTGCGAGTCCCACCCATAGTGTAAACTCAAAGCAACAGACAACTGCATTAAAAGAACTTTGCGTAAAGTAAACAATCCTTGCACCCACGGGCACAAGCACCGTTGTTTTCCCTATTGTGGCAACAACACATCCCCTAGACTCATGTTTCTGTCACTCAAGCTAGTCATCGAGGGGCATGAACCCACAATCAAGCATAACGTTCCCTCTTGGAGTCACTACCTACTACTTGGCCAAAGCAATAAATAACAACGGAGAACATGCAAGAATTACTTACGAACATAAATATAAAAGAGGTGAATCAAATATATTACTCAAACACAATCTGAACATAATCTCATAATCCATCGGATCCCAGCAAACTCATCATAGCAACAGCATAAGGATTACATATGTGCCTCGATCATGTAGGGCAGCTCACGAGGACTAATTAGTGAAGCACAAGAACGGGAGGAGAACATCACATAGCTACTAGTCATGGACCCATGGTCCAAGGGAGACTACTCACAACTCATCCGGGAGGCGTCCATGGTGGTGGAGAAGCTCCCGGTGGTGATCCTCCCCTCCGGTAGGGTGCCGGGAAGAGTTCTCCTGGTGCTCCCGATCTTGGAAGCGCGGCGGCGGCGGAACAGAGATGAGATCGCGAAAAAGGGTTCCCGTCTCGAGGGTTTCGGGAGACGATATAACTATATGCCAAAGGGGGGCATCAGACGAGGCCTGGGGGGCCCAGGCGCCCCCCCCCCCCCCCCCCCCCCCCC
>LR738710.1:730020910-730119530 GCA_902687465.1 Secale cereale
CGCGCCACCAGGGCGCCTGGAGCCCTGGTGGCCCCCCTCCGGCTGTACTTCGGGTACCGGGAAGCTTCTGGAACGCTGATTTTTTATATAATTTTTCCGGGATTTTTCTGGCAGTTCTCGTAATGGGAAAACCTGAAATACAAAAACAGCCGAAAACAGAAACTGGCACTGGGGTGCACTGAGTTAATAGGTTAGTCCAAATATGATCAAAAGTGTATGGAAGTGTATAAATATCATAGCAATATCACCCAAAAGAGGCATGGAGCAAGCAGAAATTATAGATACGTTTTGGACGTATCAACATCCCCAAGCTTAATTCCTGCTCATCCTCGAGTAGGTAAATGATAATAAGAATAATTTCTGTGGTGACATGCTATTAACCATATAGGACTTTTTCGTAGTCATATGACAAAAGCTTACTGAGACAATGAATCTGTAGTAATTAAGTTGCCTCATGAGAAAATCACAAAGAACTAAAAGTTTTACAATATGATACTGAAACATCAAATAGATTTGTAATGAGCATGGTGTGCAAATATGATAAAGTGATATCTCGCTTGCCCCCTTTAGTGAAGCAAAACATAAATGTAGGGGCACCTCCAAGGTTTAAGTGATGACTAGATACAATGGTTTCAAAATAAACGATATCACAATCATGCAAAAGACAATGCTACTTTGGGACAATGCACATTACACTCAGAATGACAATCATGCTCTCAGTAGTTGGTGCTTTTAAAAAGAAGGTGGGGACTCTCGAACCGTGGCTTTTGTTGGCAAGGTTGAAAACCCGTAGTCGGAAACAAAGACAAAACATGTACCAGAGCTCTTGGTTTTAAAAACAGAGGTAATAATTTTTTTTGATTATGCATGTTTCGTCAACGAATGCTAGCAGACAACTCAATCACTTCTTGAGATGGACAAGTTTCGAGGAACGGCTCCCGAATGAGGACGATCACATCCTCTTAATCTCCTTTGTTTATCACTGCCAAAGTTTTCTGATTTCTCATGAACAAAGCGTGAAGGAGGGTTTGTTTGTTATATTAATTTTGAGCCGGGCGCACTCAATGCCAGTTCCTTCTCGTATTATGGGTTTGCACATTATACATGCAATCCCGGGGTGAAGCTTGTCCAACTTAAAAAGATCATGAATTAACTACTACTTCCTCATGAACTTAAAACAGAGGCACAAAACAGGAATGCTTTTCTTTGAATAATTTCGAGATGGTACATGCAAGTCTTCGTTAGGAATGGCAGGTAAATACCATGTAGGAAGGTATGGTGGACTCATATGGCATAACTGGTATAAAGGAATTTGGATGCACAAGCAGTCAGTCCGCTTAGTACAGGTGGAGGTTAGCAAAAGACTAGGAGCGACCAACTAAGAGAGCAATGACGGACATAATCATGCAGAGCGACAAAGCAACATTGAATCAGGCATGGAAGTTATATCGCTACTCAGAAACTAAAGATCATCAAGGCTTGACAGACTTTCTTTACAGTCTTAAATATGTGTGAGCATACGCCAAGTCAATCAAAATAAATTCTCGAAGGAAGATATTACTAAACCATACCACATCATAGGCAAACAAATCATGTTGGTACTCCAATAACACATTGGGAACCCCCCAGCTATTCGAGACTAACCATAAGAAAACATGAACTACTAAGCGCCATTATGCACGTAGCATCTTTATCATAGACATATCAACCAATGCAACGGAAGCAAACTCTCTTAATAAGATAAGCATGATAACTAAAGAGAGTTCAAGCAACCAACTAAACAAAAGCTCTTTAAAAAGATAAGCATGAAAACTAAGAGCTAAGCATGATAGTAGCTATTGAAAGACAAAGAACACACACAGCAAAGATAGACATGAAAATTCTATGTTATGTTCTAGGTAGAAGTGGAGCGTGTTTCTCTCCCACATAAAGAAAGCTGAGTTCCGACTCGTTATGAAAAGCTAAAGAAAACTAAAACGGAAAACTAAAAGCAAGACGCTCCAAGCATAGCACATAACACATGAAGTGATTAAAATATAGTGGAACGAAAGACGAACTGATAATGTTGATGGAGAAGGGGATGCACGGGGGCATCCCAAGCTTAGACGCTTGAGTCTCCTTGGATATTTCTTGGGGGTGCATGGGGCATCCCCAAGCTTGAGCGTTTGACACTCCTGAATCGTTTTATCATCTTCCCTCGCACACTTGAAAACTCCCTTCATACATAACTCATCATAATCTGATTAGCGAGGTTAGTACCCATAATAAAATAATTGTTCCTTGCTGGAAATAAGGATATTCTTGAAGGTATACTGTTTCTCAAGATTGCCAAAAGGTTTTTGCAAAGAAAAAGCAAGCTCTAGGTTTGCAAAATGAAGGAAAGGCAAAACAGGACAGAATCTGTGAAAAACAGAACAGCAGGTAGTAAATGATTTTTTCGGGGTACTTCTGCAACTCTAATAAAAAAACTCAAAACAGATGCACGAAAGACAATTATATAGAGCACGCTGTCGAAACAATTCAGACCAAAAAGATGATCTGGTGATTTTATACGAATTTTTCTATCCAAGGACATAATCTGTTTCCTGGGCAGCACGTCACAACTTTTGAACTTTCTTGCAATCAGAGGCTACACTTGGCACAAAATTGAAAAGCAAAGATACAATGATGATGCTACTGTAGTAACAACATCAAGACACAACAAAAGCAAAATAAAATTTTATTCATGTGGGCTGCCTCCCAAAAGCGCTTTCTTTTATGCCTTTAAGCTAGGCATAATGCAAAAAGATCAAGTTTTATCAAGAGTAAAAGAATAGCTAGCCCGTATAACGGACTCAAAAGGTAGCTTAATCTTCTTTCGAGGGAAGTGTTCCATCCCTTTCTTGAGAGGAAACTGGAATTTTATATTCCCCTCTTTCATGTCAATGATAGCACCAACGGTGCGTAGAAAAGGACGTCCCAAAATAATTGGACACGAAGGTTCACATTCAATATCCATAATAGTAAAATCAACGGGAACATAGTTGTCATTGACAATGATAAGAACATCGTCGATCCTCCCCAAAGGTTTCTTTATGGAAGAATCAACGAGACGAACACCAAAAGAACAAGAATCAAAAGGTTTCAATTTAAGCATATCATATAGTCTTTTGGGCATAATGGAGGTACTAGCTACAATATCACATAAAGCATAGCAAGAGAAGTTGTTTATCTTAATTTTAATAATAGGATCCCAACCATCTTCTAGCTTTCTAGGTATGGAGGCTTCTACTCTAAGTTTCTCCTCCCTAGCTTTGATAAGAGCCTTAGTGATATGCTCTGTGAAGGCAAGGTTAATCGTGCTAGTGCGGGGATCTCTAGACATCTTGTGAAGGAAATCAATAACTTCGGTAAGAGTGCAATTGTCAAAATCAAGGTCACTACTATCAAGTAAGGTGGTAGTGGTGTCCTTTAGGTTCACTTGTTTGGTAGTTTCTATAGTCATAGCATCACCATTAATAGGTCCAACGGGACCAGGAGTGCATTGGGTGCTAAGAGTTTGGATATCCTCAACAACTTGGATAGTAGCAACAGTGTGGTGGGTAGGAAGGCTCTTAATTATATCTTCTTCCTCCCTTTCTCTAGCCCATCTCTCTTTAAGTTTAGCCATCATCCTAATGTTTTCATTAATTTGCACTTGGATAGCATTCATAGGAGTGACCTTCCTCTCCTCAAGAGGAGAAGTTCTAATTTTAAGCAATTCTACTTCATTGGCTAAATTGTCTACCTTCGAAGAGAGATCACCTAGTTTGTTTAGTTTTTTCTTCTACACTATTATTAAAAGCTTTTTGGGTAGTGATGAAATCTTTAAGCATAATCTCTAGTTCAGAAGTGGAGTTCTTGGTGCTAGGATAAGCATTGTTGTTCCCATAGGAATTAGAGGGGAACGGTCTAGGATTGCTACCAAAATTACTCCTATAAGCATTGTTATTAAAATTATTTCTAGAGATAAAGTTCACATCTACTTGTTCTTGAGCAATCAAAGAATTTAAAGGAACATCACGAGGATCAACAGAAGATTGCTTCGAAAGTAGAGACATGATCAAGTCAACTTTTTCATTTAGGGAGGAAATCTCCTCGACAGAGTTTACCTTCCTACCTGTTGGAGCGCGCTCGGTGTGCCATTGGGAATAGTTGGTCATCATCTCATCGAGAAGCTTCGTGGCAGCACCAAGTGTAGTTGACATAAAGGTTCCTCCCGCGGCCGAATCTAACAAGTTCCGCGAGGTAAAGTTCAAGCCTGCATAAAAAGTTTGGATAACCATCCAAGTAGTCAAACCATGAGTAGGGCAGTTCTTGATAAGAGATTTCATACGTTCCCAAGCTTGGGCAACGTGTTCATTATCCAATTGTTTGAAATTCATTATGTTACTCCTTAGTTGGATAATTTTAGCAGGTGGATAGTATTTTCCAATAAAAGCATCTTTGCACTTGTCCCATGAATCTATGCTATTTCTAGGCAAAGACTGAAACCAAATTTTAGCTCCTTCTCTCAAGGAGAAAGGAAAAATCTTAAGCTTAACAATATTACCATCTATTTCTTGGTACTTTTGCATATCACAAAGTTCAACAAAATTGTTTAAGTGTAAAGCAGCATCATCTCCAGCACCGGAGAATTGATCTTTCATAACCAGGTTCAGTAAAGCAGGTTTAATTTCATACGAAGGTGCTGAAGTGGCAGGTGTAGTGATAGGTGTGCAGATAAAGTCATCGTTGTTGTGACTAGTGAAGTCACACAACTTGGTGTTCTCGGAGGAACCCATAGCAGCAAGCAAGCAAGATAACTATTTTTGTGATTTTCGATAAAAGATACTAAAGCAAAACTGAAAGGTAAACTAACAAGACTAAGAGCAAAGGTAAAAGATAGCGTGCAACTCCCCTATCCTGAAGAGTGGAGTCCCCGGCAACGGCGCCAGAAAACTTTGCTTGATGGCTTCTCGCCCCTCGTTGGTTACCCCAAGTGGAAGGTTTGAGATGCAGTGTAGCGGAAGTTTTCCCTTGGCAATACCAAGGATCGATTTCCCTGAGACTCCCAGTTTCAACAAGAAGGTGTCAACTGCTAACGGCGCCAGATATTAGCAATCAACGTGGACCTGCACACAGATACAAATAACTTTGCTCCCAACGAGTACAGAGAGGTTGTCAATCCCTCCGGCCTTGTCGTTTACAAAGGATCAATGCAAGTGATAATAGTGATAGGTATTGATGCAATAGTAAGTAAAAACGGAAAGTAAATAGCGAATGTGATCAATGATGGTAATATGGACCGGAGTCTCATGATGTTCACTAGTGATGTCTCTCTCCCAAATGACGATAAAACGGCTATGTGAGGTAAACGAATTACAGCTGGGCAATTGACAGGACCATGTGGGCAAACCAATGCTGACTAAGTTGCAAGAAAGGTAGAGGTTCAAAGCATGGGCGGTACGCCAAGGCAAGTAGACCGAAATCCATCTGCATCTACTACTAATCGTCCACCTTGAGATATCTATCCAGAACATCTCGCTGGTATTAAGTTGCGAGTCCCACCCATAGTGTAAACTCAAAGCAACAGACAACTGCATTAAAAGAACTTTGCGTAAAGTAAACAATCCTTGCACCCGCGGGCACAAGCACCGTTGTTTTCCCCCTTGTGGCAACATCACATCCCCTAGACTCATGTTTCTGTCACTCAAGCTAGTCATCGAGGGGCATGAACCCACAATCAACTGTTTTTTTTCTGTTAACAAACTCGGCCTTCTATTATACTCATATAAAAAAATTGGCCAACAAGAAACTCCTATTGACTTTTTGGAAAATAAAACAAAAATTCAAGGACAAAAAGTGTGAAGAGTAACTTCAATATAGTGCTGACTTTTCTGGACGTAGCTGTTCTGATCCCGGGCTCATGTGAGCTCGGGTGAATATTAAAATAAAAAATAAAAATAATCTGAATATTTTGTGTGTCAAACATTTACGAATGTTTTTATTGGTTATAAAGTTTCATCACCATATGACATTCGTGAAAAACGTGGCAAAAACACATGATGCTTCAAAATGTTATTTTTCAAAAGCATTTCGGAACATCGTGTTTTTCTTTTTTGCCACGTTTCGCACGTACGTATGTCATCCGGTGACGAAACTTTGCAACCAATCAAAACATCTGTCCATGTTTAGCACAAAAAAAGTTCTCCTACAATACCATCAAAGTCATTCCTTGGCAAAAAAATAAAATTCACAAGTAGACCACTTGATTATTTTATTGCCAAAAAGCGAATTTTCGACATTTTTTGTGTTTACTACTTATTTTTATTGAAGAACAGGTGCATATACACATAGCTTCCAAACTTTCGCCTGTCATAAGTGGCACAAACTACCCGAGGCAAACAATGTTTATTATCAAAATAATCGCATGGGGGCGTATATCAACAAGCAAAATTAATGCTAAACTGTGAAATCTTCGCACATGTAGAAAGCAGGTTGGAGCACATATAAAGGAATAAAAGCTGCTAAGCTAGGAGCCACCTTGCCCTTGCCAGCCAAGATCTATATAAAGACAAGATCCGTATGTACTTTACAAATATCTATATCTCCATCCTGAACATAATTCCGGATGGAGTTGAAACGGCGCTTGATGTGCTTGGTCTTCTTGTGAAACCAGGGCTCCTTGGTAATAGCAATAGCACCAGTGTTGTCACAGAAGAGAGTCATCGGGCTTGACGCGCTTGGAATGACTCCTAGGTCGGTGATGAACTCCTTCATCCAGATTCCTTCCTGCGCTGCTTCAGAAGCAGCTATGTACTCCGCTTCACATGTAGATGCTGCCACCACGCTTTGCTTGCAACTGCACCAGCTGACTGCCCCTCCATTCAAAATATACACGTATCCGGTTTGTGACTTAGAGTCATCCAGATCTGTGTCGAAGCTAGCATCGACGTAACCCTTTACGACGAGCTCTTCGTCACCTCCATAAACGAGAAACATATCCTTAGTCCTTTTCAGGTACTTCAGGATGTTCTTGACCGCTGTCCAGTGTTCCGTACCGGGATCACTTTGGTACCTCCCTACCAAACTTATGGCAAGGTTCACATCAGGTCTGGTACACAGCATGGCATACATGATAGAACCTATTGCCGAGGCATAGGGAATGACACTCATCTTTTCTCTATCTTCTGCCGTGGTCGGCGACTGAGTCTTACTCAATCTCATACCTTGCAAAACAGGCAAGAATCCTTTCTTTGACTGATCCATATTGAACTTCTTCAATATTTTGTCAAGGTATGTATTTTGCGAAAGACCAATGAGGCGTCTTGATCTATCTATAGATTTTGATGCCTAATATGTAAGCAGCTTCTCCAAGGTCCTTCATTAAAAAACTTTTATTCAAGTAGGCCTTTACATTTTCCAAGAATTCTATATCATTTCCCATTAGCAATATGTCATCCACATATAATATGAGAAATGCTACAGAGCTCCCACTCACTTTCTTGTAAATACAGGCTTCTCCATAAGTCTGTATAAAGCCAAACGCTTTGATCACCTCATCAAAGCGAATATTCCAACTCCGAGATGCTTGCACCAGCCCGTAAATCGAGCGCTGGAGCTTGCATACCTTGTTAGCGTTCTCTGGATCGACAAAACCTTCCGGTTGCATCATATACAACTCTTCCTTGAGGAAGCCATTAAGGAATGCTGTTTTGACGTCCATTTGCCATATCTCATAATCATAGAATGCGGCAATAGCTAACATGATTCTGACTGACTTCAGCATCGCTACGGGAGAGAAAGTCTCGTCGTAGTCAATCCCTTGAACTTGTCGATAACCCTTAGCGACAAGCCGAGCCTTATAGATGGTCACATTACCATCCGCGTCTGTCTTCTTCTTAAATATCCATTTATTTTCTATGGCGTGCCTATCATCAGGCAAGGCCACCAAAGTCCATACTTTGTTTTCATACATGGATTCTATCTCGGATTTCATGGCTCCTAGCCATTTATTGGAATCTGGGCCCGCCATCGCTTCTTCATAGTTCGAAGGTTCACCGTTGTCTAACAACATGATTTCCAGTATAGGGTTGCCGTACCACTCTGGTGCGGAACGTACCCTTGTGGACCTTCGAAGTTCAGTAGTAACTTGATCTGTATCTTCATGATCATTATCATTATCTTCCTCCCTTGTCGGTGCAGGCACCTCAGGAACAGTTTCCTGCGCTGCGCTACTTTCCGGTACAGGAGTGGTGACTATCACCTCATCAAGTTCTACTTTCCTCCCACTCACTTCTTTCGAGAGAAACTCTTTCTCCAGAAAGTATCCATTCTTGGCAACAAAGACTTTGCCTTCAGATCTGTGGTAGAAGGTGTACCCAATAGTTTCCTTTGGATATCCTATGAAGACGCATTTCTCCGATTTGGGTTCGAGCTTTTCAGGTTGAAGTTTCTTGACATAAGCATCGCAACCCCAAACTTTCAGAAACGACAGCTTCGGTTTCTTGCCAAACCAAAGTTCATACGGAGTCGTCTCAACGGATTTTGACGGAGCCCTATTTAAAGTGAATGCGGCAGTCTCTAAAGCATAACCCCAAAAAGATAGCGGTAAATCGGTGAGGGACATCATAGATCGCACCATGTCCAACAGAGTACGATTTCGACGTTCGGACACACTGTTACGTTGAGGTGTTCCGGGCGGTGTCAATTGTGAAACAATTCCACAGCTCCTAAGGTGTGTGCCAAATTCATGACTTAAATATTCACCCCCACGATCCGATCGCAAGAACTTTATTTTTCTGTCACGTTGATTCTCAACCTCATTCTGAAATTCCTTGAACTTTTCAAAGGTCTCAGACTTGTGTTTCATCAAATAGATATACCCATATCTACTCAAGTCATCTGTGAGGGTGAGAACATAACGATAGCCTCCGCGAGCCTCAACACTCATTGGACCGCACACATCGGTATGTATGATTCCAGCAAGTTGGTTGCTCGCTCCATTGTTCCGGAGAACGGAGTCTTGGTCATCTTGCCCAAGAGGCATGGTTCGCACGTGTCAAATGATTCATAATCAAGAGACTCTAGAAGTCCATTCGAATGGAGCTTCTTCATACGTTTGACACCAATATGACCAAGGCGGCAATGCCACAAGTATGTGGGACTATCATTATCAACTTTACATCTTTTGGCATCTACACTATGAATATGTGTATCACTACGTTCGAGATTCATCAAAAATAAACCATTGACCAGCGGAGCATGACCATAAAACATATCTCTCAAATAAATAGAACAACCATTATTCTCCGATTTGAAAGAATATCCATCTCGCATAAGACGAGATCCAGAAACAATGTTCATGCTCAAAGCTGGTACTAAATAACAATTATTCAGGTTCAAAACTAATCCCGAGGGTAGATGTAGAGGCAGCGTGCCGACGGCGATCACATCGACCTTGGAACCATTCCCGACGCGCATCGTCACCTCATCCTTCGCCAGTCTCCGTTTATTCCGCAGCTCCTGTTTTGAGTTACAAATGTGAGCAACTGCACCGGTATCGAATACCCAGGAGCTACTACGAGTGCTGGTAAGGTACACATCAATAACATGTATATCATATATACCTTTGACATTGCCGGCCTTCTTGTCTGCTAAGTATTTGGGGCAGTTCCGCTTCCAGTGACCCGTTCCCTTGCAATAAAAGCACTCTTGTTTCAGGCTTGGGTCCATACTTTGGCTTCTTCCCAGCAACAGGCTTGCCAGGCGCGGCAACTTGCTTGCCGTCCTTCTTGAAGTTCTTCTTACCCTTGCCTTTCTTGAACTTAGTGGTTTTATTGATCATCAACACTTGATGTTCTTTCTTGATGTCAACCTCCGCTGATTTCAGCATCGAATACACCTCGGGAATGGACTTCTCCATCCCCTGCATATTGAAGTTCAGCACGAAGCTCTTGAAGCTTGGTGGGAGCGACTGGAGGATTCTGTCAACGACCGCTTCATCTGGGAGATTCATTCCCAGCTGAGACAAGCGGTTGTGCAATCCTGAAATCTTGAGGATGTGCTCACTGACAGAACTGTTCTCCTCCATCTTACAGCTGTAGAATGCGTCGGAGACATCATATCTCTCGACTCGGGCATGAGCTTGGAAAACCATTTTCAGCTCTTCGAACATCTCATATGCTCCATGGTGCTCAAAACGCTTTTGGAGCCCCGATTCTAAACTGTAAAGCATGCCGCACTGAACCAGGGAGTAATCATCACTACGCGACTGCCAGACGTTCAAAACGTCTTGGTCAGCATCGGGAGCAGGTGCATCACCTAGCAGTGCTTCTAGGACATATGATCTCTTGGCAGCTATGAGGATGATCCTCAGGTTACGGACCCAATCCGTATAGTTGCTACCATCGTCTTTCAGCTTGGTTTTCTCTAGGAACGTGTTGAAGTTGAGGGAAACTGGAGCGTGGGCCATTTGATCTACAAGAGATATTGTAAAGAATTTATACTAAGTTCATGATAATTAAGTTCATCTTAATCAAATTTTAATGAACTCCCACTCAGAATGACATCTCTCTAGTCATCTAAGTGATACACGATCCGAATCGAGTAGTCCGTGTCCGATCATCACGTGAGACGGACTAGTCAAAAACGGTGAACATCTTCATGTTGATCGTATCTTCTATACGACTCGTGTTCGACCTTTCGGTCTTCCGTGTTCCGAGGCCATGTCTGTACATGCTAGGCTCGTCAAGTGAACCCTAAGTGTATCGCGTGTGTAAATCTGTCTTACACCCGTTGTATGCGAACGTTAGAACCTATCACACCCGATCATCACGTGGTGCTTCGGAGCAACGAGCTTTAGCAACGGTGCACAGTCAGGGGAAACACATTACTTGAAATTTTAGTGAGAGATCATCTTATTTACTACCGTCGTTCTAAGTAAACAAGATGCAAAAACATGATAAACATCACATGCAATCAATTAAGTGACATGATATGGCCAATATCATCTTGCTCCTTGGATCTCCATCTTCGGGGCACCATGATCATCTTGTCACCGGCTCAACACCATGATCTTCATCATCATGAACTCCATCATCGTGTCTTGAAGAAGTCGTCACGCCAACTATTACTTCTACTACTATAGCTAACGTTTAGCAATGAAGTAAAGTAATTACATGGCGTTATTCAGTGACACGCAGGTCATACAATAATAAAGACAACTCCTATGGCTCCTGCCGGTTGTCAAGTTCATCGACATGCAAGTCGTGATTCCTTATTACAAAAACATGATCAATCTCATACATCACATATATCATTCATCACATCTTCGTTCTTGGCCATACCACGTCACATAGCACATGCTGCAAAAACAAGTTAGACGTCCTCTAATTGTTGTTGCAAGTTTTACGTGGCTTCTATAGGATTTCTAGCAAGAACGTTTCTTACCTACGCCAAAACCACAACGTGATTTGTCAACTTCTATTTACCCTTCATAAGGACCATTTTCATCGAATCCGATCCGACTAAAGTAGGAGAGACAGACACCCGCCAGCCACCTTATGCATCTAGTGCATGTCTGTCGGTGGAACCAGTCTCACGTAAGCGTACGTGTAAGGTCGGTCCGGGCCGCTTCATCCCACAATACCGCCGAATCAAGATTGACTAGTAACGGTAAGAAAGTTGAACAAGATCATACGCCCACAACTGCTTTGTGTTCTACTCGTGCCAAGATGCTACGCATAAAACCTAGGCTCAGATGCCACTGTTGGGGAACGTAGCATAATTCAAAAAAATTCTACGTCTTCACCAAGATCCAAGTATGGAGACATCTAGCAACGAGCAACTAAGAGTGCATCTACATACCGTTATGAAGATTGCGTGCGGAAGCTTTCAACGAAGCAAGGATGAAGTAGTCGTACTCTTCACATTCTTCGTCACCGATGATCTAGCGCAGAACGGACGGCACCTCCGCGTTCAACACACGTACGGTGCAGCAACGTCACCTCCTTCTTGATCCAGCAAGGGGGGAGGAGAAGTCGTCAGAGATCCGGCAGCACGACGGCGTGATGACGGATGCAGTGGAGATCGCAGCAGGGCTTCGCCGGGCTGCCCTGCAAAGGAGTTGGGAGGTGTGACGGGAGGGGGAGAGGCGCCAGGGCTGAGGTGCGGCTGCCCTCTCCCCCCCCACATATATATAGGGGGCCAGGGGGGCGCCAGCCCCTTGCAGATCCAATCTGCAAGGGGGGGCGGCGGCCAGGGAGGAGTCCCCCTCCCCCAAGGCAAGTGGTGGCCCCCCCTCCCCTTAGGGTTTATCCCTAGGCGCAGGAGAGGTGGGCCTCCCTTGGTGGTGCGCCAGCCCAGGGGGCTGCACACATCCCCTTGCGGCCTGGGGGCCCCACCGGGATGGGTGGCCCCACCCGGTGGACCCCCGGGGCCCCTCCGGTGGTCCCGGGACGCTCCCGGTGACCCCCGGAGATCACCCGTTGGCCGAAACTGGACTTCCCATATATCAATCTTTACCTCCAGACCATTCCGGAACTCCTCGTGACGTCCGGGATCTCATCCGGGACTCCGAACAACTTTCGGGTCTCCACGTGCATTAATCTCTACGACCCTAGCGTTACCGAACCTTAAGTGTGTAGACCCTACGGGTTCGGGAGACACGTAGACATGACCGAGACCACTCTCCGGTCAATAACCAACAGCGGGATCTGGATACCCATGTTGGTTCCCACATGTTCCTCGATGATCTTCATCGGATGAACCACCGTGTCAAGGATTCACTCAATCCCGTATGTTATTCCCTTTGTCCATCGGTACGGTACTTGCCCGAGATTCGATCGTCGGTATCCCCGATACCTTGTTCAATCTCGTTATGGCAAGTCTCTTTACTCGATCCGTAATCCATCATCCCGTGACTAACTACTTAGTCACATTGAGCTCATTATGATGATGTATTACCGAGTGGGCCCAGAGGTACCTCTCCGTCATACGGAGTGACAACATCCCAGTCTCGGTTCGTACCAACTCAACAGACACTTTCGGAGATACCCGATGTGTACCTTTATAGCCACCCAGTTACGTTGTGACGGTTGGCACACCCAAAGCACTCCTACGGTATCCGGGAGTTGTACAACCTCATGGTCTAAGGAATAAATACTTGACACCGAAAAGCTTATGCATTACGAACTATACGATCTCGTGTTATGCTCAAGTTTGGGTCTTGTCCATCACATCATTCTCCTAATGATGTGATCCCGTTATCACCGACATCTCATGTCCATGGTCAGGAAACCGTGACCATCTGTTGATCAACGAGCTGGTTACTAGAGGCCTACCAGGGACTCATTTTGGTCTATGTATTCACACATGTATCGCTGTTTCCGTACAATACAATTCAAGCATGAATAACAGACAATTATCATGAACAAGGAGATATAATGCTTTTATTATTGCCTCTAGGGCATATCTCCAACACATTCATCTTGTCAAATATGTACTGAACTATTGTCGTCACGGGTAATCTACGTGCACCTTTGAGCACCCTATTGAAGCATTCGGCCATATTGCTTGTCATTTGACCGTATCTCCGGCCATCTTCATCAAAAGCACGTGCCCATTTGTTCCGATATTGAATGTGCCTATTCATACGTGAGTTGTTTGTGGCCTTCATACACGATCTTGCCATCCACCCTTTTGCCTTGGCACATGTGAGTTGGCACACAACTCACTACATGCCAAGTTGGACCTCCTTTCCATGGTCTTGCACGCACAATTCATGGACATTTTTCATCTTCACTTGCACATGCAACCGTGTAGCGCACATTGATGTCCGAGTGCACCACCTTGTGTGGACGATAATGCGTAACCGAGTAGTTGTCCACCCACATCTTCAATTCCAACAAGGTCTCGAACTTAGACCCTTTAGCCATCCGGTTGTCGTCACCCATATCACGGTGAGAGCTTGGCCTAACACCGAGAGATACACATTGGCCACCATCTACCACGGCTTCATCCGCGAGACTAACATCCTTGAACAATTTAGTCCGATGATCCCGACGGAATACCTTCTCGAAAGCTTCAGCCTCCTTCACCGTGAACCCCTCCGCATCAACTTCTTCATCGGGACCATCGTCATCCGAGTCCGATGCATATGCACGGGAAAAAGGGATGGATTGGTCCATTGTCTCTTGCAAATGATATTTGTCGAGATCACCCACATTGTTGGCATGGAGATCAACTTCATTGTCATCGTCCGCATAATCATAATTGTCCTCTTCCTCTTGCAAAGCTTCATCTTGGTTGTTTGTAAACGGACTCAATGTTTGACGCACTTCTTGGATCAAAGCAGGTTCATCAATTTCATCTCTCTTCAAGGGTGGTGGCCTACTATGAACCAAAGCAGGTTCATCAATTTCATCTCGCTTCAAGGGTGGTGGCCTACTATGAACCAAAGGAGGTTCATCAATTTCATCTCGCTTCAAGGGTGGTGGCCTACTATGAACCAAAGGGGAAGGTTCCCGGTTCAAGTCCAAATGCAAACTTGAATCAACCTTCTTCGTTGCAAATAACTCAAGAGCCTTGTCAAGTGATTCGGCCACCGTTTCCTTGTATGCAACCCAACGTTGCTCCGAGTTGACGCGCATTGTCTTCCAACGGACGTGCATTCCAAAGCCTACATTATGCCTTCCCTCCAACTCAACGATATCACTAAGGTCCATCCAATTCAATTCTTTTCTAACTTGTTGCAAGAGCTCCTCATAGCTAGGACTACTATCAAACACAATGTCAAGCTCATCCGGGTCCGGTACAATATTTCCTTTCCAAAATGCGTCTTTGTCCCCATGATGAACAAACACACATGTTCTTTCCATCCCTATAAGCATTCCAAAAACACAAGGTAACATTGCTTTCATGAGTACTAAATGCAAAGATTAACAAAGAATGGAAACCCTAATATATATATCAAACAACACACATAACCATAACCCTAACCATAACCCTAACCATAACCATAACCATAACCTAACCCTAACAACAAAATAACATCACCAATAAGAACACACATAGAACACCCCAAATCACTAAATCCCACTTCTCCATTCAAATCACTAGATCCAAGCAAAACTAGCAACATTTGAGCAATTTGATAACATTTCTTGGATCAAAACAAGGGGATCGGAGGTGATTACCTTTAGGGAGGGCTTGACTCCGAAATCCACGGACAAATTCTTCAAATAAGCAAGATTTGAGAGAGGATTTGAGAGGGGAAGAGAGTGGGAGAGGGGCCTAAGCTCGGGTGGGGGAGTGGGAGAGAGTGTGGGTGGGGGAGTGGGGGTCCAGCACGGCTGCTGGATAAGTGGTTGTGCAGCGCCTGGCTCGGGGGCGCTGCACATTACAATGTGTGGCGTCTGAGTGGGAGGCGTTGCACGGCCGGGTGAGGGCCAGGGGGCTGCCACGGTGGACAGGCGTGCAACGCCTCTAAGGCAGGCGCTGCACAGTAGGGTGCAGCGCCGTCGTGGCGGGCGCTGCACAAAAGGGTTACGGGAGTAAAATAGTTTCGCGAGCAGTTCATTCTGTGAATTGGTTGCCACAACAGGTCAAAATAGTCAAATTTACCGGGTTCAGCACAGCGGCAGCACGACCCGGCGACCGCCGTCCGCCGACGCACAGTAGCACAACAATCCTGCATTCGCAGTAGCGTGCAACAGCGCTTGTACAAACCATGCAAGATGCAACCCACGAGGGGCGGGCGGAGCTCCGAATCCAAGCCAGTAGCCACCCCCCGCACGCCATAAACACGAGAGAACACGGAAAGCACCTGCCCTGGCATGATCGCATCACGCACGCGGTCCGTCGCGATCCCCCGACGCTGACCCACCTAACGGGATCTCCCTTTCTTCTCCCCCCGCCTTTTCTTTTGGCCGCGGAAGACAGTGATCCCTCATCCTCTGCTACCGCTAGCACTAGCAGCATTATGCATGCACCACTCGTGCTGCAAATCTAACCCGTGCAGAGTAGCTAGCCAGTGCTGGTCGTTGGGCTATCCACTTTTATCCATACCAAGACCATCGCCCGAATCCAAATATTTGCGATACGTGATCGGGCGATCATTGCTCGGTCGAGGAGACCAAACAGGGGCATCACCGACGCGTGCGGCCCCCGTAGTCCGCACGCACCGGCGCGGTTCCCGGCGACGCAGGCCGCAGCTTGGTTGGTGCGATAGAAAAACACGAGCCGGGAAGCTTCGTGCTGGGAGCCGGGAGGGCAGCGGCGGGCGCTCGAGAGTCGAGATCGCACTGAAGGCTGAACGTGGCAACAACCTATGGTTGGGACGCGACATGCAGTGCATGTACTCTACTCTACTCTACTTCGACGGTGCGACTCTAGTCGAGCCGAATCGAGTCTCGCTCCTCGGTGCTCTGAACCGAAACCCTGTTCATGGTTTAATATCGTGTATATCGTATGGCCCTAGACGGACCAGCAAACAGCGCATGGGTTTGCGAGGCACGTCGAGATGCCTGTCGGCGTTGCACGGGCCTCGCTGAATAAACATATTCTCGTCTCAAATTTCAAGCCGGCCGGCCGGCCGGCCTATTTTCCTCCATTTTCATGGCGTCGAGCTAAAGCATCTCTCGAACGGTATCTATTATTTGTGATTTGCTAGTGTTTTGTATTCGGGGCTTCAGACTCTCTACTTCTCTAGGCACAAGGTTTGTGAGTTATCACGGTAGTAGTAGTACATAATATAGATTGGGAGCAGTAAGAGTGTCGGTCACAATCACATATTGAACACGAGCCTTTTTGTGCCACTACGTACCGTGCGTGCATGGCACCAGCACTGACATGAAGTCGCCTGGGTGTCAAATTGATGGCAGGTTCGTGCCTTTTCCGTGCATATGCCTCTCCAATCATCAAACGTCCAGTGCGCCAACAGTGATGCCACGTACGGGAAGGAGTAGCCACCACTCCAACTTAAGACGACCACACGGCCACTCAATTCGCCACAGTGTCATCCCAGTCCTCGGACTGGAAATGAGAAGGTCGCGTCACAAATCAGCCGTGGATACTGCAATGTAATCCCATCCCTAATTGGTTAACCCGTGCATGCACGCGTGCACGCTACAGGAATCAGGATGGGAATCGCGCTGCTGCATGTGTCCGGGGGCCGGAATTGACACGGGGACACGCGTACACCGATTTGCCTTGTTTGCGCGGCAGGAATCTTGCACCGGGATGCTGCTGCGTGCTTGCCTCTTGCCGCACGGCCTGATGGGAGATCAGCTCCGATGTTCATCGGCTAGCCGGTGAGCAGTCGCGGGAAAAGCAACTTGTTAATTGCGGGTCTGGGAATCAGTCTGGTGTTTATATGTGCAGCCCGTGTGGGAACATCCATGGAAAGAGATGAAGCGAGGAACAAAGAAAATCGGCATGTTCTCCTTGCTTGAGACATGAGGATCGTCAGGCGTCAACGTAGAATAGATAGAGAGATCAACACGCACGCAAAGATGTGTCTCGGACCACATTATCTAAGGATGCGGAGGCCCGTCGAATATTTCTTTTCTAGAGAAGTCCCGTCGAATAATTAGTGTCTCGAATTCTAAAAAGGACCAAATAGGGATTGTAAATTTATTTGCAAAAAAGGAAAACAAGTGATTGAAAATCTGATTAGGAAATAAGAGTTTTAGTTTATCCCAGTGGATGTGGAGAACGAGGAAGCACAAAACGTGGACTTTGGCTCCTACAAACAAAGAAGCGCCATGTCAGAACGGAGCTAATACTTGTTGAGATCCCTAAAAACAAAAACTCTTGGCATGATCAACTAATTCTCAACATTATAATTGTCTGATTTATGCAGAGATACGTGTGAAATTTTTGGGTTTTTGTTTCTTGTGCACGCTTCACATATTTTTATTGGGTTTCCATTTTTCTTTTCGGTGTGCAACTATAAATGCACATGTGATCGGCACCGTGAAATTACAGTTCCATACACTCATCAGCCGCACACGAAAAATGGAAGAGAAAGAAGAAAAGGAAAAATGGAAATACAAAACGTCTTATGTTGATGTCACTTGAGTGAGATTTAGGTTAACAAAGTAGAGATCATATAAAATGCTTACCGTATAATAATTTACAACAGGGATTATCAACACGAACAATTTTATAAATAGGTCAATAATTACCTAAACCATGTGATAGGTGAATTTTTTTTAGATGCACATTTTTTCACTGTCCAAAAAAAACTTTCGATTCGGCGATTTATCACTACTCCTGTGGTGACCGATAAGATTATGCCTTATCTTTACCATTTATCGTTTGGGCCGATTTATCTCTATGACAAGAAGTTTATGGGTATCTACCGATAAATCGGGCCTATTCATAGCGCTTATTCATAGCGCTATGTTTGCAAAAACTATGTTTATTTGTATTTTGTTGACCTTGTTACGCAATACGTATTGTTTTCCTATTTTGTTCGTCATTGTACGAGTATTTAAAGGCTACGAATCAAGGTAACACTTTTGTCCAATATTATTTTGATGTTGAATATATCATATTTTAGTGTTGAGAGCCTGTGATTTGAAAAAAATATCAATTAATAGTCGATTGATAAAATTGGTTAACTGGCCGATTCCTGATTAATCTTTAATCCCTAGCTGGCCGAGACGATAACGATAAGCGATATCCTCAACATTGCATTTTTTTGAAAAAATGGTAAACACCCTTAAATTCTGGAACATTTTCTAAAGTTTTCGGACACGACTAACTTCCAGACGGCAGGATTTTAGCGATAGGTGCGGCGATTCGTTCCTACCTGATCACTATCATTCCACGCTCGCTTTCACATATTTTTTTTCCTTCTCCCCAAAACCGCAGTAAATCGCTAGTGGTTTTCTTTTTTTGCTTTCTCTCTGCATAATATGAAAAGAAAATAAAAGTGCATGAAAGAGGATTCAAACGCAGGTCAATGCAATAGCTATTGAGCCTAATAACCAACTAAGCCACCTTTTGTTGTTGTCTATTGTAGATAAACATTGTTATTTGAATCTTTCTTATTTCTGCCATATCAAAAAATAATAAAGTTTGGCTTGGTAATTTTGGCATGAGCAGCGTGATAACTATGGTATGAGCAACATGATAAATGTACCGTGATAAGGCTGGTAACTACAGTACGAGAAGGTTAAAAGCATAGGGAAGTATGGTACTTTAACATAGAAATTACCAATGAAATGTTTCAAAAAAAAATTCCCTTGGATGAAGGATACCATAGGGAAAAGTTATCAGGATCGAGACACATACGTTATCAGATCTGAGATATGTGAGTTATCATGCTATTTACACAAAAGTCACTGGGGGATATTTCATCACCCCGCCCCCCTCCCCCCGGCGCCAAAGTTACCAAAACCGGGGTATATACGTTATCCGGCCTACGATATGTTAGTTACCATGCTATTCACACAAAAGTTATCAGGGAGATATTTCATCAACCACCCCTGCCCCCTCCCCCAGCGCCAAAGTTACCAAGATCAGGGTACATGAGTTATCAGGTCTGCGATTTGTAAGTTATCATGCTATTCACATAAAGGTTACCGGGCATATATTTCATCACACCCCCCACCCACGCCCCGTGCGCGAAAATTACCAGGGGGGTGTACATAAGTTATCATGTCTTTGAGAAGTAAAACATATCATACTATTTGCACGGAAGTTATCGTGGTATGTTTCAACAACTCCCATCATCTCCAACCCCATCTCCAAAGTTACCAAAACTAGGGTACATAAGATTATCAATTTTTGCAGTGTGTGAGTTATCATGATATTCATGTAAATGTTAGGGGGGGGGGGGGTTATATTTTATCAACCCCCTCCTCCCCGTCGCCAAAGTTACCTGGACTGGGGACATACGTTATCGGGTCTGCTGTGTGAGTTATCGTGTTATTAACATTAAAGTTAGAAACAATTTCTTATTTAACATTATCTTAAATTTTGTTTCCTTATTTGACATTGAAAGCCTTTTTCTTCCCTATCTAACAACGAGTCTAATTTTTATGCCTTTTATAACATGTATGTTCATTTTAAACCTAAATGGCACCTGAAAAGACTCTTTTACCCCTCATATATTATGTGTCTATGCGAGGCAATAGCACATGCACGCAACATCAGTGCGAGGACAGTAGCACACACACGCAACAACACATACACATGCATTAACACACACAGCAGCACGCACGCACACACCACACTAACACGCGACAACACACACACGCAACACACTCACAGGCAGCAGCACAACGCACACATCAGCAACACACACGCACGCAGCACACACACGCAACAACACAAACAACAGCATGGACACACGTATGACGCATCACACATGCACACAACAACACACACATACACACGCGGTAGCAAACACACACGCAGCAGCACACGCGCGCGCACACAGCAGCAACACGCATGTACGCGCACATGAACACACGCAACATCACGTGTGCGCACACAAACATACCACATGAGGGCAAAAGGGTCATTTCATGTGTCATTTAGGCTTAAAACGAACATAAGTGTTATAAAAGGCATAAAATTCAGACTCGTTGTTAGATAGGGAAGAAATTATTCGCCAATGTCAAACATGGCATAAAATTTAGACACGGTGTTAAATAAGGAATTCTCTCTTAAGTTACCATGGGTATATTTCATCACCCCCTCGCCAACACTACGACCGATGAAAACATCCACAGTTAACAATTTGTAGGATCCAATCTTCTATGTTAAAACCGTGAGCTCTACTCACATCTCTTGTATATTTTTTTAATAGAAAATAGACTTTTTGTTTTTTTCAAGTACTCCCTCCATTTTTGTATACAAAGCCACAAACCCATATTACAGGTACCAAGGTAAAAATTAATGGCTTCTGAAAACTAGTCTTTTCTCCTCGCTTGACGTGTTAATTAATGTGTATTTTTCTTTTCAACACACAACAAGACAACTCTCTCATTCCTGATTGGTTGATTAATGTGGTGCATGCAAACCAACATTTAACTCCCGCATGTATGCATAGGGTATTAATGTCCCTGGTTACTAGTACGAGGCAAACCTCATCAATTTTATCTCGATTGGTGTTAGTGGCCCTGTATAGTTGCAAATTGTAACTTTGGTAGTGGCCTTGTATACAAAAATGAAGGGAGTAAAGAAATTGTAAGAACAAAACAAAATGACAGCAAGATGTACGAGTATGAGAGTCCACCTCAACATGAAGGTACGAAAATTATCTAACATGAATCAAATCACAACATGTAGTTGGTCTCAGGTTCGAATCCCCCCAACCCTCATTTTTCTCACCGGAATTAAAAAGAAAACAGCCAAAAAAGAGACTTGTGGAGACTAGCGAGACGGGAGCGAGAATTTATCGAGGGGCAGTTGGACCGGGCTAGCGGTGATCCTTCGATTCGAAACCAATCTGGCGCAGAATTCCCGTCGACTGAAAAATAGCTTTCTCGTTTTCTAAATTCATGAAACATTTACAAATTCGTGCAAAAAATAATTTTTTTATATTATTTCAAATTTAATGAATATGTTTTAATTTTCAGGGGTATTTTATAAAACTCATCAACATTTCATTTTAAGCTATTAAAAATAAAGTAATGTTTTTACATTTTATTTCAAATTTATTTTCAATTGATGAAATAAAATTTGCAACTGAAAAGGAAGAGCAAAAATAAAAGTGAAATTAAGGGAGAAAAAAGCGAAAAAAGAAAGATATAAAAAAAAGAAAAAAAAGAAGAAAACGAAAAGTGACCGATGGAAGAATGGCAACTATTCGAAAAAAACACTAATTTTTTTAGCATTTTTTAAAATAAAAACCAATTCCCTCATTGCCTCTTATATGGCCGACCCGTGGCGATCCCAGGTTCTCTGATATTTTTATCGCGGTGAGCGCCCAATATGGATTTTTTTTAAACACAGGGCCATTTTTAAGTTGTCCCCAATATTTTTTGAATTATAATTCAAAAAAAGTTGCGTCAACATTTTTTAACACAGACTCAACATTTTTGGAACGTGTGGTCAACATTTGTAAAATTTTAACTATTTTTTTCCCATTTTACAAATATAAATAGAAGTAATAAAAAATGAATAGAGAAACTGTGTGCTAGGGGGGCCAGTGCTCCTGTCGCCACCTGCATAGCCGCTCCCATGTGATGAGCCAGAGATTCTATTCAGTGCCTTTAGGACGGGAAAGGAGAGCTGGCGCTCACATCTACCCAAGCGGGCCACCGCCCCGCAACGCGAGTTCAAAAGCCACCCCCTTCGCGGGCTGTTTTCTGTTTCATTTATTTTGTGTTTGGTCTGGTTGCAAACTCCGGCTGGTTTTTAAATATGTTTGAAGAAAATTGTCAAATAAAAAAGATTTATCGATTTTATATAAAAGTTCATCCATTTGTGAATTTGAAAATTTTCATATAAAAATGAAAAAACTTTGCTTTCTTTTTGAGAAAGTTCTTTGATTTTGAAAAAAAATCATCATTACGAAAAATACATCAATTTGGAAAAAAAGTCACCAATTTAAAAACAATTCATGAATTTGAGATATACGTTCATAGATTTTGAAAAATATTCATCAATTTTGAAAGGAAGTTCTTCAATTTGGAAATAAGTTCATCAAGTTTTAATAGAAGTTCATCTAATTAGAAAATAAGTCGACGAACTTGGAAAGAGTTCATTAATTTTGAAAATGTTCAAGAATTTAAGATTTTTTTATGATTTTTTAAAGGGAAACGAAAATGAGAAAATGAAGAAGAATGAGAAATGGAAGAAACACCAGGAAAAACCGGCCTAGAAAAACAAAACCATACAGGGAAACAGATATGTAGAGTTTAAAACAGAAACAAATAGTAAATGTGTCGGCCCATACTAGCTCCATTCCGGTTTTGGGAAGGTTTACCAGACAATTGTTTTTCCTTTTTTGTTCCTCCTTGCCATTTTTTTCTACTTTTTTCAATTTTTATTTACTTTCTATTTCCTTTTAGTTTTATCTCGTCATTTACTTTTTCCTTGAATTTTATTTTTTTATTTTATGTTATTTTTTTTCTTTTTCCAAATTTCATGAGCATTTTCTGAAATCCAGAAACATATATTTATATCGGGGTGAATATTTTTTGAACCCAAAATTTGTTCATGGAATTCAAAAAATATTCATCATATATCGGGGTGAATATCTTTTTTTTTTTTTGCATTTTTTACGAAACCATGAACGTTTTTTGAATTCACGGTCATATTTTGAAATTGCATACAGTTTTTTTTTTTGAACTCGTGAACAAATTTTTTGCATAGGCAATATTTGTTAAAGCCAGGAACAACTTTCGAAATTCAAAGACAATTTTTGGTTGCGTGAATAGTTTTTGAAATCAAGAATATTTTCTTTAATCAGCGGACATTTTTTAAAACTTTGGGAACAAGTTTTTGGAATTCCCATACATTTTTTGAAGGTTTTGATTATTTTCTAAAAAATCATGATTCGTTGTCAAATTTATTATTTTCCATAATTTAGAAAATTTCTTGAATACATGATCATGTTTCTGAAACTATGAACATTTTTTGTTCGATGAACATTTTTCTGAAATTCGTGAACATTTTTGGGGAAATTGACGAACATTTTTCAGTACACGAATAGAATCATGAACATTTTTCTGAAATTCGTGAACATTTTTGAGAAATTGACGAACATTTTTGAGAAAATCATGATTTGTTTTTGTTAAAACTACGAATATCATGATTAGTTGAAAGTTCAGTTTTTTGAAATTTAAATCCTTTTAAAGAAGAAAAAATAAGAACAGAAAAAGAAAAAAAATGAAATAATTAAGGAGGATACTACAAATCATCCGGATGATTTTAGTCCAACTAAAGCCACCTCCAGAGCCCTCGGATCAGACGCCTACAGCAGTAGAAATCAGTCAGCTCGCACTGGTATAGCACCACGCAGTAGCACCCATGACAGCAGCTCGCAACATCGATGGGCCGGCATCACTTCATGGCTAAAATCAGTTAGCGCACCGGAGCTCCAACGACTCCCGCGGTGCTTCACTGTAGCTCCGGCGGTGCTCGGCTGCGATTCACTGCTGCTTCGGCGGCGCTCCAACGACCCCCACGGCGATTCACTGCAGCTTCGGCAGCGCTCGACGGCGCTTCATTGCAGCTTCGGCGGCGCTCGACGACGCTTCATTGCAACCTCGCCGGAGCTCCAACGACCCCCGTGGCGCTTCACTGTAACCTCGCATGAGCTCGCGTTGCTTCACTGTAGCTTCGGTGGCGCTCGACGATGCTTCATTGCAACCTCGCCGGAGCTCCAACGACCCCACGACGCTTCACTATAACCTCGCCTGAACTCGCGGCGCTTCACTGCGCAGCTTCGTCGGCGCTCGATGGCGCTTCATTGCAACCTCACTGGAGCTCCAACAACCCCGTGGCGCTTCACTGTAACCTCGCCGGAACTCGCGGCGCCTCGCTGCAGCTTCAGCAGCGCTCGACGACGCTTCATTGCAACCACGCCGGAGCTCCAGCGACCCCATGGCGCTTCACTGCGCAGCTTCGTCGGCGCTCGACGACACTTCATTGCAACCTCGTCGGAGCTCAAACGACCACCGCAGCGCTTCACTGCAACCTCGGCGATGTTTCACTACAGCACCAACACCGTCACGGCGGTGCTCTGTGGCAGCAAACCGACGACCGTCGCCAAGCTTCACTGCAACATCACCATCGGGCGGCTGCCCCATTCAAGCTCCACCGTGGCACCCCGATGACCGCCGGCGAAGCTTCACTCCAGTGCAGCGCGACGCCGTGTCAAACCCTGCATTTTGTAACATGTTATTTGCATCAATGAAGCATGAAAATTTGGGCAGCAATTTTTTTTGGCATCGTTTGGCTTTTATTTGGAATTGAGTTTTTCTTCCTATGTTTTTCATGTGCTCATTAAAGTCAACTATTACCTCTTGAGGAATTCATCTTCATACCCAAAACTTCTGCCCAATGATCATGCCAAGTGTTATATAGCAGTATAGTATTTTCTTATAAAATTAATTTGGCCAAATTGTATTTTCAAAATTTAGTATTCCAAAACCCCTGAATTGAGGTTTGCACTGCAAGTGCTTGATTTAGGGTGGGAAAATTATTCCAAAAAGTATATTTGAGACCTAGTAGTCATAGGACTCCCAGAAACCACAAAAGTATAATTTTAAAAGTTATTTTCCTATTTTATTTAAAAGCTTTTTCTTAAGGCCAGAAATGGTCTTTAATAGGGAAAAATTATTTAAGTATTTCAAAAATATTTGCCAAAATTCAGGGAGACTCATAGGACATATATTGTCCATATATAAGAGTTTCAACACTTGGTCATGTTCAAAATAATGGGCTAATCACTCAGAAACCCTTTCTGGATATTTCAAGCTTTTGAAATATTTACAAACGGAATATTCTCCAAAAATTCTGGGGAAATTCTATCATGTCATATATGACATATTTGATGATCTTACCAAGCCCCATGCCTTGGGAAGCAACAAAACATCATCAAAACCCTCTAAAACCATTCTGTCCATATTTGAAGTTTGAGCAACTTTACATTGCCAAACTTATCCAAATGCTCTCAAACTTGATGCACATGCTAGAAAGGCCTAATAAGGCATCTAGACCAAATTGCACAAGCTTTGGAGTAGGGTAACTTGATCTGAATACCCCAAAACCCTTCCTGTTCAAATTCAAATTTGAACAACTTTACATTACCAACTTTTTACCTGGAGCTTCAAACTTTGTGGGCATGATCAATACCCCAAATAATGAAACTACACCAAGTGGTGCATCAAGGGGAGATGATTAGCTTGACTTAAACATGATGAAGCCATTTCTGTTGATTTCTAGGGTTCACCAAAGTTACACTGGCTAGTTTCTTCAAACAAGCCCAAATTTGGTGAAACACCCTATTTCCATATGACATTCAATCCTGTTAAATGCCATGGCTAGTGGAGATCATTTGTTTGTCCAAAACTTGATCAAACACCTTCTGCCATTTTACTAAAACCATCATCTTGACCTCTTTTACTATTTACTTTTGCCTCAACTTTCTACCACAGCCTCACCTAGTTACATTCTATCTCTAGTAACTTCCCCATGTCCACAGCTCCATGATTGAGGGGTGAAAACCCTAAGTTACATTGCTGGACAGCCAAATTCCACCCATTTAGCAGCTTCACTCCTCCCTCACTGATCACCCAGAGCATCCAAGGCCACAGCTGGTTTATTTACTTCGTGCTGGACCCCCCAGACACGGCGGACGCGACCAGTGAGCCAACGACATGCCGTGGCATGCAATTAGCACGCTCTAGAGCGCGCTACAGTGCGCACCCGCACTGTAGCTTCGCCCAATCCCTCGCCTCCGACCACCTCGTGCTCCCCCTCGCGCCAACCGATGCGCCTCGGCGTCTGCGACTCCCCCGGCGCTGCCCCCCCTCCTCCTTCGCCCTCCAGTGGACGCCCTCGCACGCGCGCCGGCCGCCCGCAAGCTCCACTCGTCGGCCTCGCACGCGCGCAGCTCCAGAACCTTCCCCCGCTCCCCCTCTTCCTTCCATCCACCCTGGAACTCGTCCAGCAACACCCCAGATGTATTCCCAATGCCTCCCGTGCACTGTGGCGACGAGTAGAGGCTCGCCGGCGCACAGGTCCACGGGACCTCGCCATTCTCCTATAAATAGGGCCCCCGAGCCCCTCCTCTCTTCACCAACAGCATCCTCCCCCTCTCAATCACCTCCCTGAGCCACTCGCCTCTCTCCAGACCCGTCCGAGCTCGAGATCGAGCTCGAGCTCCGCCGCGGCGGCTTCCCGTCGCCAGCCCAGTACAGGCCGCCCTAGCTCTTCCTTTCGCTCGATCTAGCACCGCAGCACACTACTGATGCGATTCCCCCTCTTTCCCCTCTCTGCAGCTGCCGGAATCGACCGGAGCAGCAACCTCCCGACGCTCCTCCGCCGTGAGTCCTCGCCGCTGGCGAACCTGGCCCCTCCGGCGAGCCGCACCACCACCTCTGGAACGACGACTCTCCGCTGAACCCGTTCCTGCCCGTAGCTTGCCTCGCCGTGCACCGTATCGCCGCCGGTGAGCTCGCCGTCTCTCTGGACGCAAGGTTGAAGATGACAGGCGGGCCCCGCCTGTCATCCTCACCTCCCTCTCGCTCCCCTCTCTGTCACTGACCGCCGGGCCCCGCTCGTCAGGTTTGAAAACCCTGACGCGCGCGCTGTGGCGCCCGTGCGGTGGGCTATTCGCCCTGGGCCGTGCACTGTGGCCATTCTGGCCCAGTGACACAGGGCCTTTTTCTCTTTTTCTTTTCTGTGATTATTTCAAATAATTTCACAGAAATAAATATTTGTCCAAATGAATTAATTCCAACTCCTAAAAACTTGTAAAAATCCAACCTATTTAATGGTGTCACTTTCACACATATCCATGAACCTTTTCTGTTCTGTTCAAATTTAAACTCATATTTGAACATTAAAACTTCTGTTCAAATATTCTTAGACTCCATTCTGCCATTCCAAAACTCAAACTAAGAATTTTTGCCATCTTAGTTTTCCCTCTAGTATTCAACAAAAATAAGTTGACATTTTTCTGAGCACTTTGATTTTTCTATTTTTATTGTGGTCTTATTTTCCCGTTGTTATTTTGCGACATTTAGATACTGTATTTGACGAGGTTGTTGAAGAAGAAGGTGGGGAAGGATTTGAAGACTTTGAAGACCAAGCCAATCCAGGCAAGCAGCCCTTTGACCATGATACACTTGTGTTCTTCGGAGCCCGTTTGTTTCCGAATGCATGATGATAAGAGTTACGGTGGTAACCTAGTTTAAAACCACCACATGATGCATGACTTATTCATGATCTTGCTAAAGGCTTAGATGCAATGCTAATGGTTAGTAGTGATGCTTAGTGATGCATGTGTGCCATGAAACCTTCGTGGATGCATTCTTTTCAAAAAACCCATCGGGTGCCCCTAATGCCCGAGGGTGATTTTGAGTTAGGTCATCACTTGAGGAAGAAGTGATGTGCCGGTAAAAATCTTGTGCATGGGTGAAATGATGGATTAGATTTATGTGTGACTACCGTCCCAACCAAATATGTGCAACCACTCTACCCCTTATGGGACGGGGCGTTATTGATTACTTACGCCGATACTAGCATGGTGCCCGCATTACTAGTGACGGGAAGACTTGAGGTCTTTCCCGGGACGGGGTCGTGCTTGGATAGACGACCATGACTGTTTTTACAGGGCACCGGACACACCGTTGGTCCCTTCGGGTACGCGTGACATTGAAATTAGGGCAAGTCCCATGATCTATTGTTTGTACTCGAGGGCCGTGTACCAACGAGTGGACTCTATGTTAGTGTCATCTAAGAAAAGATAATGACCGGGTGCTTCCCCCGAGTACTTGAGGTACTGCGGGATCGTGGGTGACACGAAAGCTTCCCGGATCTTGTGGGTAAAGTGCGCAACCTCTGCAGAGTGTAAAACTATTCGAATAGCCGTGTCCACGGTCAGGACAGTTGGGTGGTGCTACTTAAACTATGTCCAGAATTTTACTACATCGGTGAAAGTTTGTGTGTGTGATGAGTCAAGGTGGTGACTTGACTCGACGAGTTGAATCCTATTCATGTTGATATCGGTAACCTGTCATCGAGGTTACGTGAATTTATTGATGCATACACTTGATGATAGAATATTTGTTCTAGCTCGTAGCTAGATTGCTCATTGTTGTTCAATTGCATTGTTACTTTGATCCAAATCATGGGTTGCTTGCGAGTACATTCAAAGTACTCATTGGCTTGCCACTGGTTATTTAATTGACCAGGCATGGAGGAACAGGAATATGAAGAAGAGTTCTATGGAGACGAACATGCGAACTAGGACGCTATCCCAGTCAGAATGCCTGTAGGGTTAAGGTAGATGGCATGGGTTCTACTTATCATCGAAGACTTCCGCTGTTTGAGTTATTTGCTATTTCAGCCATGAGGCTTTATCTGTGTAAGACTTGGCCATAATGGCCATTATTTGTGTAAGACGGTATGTATGGATGTAAGACTCTTGTTATTCAGCTTCTGTGTGTTCAGTGAGCATTGATCTCTGGGATCACTGTACATGTGCATTCGGTGATCTCGACTCTTAAGTCGGGGTCCCCACACGCCGACAGAGTTCTACGATGAAGAACACGACGGCGGCGGCGGAAGCTATGACGCAGCACGGTGGCGCGCTGAGATGCTGCGATGCAACAATAGCCGACCGTGCCGACGGCGCTCGGCAACACTGAGCACAATGATGGGCGCCACAGATGCTAGAAGACAACATGGGTGCGGTGGGTTGACGGCTACTGTGATGCTGCAGGTTCACTGCCGGGGTGCTACACGCCGCGTGCATATGCTCCGGCAAGGGCTATGGCGAAAGGTCAGAGAGGAGAAAGAAAAGAGGAAAACTTGGTATCATGCATGTGGTTGTAGAACGAATGGGTCTCGTTGCTGGGCGTGATGATAAGGCAGAGGATGGGTGTGTGGTCGAGATGGAAGCCTAGGGCCGCATGATCAGCCTTGATCGGATGGCTCGCAAGGCGGTCTGCATCAGCCAGAAATCAGTCGGACAATTTTAAACATTTTCCAATAATTAAACTGGGTGTCGTCCAGCCCGACTCATGGGCCTGACCTATAGACGCGGGAAAAAAGTTGGGCGACCTAATAGGAAAATCCCGCCTGTGAATAAAATGGCACACATTTTCCCGCAGATAATAATAATAATACGATGCACATTTTATCGGCGGGTCTCAGGACTATTGTTTATGGGGTCTATCTATATCACATCTAGATGTGAGATATTATCTGACATCTAACTCCCTCATCCTTAAAATTCATGGAAGGCTTTATAAAAAAAATCAAGGGTGAGAGAGTTAGATGTGAGATAATATCTCCCATTTAGATGTGAAATAGCAAAGCTATTGTTTATGCAGTCTCAGTAAATATTCTGTGCTGCTTATGTTGTTCATAAAAATATTGGCTAAGATACATTCGTTGGGGGTACTTGAGCTGTCACTGTTAAAATATGCAATTGTCCCCTGCTTCACCCTGGAATATGTGATATCAAACGTGAGGAGAAGAATCAGATGACCAAAACATCTAACTGTAATCTGTTCCCAGGATCAGAGTGGTAACTTTTGTAAACAAACAAGTGCATCTCTTATAAAAATTAATAGGCACATCATAACAATGGCCATGGAATTTTCCTCAGATTGTCATGTTGACAATCAGGATTCTTGGATGAACTCATGGCAAAGGATTCTTGGATGAACTCGAGGCAAAGTTTATGCACCAGTGAAGCAGTGGAGCAACAAAGGTTATTTCGTTGTCCTCGGAATGGAATAGTAAATAGTTGCTGCGTCAAAGCATCGAACAGGATGGACGGGCATGTGCTGTTCAAGTATTTTTGCAGAAGGGGGTTGCAACCTGTCCATTTCATAAGGCCCCATGGATCACCAATCTGTTGACATCATCTCCCAGCCAGTCGTGTGAGTGATCCCAAACTCGCAATCACCACCCATAAAAAAGATGAAGGTGAGATCCCAAACTTGCCGATGCTGCTCAAACCCTCCCTAGTTGCACGAGGGGGCCTCCTCCTGTTACTCCCAGGCCCAGGCATCATCAACATCACAAACCGCTCATGCTGTGCTAAAAGAAGAATAAAAGCAGGGGAGAGAGATGAGAGGAAAGGAAAAAGGCTACCGCAACACTCCACTCCACTGGCCTTTTCTTTAGTGTCAGTCAATCAGTGCTGTCATGGTTGAGCTGATCGCAACCCACACATCATCTGAGGGGAGAGGCATGTGATGGTGACTTTGGGCCAACGCATCTAAGTACCTCCCTGCTCAGATGTAAAAGGCGAGCTAAGCTCAGATCACGAGGCATCAGTTTATTACTAATTTACTACTGCCTCCAACGCCAAAACCACCGCTAATCTGCATCATCTGATGAGATACATCTGGAATTATTAAACTACTCCCAGATAAGGCATGGGCCTGTCTCCCTAAATCCCAACTGTAAAACTTGGGTGTTCGTGATGTCACGGATCACAAAAATTTATGCGGTGTGTGTGTGCTGAAAGGCGTCTCTTTTTACTACAAGATTATCGACGACACTTTTGTTCCTAAATTCAAATAGATCAATCCATCCATCTAGCATGTACCTGGAGCAATAGCCGGAGCTTTATTTTTGCGGTAATGATAACTCCCGAACGTTCGGGATTTAAGCATGACAACCCAAACGTTTTAGATGGCAACTTTAGTTTGCGTGAGATTAGGGAAACATGGCAATTTTCTGACAAAAAAAATGAAAAAGGACAAAGTTGCCATCCCCTATCAACTAAAGTTGCCATCTCCTATGAACTAAAGTTGCCATGTAAAAACGTTCGGGATGAAATGCTTAAAATCCGAACGTTCGGGGAGATATTGGACTCCTACTTTTGTGGTAGCGCGCTGAAATGGAAGCGAGAGAGATCAGGGTGGCACAAGCGGGTAAAGCAGTGATGAAGCAACCGAATTATTGGTACTGTAGCTTATTCGACTCAAGCTGGTCCACTCTATAAACATAGACGAGTAAAATGCAAGCGCAGTCCTAATTCTTTTCTGGAAGTGTCACTTGGGTCCTAATTCTTTCAAAATGCATATCTAGGTCCTAAATCTTTCTAAGTTGTTCACGCGAGGTCCTATTTTCGTCTGATCGCCGCTGACCAGCTCGCGTGGCGCTTTGACCGCCGCCACGTCGACTGGAGGGTCCATGCGGGAGATTTCCCGTGGCTGGCGGTTGGGAATTCAAGCAATGTGGCCCCTGAAGTTTATGCTTTCCTCATTCCCCGGTCCCTAGGTGCCACATTGCTTAAATTCCCAATCTCCAACAGCGGGAAATCTCCCGCGTGGGCCCTTGAGTCAATGTGGCGGCGGGCAAAGCGCCACGCGAGCTGGTCAGAGGCGATTAGACGAAAATAGGACCTCACGTGAACAACTTAGAAAGATTTAGGACCCAGATATGCATTTTGAAAGAATTAGGACCCAAGTGACGTTTTTAAAAAAGAATTAGGACCGCGCTTGCACTTTACTCAACATAGACTCGAGACTTGCTTGTTACTACTTGGACTAACGTGCCTATAGAAAAGAAGATACTTGCTAGGGAGGCGATTCCCTCTGTCTCTCCGACACATGGAAAACAACACATACAGATTGTAAAGCACGGTTGTTAATTTTGCATCTAGTTGTCACCCTAATTTGATACAACCACCAAGGGGTTTATCTAAGGCACTACGTGCAGCTTAATTTGAACACCGATGGCTCCTTTGGCTTGGAGGAGTTTTATAATAATTTCATAGAATAGGATTTCTATAGGAAAAATTCTTTTAGAGCCACTTGGTTTGTAGGAATGTAATCCTATTTCTACGAAGGAATTCTTCCTATCTTTGACATTTCATAGTGAATCAGTGGAAAAAAATCCTATGGTGTGCACAAAAGGGCATCCCCTTTCTTATTCCTATTCATAGGATTTGTACATTTCATCTTATTTCCTATGACATTCTTGTTCTATGATTTTCCTACCCTATAAATCAAAAGGCCCGAATTCAGTCAAGACACGTAGCATTGTTGGTGTTTTCATGCAATGGAACGGGGATGGTGATCCCTTTTAATCTAAAAAAAGTCAAGACAGGTATCACCGAGTCTAGATCTAGCTGTAACAAACAAACAAATTACAACACACCGATTATATTAACGAATCATGGCCTATTTTTCCACGGGTAATGAATCATGGTCTTGGCGGACAAAAGAACGAATCGACGCGGCGGACCGTCGGATGGCCGCCACATCACATCATCTCCTCGCAGTTCCCGGCTAGAAGCCCGAAGGCGAGGCGCCCCTATCACCTAGACCCTAGCTTGCCCCCTCCTCATCACCTAGCTATTAGATAATGACATTGCACCGGAACGCAACATACCGGCTCTTCATTCTTGCGAATGAAAATTTGCGTCACAGACCTCTCCCCGCTCATTCTTCCCATAGTCATCGGAGCATCCTCCTCTGGTCGCGGTACGGGCACCAGAGATGGTGGGCCTGACGGCTCTCATGGCTGGGGCGTGGTGGATCTGGCGCCTCCGATGACATCGTCCCCATCACGATGATGTCCTCGTCGATGCTGCACGGTGGGTCGAATCCAGAAATAACGACGAGGAGGAGGAGAAGGTCGTTGCATCTGATGCCCCCTCGTTTGTGTCCCCACAGAGGCCCAAACCTAGCGAGAGCCGGAGGAACCGCGCCGGTCATCATGGAGCCCTTCGCCCACGAAGCGGAGGACTGGCTTCACGAGCGCTTCGGCCCCGCAACCAGCATGGGGGGGCATAGGCACATCACCCTCCTCGCTCGCCTCTTTGAGGAGGAGGTCGCAATCAAGGTAGAGTGCGGCCACCACTGAAGGCTCGGGCTACCGCTCAACAACCACACTTTTGACTACCTCAACGAGATTGAGGATGAGGAGAAGGAGAAAGGCGGTGACGACCAGGGCTAGACGGCATCAACGTCAAAGTAGCTAGCGGCAGTGGTAGCTAGCATTGTCGAATAACAACATTGCATATTTTGACAACTTCACTTCACAACATTTCAACGTTGCAAAATATATCTAAATGTGATGAATTTTGGCCCCTATTATAACTCTTGAATGTAGTATGTTTACTTAACTTTAGTTGTTGTTTGATTGCCTAAAATGATATCTATAAAATTCAAATAAAAGAACCGAGACAATAAATTTGAAAGCCCTATTATGGTGAGTTCGAGATTGCTTGACACCTCCAAATTATTTATGAAACATACTTCATACACGTTACTAGAAGACAACTAATATGGTGGTTGTTCTTAGTTGACCTAGCTCTCGCATGCATGTGACAACTAAGAGCATCTACAACCGGACTCTCCTTCTTCTCCACCCTCTTTCGGTCGCAATACATCCTCTCCTTTTGCGCATCCAACATGAGGTTGTACCTCTCCTCTTTCTTGTTCTCCCTCGCAAAAACATTGCCCGTTTATGTGGAATATATTTTTGTAGCCGCGGTGTTACAGGAGGCCCTTACCTTCTCCCACTTATTTCCCATGACTTGTCGCTTATACTTTGGCACAATGACCCTTCCATTCTCGACGACAATATCTTCCTCTTCATCGTCCAAACCAATTGATTGGTGGAATCTTGAGCCATCATTCCTCTTCTTGTCAGCCTTGAGACCGACCATAGGTTGTGTCCACTTTGGCTTGCTATTCAATATGATCCAACAATGGCTAAAACCAAATGTTTTTTCTCTGTCATGTGATACATAGTGACTGCCACCGCCGTCTAGCAAACAACATATGTATGAGCATGAGAATGCAAAACAAACAAGCATACGAAAATGATGACACGATGGAGTAGCTTACATGAGTTTCCACTCCCATCCCACTTTGAGGGCGGTCGGTCACTTGTGAGTAGTAGCCAACGTACTTGTTCACTTCCCCTTGAATGACCCCCCATCAATACGGGAGAGATGCCACACTATGGTTGGTGACAATAGGATGCAGCTCCACATATTCCTTTTGTTTGTGATATTCCTTCCAAATTTTGGCGGTCGGATCCTCCTCCGTCCCAACATGGTCCAACGCCGCGATCCTCGTTGGCAGACAGATGGATGGGGCGCGGGGTTATGGGCGTGGCGTGAGGGACAACTGCTCGTCCATGTCCGCATCCACTCCCTGCAATGCCGCCGCTTCCCTCTCATGTTGCCGGCGTCGCCAGTTCCTCTAGACGATGTTCTCGGGCTTGCACAACGATTTCGAGGATGGGACGCCAGCGGACGAGGCGGACGCATCCTCTATCATGATAGTCGAGGACAGGCTGGATGACATCTATGGCGGCAGATCGGGACTGACGGTGAGGATGGGAGCAAGGGTGGTGGATGGCGAGGGCTCAGATGTAGGAGGAGGAGGAAGGGTTTGGAGGATTTGGTGCAAACTGTGGTGGCGTAGGGCTATCGGGTCCGGCGTGGAGGACGCACCCGGGCCATCCCATGTGTTTGAGGCCCATTTAAGGAGCCCGCCTAGGTCGCTTTTTTGTGACCGACCAGTGATTGGGCCGTCTGTCCGGGCGTTTGAGGCGGGTTTGGGGCGCCCGACTTCAGATGCTCTAAGGCACCTACCTAACTAGTATGGGTTGTAAGGTGGGTTGGGTATTTGCATGCCAATGATGCCTAAGGGTATCTCCAACACTGACCCGCAAATTTGCCCCGGCATCTGCCCGTGGTGTAACACCCCAAAAATTTAGCAATGTTTTATTAATTAAAATTATGCCAGTGAATTAAAATTTTGCCTTCTGTTGAATGTTCCTTTGGACTCCAGGGCAATTCTTGCTCTGATTTTTGTTGGAATGTTTGTCCCTAGTAAAAACTTCCCTTTTAATGTTAGATTCTCTTTTGTGCCTTTTAAAACTTTGCTTTTATCAGAAGGTTTAATTATATATTGGTCTCCATAATTTACTTCTCTATATAAATGATTAAACCTAGTTTTAAGGCCTCTTTTGAACTGCAACTACTTGATAAATTTATTTATAATCTCAACCAAAGATTGGAAATGTCAAGTGATGCCATTAGATCACTTTTATGCAATAATATGATTATTGCATTTAATATTTTGGGCTCCACGGCATGTTTGCCAATCTGGTTCAGTAGGCCATATTGCACTACAACCCCTTTAAATATTCCTGTTTTGCTTCCACCAAAATTATGGGAGGTTCATAGCAGTATGTTATCCATCCTTATGCAAAAGCCCACCTTGGTCCTTTGGAAGTTTTGAGTGAAACAACCTCTTTCTCTTTCTGGTTCAGTTTGGTGATTTGCACTGCAACCCTAGTCTATTGTGCTCTAGAGCCTTTGAGCTTCCTCATGTTCATGGTCCCTCTTGCAAAACCCTTAAGTCCAGGAGAGTGGGCCAATTGGGATAGTTTTGGTTCATGGAATAGTGCTCTGCATTTTCTGTCCAGACCTGAAATCTTGCAAAACTTGCACTAACAAGTTTTTGCTTTTGATAAACTAACCCCACCACCTTCTCACTCATCTAAGGAGACACCCATCTGATAAATTTGGCCACCCCAAGAGCTGGCTAGATGCCCCTGGCATTTTGTCAAACACCCTGAGTGCATGACCATATTGGGCTTAGCTTCCAGTCCATATTATGAACTTGATCTCCTGCCTAAACCAGCATGTCCCCTAGCCTTGTCCCAACCTTCAGCCTAACCCTGCTGACCCACTTGTAGTTTGGAGCTCATTTGCATGCCTTGGCATAACGCCGAGCACGTTGCGTGCGTGCTCTGGACGCGCCCAGAGCGCGCGTTTTGCACGTGCGTGCGCTCGGGCCGCCGCGTTGCGCCCCTGGCCCCCAGCCACTCCCAAAGCCACGCCCAGCCTTATCCGCACTCGAGGAAACGCCAAGCCGCCCCTGGGTCGCCACAGCGCCGTCGTCAGAGCACTTTTGGCGGCGCGCCGGCGAGCATAGTGGCTCTCTGCCACGGTCGGCGCCGCCCAAGCCGCGCGCGCTCGCTAGCTGCCCCCTCGGAGCAGTGCGAGCTCATCCGTAGGCCGTTCGCTAGCGCTCGTCGCCGCCACGTCCCCCTGCTTCAACAGAGCGACGGTCGCCGGCGAGCTTATCCTCTGCCGCCGTTGAACCGCCTTGACTCGTCTATTTAAAGGCGCCCGAGCCCCTCCGCAGCATCATACTCTCCCTAGGCACCTCGCAGAGCAGCCCCGTGGCGGCCAATCGCCCCCGGGAAGCTCCCTTCTCCATCTCCGGCGAACACTGCCGCCGCCTCTACCTCGAGCAATCCGACACCACCAGGGCCTCCCCCGCCCTTCCAGCACCACCGTCGCCTTCCCCTCGACCCTGTGAAGCCACCCATCACCTCAAACAAGCTTGGAAGCCACCGTATAGCGATGCCCCAAACTCACCCGAGGCTCCCTCCGTCGCGGAGCTCGCCGCCGGCGACTCCCTTCGCCCCCTCCGGCCAATTGACTACCGGAAGGACCGCACCAACCCCGCGGATCCATTTCCGCACTCGGTGACCCTCGAGGAACCCTGGTTCGCCGGCGACGATCACCGGAGCCCCGCTGCCGTTCGGGCAGAGGAAGAGAAAGGGGGGAAAGACTAGTCAAACCTGACTAGTGGACCCCCTGGGCCCCACTGTCAGCGACCCAGTGCCACCATCGCGCGTTCTAAGTGGAGGCGCATTCTCCGAAGTACGTATTCCCTAGCTCGAAAGCGTTTTCTTAACCGAAACGTTTTCTTTTCTGTTTTGATTTAAAAATCAGTTTTGAGCAAAACTTTGACTGGCTTTAACTTTTTAACCACAGCTCCAAATGATTTGATTATTTTTCTGTTGTTCCCCAAATATTGTCTAGTTTATTTTCATATTTATATGAAAATTTTCCAGACAACTTTTTGAGGGTGTTCTAAGTCTATGTATTGATTTCCTTTTTATTCTTTTAGGATTTTTGAAGAGGGAGAAAACTTCCAAAACTCTTGGAATGCTTTTCTCCTCCCCTCTACTTGGAGGCAAGCATCCTGAACCTTGTGATGATACCATTTGTGTGTTGTTTGCTTTAATCTCAAGAACTCCATTGATATGCCAAAGTTTGAGCATCATTATTTCATGTGAAAAGCATACTCTTGCATATCATCATGAGGTGAATATTTTCTTTTCAGTTTTGTGTGTGATACTGGTGACAGCCACCACTCATCATACCACATCTGCCTGGTAATAGTTCGGATGGAGTCCGAAGGAAGGTTGTGTTTCGTTGAACCAACCACGAGACTGACATCTCGTGTGACGAGGATGTGCAGTGAGGCAGCTTGTAGCGTGAGGAGAGTGCCCCTGTCAGGGAACTATGAGATCATTAAGGCACTAACCGTGCAAAGTATATATATAACCTCCTAAGTCGACCACAGATCGAGTCTTGCCCCGGTAACCCCCATACTTGTTTCGTACTACCGCGTGTCCCTGCTTCAGGTAGGGTATGGTTTAGTAAATTTGTCGACCCCTTTTCTATCACACACCGTATAGAGGGGCCACGGTGGAAGATACCGGCGGCATCCGGTACGCAGGCCACCTGGTCCGGGGGCATGGGTGTTTTGGTTGTAGCCGAAGGGGATAGCGTCCCCAGTTTCTCCCGCGCATTATAAATTGTTGTGATCCCATGCTAGTCGAGGTGGTAGCCTCCCCACTTAAAGTTTGGCTTAACTAGTGTCGTGGGTGTTTCCAGACACCGGTAAGTTAGGCTGGTGTGTGTAGTTAGGTGTGTCTTCAAATTAAAAGACCGCATACGGAATTAGCCCAGAAGGGCTATAGAAAATCCGTTATCCGTGGGTAAAGAGTACACCCTCTGCAGAGATATAGAACCTATTCGAATAGCCGTGTCCATGGTTAAGGACTACGGTCTGGGATGGGTCAGGTGTCGGTCTTAGTGTCGGTCTTCGGAGGAGAAACATTTAAGCCAGAACTTTATTTATGACCTGTGCCAGGTAATGATTGTGATTTATCTCTATTGTGGACTAACCGTTCATATTACTTGAAACAGCGAGTATCCGCAGGACGGTCCTACCTCCCGGATATTCCTTGTTATCTCTATTTATTTATAAGCCCTTTATGTGATGTCGCTCAGACGTCCGACTGTAGCATTCCTCTTTATTTATAAGCCCTTTATGTGATGTCGCTCAGACATCCGACTATGGCATTTCTCTTTATTTATAAGCCCTTTATGTGATGTCGCTCAGACGTCCGACTGTGGCATTTCTCTTTGTTTATAAGCCCTTTATGTGATGTCGCTCAGACATCCGACTGTGGCATTTCTCTTTATTTATAAGCCCTTTATGTGATGTCGCTCAGACGTCCGACTGTGGCATTTCTCTTTATTTATAAGCCCTTTATGTGATGTCGCTCAGACGTCCGACTGTGGCATTTTTCTTTATTTATAAGCCCTTTATGTGATGTCGCACAGACGTCCGACTGTGGCATTCTTGTCCTTTATTTTCCATCCTTATGAGCCCTTTTTGTGGTGTCGCCCAGACGCCCGACTGTGGCATGCCTGTTATTTATTTCATTACTACTTTCTGATTGCATATACCCTTTTACTCGAATGTCCTGCTTAAAGTTATATCCTATCGCATCATTATTATCAAAGTGATCCTAAATCGTCCTTGAGCATGTTTATGTTTCACCCATGTTCTTAATGTTTACGAGTACATTCAAAGTACTCACTGGCTTGTCCCTGGCTATTGTCTTGGCTAGATTCCTTGCGAGGGAAGGAACAATGTGACGCTACCCCAGAGCCTACTCTATTGGTATAGCAGCCCCGCGAAGATAGGAGTTATCCCAGTCAGCTGTTCCCGTGGGAAATGGAGTCCCACAAGCGCCGACGCACCTCAACCGCTTACGCCATCATCTACCAGAAAACCCATGTTGTACTTGTAGACCTGAATGGTCTTGTACTACATATTTGTACCTTTGCTTGGAATTTTTTGTATCAAGAGGTGACTCATCAGCTAACAGTAATCCTGGGGCTGGTGAGCACAAGGTCCGCCTTTGGGAAAATTACATCCCGAAAAGCCGGTCCTGACAACCTTGGTATCAGAGCCAGGCTGACCGTTGGCTAATCCTATCTTAGCCAGGTCCAACAACCTAGATATACCACTCCTACCAGACCATATTTCAACCCCAGCCAAGCTTCTCGCGTAAGATACCCATATAGTGGACCGACGCCTTTGGCAGTCGGTGCCCAACCTACCAGCCTAGCTTATCAATCACGCGCCAGTAACCGACACCTAAATAGTTCCCCTCCGCAAGCGTGCGAAGGAAGACTCCGCAAGCGTGCGAAGGAAGACTCCGCAAGCCTGCAGAGGAAGACTCCGTCCTTTCCTATAAATAGGGCGCGCTAGCCCCCAAATCCAACACCACACAATCTCCACCCCCATACCGAGCTGAATGCCAGGACCCATCGTCCACAATGAAACCACAGCAACCAACCTTGGAGGTTTAGTGACCGTGCTCGCAAACCTCACCCGTCGTGCTTTTGCGATGGAAGAGCCCCCAGAATACGTGGTGTACCAAGACACCATGGGCGGTGAAAGCCGACAATTCTGGGCCACTGTGCACATCTACGGTAGGGGTCTGACGCCAGAACGCCCCTACAGGTTCACAGGAAGGACAACTTCCTTTGAGCCGCAAGCCATCCAACTAGCTGCTCGGGAGGCTATCATCCTACTCAGGCACCTGTCGCCCAGGGTTAACTGTCGCTCATTCTACTACTACCCCAGTCGTAACGGGTATGGTAGGCCTCCCCGAGTTGCAAACGGAGACCACGAGACGGATCCTGCATTATTGCATCTGGTACGCTATGTTAGTGTACTCGAGGAACTGTTCGATCAAATCACCCTGGATCTGATCGCAGCCCGTGGAGAACTACTTCACCGAGCCCCGGCTAGAGGACGAGGCGAGTCCGGCACCGACAACCCAGTCATGCTGTTCGGACAACCAATCGAGTCCCCAAGGCCTGCCGCGGTCATTGACCAGAACGCCTTGGTGACCCCAGAAGTGATGCGTCGCTTGTTTGGCGCATGCTCTAACGGGATTGTAGCCAACAATCTTCGCGAGGGTCATCATTCCTGCCCGACCCCGCACCTCCTCAGCCACCGCCAGCCAACCCCAATGATGAAGCTCCCGGAGAAGCTTCAGCACCCACGAGGCAAGGCCGCTTGGATATAAACAAGGTTGATTAAATCACCCGAGTAGTACCAAGCCTTATTTTGCCCGTGGTCATGTAACTTGTATGCCTATATGTATGTACAGCTTATTTTGCACCCTCTTAGCACTCGCCGCTGTGACAGTGTGCATATGCCTTTTATTCATTTTCTCAGGTGTGACTTCCAAAGCACCTTGCCGACAACCCCTACAGCGAACACGTCTTTTTACAAGACGTGAGTATCTGTAGCCTTGACCTCGATTCCCATAAAGCGAAACCGGCGATATAGATACCCTCACCATAACCCTATAAGCCAGCCAGGCCACTATATATAGGCCACACCGTGAACTTGCCAAGCATCCCTCACCCGATGCTATCCCCTCACAGCTATTGCCTTCGCCATGCCGATCCCTAGCATTTATCTGAGAACCCCCGAGGCATCCCCGGGTAGTTTCGTGAAGGTATTGTGCGATTTTACCTGCAGTACCGTGAGTGCTACCCGTCCACCCCAGTATGAGCTGCTCAAAGCAAGGATCACACCATCCACCTCAAAATATTGGTCAGTGGTACACATCCCACCCTCCAACCCAAACCAAGACCCCACAGAAGTTTCCTTCATTGGGAAATCCATGCCAACTCCTCAGATGGCCATAGAGGCTGCCGCCTGCGAAGCGATTGCTCGCCTGCGATTTGCGGTGCCCTATGCCAGTGAGAGAGGATATTACTACTTTCCAAGCCGCGCAGCACCCGGAGAAGCAGCATCTTTTCCTGGTGGGCGTATTGAGAGAGATCCGGTTCTAGCCAATCTTACGCAGTATGTGATCACGCAAGAGCGTTTGACCCAGCGGATAATGGGTTATCTCCAGAGCCTCGCCGATTTAAATCCTCGGATCGCCATCAGTAGACCATTGAGGCCCGCGCAGGAGAAGCATATTCACCGACTGGTCAACCCACTACCACCGATAGAAGAAGAGTGTCCCCCAGCACCAGAAACCTTTTCCCAGGACCCTGTTCATTTACCGTTTATATTTTAGACGTAACTGCCACGTGAGTGTAACTGTTCCTTTTTATGAAATTGTGTAACGCATCGTGTGTTAAATAATTTCTTCCTGTGTTGTTGCATCTTGCCCATCTGCATACATAGATTTTTTTTCATTCGTCGCGCCACAACAACGATGGTACGGCTCCGGCCACTCCACACAGTACACTAAGTTGCTAATCCGCCTACAACTGCTCCATCAAACACCTCCTTTCACACCACAGTTTCTTGAAAAGAAACTCGTGGGGATTTATTTGAGCACTAAGTACCTACCGCCCGCTAACCACCGTTAGCCCTGCCACCCTCATCTAATCCTCGTAATCGCCGCTGCCACAGAGAGCTAGCACTCGAGCCACCGCATCATGACGATCGTCGAGGATCATCGCACACAAGAGCACCGAAACCCCCAGCAATGTCGCCAACCCCACGCTCATGAGCACCATGCACCAGTCCGGCATCACCTCCGCCATTAGAGCCTCGACCTGAGCTCCTGCAAAACACAAACGGAGGAGAAGGAAGAAAGGAGAAGAAGGAGAGGCCAGGTGAGAGGAAGAAGATGCAGCACCTCGGCCGTTTTATAGCTCGAGATCGGTGTACGGTGGGCGGAGTCCACCAGCACCGCTCGTCGCTCAACCGCCGGTGTTCGGAAGCGAATCCGCGAGCAGTGCCGACAGCACGCTGGCCTGCGAGGTGAGTGCACGCTGCACCGGCAGCTAGCACGCCGCGCACTACGGCAGTACGGCCTAGATGCCCTACGGGCTAGCCGTCGCCGGTGGAGAAAGTGCGGGAAAGGCGCGCGGGAAGAAGGAGAAGAGAGAGCCGGAGGAAGAAGAAGAGGCTGACAATGGGCCCAGGCCCCACCTGTCAGCCAGTGAGAGTACTGTGCTCTCGGGTGCAACCTGCGTATTTGTAAATTTGGAAAAGTAATATTTCTAAATTTACTATGTCCCAGAGTGGAAATATATCGTTTTCCACGATAGTAGATTTTTTTCCCCGTGCCACACCAGTTGCATCACTGTTTGCTCCTGCACTGTAGTAGCGGTTATTTGCTTTATTAGAGCAGTATAAATTTTGATAGTATCTTTTGAGGCGGCAGCAGACCTTATAGCTACCCTTAACAAATCTCGAGGACGAGATTTTTCTTAAGGGGGGTAGTGTTGTAACACCCCAAAAATTTAGCAATGTTTTATTAATTAAAATTTTGCCTTATGCTGAATGTTTCTTTGGACTCCAGGGCAATTCTTGCTCTGATTTTTGTTGGAATGTTTGTCCCTAGTAAATACTTCCCTTTTAATGTTAGATTCTCTTTTGTGCCTTTTAAAACTTTGCTTTTATCAGCAGGTTTAATTATATATTGGTCTCCATAATTTACTTCTCTATATAAATGATTAAACCTAGTTTTAAGGCCTCTTTTGAACTGCAACTACTTGATAAATTTATTTATAATCTCAACCAAAGATTGGAAATGTCAAGTGATGCCATTAGATCAATTTTATCCAATAATATGATTATTGCATTTAATATTTTGGGCTCCACGACATGTTTGCCAATCTGGTTCAGTAGGCCATATTGCACTACAACCCCTTTAAATATTCCTGTTTTGCTTCCACCAAAATTATGGGAGGTTCATAGCAATATGTTATCCATCCTTATGAAAAAACCCACCTTGGTCCTTTGGAAGTTTTGAGTGAAACAACCTCTTTCTCTTTCTGGTTCAGTTTGGTGATTTGCACTGCAACCCTAGTCTATTGTGCTCTAGAGCCTTTGAGCTTCCTCATGTTCATGGTCCCTCTTGCAAAACCCTTAAGTCCAGGAGAGTGGGCCAATTGGGATAGTTTTGGTTCATGGAATAGTGCTCTGCATTTTCTGTCCAGACCTGAAATCTTGCAAAACTTGCACTAACAAGTTTTTGCTTTTGATAAACTAACCCCACCACCTTCTCACTCATCTAAGGAGACATCCATCTGATAAATTTGGCCACCCCAAGAGCTGGCTAGATGCCCCTGGCATTTTGTCAAACACCCTGAGTGCATGACCATATTGGGCTTAGCTTCCGGTCCATATTATGAACTTGATCTCTTGCCTAAACCAGCATGTCCCCTAGCCTTGTCCCAACCTTCAGCCTAACCCTCCTGACCCACTTGCAGTTTGGAGCTCATTTGCATGCCTTGGCATAACGCCGAGCACGTTGCGTGCGTGCTCTGGACGCGCCCAGAGCGCGCGTTTTGCACGTGCGTGCGCTCGGGCCGCCGCGTTGCGCCCCTGGCCCCTAGCCACTCCCAAAGCCACGCCCAGCCTTATCCGCACTCGAGGAAACGCCAAGCCGCCCCTGGGTCGCCACAGCGCCGCCGTTAGAGCACTTTTGGCGGCACGCCGGCGAGCACAGTGGCTCTCTGCCACGGTCGGCGCCGCCCAAGCCGCGCACGCTCGCCAGCTGCCCCCTCGCAGTAGTGCGAGCTTATCCGTAGGCCGTCCGCTAGCGCTCGTCGCCGCCACATCCCCCTCCTGCAACAGAGCGACGGTCGCCGGCGAGCTTATCCACTGCCACCGCTGAACCGCCTTGACTCGTCTATTTAAAGGCGCCCGAGCCCCTCCGCAGCATCATACTCTCCCTAGGCACCTCGCAGAGCAGCCTCGTGGCAACCAATCGCCCCCGGGAAGCTCCCTTCTCGATCTCTGGCGAACACTGCCGCCGCCTCTGCCTCGAGCAATCCGACGCCACCAGGGCGTCCCCCGCCCTTCCAGCACCACCGTCGCCTTCCCCTCGACCCTGCGAAGCCACCCATCACCTCAAACAAGCTCGGGAGCCACCGTGTAGTGATGCCCCAAACTCACCCGAGGCTCCCTCCGTCGCGGAGCTCGCCGCCGGCGACTCCCTTCGCCCCCTCCGACCAATCGACTACCGGAAGGACCGCACTAACCCCGCGGATCCATTCCCGCACTCGGTGACCCTCGAGGAACCCTGGTTCGCCGGACACGATCGCCGGAGCCCCGCTGCCGTTCGGGCAGAGGAAGAGAAAGGGGGGAAAGACTAGTCAAACCTGACTAGTGGAGCCCCTGGGCCCCACTGTCAGCGACCCAGCGCCACCATCGTGTGTTCTAAGTGGAGGTGCATTCTCTGAAGTACGTATTCCCTAGATCGGAAGCGTTTTCTTAACCGAAACGTTTTCTTTTCTGTTTAGATTTAAAAAATCAGTTTTGACCAAAACTTTGGCTGGCTTTAACTTTTTAACCACAGCTCCAAATGATTTGATTCTTTTTCTGTTGTTCCCCAAATATTGTCTAGTTTATTTTCATATTTATATGAAAATTTTCCAGACAACTTTTTGAGGGTGTTCTAAGTCTATGTATTGATTTCCTTTTTATTCTTTTAGGATTTTCGAAGAGGGAGAAAACTTCCAAAACTCTTGGAATGCTTTTCTCCTCCCCTCTACTTGAAGGCAAGCATCCTGAACCTTGTGATCTCAAGAACTCCATTGATATGCCAAAGTTTGAGCATCATTATTTCATGTGAAAAGCATACTCTTGCATATCATCATGAGGTGAATATTTTCTTTTCAGTTTTGTGTGCGATACTGGTGACAGCCACCACTCATCATACCACATCTGCCTGGTAATAGTTCGGATGGAGTCCGAAGGAAGGTTGTGTTTCGTAGAACCAACCACGAGACTGACATCTCATGTGACGAGGATGTGCAGTGAGGCAGCTTGTAGCGTGAGGAGAGTGCCCCTGTCAGGGAACTGTGAGATCATTAAGGCACTAACCGTGCAAAGTATATATATATATAACCTCCTAAGTCGACCACAGATCGAGTCTTGCCCCGGTAACCCCCATACTTGTTTCGTACTACCGCGTGTCCCTGCTTCAGGTAGGGTACGGTTTAGTAAATTTGTCGACCCCTGTTCTATCACACACCGTATAGAGGGGCCACGGTGGAAGATACCGGCGGCATCCAGTAGGCAGGCCACCTGGTCCGGGGGCATGGGTGTTTCGGTTGTAGCCGAAGGGGATAGCGTCCCCAGTTTCTCGCGCGCGTTACAAATTGTTGTGATCCCATGCTAGTCGAGGTGGTAGCCTCCCCACTTAAAGTTTGGCTTAACTAGTGTCGTGGGTGATTCCAGACACCGGTAAGTTAGGGCAGTCAGGTGTGTCTTCAAATTAAAAGACCACAGACGGAATTAGCCCAGAAGGGCTATAGAAAATCCGTTATCCGTGGGTAAAGAGTACACCCTCTGCAGAGATAGAGAACCTATTCGAATAGCCGTGTCCATGGTTAAGGACTACGGTCTGGGATGGGTCAGGTGTCGGTCTTCGGAGGAGAAACATTTAAGCCAGAACTTTATTTATGACCCGTGTCAGGTAATGATTGTGATTTATCTCTATTGTGGACTAACCGTTCATATTACTTGAAACAGCGAGTATCCGCAGGACGGTCCTACCTCCCGGATATTCCCTGTTATCTCTATTTATTTATAAGCCCTTTATGTGATGTCGCTCAGACGACCGACCGTGGCATTCCTCTTTATTTATAAGCCCTTTATGTGATGTCGCTCAGACATCCGACTGTGGCATTTCTCTTTATTTATAAGCCCTTTATGTGATGTCGCTCAGACATCCGATTGTGGCATTTCTCTTTATTTATAAGCCCTTTATGTGATGTCGCTCAAACGTTCGACTGTGGCATTTCTTTTTATTTATAAGCCCTTTATGTGATGTCGCTCAGACGTCCGACTGTGGCATTCTTGTCCTTTATTTTCCTTCCTTATGAGCCCTTTTTGTGGTGTCGCCCAGACGCCCGACTGTGGCATGCCTGTTATTTATTTCATTACTACTTTCTAATTGCATATACCCTTTTACTCGAACATCCTGCTTAAAGTTATATCCTATCGCATCATTATTATCAAAGTGATCCTAAATCGTCCTTGAGCATGTTTATGTTTCACCCATGTTCTTAATGTTTGCGAGTACATTCAAAGTACTCACTGGCTTGTCCCTGGCTATTGTCTTGGCCAGATTCCTTGCGAGGGAAGGAACGATGTGACGCTACCCCAGAGCCTACTCTATTGGGATAGCAGCCCCGCGAAGATAGGAGTTATCCCGGTCAGCTGTTCCCATGGGAAATGGAGTCCCACAAGCGCCGACGCACCTCAACCGCTTCCGCCATCATCTACCAGAAAACCCATGTTGTACTTGTAGACCGGAATGGTCTTGTACTACATATTTGTACCTTTGCTTGGAATTTTCTGTATCAAGAGGTGTCTCATCAGCTAACAGTAATCCTGGGGCTGGTGAGCACAAGGTCCGCCTTTGGGAAAATTACATCCCGAAAAGCCGGTCCTGACACGTGGATAGGAGGGACCAGTCCGCGGACATGGATGCAGGAGACGGCCATCCAATGTTGCCCGCATACATATCAAGCCAGGTTTAAACTAACCAGACGAAATTCGTGCATACATGGAGGATTTCATCAAAGTTCGAATAGAAAATAGCACAAGTCATCGATGCATAGCATGCAAATAAATCATTACAATAATAGTTCAAATTGGAAGATCTTAACGGATCATGTCGTCGCACACATACTGCCCCTTTAGTGTCATCCAACAATGCATGTGCATAAATGACCGTCCCTTCATCTTGTGGTACATCACAACAGCACGTGCGGGCTACACAATGTGTAGAGCAACATTGAACGAATGAATGAAGAAGCAAAGCTTACTATCTCCTCCTATGCCACGCGCAATGGACACCTTGCCTTCAGCATATCAACCGCACCGGAAAACTTGGTGACAGAGGTTTGAATGGCCTACCATAAATACGATAAGGACATCACACTGCGATCATGGATGATGTGCATGTCATAGGGTGCAATGTGCTTTCATGCATGAAACGATTCATATACTTGCTGCTAGAAGGTCCCCCTCTGCTCCTACCTACAAAACCCGCGGATACGTCCAACAACGGATCGCACAACTCACCCTCCATTGTCGAGTACCTCTCCATCCTTCGTACTCTAAGAAAATGACACATCATTAAAAAATAAGCTCAATGACATTTGGCGGAACACCTACCTGGCATGGTGCCCGCCATGGACGATGTTGATAGGGGCTCGAGTGTACATGCCTACGAACATGTCCTGGGTGGACGACACCATGTGTCCGTGCTGGTTGCGGAGGTCCAATAATGTCTGTGTGCCGGCCAGAGAGGTACAACGACGACGTCGGAGGAGGAGGGTGTGGATGCAAAGCAAACATGAGAAGGGGCATATTGGAAGAAAATGGAACTGAAGGGGGGGGGGTGTAGTGGGCCGGGGGCGTAGGAGTCCTACGTAGTTGCTGTCTGGACTCCAGCAAAGCCCCCCAACTCTGTCTCCATTTTGCTCGGCAAAGAGCGTCCGGACCGCTCAGTGATACGTCTCCAACGTATCTATAATTTTTGATTGTTCCATGCTATTATAGTATCCATCTAGGATGTTTTATGGGCTTTATTATACATTTTTATATGATTTTTGGGACTAACCTATTAACCGAGAGCCCAGTGCCAGTTTTTGTTTTTCTCCTGTTTTAGGGTTTCGTAGAAAAGGAATATCAAACGGAGCCCAATTGACCTGAAATTCAACGGAGGTGGTTTTTGGACCAGAAGAAGCCCACGGAGTACCGGAGGTGGACCAGGAGATGCACAGGCTGCCCACGAGGGTGGGGGCTACTGGGCACACCCCTGCCTCGTGGACAGCCCGTAGCCCCCCTTTGCTTGGCCCCGACTCCAACACCTCCTATATATACAAAAACCTCCGGAAAATAACCTAGATCGGGAGTTCCGTCGCCGAAAGCCTCTGTAGCCACCGAAAACCAATCTAGACCCCGTTCCGGCACCCTAACGGAGGGGGGAACCCTCACCGGTGGCCATCTTCATCATCCCGGCGTTCTCCATGACGAGGAGGGAGTAGTCCACCCTCGGGGCTGAGGGTATGTACCAGTAGCTATGTGTTTGATCTCTCTCTCTCGTGTTCTTGAGATGGCACGATCTTGATGTATCGCAAGCTTTGCTATTGTAGTTGGATCTTATGATGCTTCTCCCCTCTACTCTCTTGTAATGGATTGAGTTTTCCCTTTGAAGTTATCTTATCGGATTGAGTCTTTAAGGATTTGAGAACACTTGATGTATGTCTTGCACGTTCTTATCTGTGGTGACAATGGGATATCATGTGATCTACTTGATGTATGTTTTGGTGATCAACTTGCTGGTTCCGTGACCTTGGGAATCTATGCATAGGGGTTGGCACACGTTTTCGTCTTGACTTTCCGGTAGAAACTTTGGGGCACTCTTTGAAGTACTTTGTGTTGGTTGAATAGATGAATCTGAGATTGTGTGATGCATATCATATAATCATGCCCACGGATACTTGAGGTTACAATGGAGTATCTAGGTGACATTAGGGTTTTGGTTGATTTGTGTCTTAAGGTGTTATTCTAGTACGAACTCTATGATAGATTGAACGTTACTATGGACTCTTGAATAGATCGATCAGAAAGAATAACTTTGAGGTGGTTTCGTACCTCTCCTCGTTTATTCTCCGCTATTAGTGACTTTGGAGTGACTCTTTGTTGCATGCCGAGGGCTAGTAATATGATCCAGTTATGTTATCCTTGTTGAGAGAACTTGCACTAGTGAAATTATGAACCCTAGGCCTTGTTTCCTATCATTGCAATACCGTTTATGCTCACGTTTACCACTTGTTACCTTGCTGCTTTTATATTTTCTTATTACGAAAACCTATATCTACCATCCATATTGCACTTGTATCACCATCTCTTCGCCGAACTAGTGCACCTATACAGTTTACCATTGTATTGGGTGTGTTGGGGACACAAGAGACTCGTTGTTATTTGGTTGCAGGGTTGCTTGAGAGAGTCCATCTTCATCCTACGCGTCCCACAGATTGATAAACCTTAGGTCATCCACTTGAGGGAAATTTGCTACTATCCTACAAACCTCTGCACTTGGAGGCCCAACAACGCCTACAAGAAGAAGGTTGTGTAGTAGACATCAAGCTCTTTTCTGGCGCCATTGCCGGGGAGGTGAGTGCTTGAAGGTATATCTTTAGATCTTGCAATCGAATCTTTTAGTTTCATTGTTTTATCACTAGTTTAGTTTATAAAAGAAAACTACAAAAAATGGAATTAAGGTTACCTCATATGCTTCATCTTTTTAATATCTTTCGTGAAAATGATGGAAAGGAAAATTGTGCTCAAGTACTAGAAGAAGAATTACATAGAATGCTTGGCATAAAATATGTGCATGATGAGCATGATTGCAATGTTGTTAGTATGAATTCTTTGAATACCCATGATGCTAATGATATGCAAAGCCACAAGCTTGGGGAAGCTATGTTTGATGAAGATGATATTTTTAGTCCCTCGAGTTTTGATGATAATATTTATTATGATGAAAGCATGCCTCCTATTTATGATGATTATATTTATGAAAGTGGATTTGGAGAGGTCATGACTTTATTTAGTGATGAATCCACTATTTCGGAAGAGGTTCCAATTGATTATGAGAACAAAGTTGCTATCTATGATGATTATTGTGATGACTTGTATGCTATTAAGAATAATGATAACCATGAAACTTGTCATCATGATTCTAGTTTTCAATTGGATTATGCTTCACAAGAGAGTTATTTTGTTGAATTTGCTCCTCCCACTACTATGAATGAGAATAATTTTGCTTATGTGGAGAGTAGTAAAATTTCTATGCAAGTAGATCATGAAAAGAATGCTTTATGTTCTAGTTATACTGTTGAATTCATTCATGATGCTACTGAAAATTATTATGAGAGAGTATCATATGCTTCTACATATTGCAATAATATCAAGTTTCCTCTCTATGTGCTTAAAGTTTTGAAGCTATGCTTGTTTTGCGTTCCTATGCTAGTTGATTATTGTTCCCATAAGTTGTTTGCTCACAAAATCCCTATGCATAGGAAGTGGGTTAGACGTAAATGTGCTAGTTATAATCTTCATGATGCTCCCTTTATGTTTCAATTCTTATCTTTTATGCGAGCATCATTGAAATCATCATGCCTAGCTAGGGGCGTTAAACGATAACGCTTGTTGGGAGGCAACCCAACTTTATTTTCTTTTCTTTGCTTTTGCTTCTGTTTAGGAATAAATATTGCATCTAGCTTCTGTTTAGATGTGGTTTTGTGTTTTAATTAGTGTTTGTGCCAAGTAGAACCTTTGGGAAGACTTGTGTGAAGTTTATATGATCTTGCTGTGAAAAACAGAATCGTTAGCGCTCGCTAGAATGGTCACCAGATTTTGCTGGAGTGTGCTATTTAGTTTATTCTTTTTACAGACGATTCATAGACAAATTCCTCACGTTTACCAATTTATTTCAAGTTTTTTGGAGTTACAGAAGTATGCGAAAACTGCAGATTACTACAGACTGTTCTGTTTTTGATAGATTTTGTTTTTCGTGTGTTGTTTGCTTATTTCAATGCATCTATGTGTAGTATTGGGAAGTATGAACCATAGAGAAGTTGGAATACAGTAGGTTTAACACCAATATAAACAAAGAATGAATTCATTGCAGTACCTTTGAGTAGTGGTTTGCTTTCTTATACTAACGGAGCTCACGAGATATTTGTCTAAGTTTTGTGTTGTGAAGTTTTCAAGTTTTGAGTATTGCTTTAATGGACTATGGAACAAAGAGTGGTAAGAGCCTAAGCTTGGGGATGCCCAAAGCACCCCAAGGTAAAATTAAAGGACAACCAATAGCCTAAGCTTGGGGATGCCCCGGGAAGGCATCCCCTCTTTCGTCTTCATCCATCGGTAACTATACTCGGAGCTATATTTTTATTCACCACATGATATGTGTTTTACTTGGAGCGTCATGTATAATTTGAGTCTTTGCTTGATAGTTTGCCACAATTATCCTTGCTAGACACACCTTTTATAGAGAGTTAAATATGGCCTAGGAATTGATAGAACACTCTATGTGCTTCGCTTATATCTTTTGAGTTGAATAGTTTTTGCTCTAGTGCTTCACTTATCTCTTTTAGAGCACGGTGGTGATTATATTTTGTAGAAATTGTTGATCTCTCATGCTTCACTTATATACTTTTTAGAGTCTATTAGAACAGCATGGTAATGTGCTTTAGCTATAAAACTAGCCTTCACATGATAGGCATCCAAGATCAATGTAGTAAAACCTTTCATACTAAGTGCATTGAATATGATGAGAAGTTGGATGCTTGATAATTGTTTTGAGATATGAGGATAGTGATATTAGAGTCATGCTAGTGGACTTTTTATGAAATTGAGAAATACTTGTGTTAAGGTTAGTGATTCCTGTAGCATGCACGTATGGTGAACCGCTATGTGACGAAGTTAGAGCATGAGGTATTTGTAAAGTGTCAACCTTTGTGTGGAGGTCGGGGGCGCGCGATGGTTAAATCCTACCAACCGCTCCCCTAGGAGCATGCGTTGATTTCTTTGTTTTGATGACTCGTAGATTTTTGCAATAAGTATGTGAGTTCTTATGACTAATGATGAGTCCATGGATATTACGCACTCTCACCCTTCCACCATTGCTAGCCTCTCTTGTACCGTGCAACTCTCGTCGGTACCATACACCCACTATATATCCTTCCTCAAAACAACCACCATATATCTTCCTCAAAGCAGCCACCATACCTACCTATCATGGCATTTCCATAGCCATTCCGAGATATATTGCCATGCAACTTTCCACCATTCCGTTCATATGACACGCTTCATATTGTCATATTGCCATGCATGATCATGTAGTTGACATCGTATTTGTGGCAAAGCCACCATGCATAATTTTTCATACATGTCACTCTTGATTCATTGCACATCTCGGTACACCACCGGAGCCATTCATATAGAGTCATACTTTGTTCTACTATCGAGTTGTAATATCGAGTTGTAAAACAATAAAAGTGTGATGATCATCATTATTAGAGCATTGTCCCATGTGAGGGAAGGCCAATAAAAAAAAGAGGTGGCCCAAAAAAAATTGAGAGAGGGGCTAAAAAAAGAAGGGAGAAAGCCCCTCCAAAAAAATGAGAGAAAAGAGATAAAGGACAATTGCTACTATCCTTTTCCACACTTGTGCTTCAAAGTAGCACCATGTTCTTCATGATAGAGAGTCTCATGTTTAGTCACTTTCATATACTAGTGGGAATTTTCATTATAGAACTTGGCTTGTATATTCCAATGATGGGCTTCCTCAAATGCCCTAGGTCTTCATGAGCAAGCAAGTTGGATGCACACCCACTAGTTTCTTTTGTTGAGCTTTCATACATTCTTAGCTCTGGTGCATCCGTTGCATGGCAATCCCTACTCACTCACATTGATATCTATTGATGGGCATCTCCATAGCCCATTGATATGCCTAGTCGATGTGAGACTATCTTCCTCCTTTTTGTCTTCTCCACAACCACCCCTCGATTCCACCCATAGTGCTATGTCCATGGCTCACGCTCATGTATTGCGTGAAAGTTGAAAGGTTTGAAAGAATAGAGTATGAAAACAAGTGCTTGGCTGAAACCGGGGTTGTGCATGATATGAATATTTTATGTGATGAAGAGGGAGCACAGCCAGACTGTATGATTTTGTAGGGATAACTTTCTTTAGCCATAGTATTTTGAGAAGACATGATTGCTTTGTTAGTATGCTTGAAGTATTATTATTTCTTATGTCAATATAGACTTTTGTCTTGAATCTTTCAGATCTGAACATTCATGCCACAATAAGAAAACTACATTGAAAATTATGTTAGGTAGCATTCCACATCAAAAATTCTATTTTTATCATTTACCTACTCGAGGACGAGCGGGAATTAAGCTTGGGGATGCTGATACGTCTCCAACGTATCTATAAATTTTGATTGTTCCATGCTATTATATTATCCTTCTAGGATGTTTTATGGGCTTTATTATACACTTTTATATGATTTTTGGGACTAACCTATTAACCCAGAGCCCAGTGCCAGTTTCTGTTTTTCTCTTGTTTTAGGGTTTCGCAGAAAAGGAATATCAAACGGAGCCCAATTGACCGGAAATTCAACGAAGGTGGTTTTTGGACCAGAAGAAGCCCACGGAGTACCAGAGGTGGACTAGGAGATGCATAGGCTGCCCACGAGGGTGGGGGGCGCGCCCCCCCTACTGGGCGCGCCCCCCTGCCTCGTGGATAGCCCGTAGCCCCCCTTTGCTTGGCCCCGACTCCAACACCTCCTATATATACAGAAACCTCTGGAAAATAACCTAGATCGGATGTTCCGCCACCGAAAGCCTCTGTATCCACCGAAAACCAATCTAGACCCCGTTTTGGCACCCTGTCGGAGGGGGGAACCCTCACCGGTGGCCATCTTCATCATCCCGGCGCTCTCCATGACGAGGAGGGAGTAGTCCACCCTCGGGGCTAGGGGTATGTACTAGTAGCTATGTGTTTGATCTCTCTCTCTCTCTCTCTCTCTCGTGTTCTTGAGATGGCACAATCTTGATGTATCGCGAGCTTTGCTATTATTGTTGGATCTTATGATGCTTCTCCCCCTCTACTCTCTTGTAATGGATTGAGTTATCCCTTTGAAGTTATCTTATCAGATTGAGTCTTTAAGGATTTGAGAACACTTGATGTATGTCTTGCACGTGCTTATCTATGGTGACAATGGGATATCATGTGATCTACTTGATGTATGTTTTGGTGATCAACTTGCGGGTTCCGTGACCTTGGGAATCTATGCATAGGGGTTGGCACACGTTTTCTCTTGACTTTCCGGTAGAAACTTTGGGGCACTCTTTGAAGTACTTTGTGTTGGTTGAATAGATGAATCTGATATTGTGTGATGCATATCGTATAATCATGCCCACGGATACTTGAGGTGACAATGGAGTATCTAGGTGACATTAGGGTTTTGGTTGATTTGTGTGTTAAGGTGTTATTTTAGTACGAACTCTGTGATAGATTGAACGTTACTACAGACTCTTAAATAGATCGATCAGAAAGAATAACTTTGAGGTGGGTTTCGTACCCTACCATAATCTCTTCATTTGTTCTCCGATATTAGTGACTTTGGAGTGACTCTTTGTTGCATGTTGAGGGCTAGTAATATGATCCAATTATGTTATCCTTGTTGAGAGAACTTGCACTAGTGAAAGTATGAACCCTAGGCCTTGTTTCCTATCATTGCAATACCGTTTATGCTCACGTTTACCACTTGCTCCCTTGTTGTTTTTATATTTTCTTATTACAAAAACCTATATCTACCATCCATATTGCACTTGTATCACCATCTCTTCACCAAACTAGTGCACCTATACAATTTACCGTTGTATTAGGTGTGTTGGGGACACAAGAGACTCTTTGTTATTTGGTTGCAGGGTTGCTTGAGAGAGACTCCTACGCCTCCCACAGATTGATAAACCTTAGGTCATCCACTTGAGGGAAATTTGCTACTGTCCTACAAACCTCTGCACTTGGAGGTCCAACAACGTCTATAAGAAGAAGGTTGTGCTGTAGACATCACTCAGCAGGCCGATATAGGCCTACTACTTCTCGAGCTTGCGCTGTATTCCCTCGAAGAGGAAAGGGAGATGCAGCACAGTAGCGTAAGTATTTCCCTCAGTTTTTGAGAACCAAGGTATCAATCCAGTAAGAGACCACGCGCGAGTCCCTCGCACCTTCACAAACAAATAAGAACTTCGCAGCCAACACGATAAGGGGTTGTCAATCCCTTTACGACACTTACGAAAGTGAGATATGATAGAGATGATAGTTTATATTTTTGGTATTTTAGTTTATAAGAACAGAAAATAAAAGCAATAAAAGTAAAGTGGATGTAGATTGATATGTTGAGAATAGACCCGGGGCCATAGTGTTCTCTAGTGGCTTCTCTCATGATAGCGATATTCTACGGCGGGTAAACAAATTACTGTCAAGCAATTGATAGAAAAGCGAATAATTATGAGGCTATCTAGGCATGATCATTGTATATAGGCGTCACGTCTGAGACAAGTAGACCGAAATGATTGTGCATCTACTACTATTACTCCACACATCGACCGCTATCCAGCATGCATCTAGTGTATTGAGTTCATAAGAACAGAGTAACGCCTTAAGCAAGATGACATGATGTACAGGGATAAACTCAAGCAATATGATATAAACCCCATCTTTTTATCCTCGATGGCAACAATACAATACGTGCCTTGCTGCCCCTACTGTCACTGGGAAAGGACACCGTAAGATTGAACCCAAAGCCAAGCACTTCTCCCATTGCAAGAACTATAGATCCAGTAGGCCAAACCAAACCAATAATTCGAAGAGACTTGCAAGGATATTATGAGCACACATAAAAAGTTCAGAGAAGAACCAAATATTTCTCATAGATAATCTTGATCATAAACTCACAATTCATTGGATCTCGACAAACACACCGCAAAAATAGATTACATCGAATAGATCTCCTCGAAGACCGAGGAGAACTTTGTATTGAGATCCAGAGAGAGAGAATAAGCCACCTAGATACTAGCTATGGACCCGAAGTATGTGATAAACTACTCACAACTCATGGTGAGGGCGATGATGATGATGATGATGATGATGAAGAACTCCATGATGGATCCCCCTCCGGTGGAGCTCCGGAACAGGCTCCAAGATGGGATCTCACGGGAATAGAAGGTTACGGCGGTGGAATTAGGGTTTTCTCTCTATTGTCGAAGGTTTCGGGGTACGTAGACTTATATAGGAGGAAGGAGGACACCGGGGGACGCTCGAGGGGCCCCCGAGGTAGGGGGGCGCGCCCTAGGCAGGGGTGCGCGCCCCCACCCTCGTGGGTGCCTCGATGCTCCCCTGACGTGGTTCTCAAGTTCCCTGTGCGTGATTTTCTCCAAAAATATCTCTCGCAAAGGTTTCATTCCGTTTGGACTCCGTTTGATATTCTTTTTCTGTAAAACCCTGAAACAGGGAAAAAACAGCAATCTGGACCGGGCCTTTGGGTTAGTAAGTTAGTCCCAAAAATGAGTGCATGATAAAGCCCATTAAACATCCAAGACTTCATAAATAATAGCATGGAACAATCAAAAATTATAGATACGTTGGAGACGTATCAAGCATCCCCAAGCTTAATTCCTGCTCGTCCTCGAGTAGGTAAATGATAAAGAAAGAATTTTTGATGTGGAACGCTAACCAATATAGTTTTTCAATGTAATTCTCTTAATTGTGACATGAATGTTCAGATCTGAAAGATTCAAGATAAAAGTCTATATTGACATAAGAAATAACAATACTTCAAGCATACTAACAAAGCAATCATGTCTTCTCAAAATATTATGGCTAAAGAAAGTTATCCCTACAAAATCATATAGTCTGGCTATGCTTCCTCTTCATCACACAAAATATTCATATCATGCGCAACCCCGATTTCAGCCAAGAACTTGTTTTCATACTCTATCTTTTCAAACCTTTCAAGTTTCACGCAATACATGAGTGTGGGCCATGGATATAGCACTATGGGTGGAATAGAGGTGGTTGTGGAGAAGACAAGAAAGAGGAAGATAGTCTCACATTGACTAGGCGTATCAACGGGCTATGGAGATGCCCATCAATAGATATTAATGTGAGTGAGTAGGGATTGCCATGCAACGGATGCACTAGAGCTAAGTATGTATGAAAGCTCAACAAAAGAAACTAGTGGGTGTGCATCCAACTTGCTTGCTCATGAAGACCTAGGGCATTTGAGGAAGCCCATCGTTGGAATATACAAGCCAAGTTCTATAATGAAAATTCCCACTAATATACGAAAGTGACTAAACATGAGACTCTCTATCATGAAGAATGTGGTGCTACTTTGAAGCACAAGTGTGGAAAAAAGATAGTAGCAATTGTCCCTTTTTTGGCCTTTCTTTTTTTCTTTGGCTTTCTTTTTTTTCCTTTGTTTCTTTTTTTTTTGCGGAGGGGCTTTATAGATTTAGCCTTTCCTCCCATGGGACAATGCTCTAATAATGATGATCATCACACTTTCATTACAACTCGATATTACAACTCGATACTACAACAAAGTATGACTCTATATGAATGCATCCGGCGGTGTATCGATATGTGCAATGAAACAAGAGTGACATGTATGAAAAGTTATGCATGGTGGCCTTGCCACAAATACGATGTCAACTACATGATCATGCATGGCAATATGACAATATGATGCATGTCATACGAACGGAACGGTGGAAAGTTGCATGGCAATATATCTCGGAATGGCTATGGAAATGCCATGATAGGTAGGTATGGTGGATGTTTTGAGGAAGGATATATAGTGGGTTTATGGCACCAGCGAAAGTTGCGCGGTACAAGAGAGGCTAGCAATGGTGGAAGGGTGAGAGTGCGTATAATCCATGGACTGAACATTAGTCATAAGAACTCATATACTTATTGCAAAAATCTACGAGTCATCAAAACAAAGCAATCAACGCATTCCCCTAGGGGGTAGGTTGGTAGGAGTTAACCATCGCGCGCCCCTGACCTCCACACAAAGGTTGGCACTCTACAAATACCTCATGCTCTAACTTCGTCACATAGCGGTTCACCATACGTGCATGATACGTGAATCACTAACCTTAACACAAGTATTTCTCAATTTCATAATAACTCCACTAGCATGACTCTAATATCACTATCCTCACATCTCAAAACAATTATCAAGCATCCAACATCTCATCATATTCAATGCACTTAGTGTGATTTTTTTACTACATTGACATTGGATGTCTGTCATGTGAAGACTAGTTTTTTTAGCCTAAACACATTACCATGATGTTTTAATAGACTCTCAAATAGATATAATTGAAGCATGAGAGTTCAACAATTTCTACAAAATATTACCACCACCGTGCTCTAAAAGATATAAGTGAAGCACTAGAGCAAAAACTATTCAACTCAAAAGATATAAGTGAAGCACATAGAGTGTTCTAACAATTCCTAGGCCATATTTAACTCTCTCAAATAGGTGTGTACAGCAAGGATGATTGTGACAAACTAAAAAGCAAAGACTCAAATTATACAAGACGCTCCAAGCAAAACACATATCATGTGGCGAATAAAAATATAGCTCCAAGTATAGTTACCGATGGAAGAAGACGAAAGAGGGGATGCCTTCCCGGGGCATCCCCAAGCTTAGGCTTTTGATTATCCTTAAATTACTTGGGGTGCCATGGGCATCCCCAAGCTTAGGCTTTTGCTACTCTTTGTTCCAAAGTCCATCAAAGCAATACTCAAAACTTGAAAACTTCACAACACAAAACTTAGACAAGAATTCTCGTGAGCTCCGTTAGTATAAGAAAACAAATAACTACTCAAAGGTACTGCAATGGATTCATTCTTTGTTTATATTGGTGTTAAACCTACTGTATTCCAACTTCTCTATGGTTCATACTTGCCAATAGTACTCATAGATGCATTGAAATAAGCAAACAACACACGAAAAACAGAATCTGTCAAAAACAGAACAATCTGTAGTAATCTGCAGGTTTCGCCTACTTCTAGAACTCCAAAAAATTAAAACTAAATTGGTAAATTTGAGGAATTTTTCTATTAATCATCTGAAAAAAGAATCAACTAAATAGTACGCTCCAGTAAAAATCTGACAACCGCTTTAGTGAGCGCTAACGATTATGTTTTTTCCCAGCAAGATCACATAAACTTCACACAAGTCTTCCCAAAGGTTCTACTTGGCACAAACACTAAACAAAACATGAAACCACATCTAATCAGAGGCTAGATGCAATATTTATTCCCTAACAGCAACAAAAACAAAAAATATAAAATTGGGTTGCCTCCCAACAAGCGCTATCGTTTTACGCCCCTAGCTAGGCACGATACAAGATAAATCTAGGTATTGCCATCTTTGGAAGGCAATTCATTGGTTAAGCACTTATGATTCTTAGGCACTTATTTGTCCCTATTAATAATTAAACTCTTCAGCAAGAAATCAAGAAATTCTAAAGTGTCAAAAGGGTCTCTTGCAAAAGTAAGGAAATTAGGGTGAACACTTATGGATTTGAGATCCGCATTTCTAGATGTTTCACCTTTGTCTTTAGGGACATACATGAACTTGGATAATTTAGTGGTAGAGGTATTTGGAGTAGTTTTTATAGCGGAAAGAGCGGAACCCACTTTAGTGATAATATCCTCAAGCTTATTGATTCTAGTAGAATCCTAATCTAGCTTTTCTTTAACTATGGGCTCCTTTTCCTTAAGATTTTTCAGAACAACTCCTACCTTAGATCCATATTGGGTGATTTCATTATGGATTTTTCTATCCAAGTTCTCTACCAATTCTACCGTAGCAACTTTGTTTTCAATGATTTATAACCTTTGCATAACATGCTCCAAAGTTAAAACGGTCCCATTAACCAGAAGAGGTGGTGAGCCAAATAATTCAGTCATAGCATTATAAGAATCAAAGGTGTGGCTACCCAAGAAATTCCCTCCGGTAATGGTATCTAAGATAAATCTATTCCACGGAGTTATGCCAACATAAAAATTGCGAAGAAGCACGGAAGTGGAAAGCTTCCTATTGGATCTATTTTGAGCATTGCAAATTCTATACCAGGCATCTTTTAAGTTTTCTTCCTCCCTTTGTTTAAAGTTGAGGACCTCACTCTCGGGAGTGTTGATAATGATAGGTGTGCTAGACATGATGACAGGCAAGCAAGCCACACACGAGCAAACAAGAATCAAGTGAACGATAAACACATGGTAGAAGAAGGGCAAATAAAACGGCAAGGGTGAAGTGGGGGAGAGGAAAACGAGAGGAAAATAAATGTAATGCGAAGGATAAGGGTTTGTGATAGGTACTTGGTATATGACTTTTGTGTAAGCCTCCCCAGCAACGGTGCCAGAAATTCTTCTTGCTACTTCTCGAGCTTGCGTTGTATTCCCTCGAAGAGGAAAGGGAGATGCAGCACAGTAGCGTAAGTATTTCCCTCAGTTTTTGAGAACCAAGGTATCAATCCAGTAGGAGACCACGCGCGAGTCCCTCGCACCTGCACAAACAAATAAGAACTTCGCAGCCAATGCGATAAGGGGTTGTCAATCCCTTTACGACACTTACGAAAGTGAGATCTGATAGAGATGATAGTTTATATTTTTGGTATTTTAATTTATAAGAACAGAAAATAAAAGCGACAAAAGTAAAGTGGATGTAGATTGATATGTTGAGAATAGACCCGGGGCCATAGTGTTCTCTAGTTGCTTCTCTCATGATAGCGATATTCTATGGCGGGTAAACAAATTACCGTCGAGCAATTGATAGAAAAGCGAATAATTATGAGACTATCTAGGCATGATCATTGTATATAGGCATCATGTCCGAGACAAGTAGACTAAAACGATTCTGCATCTACTACTATTATGATACGTCTCCAATGTATCTACTTTGCCAAACACTTTTGCCCTTGTTTTGGACTCTAACTTGCATGATTCGAATGGAACTAACCAGGACTGACGCTGTTTTCAGCAGAACTGCCATGGTGTTGTTTTTGTGCAGAAATAAAAAGTTCTCGGAATTGCCTGAAAATCAACGGATATTTATTTCAGAAAATATAAAAAATACCTAAAAGAAGATCCACACCGGGGGGCCCACGGGCTGTCCTCGAGGGTGGGGGGCACGCCCCCTGCCTCTAGGGCACCCCGATGCCCCACCGACGTATCCCCAGGTCCTATATATTCTGTTTCGTGGAGAAAAAAATCAGGGAGAAAGAATTATCACGTTTTACGAGACAGAGCCGCCGCCAAGCCCTAATCTCTCTCGGGAGGGCTGATCTGGAGTCCGTTCGGGGCTCCGGAGAGTGGAGATCTTCGCCATCGTCATCATCAACCTTCCTCCATCACCAATTCCATGATGCTCACCGCCGTGCATGAGTAATTCCATCGTAGGCTTGATGGGCGGTGATGGGTTGGATGGGATCTATCATGTAATCAGTTAGTTTTGTTAGGGTTTGATCCCTAGTATCCACCATGTTCTGAGATTGATGTTGCTATGACTTTGCTATGCTTAACGCTTGTCACTAGGGCCCGAGTGCCATGATTTCAGATCTGAACCTATTATGTTTCCATGAATATATGTGTGTTCTGGATCCTATCTTGCAAGTCTATAGTCACCTACTATGTGTTATGATCCGGCAACCCCGAAGTGACAATAATCAGGACCACTCCCGGTGATGACCATAGTTTGAGGAGTTCATGTATTCACTATGTGTTAATGCTTTGGTCAGGTACTCTATTAAAAGGAGGCCTTAATATCCCTTAGTTTCCAATAGGACCCCGCTGTCACGGGAGGGTAGGACAAAAGATGTCATGCAAGTTCTTTTCCATAAGCACGTATGACTATATTCGGAATACATGCCTACATTGCATTGATGAACTGGAGCTAGTTCTGTGTCACTCTAGGTTATAACTTCTACATGATGAATTGCATCCAACGTAATTTCCCATCACCGATCCAATGCCAACGAGCTTTACCTATATTTCTAGTTGCTTATTTACTTTCCCGTTGCTATTATCACAAAAACTACAAAAACACTATCTTTACTTCTATTGCTGCTACCACCACTATCATATTATTGTGCTACTAAACTATCTTGCTGCAGATACTAAGTTTCCAGGTGTGGTTGAATTGACAACTCAGCTGCTAATACTTAAGAGTATTCTTTGGCTCCCCTTGTGTCGAATCAACAAATTTGGGTTGAATACTTTACCCTCGAAAACGGTTGCGATCCCCTACACTTGTGGGTTATGAAAACTATTTTCTGGCGCCGTTGCCGGGAGCATAGCTCTATTCTTTAAGTCGCTTGGGATTTATATCTGCTTATCACTATGAAGAATTTGAAGGACTCAAAAACCAAGATCTTACCCTCAACTACAAGGGGGGGGGGGTAAGGAACTGCCATCTAGATCTGCACTAGATTCTCCTTCTGATATGAGTAAACTTGCGACACCTACTCCTACTATTGAATCTGATATGTCGTATGTTCTTGATGATGCTACTTCTGCTATGTATGATGAAACTACCTCTATGCTTGATACTGTGCCACTAGGTGAATTTCTAAATGAAGAAATTGCTAAAGTTAGGGAGAGTGCAAATGTTGATGATATTTATGAAAGTGATGATGAAACTACTCCCAATAGATATGAATTGCCTGTTGTGCCTGAGGGTTATGTTATGGATAAAGAAACTTCTAGAGACTTTCTTGCTTGCAATGATAGATATGATCTTAAGAAATTATTAGCTAAGTTGAAAGAAAAGTCCTTGAATGCCAGAATCAAACATGACCCTGCTTTTGCTACTTCACCTATTTGTGTCACTGATAAGAATTATGAATTCTCTGTTGATCCTGAGTTAATTACTTTGGTTGAATCTGATCCTTTCCATGGCTATGAGTTTGAAACTGTTGTGGCACATCTTACCAAGTTGAATGATATAGCCACCCTGTTTACCAATGATGAAAAGATTCGCTACTACTATATCCTTAAGTTGTTTCCGTTCTCGTTAAAGGGTGATGCTAAGACTTGGTTTAACTCTCTTGATCCTGGTTTGTGCGTAGTCCCCAGGATATGATGTATTACTTCTCTGCTAAATATTTTCCCGCTCATAAGAAACAAGCTGCCTTACGGGAAATATATATCTTTGCTCAAACTGAAGAAGAGAGTCTCCCACAAGCTTGGGGGAGGCTTCTCCAGTTACTTAATGCTTTGCCTGATCATCCTCTTGAGATGCATGATATACTTGATGTCTTTTATAATGGACTAACCGATGCTTCCAGAGACCATCTGGATAGTTGTGCTGGTTGTGTTTTCAGGGAAAGAACAGTGGAACAAGCTGAATTACTATTGAATAATATGCTGGCCAATGAAAATAATTGGACACTTCCTGAACCAGCCCCTAAGCCAACTCCGAAGAAAAGAGGTGTTCTATTTCTCAGTCCTGAAGACATGCAAGAGGCAAAGAAATCTATGAAAGAAAAAGGTATTAAAGCTGAAGATGTTAAGAATTTACCGCCTTTTGAAGAAATACATGGTCTTGATAACCCGACATCGTTATTTAAGGTAAATTCTCTTTATAGATTTGATGAAGGTGATATTCCTCGTTATAAGTCTGCTAGCCAATGCTTAGATGAGTTTGACAATTTTATTGTGAAATAAGAAAACTTTAATGCTTATGTTGGTAGACAATTACAACACAATGCTTATATGATTGAACGCTTGAGTGATTATATGTCTAGTGCTAAAGATGAACTGAAACTTATTAGTATACATGCTTCCATGGTCACCACTCAAGTAGAACAAGTACTTAAGGCTCAGAATGATTTGCTCAATGAATTAAATAGTAAGAACAATGACTATGCTGTTAGAGTTGCAACTAGAGGTGGTAAAATGACTCAGGAACCTCTGTATCCTGAAGGCCACCCTAAGAGAATTGAGCAAGATTCTCAGAGAGCTAATTTAGATGCACCTAGTTCTTCTAAGAAGAAGAAAAGAAAAATGATAGGACTTTGCATGCTTCTAGTGAACCTGCAGCTCACCCACCTGAGAATCCTAATGATATATCTGTTTTTGATGCTGAGACACAATCTGGTAATGAATATGAACCTAGTGATAATATTAATAATGATGTTCATGCTGATGCTCAACCTAGCAATGATAATGATGTAGAGATTGAACCTGCTGTTGATCTTGATAATCCACAATCAAAGAATCAACGTTATGATAAGAGAGACTTTGTTGCAAGGAAGCATGGTAGGGAAAGAGAACCCTGGGTTCAGAAATCCATGCCTTTTCCTCCGAAACCATCCAGGAAAAAGGATGATGAAGATTTTGAGCGCTTCGTTGAAATGATTAGACCTATCTTTTTCCGTATGCATTTGACTGATGTGCTTAAAACAAATCCTTATGCCAAGTATATGAAAGATATTATTACCAACAAAAGAAAGATACCTGATGTATAAATCTCCACCATGCTTGCCAATTACACTTTTGAGGGTGGAATGCCTAAGAAATTCGGAGATCCAGGAGTACCGACTATACCTTGATCCATTAAGAGAAACTATGTTAAAACTCCTTTGTGTGATCTTGGAGCTCGTGTTAGCGTTATGCCTCTCTCTTTATATCGTAGACTTGACTTGAGCAAGTTGAAACCTACTGAAATATCCTTGCAAATGGCTGATAAATCAACTGCTATACCTGTCAGTATCTGTGAGGATGTGCCTGTTGTAGTTGCAAATGTTACTATTCTAACGGACTTTGTTATACTTGATATTCCCGAGGATGATAGTATGTATATTATTCTTGGAAGACCCTTTTTGAATACTACAGAGGCGTTATTGATTGCAACAAAGGCAATGTCACTTTTCATGTCAATGGTAATGAGCATACGGTACACTTTCCGAGGAAACAACCTCAGGTCCATAGTATCAATTATATTGGAAAACTTCAACCATCACTATTGGAGGTTTTGAGTTTCCTATTCCTACTATCAAGAAGGCAGATGACATACTTATTGTTGGGGACATACATATCCCCATTAAGGTAACATAGTGTTATTCGAAAATTCTCCGGTTTCATGTTACTCGAAAAGAGTTTATTAACAAGACCTGATCAACCTTTTTAATGGATTCCTTTTGATGAACATGGGATAGGTGAATCTAGATAGCACAAACCTTCTGTACCCTCCTTTTACTTTCTATTAATTAGGCTAAATAAAAGAAAAATAGCATTATCTGTCTGTTTCCAGACTTATCCATGCAATTAAAAAAATATCCCAAAAATAAAAGTTCTCCCAATGCCATGAAAATGAAATATGATTTTTTCTAGAATATTTAAGAAAATATGGCACTGAACACACAGCGAGGGGAGCCAGCACATGGCCTCGAGGGCCCAGGGCGCGCCCCCCTTCACAGGGCGCGCCCCTGCCTCGAGGGCCCCACGTGGCCCCCTCCACTTATCCTTTCACCCATGCTCTTCTTCTTCCTCCCAAAAAAATCCCCAACCAGCTCAAACCCGAGTTCTTGCTCATTTTGCTGCCATTTTCGATTCCTTGCTCAAAGCACCATTCACCAAACTGTTTGGGGAGAATGTTCCTTGGTATGTGACTCCTCCATTGGTCCAATTAGTTTTTGTTCTAGTGCTTTATTTGTTGCAAATTTATGCTGCTGTGGTGACCTTATTCTTGAGCTTGCATGTCAATTTTTCTTGGTCCCAAGTAGTTCTAATGCATGATATAGCCTCTAGGCACTTATAGGAGTCGTCGCTATCAATCTTGTTGAGTTTGGTTAACTTTTATTGTGAGTTACTAAAAATTTCAGAAATTTTCAGAAAAGGAAAATGCTAAAAAGAATATTGAGGGGCTCTTCCAGCAAGAGCTCAGAGGAGAAGAAGAAAGAAGAAAATAAGAAGCCCAAGTATCATCTTCCTCGCATGGCGGAAGTTCGACCATGCGAATGGCCTTGTAATAATTTCATGATGTCCGCCGGTATTTACGAAGACTTTTATTGGATGGCGAATAATGCAGGCCTCACCGACTTCATCAACGACCAAAAAGAGTAGTATCTCTTACTCACCAATATTTGTACGCAAAGCTTTCATTTTCATTCTAGGAAAACACCACCTATGGTGGAGTTTCGCTTATATGATGTGGTTAAGGAGATATCACTGTTAGATTTTTTGTGAAATATGCAAATTACCCTTTGAAGGTAGACTTGATGAACCACGTCATGAAGACGTCAAAGGGTTTATTGATATGATAGCCATAGGTGAAACTAGACAAGTTTCAGGGGCAAGAATCACCAGTATACACTTCCCTGTTCTGTGCTACTTTGCATTATTTGCTAGTAGGTGTTTAATTGGTCGACGGAACAGTGGGAATCTCAGTGCCCCTGATATTATCATTTTACGCCATGCTTTGTTTCGTGACACAACTTTTAGCTTGGGCGCCGTCATTGCCAAATGATTGAGTCTGAACCGCTCAAAGGGGCCCGTCTTTGGAGGCATCTTTGCTTCTCGCCTTGCTGAACATTTTAATATACCTATTAGGCATCATGAGAAGCAAGAAAAATTGCTTGACCATGTTTATCTAGACTACAAGAGCATGGTAGCTCATGACTTTATTGTTAAAGACAAAAATATGCAGCTACATTATAAATTGAGGTTTGATGATATATACTGTGAAATTGTTACCATGCCTGCACCATCTCTGTTTGATCTGTCCACAAGCAAGTACCTCATTACATCAGATGCCTTCTACAAGTACCAAGGCCAGGCACAAGCTTTAGAGCCTGAGCCAGAACCACCATTTGATCCTTCCCGTCAATCTGTTTATGGGTGGGAGCTGGATGAGCTCGCCAACCAGTGGCATCCAGAGGACACATCTCAGTACACTGGAGGGAGTGGCTTCGATCCTTGGCCATAGACCAACTTAGGCCAAAAGCCTAAGCTTGGGGGAGTACGTGTTTCTCACCGACTTACATTCATGTTCACACACTTATTCTAGTTGTCGGTGCTCACACTCTTTCACTGTACCATCCATGCTTAGTTTCAATTTCTTTTTCTTAGTCTTTTTCTTGTGTGCTAGAAAAACCCAAAAAAACAAAAAATACATTAGTTGTAGCTTCTAGCTAGTTTACTTTCTTTGCTTGTAGTAGTAACTAAAAAATGAAAACCCAAAAAGATTTCCCGTTCTTCTTTTGCTTGTTGGGAGCTTTCCCATGTAAATAGTTTCTTTTCTTTTCTTTAGGGGTTAAGAGTAGAAGACCATGATTAAAATGCTTAGTGGCTCTCATATGCTTTGTTGTAGATTTAACCTTGAGCCATATTACCTTGTCTTCTCTCTTGTATTAAATGCCTGCAGATTCCAGCTTAGTCCAATGCACGTGCGCTATTATTATTATCCACACCGTTCGGTCGTGCGAGTGAAAGGCAATACGGATGATATATGATGAACTAATTGAGATGAGAAAAGCTGGTATGAACTCGACCTCTCTTGTTTTTGTAAATATGATAGCTCATCGTTCTTGATTCAGCTTGTTATGAATGAAACATGTTTGCAATGACAATTAGAGATCATAGCTGCTTATGCCATGCTTAATTAGCTGAGAGTTTATAATGGTCTATCTTGTGTGCCAACATGATATTAAAATGGTTGTGATGTGGTATGATGGGTGGTATCCTCCTCTGAACGATTTAAGTGACTTGACTTGGCACATGTTCACGCATGTAGTTGAAACAAATCAACATGGCCTTCACGATATTTATGTTCATGGTGATTTATATCCTACTCATGCTTGCATTCATTGTTGATTAAGTTTAATGCATGTTCATGACCGTTGTTGCTCTCTAGCTGGTCGCTTCCCAGTCTTATTCTAGCCTTCACCTGTACTAAGTGGGAATACTGCTTGTGCATCCACTTCCATAAACCCCAAAGTTATTCCATATGAGTCCACCATACCTCCCTATATGCGGTATTTACCTGCCGTTCCAAGTAAATTTGTATGTGCCAAACTCTAAACCTTCAAATGAAATTATGTTTTGTATGCTGGAACAGCTCATGTATCAACTAGGGATGTCTATATCTTCCATGCTAGGTGGGTTATTGTCACGATGAGTGGACTCCGCTCATCATTCACGAGAAAATGGCTGGTAATCGGGATGCCCAGTCCCCTGCTCAAAATCATAATAATTAAACAAAACTCCCCCAGGGTTGTTGCTTGTTTGGACGGTAACCCGTGGATTCGGCTGGCCGTGGAGTGTTCTTGTTGGTGGTTGGGGGAGTATAAACTTTACCATTCTATTTGGGAACCGCCTATAATGTGCGTAGCATGGGAGATATCGAGATTCTTAGTTGTTATGTTGACAATGAAAGTATACCGCTCAATATGTTATTCAATCTCTATTTAAAAATCGAGCTCTGGCACCTCTACCAATCCCTGCTTCCCTCTGCGAAGGGCCTATCTATTTACTTTTATGTAGAGTCATCATCCTCTTATCAAAAAGTACCAGTAGGAGAGCACCTCTGTCGTTGCATGTATTACTATTAATTTGCATTGAGTATGATCATGACTGGATCTCTTTTACCATGAATTACAATGTCTAGTCAGTCCTTGATCTTTAAAGGTGCTATGCATTTATGTTTTGCGGTCTCAGAAAGGGCTAGCAAGACACCATCCTGTTATATCTTATCATGATTGTTTTGAGAAGTGTTGTCATCCGAGGTTTATTATTATTGCTCGCTAGTTGATTATGCCATTGATGTGAGTAGTCTTGAGACCCGAAAGTTATTGTGAATGTGGTTAGTTCATGATCTTGTTGAAAACCTGAATGCTAGCTTACATATTTACAACAACAAGAGTAAACAGAGTTTGTCAAAGTTTTCCTTTATCAGTTTCAGTTTATCAACTGAATTGCTTGAGGACAAACAAAGGTGTAAGCTTGGGGGAGTTGATACGTCTCCAACGTATCTACTTTGCCAAACACTTTTGCCCTTGTTTTGGACTCAAACTTGCATGATTTGAATGGAACTAACCCGGACTGACGCTGTTTTCAGCAGAACTACCATGGTGTTGTTTTTGTGCAGAAATAAAAACTTCTTGGAATTGCCTGAAAATCAACGGAGATTTATTTCAGAAAATATAAAAAATACCTGCAAGAAGATCCACACCGGGGGCCCATGGGCTGTCCTCGAGGGTGGGGGCGCGCCCCCTTCCCAGGGCGCGCCCCCTGCCTCAAGGGCACCTCGATGCCCCACCGACGTATCCCCAGGTCCTATATATTCCGTTTCGCGGAGAAAAAAAATCAAGGAGAAAGAATTATCGCATTTTAAAAGACGGAGCCGCCGCCAAGCCCTAATCTCTCTCGGGAGGGCTGATCTGGAGTCCGTTCGGGGCTCCGGAGAGTGGAGATCGCCGCCATCGTTATCATCAACCTTCCTCCATCACCAATTCCACGATGTTCACCGCCGTGCGTGAGTAATTCCATCGTAGGCTTGTGATGGCTTCTCGCCCCTCGTTGGTTACCCCAAGTGGAAGGTTTGAGATGCAGTGTAGCGGTAGTTTTCCCTTGGCAAAGATACCAAGGATCGAATTCCCCTGAGACTCCAAGGTTCAACAAGAAGGTGTCAACTGCTAACGGCGCCAGATATTTAGCGGCTGACAGGACCTGCACACAGATACAAATAACTTTGCTCCTAACAAGTACAGAGAGGTTGTCAATCCCTCCGGCCTTGTCGTTTACAAAGGATCAAACGCAAGAGATAATAGTGATAGGTATAACTGCAACTAGTAAGTAAGAACAGAAAGTAAATAGCGGATGTGATCAGTGATGGTAATATGGACCGGGGTCCCATGATGTTCACTAGTGATGTCTCTCTCCCAAAAGACGATAAAACAGCTAAGCGAGGTAAACAAATTACAGCTGGGCAATTGACAGGATTATGTGCGCAAACCAATGCTAACTATGCTGCAAGAAAGGTAGAGGTTCAAAGCATGGGCGGTACGCCAAGGCAAGTAGACCGAAATCCATCTGCATCTACTACTAATCATCCACCTTGAGATATCTATCCAGAACATCTCGCTGGTATTAAGTTGCGAGTCCCACCCATAGTGTAAACTCAAAGCAACAGACAACTGCATTAAAAGAACTTTGCGTAAAGTAAACAATCCTTGCACCCGCAAGTACAAGCACCGTTGTTTTCCCCCTTGTGGCAACAACACATCCCCTAGACTCATGTTTCTGTCACTCAAGCTAGTAATCGAGGGGCATGAACCCACAATCAAGCATAACGTTCCCTCTTGGAGTTACTACCTACTACTTGGCCAAAGCAATAAACAGCAACGGAGAACATGCAAGAATTACTCAAGAACATAAATATAAAAGATGTAAATCAAATATATTACTCAAACACAATCTGAACATAATCTCATAATCCATCGGATCCCAGCAAACTCATCATAGCAACAGCATAAGGATTACATATGTGCCTCGATCATGTAGGGCAACTCATGAGGTCTAATCGGTGAAGGACAAAGAGGGGAGGAGAACATCACATAGCTATTGGTCACGGACCCATGGTCCAAGGGAGACTACTCACAACTCATCCGGGAGGCGTCCATGGTGGTGGAGAAGCTCCCGGTGGTGATCCTCCCCTCCGGCAGGGTGTCGGGAAGAGTTCTCCTGGTGCTCCCGATCTTGGAAGCGCGGCGGCGGCGGAACAGAGATGAGATCGCGAAAAAGGGTTCCGTCCTCGAGGGTTTCGGGACGCGGTGTAAATATATGCCAAAGGGGGCGTCAGAGGAGGCCTGGGGGGCCCAGGCGCCCTGGCGGCGCGGCCAGGAGGGGGGCCGCGCCCTCTGGCCGCCTGGAGCCCCGGTGGCCCCCCTCCGACCCTACTTTGGCCGCAAGGAAGCTTCCGGAACGCTGATTTTTTATATATTTTTCCCGGAATTTTTCTGGCAGTTTACGTAATGGGAAAACCTGAAATACAAAAACAGCAAAAAACAGAAACTAGCACTGAGGTGCACTGAGTTAATAGGTTAGTCCAAATATGATCAAAAGTGTATGGAAGTGCATAAATATCATAGCAATATCACACAAAAGAGGCATGGAGCAAGCAGAAATTATAGATACGTTTTGGACGTATCAACATCCCCAAGCTTAATTCATGCTCGTCCTCGAGTAGGTAAATGATAACAAGCATAATTTCTGTGGTGACATGCTATTAATCATATAAGGACTTTTCACAGTCACATGACAAAAGCTTACTGAGATAATGAATCTGTAGTAATTAAGTTGCCTCATGAGAAAATCACAAAGAACTGAAAGTTTTACAATATGATACTGAAACATCAAATAGATTTGTAGGGAGCATGGTGTGCAAATATGATAAAGTGGTACCTCGCTTGCCCCCTTTAGTGAAGCAAAACATAAATGCAGGGGCACCTCCAAGGTTTAAGTGACGACTAGATACAATGATTTCAGAATAAACGATGTCATAATCATGCAAAAGACAATGGTACTTTGGGACAATGCACATTACACTCAGAATGACAATCATGCTCTCAATAGTTGGTGCTTTAAAGAAGGTGGAGACTCTCGAACCGTGGCTTTTGATGGCAAGGTTGAAAACCCGTGGTCGGAAACAAAAACTAAACATGTACCAGAGCTCTTGGTTTTAAAAACAGAGGTAATAATTATTTTTTAGAATATGCATGTTTCGTCAACGAATGCTAGTAGATAACTCAATTACTTCTCGAGCTGGACAAGTTTCGAGGAACGGCTCCCGCACGAGGACGATCACATCCTCTTAATCTCCTTTGTTTATCACTGCCAAAGTTTTCTGATTTCTCATGAACAAAGCGTGAAGGAGGGTTTGTTTGTTGTATTATTTTTTAATGAGCCGGGCGCACTCTATGCCAGTTCCTTCTCGTATTAGGGGTTTGCACATTAGACATGCAATCCCGGGGTGAAGCTTGTCCAACTTAAAAAGATCATGAATTAACTACTACTTCCTCATGAGCTAAAACAGAGGCACAAAAGAGAAATGCTTTTTTGATTAATTTCGAGATGGTACACGAAAGTATTCGTTAGGAATGGCAAGTAAATACCATGTATATGAAGGTATGGTGGACTCATATGGCATAACTGGTTTTAAAGGATTTTGGATGCACAAGCAGTCAGTTCACTTAGTACAGGCGAAGGTTAGCAAAAGACTGGGAGCGACCAACTAAGAGAGCAATGACGGTCATAATCATGCAGAGCGACAAAGCAACATTGAATCGGGCATGGAAGTTATATCGCTACTCAGAAATTAAAGATCATCAAGGCTTGATAGACTTTCTTTACAGTCTTAAATATGCGTGAGCATATGCCAAGTCAATCAAAATAAATTCTTGGAGGAAGATATCACTAAAACATACCACATCATAGGCAAACAAATCATGTTGGTACTTCAATAACACATTAAGAATCCCCCAGCTATTTGAGACTAACCATAAGAAAACATGAACTACTAAGCACCATTATGCACATAGCGTTTTTATCATAGACATATCAACCAGTGCAACAGAAGCCAACTCTCTTAACAAGATAAGCATGATAACTCAAGAGAGTTCCAGCAACCAACTAAACAAAAGCTCTTTAAAAAGAAAAGCATGAAAACTAAGAGCTAAGCATGACAGTAGCTATTGAAAGACCAAGAACATACACAGCAAAGATAATCATGAAAATCCTATGTTGTGTTCTAGGTTGAAGTGGAGCGTGTTTCTCTCCCACGCAAAGAAAGCTGAGTTCCAACTCGTTATGAAAAGCAAGCAAAGCTAAAGAAAACTAAAAAGGAAACTAAAAGCAAGACTCTCCAAGCATAGCACATAACACATGAAGTGATTAAAATATAGCGGAACGAAAGACGAACTGATAATGTTGATGGAGAAGGGGATGCACGGGGGCATCCCCAAGCTTAGACGCTTGAGTCTTCTTGAATATTTCTTGGGGGTGCATGGGGGCATCCCCAAGCTTGAGCGTTTGACACTCCTGAATCTTTTTATCATCTTCCCTCGCACACTTGAAAACTCCCTTCATACACAACTCATCATAATCTGATTAGCGAGGTTAGTACCCATAATAAAATAATTTTTCCTTGCTGGAAATAAGGATATTCTTGAAGGTCTATTGTTTCTCAAGATTGCCAAAAGGTTTTTGCAAAGAAAAAGCAAGCTCAAGGTTTGCAAAATGAAGGAAAGGCAAAACAGGACAGAATCTGTGAAAAACAGACCAGCAGGTAGTAAATAATTTTTTCGGGGCACTTCTGCAACTCAAATCAAAAAACTCAGAACAGACACCCGAAAGCCAATTGTATAGAGCATGCTGTCGAAACAATTCAGACCAAAAAGATGATCTGGTGATTTTATACGAATTTTTCTATCCAAGGACAGAATCTGTTTCCTGGACAGCACGTCACAACTTTTGAACTTTCTTGCAATCAGAGGCTAAACTTGGCACAAAGCTGAAAAGTAAAGATACAATGATGATGCTACTGGAGTAACAACATCAAGACACAACAAAAGCAAAACAAAATTTTATTCATTGTGGGCTGCCTCCCAAAAGCGCTTTCTTTTATGCCTTTAAGATAGGCTTAAGACTTTAATGATGCTCTCGTAGGAATAAGAGTTGAAGAACAAAAGAGAGCATCAAGAAGCAAATACCAAACACATTTAAGCCTAACATGCTTCCTATGCATAGGAATATTGCAATACAATAATTCATTGAAGCACAAAGCAATAAGCATAGGAAGACAAAACAAGTGCAGCTTCAAAACCTTCAACATAAAGAGAGGGAACTTGATATTATTGAAATATCTATAAGTATATGTTCCCTTCTCATAATAATTTTTAGTGGGATCACGAATAAACTCAACAATACAAGCATCACATAAAGCATTGTTACCATGATCCACATGCAAAAAGGTATCATTACTCTTCATATAAGCAAAATCTTTCTTATTAGGAATAGTGAGAGTAAAGCAATCATAACCATCATAGTAATCATTGTATTTAGGAGGCATATCATAATCATAATAAATTTTATCCTCAATAGTAGGTGGACTGAAAACATCATATTCATCATTGTAATCATATATAGGAAGCAAAGTATCATCAAAGTAAATTTTCTCTTCAAAAGTTGGGGGACTAAAAATATCATGTTCATCAAACGTGTCATCCCCAAGCTTAGAGCTTTCCATGTCATTAGCAATATTGATATTCAAAGAAAGCATACTAACAACATCACCACCATCATGATTGTTATGCAAATAATAAAGTTCCATATGTTTTTTAATTTTCTCTTCAAACACATCATGTCCCAAAGCAAGGTAGAGCTTATAAAGCTCTCTCATATTTTTGTTGTTTTCCATTAAGCAAAACTAGTGAAAAGACATAAAGAAAACTGAAAGGTAAACTAACTAGACTAAAACGCAAAGATAAAAGATCGCGTGCAACTCCCCTATCTTGAAGAGTGGAGTCCCCGGCAACGGCGCCAGAAAACTTTGCTTGATGGCTTCTCGCCCCTCGTTGGTTACCCCAAGTGGAAGGTTTGAGATGCAGTGTAGCGGTAGTTTTCCCTTGGCAAAGATACCAAGGATCGAATTCCCTTGAGACTCCAAGGTTCAACAAGAAGGTGTCAACTGCTAACGGCACCAGATATTTAGCGGCTGACATGACCTGCACACAGATACAAATAACTTTGCTCCCAACGAGTACAGAGAGGTTGTCAATCCCTCCGGCCTTGTCGTTTACAAAGGATCAAACGCAAGAGATAATAGTGATAGGTATAACTGCAACTAGTAAGTAAGAACAGAAAGTAAATAGCGGATGTGATCAGTGATGGTAATATGGAACGGGGTCCCATGATGTTCACTAGTGATGTCTCTCTCCCAAAAGACGATAAAACAGCTAAGCGAGGTAAACAAATTACAGCTGGGCAATTGATAGGATTATGTGCGCAAACCAATGCTAACTATGCTGCAAGAAAGGTAGAGGTTCAAAGCATGGGCGGTACGCCAAGGCAAGTAGACCGAACTCCATCTGCATCTACTACTAATCATCCACCTTGAGATATCTATCCAGAACATCTCGCTGGTATTAAGTTGCGAGTCCCACCCATAGTGTAAACTCAAAGCAACAGACAACTGCATTGAAAGAACTTTGCGTAAAGTAAACAATCCTTGCACCCGCAAGTACAAGCACCGTTGTTTTCCCCCTTGTGGCAATAGCACATCCCCTAGACTCATGTTTCTGTCACTCAAGCTAGTCATCGAGGGGCATGAACCCACAATCAAGCATAATGTTCCCTCTTGGAGTTACTACCTACTACTTGGCCAAAGCAATAAACAGCAACGGAGAACATGCAAGAATTACTCAAGAACATAAATATAAAAGAGGTAAATCAAATATATTACTCAAACACAATCTGACCATAATCTCATAGTCCATCGGATCCCAGCAAACTCATCATAGCAACAGCATAAGGATTACATATGTGCCTCGATCATGTAGGGGAGCTCACGAGGTCTAATCGGTGAAGGACAAAGAGGGGAGGAGAACATCACATAGCTACTGGTCACGGACCCATGGTCCAAGGGAGACTACTCACAACTCATCCGGGAGGCGTCCATGGTGGTGGAGAAGCTCCCGGTGGTGATCCTTCCCTCCGGCAGGGTGCCGGGAAGAGTTCTCCTGGTGCTCCCGATCTTGGAAGCACGGCGGCGGCGGAACAGAGATGAGATCGCGAAAAAGGGTTCCGTCCTCGAGGGTTTCGGGACGCGGTGTAAATATATGCCAAAGGGGGGCGTCAGAGGAGGCCTGGGGGGCCCAGGCGCCCTGGCGGCGCGGCCAGGAGGGGGGCTGCGCCCTCTAGCCGCCTGGAGCCCCGGTGGCCCCCCTCCGGCCCTACTTTGGCCGCAAGGAAGCTTCCGGAACTCTGATTTTTTATATATTTTTCCCAGAATTTTTCTGGCAGTTTATGTAATGGGAAAACCTGAAATACAAAAACAGCAGAAAACAGAAACTGGCACTGAGGTGCACTGAGTTAATAGGTTAGTCCAAATATGATCAAAAGTGTATGGAAGTGCATAAATATCATAGAAATATCACACAAAAGAGGCATGGAGCAAGCAGAAATTATAGATACGTTTTGGACGTATCAGCTTGCTGGACGGTGATGGGTTGGATGGGATCTATCATGTAATTGAGTTAGTTTTGTTAGGGTTTGATCCCTAGTATCCACTATGTTCTGAGATTGATGTTGCTATGACTTTTGTCACATCCCTAGCTAGCACTTGCATTAGGGTTAGTTGGTGTGTGCATCATGTTTACTTTTCAAAGAAATTTGAAATGGGAATGACAGAAACCCCAGCACCCCTCTTCTAACAACTAGGGTTTGCTAAAATATTTTCCAATGTACCCAAAATGCCCTTCAAAAATGTTCATCATTTCTGCCTTGGTCTCAAACCTTTGCCAAAAATGGTGCACACTTTTCTAGGACATCCAAGGTCACTGGATTAAATCATATGGTATTTGAATTTGGGCATTTAAATGCTATAAAATAATTTAAATGCTCAAATAATCATAAACTATAATGTTTCCTACTGTTCATATTATATACAGTAGGCATGACAAGTGTTATGAGTTATAAAAATGCTCTGGCATTTTATTTAATTAAACAAAGTTGCAAAACAAATGAAACAGAAAAGAAATAGAAAAAAAGGGAGAGAGAAAGTTTACCTGGCGCCCCACCCGACCCAGCCCAGCTGCCGCTCCAGCGAGCTGCTTGGCTCGGCCAGGCAGGCAGGCAGGTGCTCGACGGCGACCGCACTGCGCGCCACGCAGCTGCCCGCCGCCCTCCTTCCTCCCCTCGCCGTCCTGGAGGGCTGGATCGGTCGTACACGTCGCCCCCGACCTCGTAGACACCTCCCCCTCTCCCCCGCTCCTCTCTCTCGCCCTCCCCGCGCCATGGCCGACGCCGTCGTGCTCGCACCGTCGTAGAAGCCGCGCCCACCGTCATCCCTGAGCCCCGCCTTGGTGTCCGTCGTCTCCGCCGTCCTCGACTACTTCGAACAGGCCGAGCCCCGAGCGCTCGCCCGCCCTGGAGACGCCCCCGACCTCTTCTTCCCCAACTCCGGCCGCGGAGATCCCCCTCGCCGTCCCGCTCAGCTCCGACCACCCCTGAGCTCGCTCCGGCGCCTGCTGCAACCCCTGTGAGCCCAGCTTCGTCCTCCCCCTCTCCGTTGGCTCTCTTCTGCCCAGGAACGCACCGCACGAAGCTCACCTGCACGCATCGCCGCGGAGCTCGTCGCCGGCGAGGCTCCGGCCATCCATTGGTCCGGCCACCGTGCCTATCAGCTTCACCATCACACGTAGGTGCTGTAGGACCACTTCACGCTCCTCTACGAGCACCGCACCGTCGTTTTCGACTTCGCCGAACTCCGGCCGCCGCTGGACTCATCGCCGGCGTCATCTCCGGCGACCCCGAGGCCAGCCATCACCTCCACTCGATGCGGTTTGCTTCCAGCTACCCGTAGGTGTGCTCCGCCGTCGATTTGGCAGCCGGAGCACGAAACCCGCACCCCACCGCCGTGTTTGGCCTCGCCGGCGGCTAAACGCCGGCGAGATGGACCTGTTGAACATGGGTTTGACCCCCTAGGTCACTGACATGTGGGCCCTGCCCGCAAGTCAAACCTAGTTTAGGTGTTATTTTATTTCTAATTAGTTAATTAGTTAACTGTGACACTGACTAGTGGGTCCCACTGGTCAGGTTTGACTTGGACCGGCCCTGTTGACTGCCTGATGTCAGCATGATGTCATGCTGACGCAGTAAAGGATTTTCTGGGATTTTTAGATTTAAAAATAATTCAGGAAATTCCAGAAAATGCCTAAACTTCAAAAAATCATATAAATTCAACAGTAGCTCAGATGGAAAAGATTTATATATGAAAAATGATCAGAAAAATCCAATCTTTCCAATGGCACTGGTTTCATGCATGTTTGAGCAAGTTGACCTTGCTCTATACTTTAAAACATGATAATGCACTTATTTAAATAATAGTTAAAATGCCAATTTGAATCTTTGATTCAAATAGGCCCAAACCCTTCTGGTTTTAGTTGCATTAGCAAACACACATGCATCTTTCCATGTCATGAGCATGCATCATATTGTTGCATTTGTTTGTTAATGATTGTATCGCCGGTATTCTCTGTGTTAGGTCCTGCTCCCGAGGATACTGCTGCGTATCCAGTTGAAGAGCAGTACCCGACAACCACTTTGTCAGGCAAGCAATCATTGATCATTCCGATACAAACCCAATCTTCTCGCTCCTGCTCTCTTTTACTGCATTAAGGCAACAGCGTGTGAACTGCTACTTGCTGCGGTAGTTGAACCCTATCCCTTGCATGACCTGTCATTGCCACAGTAAATAGTTGAAACCCACTAGCATGTGTAGGAGTTGATTGAGCCATGTGATGTGTGATCCACCATGCTATTTGTTTATGTTGCCCGCTATGCTTAGAGTTGTGTCTGGTCTGGTTCATCTGGGTGATGGATCAGAGTGAAATGATCATACCGATAAAGAGAGGGAAGTGTGGAACACGCTTGGTAAAGGTATCGATGAAAGGCCATGTAGGAGTACATGGTGGGTTGTTTCATTGGAATCGTCCATAGGACCCGAGATCTGTGTGTGTGATTCAAGTTACAGCTACTACCACACATTGGGCCCTGAAATATGACCCCGCTCGACTTATTGGCTGCCCTTGTACTCTGTCCAGGAGTTGCAACTAGTTTCTGGTGTTTATAGCTTACTAGAGGTCGTGCACAGCGCTGACCCTCGGGGTGGGCTGTGATGCGACAGGTACGTGGCACGGTGTATCGGTTGCCCGTTCGGTGACTCGGGAACCCTGTATAGATCGTTTGGGGCCGTGAGCGACACCCCGGCCGGATCTCCCCACAGATGGAACCCAAATAGGCGATAAACCTGGACGAGAGACTTGAGTGGTTGGTTAGGTCGTGGTCTACACCCACGTCGGCTTTCGCTTGAAGTCTGCCGAGCACATGTCGTGTGCAGACGCTAAGTGGTGAAAACATGTGTGAAGAAGTACACCCCTCCAGGGTTATCAATCTATTCGAATAGCCGTTGTTCGCGGTACGGACTACTTGGTTACTCTTACAGTTCATAGACAAGTTGATGGATACTACTAAAAGCCTCAAGATAAGCGTGAGTGCCGCGGATGGCCCTTCCGTAGGATGACGGAAGAGCATCCTCGGTAGTGTATTGATGTGGTGAGTAGTGGACTCGTGTTCGTAATAACATCTTGCAATCTGTTGAGAGTTGTAGTATAGGTTAGCCAAGAGTCAAAGCTGGCTTTCTGCAATGAACTCCACTACCCCCTTTGATAATGTTGCATGTATGATAGGTTCTGTGGTAAGACTTGCTGAGTACCTTTGTACTCATGTTTGCTTAATAACTGTTGCAGAGGAGAACCCTGCCCCTGCTGATGGTTTCTACATAGACGTTGACGTCGACGAGTAGCTTGACACCCAGACGGAGATCTGGAGCTTGTGAAGGGCCTTGCAGATAGTCAGGCTACACCAAGCCTATTTTATTTTCTAAGTTGTCTGTACTCAGACATGTAGCTTCCGCTTGTGCTTGTATGACTGTATGACTTGAGTGTTGGGTCACGTGACCCCTACCTGTATGGATATGTTATGTATGGCTCTTGGAGCCGTTTAAATAAAGTACTTTGAGTCATAGAGTTCTGTTGTGATGCAATGTTGTATTTGCACATATTGAGCATATTGTGTGTATGATTGAAATGCTTGGTATGTGTGGGATCCGACACCTAGTTGTTTTCCTTTGGTAGCCTATCTTACAGGGAAATGCCTCCTAGTGTCTCCAATGAGCCTTGGTAGCTTGCTACTGCTCGGAACACGTAGGCTGGCCGGCATGTGTCCTTCTTCGTTCCTGTGTCTGTCCCTTATGGGAAATGTCATGCGTTGTTCTTTTAAGTCCATGTAGCTTGCTACGACTTGGGTTCATACATTGATGACCGACACGTTCGTTGATGGGTCATGGATGCATGTCTCTGTAATTTTAGTGCCACTTTTGGTTTATAACTAGCCATGTCGGCCCGGGTTCTCTGTCATATGGATGCTAGCGACACTGTCATATACGTGTGCCAAAATGCGCAAACGGTCCCGGGCCAAGTAAGGTGGCACCCGTGGGGTTACCGTGCGTGAGGACGCAAAGTGATATGACATGTTACAGCTAGATCGGTGTGACTTAGGATCGGGGTCCTGACAGCGTTGGCATCAGAGCTGGACTGCCTGTAGGTTTCTCAAGCCAAACTGGTCGATGTTGAGTCTAGAAAAATTCTTAGTTATATGTAGGGGAATTGATTGTGGAAGGGAACGTAAGGCTCTTTTTACTCCCTTACCTTATGCCCTTCTGATCTGAGTCAGTCTATTCTTTCTACGGGGATTTAGGACTAGGCCTCTTATCCTTACTAGGTTCACGTGTTACTAATCCGTAGACTCTTAGGATTGTTGGTTTCAAGCCTCAGTTCAGTTTCTATCCTTTTAGTATGATGATTGTTGGACCTGGAACCTTGATATGGAAATGTTGAGTGGTTATGCTATCATTTGTATGATGTCTCAAATCCTTGTTTGAGCATTTACAGTTGTTATGCTGCCCGATTTCTTCCAGAAACACTAATGCCTTTGCATTATTTCGTGTTTCAGATGTCTGGCCGCATCCCTCACCAAGTGGTTCGTTTGACTCGGTGCATTAATGTGCCCGGTCACACGGCCATGCTAGTCCGTGTGCTGACTGAGACCGGTTATCACTGGTATCCTGAATACACTGTGGAGGAACAGTACCGGGATTACAATCAGAGTCAGTATTTTTGCACCGTCCGGATATACCCCTCATATCCCGGAGCTAACGATCCCATCCATTGGTCTTATGGACTCGGGATTACCATCGAGATGGCAGTGCAGGATGCCTCTTATTCGATGATGACCATTCTCCGTGCTAGGCATGCCCTGTTGCTGAACACTGAGTTATGTTACATGCCAGCCTCACTTCCCGGAGAGGAAGGCTACTACATTGGTCTGTATACTGATGCTGCTCATGAAGAGCCACTGCTTCAGACTACTGTTCAGATGTTGGAGGATAGGGACTGTGAGGTCCGTGCCCTCCGAATGGAGCTGTATAACACTCGAGCCGCTCATTGGACTACTTTGACACGGCTTGCACCTGCTGTGCACACCGGATATCTGGACATGCGGGATTTGTACCCCGTGCGCACTCGTCTGCCTGATCGCATGGATTGGCGTGACGTTGGGGGTATTACACCTCCACGTGGGCGTCGGTTACCACCAGCATCGGGACCGAGGCCACACCCATGCCCCTATGGTCCACAGCCTTCGAGTGCTCGCGAGTTCCAAGATCCGTCTGTTCCACTTCCAGGATACGGTGGTAATCTTTACGAGGATTACTACGCGAATGTCTGAGCTAGACCGTGGTTGTAGTAGTATTGTAGTAGTTGTATTCCCACAGTCCTGCGCGTCTTGTGGAATATGACTTAGTGTGTACTGAGTTCCGGAGGTGTAGTTAAATAATGTATAGGAGCTTGGAATGCCTCTGATGAGATGTATCGTCTTTCACCGCAGTTGTACCTTAGCCTTGGCTTGTACTAAACCTTGTATGGTGTGTATGACCACTGGTGTATATATAGCAGTTTCTATATTACCATGTCGTACGGATGAACATCTCTGCATTCCGTGTCATCCGTTACATTCTGCACTTCTATGTCAAATTTTCGCCATCCTTGTCTAAACCGTTGTTTTGTTTTCCTAGGATGGTCAACACTCGCAACACTCCTGCTGCTCAGGAGCAGGGTGAGGCTAGTGGGGCTAGAGATGGGAATCTGCCCCAGCCACCCTCCTTGGCGGAAGTTATGCTCGAAGCAGAACGGAACAAGAGAGAGACCAACCGTCTGCTGGAACGCATAGAGCAGAACACTGGGTTCCGCCAGAGGAATGACGTGGTGTCAATCAATGACTTTATCAAGATGTGTCCACCGAAGTTCCATCACTCCACTGAACCTCTGGATGCTGATGACTGGCTACGTAGTATCACCCACAAGCTACACTCTGCCCGTGTGGCCGAAGCCGACAAGGTTACCTACGCCGCCTACCATCTTGAGGGCCCTGCCAGTCTTTGGTGGGAAAACTTTGAAGCTATGCGTCCTGCTGGCCAAATCACTACTTGGGTTGAGTTCAGTGAGGCATTCCGTGAGCATCACATTCCGGAAGGTCTCATGGATCGCAAGCGGGAGGAATTCTGCAATTTCACCCAGGGCCGGTTAACTGTGGATGGCTATAGCCGCGAGTTTGGCAACTTGGCACGCTATGCACCTGAGGAAGTATCCACCGATGCCAAGAAACAGGCGAGGTTCCGCAAGGGACTCAGCCCTGAACTCCGCCGAGATCTACGTCTGCACGAGTGCACTTCCTTCCAGAAGTTGGTTAACAAGGCTATCAGTGCTGAAACGGGCCAGACCGACTTCGAGGCCACCCGCAAGCATACTCGAGACTTTGGTTCCTCATCCGGCTCTGGCTCTCACAAGCGCCGTGTGTGGGTTCCTAACACTGCTCTGCCACCCAAGTACACACCGAGGCCATCCTATGAGGCGCCTCGCCCAACTCAACAGTTTGCACCTGCTAAGACTTATGGAGGACCACCTTCCAACTTTGCTCCACGCACCACCACTGTGACATGCTTCAAGTGTGGAGAACCGGGGCACTACATGCGTGAGTGTCCTCAGAACCAACCAGGAAAACCCGTTGGCCGTGGTAAACCAACCGGCAAGGTGAATTATCTCAAGACAATCCCCACTACACGTGGTCATGTCAACTATGTCTCTGCCGAGGAAGCTTATGAGGATCCTAACGTCGTCCTTGGTACGCTTCTCGTAAACTGCCATCCGGCATCTGTTCTTTTCGATACTGGAGCATCACATTCTTTCATATCTGAGAGCTATGCTCGATTGCACAACATGACTTTTTGTGACATGCCTACTTCCATGGTTATTCAAACTCCTGGTTCAAAGTGGCAAACCTCTAGGGTAAGCCATGGAAATGAAATCCTTGTCGATAGACTTGTTTTCCTAGCATCTCTAATCGCTCTCAAGTCCTCGGACATAAACATCATTTTGGGTATGGATTGGATGACAACTCATTACGCCAAAATTGATTGCTATACTAGGACCGTTCAACTTACACATCCATCCGGCAAGATAGTCAATGTCTTGACTCGAATGGCTGAGCGTTAGCTCTACTCTCTTAATGCGAGCCCTCTACCAGAACTCGAAGATATCCCGGTAGTCCGTGACTTCCCGGATGTTTTTCCAGAAGAACTGCCAGGAATCCCACCTGACAGAGATGTCGAGTTTGTGATAGATCTTATCCCAGGAACTGTCCCAATCTCTAGGAGACCTTATAAGATGGCACCACTAGAATTAGCTGAGCTAAAGAAACAACTCGATGAGTCCTTGCAAAAAGGTTTCATCCGTCCTAGTTCTTCCCCTTGGGCTTGCCCCGTCCTCTTCGTCAAGAAGAAGGATGGAACGGAGCGGATGGTTGTAGATTACCGACCTGTCAATCTGGTCACCATAAAGAATAAGTATCCGCTCCCCAGGATCAACGACCTGTATGATCAGCTCGCTGGATCCTCAGTCTTCTCTAAGATGGATTTGAGGTTGGGTTACCATCAAATTAAAATCAAGAACGGGGACATTCCTAAAACGGCTTTTGTTACTCGTTATGGCCAATATGAGTACACCGTCATGTCCTTCCGATTAACCAATGCCCCAGCTACCTTTTCTCGGTTAATGAATTCTATATTCATGGAGTATTTGGATAAATTCGTCGTGGTATACCTCGATGATATACTCATCTATTCCAAGAACAAGGAAGATCATGCCGAGCATTTAAGGCTGGTATTGATGAAACTTCGAGAGCACCGCCTTTATGCCAAATTCTCTAAATGTGAATTTTGGTTGCCAGAAGTAACCTATCTAGGTCATGTGATCTCGGGCAAGGGTATTGCTGTCAATCCCGAGCGAGTTCAAGCCGTCCTTGATTAGACTCCTCCTGAATCGGTCAAGCAAGTTAGGAGCTTTCTTGGCTTAGCGAGCTATTGCCGACGCTTCGTCGAGAATTTCTCCAAGGTTGCCAAACCTCTAACTGAACTCCTCAAGAAAGATAAAAAGTTTGAGTGGACCCCACAGTGCGAGTCCAGTTTTCAGGAACTGAAAAGACGCCTGACATCTGCACCTGTACTGGTACCACCAGATTTTTCTAAGGATTTTATAATCTATTGCGACGCCTCGCGACAAGGACTAGGTTGCATTCTCATGCAAGATCGTCAAGTGATTGCATACGCATCCCGACAGTTGCGTCCGCATGAGGATAACTATCCTACTCATGATTTAGAGCTTGCAGCTGTAGTCCATGCACTCAAAACGTGGCGACATTACCTCCTTGGTAATCGATGTGAAATCTTCACTGATCATCAAAGTTTGAAGTATATCTTCACCCAACCGGATTTGAATCTCAGGCAAAGACGTTGGGTTGAGTTGCTCACCGACTATGACTTAGGAATCACTTTTACCCCTGGAAAGGCCAACGTCATGGCTGATGCACTAAGTCGTAAGTCATATTGTAACAACTTGATGTTACAACAAGGACAACCACTTCTCCATGAGGAATTTTGTAAGCTTAACCTTCACATTGTTCCTCGAGGATTCCTTTCCACCTTGGTAGCAAAACCTACCCTTATGGATCAAGTTATAGCTGCCCAGAAGCGTGATAAAGGTTTATCCCGACTCCAAGAGAACATTGCTAGCGGACTCGCTAAAAGTTTCTCTATGGATGATCGAGGTGTTGTTTTCTTTGAGAACCGTGTAGTGGTTCCCAAGAACCACCATCTACGGCAGTTAATCCTTAAGGAGGCTCATGAATCTCCTCTCACGATTCATCCCGGTAGTACCAAAATGTATCAGGATCTACGTCAGAGATTCTGGTGGACTAGGATGAAGAGAGAAATCGCTCAATTCATTGCTAACTGCGACGTTTATCATCGAGTCAAAGCAGAGCATCAACGGCCTGCTGGCACCCTTCAACCTTTAGCTATTCCTGAATGGAAATGGGACAAAGTCGGTATGGACTTCATTACCGGTTTTCCCAGGACCAGGAAAGGGAATAATGCTATCTTCGTCGTTATCGACCGCCTCTCTAAAGTAGCTCATTTCCTGCCTGTTCGAGAGAGTATTACCGCTAGCCAGCTAGCAGATTTGTATGTCTCTCGGATAGTATCACTTCATGGTGTACCGTTGGAGATTAACTCAGACCGTGGAAGTCTTTTCACTTCCCGATTTTGGGAAAGTTTCCAGAATGCTATGGGAACTCATCTCTCTTTCAGTACTGCCTTCCATCCGCAGTCAAGTGGTCAAGTGGAACGAGTCAATCAAATCCTGGAAGACATGCTTCGAGCCTCTGTCATTTCTTTCGGTATGGAGTGGGAAAAATGTCTTCCATTTGCCGAATTCGCTTATAACAATAGTTATCAAGCCAGCTTGGGCAAAGCTCCCTTCGAAGTTCTATATGGACGAAGGTGTCGAACACCTCTTAACTGGTCAGAGACCGGGGGAAGACAATTCTTTGGCCCGGATATGATCCAGGAAGCAGAAGAGCAAGTTCGCATCGTTCGTGAGAGATTGAAAACAGCCCAGTCTCGCCAAAAGAGCCAATATGATAGTCATCATAAGGCTGTGACTTTTGAAGTTGGCGATAAGGCTTACCTTCGGGTTACTCCTCTTAAGGGAACCCATCGCTTTGGTATCAAAGGCAAATTGGCCCCTCGTTATATCGGTCCTTTTTGCATTCTTGCCAAACGAGGAGAAGTTGCCTACCAACTGGAACTACCTCCGCACCTCTCCAGAGTTCATGACGTGTTCCACGTTTCTCAACTCAGGCGTTGCTTCTCGGATCCTATCCGCGGAGTGGACCACGAAACGCTTGATCTCCAGGACAATCTCACATATCGAGAATACCCCGTTCGTATTCTTGATCAAACCGAGCGCACCACTCGATGCCACAATATCAAATTTCTCAAGGTTCAATGGTCACATCATTCCGAGAGTGAAGCTACTTGGGAAAGAGAGGATCGTCTTCGACTTGAGTACCCCACCTTCTTTCCGGAGGAACCCGAATCTCGGGACGCGATTATTTTAAGTGGGGGTGAGTTGTCACATCCCTAGCTAGCACTTGCATTAGGGTTAGTTGGTGTGTGCATCATGTTTACTTTTCAAAGAAATTTGAAATGGGAATGACAGAAACCCCAGCACCCCTCTTCTAACAACTAGGGTTTGCTAAAATATTTTCCAATGTACCCAAAATGCCCTTCAAAAATGTTCATCATTTCTGCCTTGGTCTCAAACCTTTGCCAAAAATGGTGCACACTTTTCTAGGACATCCAAGGTCACTGGATTAAATCATATGGTATTTGAATTTGGGCATTTAAATGCTATAAAATAATTTAAATGCTCAAATAATCATAAACTATAATGTTTCCTACTGTTAATATTATATACAGTAGGCATGACAAGTGTTATGAGTTATAAAAATGCTCTGGCATTTTATTTAATTAAACAACGTTGCAAAACAAATGAAACAGAAAAGAAATAGAAAAAAAGGGAGAGAGAAAGTTTACCTGGCGCCCCACCCGGCCCACCTGCCGGCCCAGCCCAGCTGCCGCTCCAGCGAGCTGCTTGGCTCGGCCAGGCAGGCAGGCAGGTGCTCGACGACGACCGCACTACGCGCCACGCAGCTGCCCGCCGCCCTGCTTCCTCCCCTCGCCGTCCTGGAGAGCTGGATCGGTCGTACACGTCGCCCCCGACCTCGCAGACACCTCCCCCTCTCCCCGGCTCCTCTCTCTCGCCCTCCCCGCACCATGGCCGATGCCGTCGTGCTCGCACCTTCATAGAAGCCACGCCCACCGTCGTCCCTGAGCCCCGCCTTGGTGTCCGTCGTCTCCGCCGTCCTCGACTACTTCGAACAGGCCGAGCCCCGAGCGCTCGCCCGCCCTGGAGACGCCCCCGACCTCTTCTTCCCCAACTCCGGCCGCGGAGATCCCCCTCGCCGTCCCGCTCAGCTCCGACCACCCCCGAGCTCGCTCTGGCGCCTGCTGCAACCCCTGTGAGCCCAGCTTCGTCCTCCCCCTCTCCGTTGGCTCTCTTCTGCCCTGGAACGCACCGCACGAAGCTCACGTGCACGCACCGCCGCGGAGCTCGTCGCCGACGAGGCTCCGGCCATCCATTGGTCCGACCACCGTGCCTATCAGCTTCACCATCACACGTAGGTGCTGTAGGACCACTTCACGCTCCTCTACGAGCACCGCACCGTCGTTTTCGACTTCGCCGAACTCCGGCCGCCGCTGGACTCGTCGCCGGCGTCATCTCCGGCGACCCTGAGGCCAGCCACCACCTCCACTCGATGCGGTTTGCTTCCAGCTACCCGTAGGTGTGCTCCGCCGTCGATTTGGCAGACGGAGCACGAAACCCGCACCCCACCGCCGTGTTTGGCCTCGCCGGCGGCTAAACGCCGGCGGGATGGACCAGTTGACCACGGGTTTGACCCCCTGGGTCACTGACATGTGGGCCCTGCCCGCAAGTCAAACCTAGTTTAGGTGTTATTTTATTTCTAATTAGTTAATTAGTTAACTGTGACACTGACCAGTGGGTCCCACTGGTCAGGTTTGACTTGGACTGGCCCTGTTGACTGCCTGACATCAGCATGATGTCATGCTGACGCAGTAAAGGATTTTCTGGGATTTTTAGATTTAAAAATAATTCAGGAAATTCCAGAAAATGCCTAAACTTCAAAAAATCATATAAATTCAACAGTAGCTCAGATGGAAAAGATTTATATATGAAAAATGATCAGAAAAATCCAATCTTTCCAATGGCACTAGTTTCATGCATGTTTGAGCAAGTTAACCTTGCTGTATACTTAAAAACATGATAATGCACTTATTTAAATAATAGTTAAAATGCCAATTTGAATCTTTGATTCAAATAGGCCCAAACCCTTCTGGTTTTAGTTGCATTAGCAAACACACATGCATCTTGCCATGTCATGAGCTTTCATCATATTGTTGCATTTGTTTGTTAATGATTGTATCGCCGGTATTCTCTGTGTTAGGTCCTGCTCCCGAGGATACTGCTGCGTATCCAGTTGAAGAGCAGTACACGACAACCACTTTGTTAGGCAAGCAATCATTGATCATTCCGATACATACCCAATCTTCTCGCTCCTGCTCTCTTTTACTGCATTAAGGCAACAGCGTGTGAACTGCTACTTGCTGCAGTAGTTGAACCATATCCCTTGCATGACCTGTCATTGCCACAGTAAATAGTTTAAACCCACTAGCATGTGTAGGAGTTGATTGAGCCATGTGATGTGTGATCCACCATGCTATTTGTTTATGTTGCCCGCTATGCTTAGAGTTGTGTCTGGTCTGGTTCATCTGGGTGATGGATCAGAGTGAAATGATCATACCGATAAAGAGAGGGAAGTGTGGAACACGCTTGGTAAAGGTATCGATGAAAGGCCATGTAGGAGTACATGGTGGGTTGTTTCATTGGAATCGTCCATAGGACCCGAGATCTGTGTGTGTGATTCAAGTTACAGCTACTACCACACATTGGGCCCTGAAATATGACCCCGCTCGACTTATTGACTGCCCTTGTACTCTGTCCAGGAGTTGCAACTAGTTTCTGGTGTTTATAGCTTACTGGAGGTCGTGCACAGCGCTGACCCTCGGGGTGGGCTGTGATGCGACAGGTACGTGGCACGGTGTACCGGTTGCCCGTTTGGTGACTCGGGAACCCTGTACACATCGTTTGGGGCCGTGAGCGACACCCCGGCCGGATCTCCCCACGGATGGAACCCAAATAGGCGATAAACCTGGACGAGAGACTTGAGTGGTTGGTTAGGTCGTGGTCTACACCCACGTCGGCTTTCGCTTGAAGTCTGCCGAGCACATGTCGTGTGCAGACGCTAAGTGGTGAAAACATGTGTGAAGAAGTACACCCCTGCAGGGTTATCAATCTATTCGAATAGCCGTTGTTCGCGGTACGGACTACTTGGTTACTCTTACAGTTCATAGACAAGTTGATGGATACTACTAAAAGCCTCAAGATAAGCGTGAGTTCCACGGATGGCCCTTCCGTAGGATGACGGAAGTGGATCCTCGGTAGTGTATTGATGTGGTGAGTAGTGGACTCGTGTTCGTAATAACATCTTGCAATCTGTTGAGAGTTGTAGTATAGGTTAGCCAAGAGTCAAAACTGGCTTTCTGCAATGAACTCCACTACCCCCTTTGATAATGTTGCATGTATGATAGGTTCTGTGGTAAGACTTGCTGAGTACCTTTGTACTCATGTTTGCTTAATAACTGTTGCAGAGGAGAACCCTGCCCCTGCTGATGGGTTCTACATAGACGTTGACGTCGACGAGTAGCTTGACACCCAGACAGAGATCTGGAGCTTGTGAAGGGCCTTGTAGATAGTCAGGCTACACCAAGCCTGTTTTATTTTCTAAGTTGTCTATACTCAGACATGTAGCTTCCGCATGTGCTTGTATGACTGTATGACTTGAGTGTTGGGTCATGTGACCCCTACCTGTATGGATATGTTATGTATGGCTCTTGGAGCCGTTTAAATAAAGTACTTTGAGTCATAGAGTTCTGTTGTGATGCAATGTTGTATTTGCACATATTGAGCATATTGTGTGTATGATTGAAATGCTTGGTATGTGTGGGATCCGACACCTAGTTGTTTTCCTTTGGTAGCCTATCTTACAGGGAAATGCCTCCTAGTGTCTCCAATGAGCCTTGGTAGCTTGCTACTGCTCGGAACACGTAGGCTGGCCGGCATGTGTCCTTCTTCGTTCCTGTGTCTGTCCCTTAGGGGAAATGTCACGCGTTGTTCCTTTAAGTCCATGTAGCTTGCTACGACTTGGGTTCATGCGTTGATGACCAACACGTTCGTTGCTGGGTCATGGATGCCTGTCTCTGTAATTTTAGTGCCACTTTTGGTTTATAACTAGCCATGTCGGCCCGGGTTCTCTGTCATATGGATGCTAGCGACACTGTCATATACGTGTGCCAAAATGCGCAAACGGTCCCGGGCCAGGTAAGGTGGCACCCGTGGGGTTACCGTGCGTGAGGCCGCGAAGTGATATGACGTGTTACAGCTAGATCGGTGTGACTTAGGATCGGGGTCCTGACAACTTTGCTATGCTTAATGCTTGTCACTAGGGCCCGAGTGCCATGATTTCAGATCTGAACCTATTATGTTTCCATGAATATATGTGTGTTCTTGATCCTATCTTGCAAGTCTATAGTCACCTACTATGTGTTATGATCCGGCAACCCCGAAGTGACAATAATCGGGACCACTCCTGGTGATGACCATAGTTTGAGGAGTTCATGTATTCACTATGTTTTAATGCTTTGGTCTGGTACTCTATTAAAAGGAGGCCTTAATATCCTTTAGTTTCCAATAGGACCCCGCTGTCACGGGAGGGTAGGACAAAAGATGTCATGCAAGTTCTTTTCCATAAGCACGTATGACTATATTCGGAATAAATGCCTACATTGCATTGATGAACTGGAGCTAGTTCTGTGTCACCCTAGGTTATAACTTCTACATGATGAATTGCATCCAACGTAATTTCCCATCACCGATCCAATGCCTACGAGCTTTACCTATATTGCTAGTCGCTTATTTACTTTCCTGTTGCTATTATCACAAAAACTACAAAAACACTATCTTTACTTTTATTGCTGCTACCACCACTATCATATTACTGTGATACTAAACTATCTTGCTGTAGATACTAAGTTTCCAGGTGTGGTTGAATTGACAACTCAGCTGCTAATACTTCAGAATATTCTTTGGCTCCCCTTGTGTCGAATCAACAAATTTGGGATGAATACTTTACCCTCGAAAACTGTTGCGATCCCCTACACTTGTGGGTTACCATATTACTCCACACATCGACCGCTATCCAGCATGCATCTAGTGTATTGAGTTCATAAGAACAGAGTAACGCCTTAAGCAAGATGACATGATGTAGAGCGATAAACTCAAGCAATATGATATAAACCCCATCTTTTTATCCTCGATGGCAACAATACATTATGTGCCTTGCTGCCCCTACTGTCACTGGGAAAGGACACCGCAAGATTGAACCCAAAGCCAAGCACTTCTCCCATTGCAAGAACTATAGATCTAGTAGGCCAAACCAAACCAATAATTCGAAGAGACTTGCAAGGATATTATGAGCACACATAAAAAGTTCAGAGAAGAATCAAATATTTCTCATAGATAATCTTGATCATAAACTCACAATTCATCGGATCTCGACAAACACACCGCAAAAAGAGATTACATCGATAGATCTCCTCGAAGACCGAGGAGAACTTTGTATAGAGATCCAGAGAGAGAGAGAAGAAGCCACCTAGATACTAGCTATGGACCCGAAGGTCTGTGGTAAACTACTCACAACTCATGGTGAGGGCGATGATGATGATGATGAAGAACTCCGTGATGGATCCCCCTCCGGTGGAGCTCCAGAACAGGCTCCAAGATGTGATCTCACGGGAACAGAAGGTTACGGCGGTGGAATTAGGGTTTTCTCTCTGTTGTCGAAGGTTTCGGGGTACATAGACTTATATAGGAGGAAGGAGGACACCGGGGGACGCTCGAGGGGCCCATGAGGTAGGGGGCGCACCCTGGGCAGGGGCGCCTCCCACCCTCGTGGGCGCCTCGATGCTCCCCTGACGTGGTTCTCAAGTTTCCTGTGCGTGATTTTCTATAAAAATATCTCTCGCGACGGTTTCATTCCGTTTGGACTCCGTTTGATATTCTTTTTCTGCAAAACCCTGAAACAGGCAAAAAACAACAATCTGGACTGGGCCTTTGGGTTAGTAGGTTAGTCTCAAAAATGATATAAAAGTGTATGATAAAGCCCATTAAACATCTAAGACTTCATAAATAATAGCATGGAACAATAAAAAACTATAGATACGTTGGAGACGTATCAAGGCCCACGTTGGATGGCAGAATACGTCCAAACCACGCGGTTTGGATATATGCGGGTGGCTTGTGGGTCAGCGTTGGAGATGCCCTAAGAGTCTAGTTAGGTAAAGATTGTCCAATCCAAGTGTGAAAGATAGCTATTTTCTATATCCTTTGAACCAAGGGGTCTTTATGTGGAAACCTTCACGAGCATTTATCGTTTTTTGATGGATACATAGTAATAGGCCAGGTTATCAAGCTCTATTAGGAATGATGCGAGAGATCGAATGAGTTCTAGACTACACCTACCGTGGCTAGCTACATATCATAATTACCATCGTCTCTATATCTCTACTACCTAAAAAGAATGGAGCGTTTAGTTTCCCGTCTTTCGTCTTAGGTCGCTCACAATCTTTGTCCGTCATCCCTCGTCCTGCACAACTGCACATGGGATAAACAATGCAAAGATCACATCTCTTTCACCTCACGCAACACACACACGCACATCCCAACCTCGAATCGGCTAGGTAGGGTTAGCATATTCTCAAAATAAGGGGGTTAGCACCCATTTCATCCTCACCCTGACATCGACTCTTCGCCCGCCGCTTGCCATCCTTGGCACCACCTCCCCGCCGCGCTTTCCCATGCATGGTCTTCCAACGTCCACTTCAGCATATGTACACCACCCGATAACCTCCTCTGCGGTCGTCCTTGACGACTACCAGGGGCACAACCGCGTAGACGCGTTGGTCAGGCCAGCCACTCTGGAGGCCCAAGCAGCTACACATCTTCACCTCGTCGGTCAGCCGACCTCTGGCAATTGCTGCTCACTGCCCCCAAGACCTTGTATTCCCTATCACGGTATTGACCCTCACATCGGACAGATCCGAGCACCTCCGGGGCAGCCTTTATCTGCGCGAGAACCTGTCCAGCACCTTTGCTCTTATGTTCTAATGTAAGTGGTGTAACATGTTTCTTCATTGATTGGGAATTGTATTGTTTCTTTCTGAAGCCTCATAAGAAAGTTATATTCTTCTTCGTATGTTGAAAACGGTTGTTGCTTGATTAGCCAAAGTTGATTTGAGTCGTCTATGTATGCAAGTGTTCAATTGCAACCTTAAAACCAGTCACACGATTGATTTGGTACATGAACGACTTAAATAACCAACTGTTTAGTTAAATTTTGATGTTTATAGGTAATTAACTACTTCTATATACGAGCATCTTCATTTCATTAAAAAGTTGCGGTGTCGTAATTGCTAAATGAATAAAGTTAAAATAGTTCTTGGTGTATTTCATGATTCAAACAGGGTAAAGTATGCATGCATGGTTTTATTCTCTTATTTCAGGTTTAGGTTATTGGGATTGTACATTAGTATGATATTTTCTCTCTCCTCAAGTCTTGGATCCGTTTTCATCCCCCTTTTGGTTTGTTTCATGATGATATTTTTATTCAGTGCATACATGTTGATTTGTTCATGTGTTTAGAAGTAAGAGTTACAGTATGCTGGGTGTCCTTGCAAGAGTAGTCGAGCAGAGGATCTTCCTAGGGATGCGGATGTACGACGTTTATACATAGACCTATTTTAATTTTGTACTAACTATTAAGTTTTCTCCTTTCTATTTGTGAACTCTTTTCATATGTTCTTTGCTCCTGGTTTCAACTTATCATGATTTGTTGTTCTTCCAGGATTCTAGGGAGTATGGACCACTCTATGGCTGAAAGAGATGCGTTTCTTGTCTGTTATTGTTCTTGGCATGTTGCTGCTATTTTATTGGTCAGAATCCATGCACTCCCGAGACCTCATCTACTATAGGTCAAGCCTTCTAATCAATTGTTCACCGTCGTTAAGATATTTTCTCCATGCTCGTTTTGTTGCTCAAATTTCTGCCTTTATTTAGGTAGGAGTATTTAGTGAATTTACACTTCTCCATGGCACATCCACGATGGTAGAAATTTCATGCTCCAAATCTGCTTGGTGGGATGTAGGTTATCTGGTGATTGCTTTCGCCAACTGATCGGTTATGAGATTTTTGTTCACCATGGTTCATGGGTTCACCTAATGCATGTAGTATTCACTTATTATGAAACATGTTTTGTGATGGAAGAGAAAATAAATTGTATGTGCATATTATTTTATTCCTTGTACAAAGGTTTAGCTGTAAACAAAAAAATTCCATGAGGTACCATAAATTGGATGGTGTTGCATTTACTTTAATTCATTTTAGAGAACAATGTTTGGTGTCATACTTCTATTATTTTTTTCATTTGCATACATCATTATTAATTATACTACTATACCAGCACATGCATCTGTCTTGGCTTATTCTTCTAGAAGCGTGCACATGTCCTCTTTGACATTATATGGGCAACCTTGAATGACTTGCATTCACTCTACCTAACACTAAGCACACAATCACCTTTGCCAACATTCTGTTTTCCTTGTTTTCATTCACAATAGCATGTAACTATTTTTGATATTGTACGAGCTACAATTGTGCAACTTGGACCTATTAGGCATGACCACCTAAATTTTGAAACAAAATGCTACTGAACGGTTGACTAAAAAGTGTTTTGTACACTTTTACGTTTAATTTCTAAAGTTGATTCACAGCGTGATGACAAGGCCCACAGGCCGCAGGCGGACGACGACTCACGGTAGCTCTGTGTGTGACCGTGGTTCAAGCAGTGGGTAGGTGTGGTGTGGGCAGCCACCTGCATCCCTAGAGTGGCATGGATGAGTGACATAGTGTGGGAAGTGCCAATCTATGATGGTAGTTTGCGGTTGATGGGAGCGGGTGTGATCTAATAGTGGCCATCGGGAAGGCGTTCTGGAGTCAAAATCAACAAAGTTTCACAAGTGTATATGTTGCCACATGATTTTCATGTCTATTTTTGTATACTAAAGATGTTTAGATTTGAGCTACATGTTCCATTTTATTTTCTCGTTCGATGTAATTTTTTGAATAGCTATGCTTGATTACTATGTCAATCTTCATTTGGAGCTCAATATATATTTTGTGAAAGAGAATACAATGCATTTCCATAACATTTGTTGCCTAGAGATGGTTAATAGTAGGTTATTATTTTATTAACTTTGGATATGTCATCTATTTCATATATGCCTTTCCTTCCTCGAAGAATTCACCTTGCATACCAACACAAATAATGCCCCATGTGGCTGGGTTATGACCAAGAATATGCATTTTCATCTTATGCTTCTAACTAGCAAAATTAGTACCATCAAAGTAAGGACCTCTCTGAAAATTACCCTCACTAGATGCCATACTCTCCTAGGTTGTGAAACCAAGCTTATGGAGTCCAATGCAATGGAAACCAAAAAAATGGAGACCAAAGCTCTGATACCACTTGTAGGATCAAAAGTATGTCTAGAGGGGGTGATTAGACTACTTGACAAGATAAAAACCTAGCCTTTTTCCAATTACAGATTTTGGCAGGTTTTGTAATTCAAGCAAGTCAAGCCACACCCTACACATGTAATTCTAGAGTATATGCAGCAGAATGTAAAACATTGCATATGTAGTACAGAGGTGGAGAAGATCAAACGCAATTTGAAGGCACGAAGATTTTTCCCGTGGTTCCGATAGGTGGTGCTATCGTACATCCACGTTGATGGAGACTTCAACCCATGAATGGTAACGACTGCGCGAGTCCATGGAGGGCTCCACCCACGAAGGGTCCACGAAGAAGCAACCTTGTCTATTCCATCATGGCTTACGCCCACGGAGGGCTAGCCTTACTCGGGGTAGATCTTCATGAAGTAGGCGATCTCCTTGCCCTTACAAACTTCTTGGTTCAACTCCACATCTCGACGGAGGCTCCCAAGCCCTAACCAATCTAGGAGGCAGCACCCTCCAAAAGGTAATATGTGTTGTTGTTGATGAGGAACTCCTTGCTCTTGTGCTTCAAATGATAATCTCCCCAACACTCAACTCTCCTCACTGATTTGGCTGTGGTGGAAGAAAGGATTGAGTGGAAAGCAACTTGGGGAGGCTAGAGATCAAGTTTCATATGGTAGGAGTGGAGCAACTTGATCTCAACACAAGGGTAGGTGGTTATCTTCTCATAAATGTATGGTGGAAGTAGTGGTTCTTTCTGAGTTCTCTCTCCACGAATGAAGAGGGGTGAAGGGGTATAAATAGCCTCCACACAAAATCCAATCGTTACACACATTTGACCAAAATCGGACAAACCGAAGTTGATAACTCGGACAGACCGATAGGTTCAAATATATGAACGTTAGGAATCTCGGTGGGACCGAGGGAAGCATTTCGGTGTGACCGACTTGTGCAGTGACTATGGTTAACCAGTTTCGGTGAGACCAACTTTGTCATCTCGGTGACACCGATTTGACAACAGAAGGCAAAGGAAACTTGGCAACACCATCTCGGTGAGGCCGAGTGTCAAAGTCAGAAAATCCGATTTGCTAGGGTTTGGATATGGCTAGGAGTTGCTCATCTCGGTGAGTCTGGGTTGATCTTTTTGGTGGGACCGAGATGGCTTTGAGGGTTTTGGACAGTGAGAGTTCCTGAGAGTTTTGGAGATATACCACTAAGTGCTTGAGCAACCAGCTCATCATCAAAACCTCATCCCATTTTAGTAGTATTGGCTTTCCTATGGACTCAATGTGATCTTGGATCACTAAACCAAAAATTGAGTCTTGATCTTTTGCTAATGCTTGCCTTAGCATTTTGAGGGGTCCACATTCCTTAGTCCTTGCCATGTCCACATCACTGAACTCTCTGAAATATTTCTCAAGTAATTATTAGTTCAATGATATATATGTTGTTATTAATTACCAAAACCACCCGGGGATTAGTTGCACTTTCACTCGATTGCACCTTGCGATGAAGGAGATCGAGAGCAAGCTTTGTTGGAAATATGCCCTAGAGGCAATAATATTGTATTATTATATTTCCATTATTCATAATTAAGAGTTTATGTTTCATGCTATAACTGCTTTGATCCTGGGATATGCAATTCAGTGGAAAACTCATATGCACGTGTGGAACAATAAACGGTAAATAAAGTGTTCCCGGTCTAGCCTCTAAGACTAGCTCAAGTGTTGTTGGTGATCACGTTTTCCGGATCTTAGGATATCGTTAAGAGTAACGATAGTCCTAAAACAACTTTGAGGGTATGACGGTAGAAGAACGATCATATTGAACCAACCCAATTCTTGTTTGTTATCTAAATGATTATATCATTTAATATCATCTGTTATAATATGGAGTGTTAGCATGTGTTTTAGTCCTTAGACCATGAGAGTGTCTCGATCATTTCCTACCGGACCGTGGGCTTTGGGGTTGCTCAAACGTTATCTGTAACTATATGATCATAACGACAACTTACAGGCACATCAGAAAGTTTGACAAGTGACCGAAAAACTCAAGAGTGGGATTTGCTCCTCCGACGATGGAGAGATATTCTTAGGGCCCTCTTGGTGTGACGGCATCCATCATCGTCTGGCCACACACAAGTGACTATGTCACAGGGATGCAAAACACATCAACGAGAAAAATAGAACAAAACCGGTAATGGGAGCAACGTTATAAGTAAGCACGGTGACGACTTAGGAGGATACCGATGCACATTGGGTTTTGTAAAGTATCATGAAGAAAAGGTAACATCACATGATAGCCAAGGTTCGCTCGAATATCATTCATGTAATCATAGGGACCGATACAGATGTCCACGGTTCCGCTGTCGGTCATTGAACGAAGGGGTTTCGTTCATGTCTATGATTTACCAAACCTACAGGGTCACAAGCTTAAGGTAATCATGATATGTTGAGTGTTAGTAGGATGGGAGTGATGAGAATATATTTGTGTAATTGTTTCATTAATATCCAGAATAGTTCTGAGAGGTTCCGGAAGCGTTTCAGGGTCACCGGAAGGGTTTCGGTGAATATCGGGTAATATTGGGCATTACCGATTAAT